>JAGSMT010000019.1:0-1245081 GCA_029286875.1 Lamproptera curius | reverse complement strand
ATAAATAATAAATGTATGTTTTAATGTTTCTTTAATTAGTTTACAAAATTTCTAGAGAAAATAAAGCACAAGAACTCTTTTAAAAGAACTCAGAGAAATGGGTTGGCTTCCTCGTTTTGCAATTCAAGTAAACCGAATTTGAGTCAGCTGAAATCAAATTTCGTTTTCTATGATGTTGTATGTTATTTGATAAAATCTTGTCTTGAAAATTTGTAAATTTAACAAACTGTATTGAATATTTTTTTTATGTTATACATTTTTTGAAGTACTTTAATGTTAATTTAATAGTCAAAACAAATACATTAGATAAGTTTTAAGAAGACATTAAAGTTCAGTTCAATTAATAATAGTTCAATAGTTCATACGGTTTTTAATTGCGGAATGTTAATGACTCATCGGTATTTCCCTTACGTGCGAACAGTACCGATTTTTAAAAGATGTACTACTATAGGAAAGAAAAATATATTTCATGACCATCTTATTTATGGCCAAATTAAAGGTTTCTGTAACCGACTTGAATTTTATTCACTAATAGCTTAAGAGAGGCGAATATTTACATAAAATTTGTTCTGAGGAATAACTGAGAATGAGCGTAATATATTTATATACTAGCTGTTGTCTGCAAATTTGTCAATAATGGTTTAGCTTTTTTTCGCAAAAAAAAGTAGCCTAACTTATTCTCTGTTATTCTAGCTTTCTTTAAGGGAAAGTCAAAATCAAAGATGGCAGATTCCAGAGATTAGCTATAACAAAAACAGACAGACAGACAAAATAAAAAATATATATATTATTTATATATTATTATTTTTTAATTTTTGTCTGCCTGTAATTTTGTTTTAAAATTAAAAATAAACTATTCTTTATAATTTGTATAGCCTAGCGTAAAATTTATTCTAAATGTAATTAGCGAATTTCTTGTAATTACAGAAACAGCACAGATTATTGAAAGAAAGTTGTTAGTTTATCTTTTTAATGAACTCACCTGTGTCAATCTGTGTCGAGAACTTGGCTGCTAAAGAGAGATAGAAGTATCAGTATTAAGAATCGGAATAAACGCAATAAAATCGGTATAATTGCCTTATATGAAAAATTATGAAATAAAAATATCGCACTGATTTTATAAAAAAAAATTGTACATGGATGCTTGTTGGAGGATATCTTCAGGATTTTGATAAATTGACGCGGGTGAAGTCGAGGATTTAAAGCTAAAATATTTTAATTTACTAACTTAACCTGAGCATATAACATGTGAGATAGATATCAGCTTATGGTTATTGTGTCACCAGTAAAAATGATAAAGCAGCTATTTAATATAATATTATTATAGGTAGATCCAATAACTTTTGATGCAATACAAACAAATCATCTTTAATTGTATAATATAAGGTTACATAACATTTGTGAGTATTATAACACTATTCGAATTGATATGATGCCACTGATATTGGATAGGCATCACTCAAACTGTTTTACTTTTAAAGAGAAAAGAGTACTAAACAACAAAGAACCCATACGCTGAGACGAACATGCGATCCGATCCTCGATCTACGGAGCGTGAGATTTTAAATAAACCCACTTATGCCATTACTTGACGAATGCTTTTTGCCGGCGCGTATACCTGTCAACTTCTTTACCGCGATTGGTACACAACGGTGTCCAATATAGCGTGACCCCGACGCCTCGGCACTGGCCCCCCGTTTCGGCCTATTTCAAAGAAAGCGCGGGGCGCGGGGCGGGCCAGCAATACTGGCCGCTCCAGTCAAGAGAGCAACGACCTCAAGCGCGCCCATAGTGGCTGTTATCCAGCAAGACGACACAGTGTCGGCAGTTTTAATAACTCACTAAGGCATTGTGTTACATAGTGCGATGCAATCTTCCGTGTTCCGAGGAGCGAGAGGGATGCAGTGTCGAAAGTTTCGCACGTAGCTGACGTGTGCGTTACATGCGGCGGAAGGCGTTAGGGCTATTTTCTGACCGCGCGGATAAAAGTTAGCTATAAAATTGTACACGGACGCCACTTGTACGGCGATCGTGATGCGGATAAATCGAGTCGCGAACGAATGGGATTTCGAGGTTATCTAGAATAAACAGACAGTACCAATGACAGTCTATTGCGTTACTTTTGAAGAAATATATTAACAACCAGTGTATTTAAATAAGTAGAGTAGTAAAGTAGAGTCATCGTATGGTTATTTAAAAAATGTAGCTACTTGATCATTTTGTAGACATATTTGCGAGTTTTAATTATTAAATGATGCGAAGATACAACAAGATGTTAACCTGATGGTGGGCGATAAGTCTAGCACATGAGAAATGCAGCGTAAGACGACAAAGGTCCGCTAGTTATCCTAAAAGTGACATATTGCGCCTCATTTACCCAGTAATTGCTTGCTAGCGGCACCCTTTAAACCGGAATGCAGATGTATTTTACACTAATGTATTTCTGTTTAACTTAATGTGCCTTTTTGGTGCCGCTTTAGAGATCTTTATTGGTCTTTGTTACAAAGTTTTCACTTTGGAAATAAAACTTTGTTAAAGGAATAAAAATTGGTATATTTTAATACCAATTTTGGATTTTTCGTGTCTGGATTATGTTCCATCTTCGTTGCAATTTTTACTATACCAGGACAAAAAAACCTTGGAATCAACGTAAACATTGTAACTCATGGTAAAAAGTGGTGTCATACACTTAAGGTTCTAGTTGACGAACGTTGTCTCCAGAGTACCAGTTACTAAGTGACAACCAGCTTAAAAAAAACCCTTTTACGACATCACTTCGTTGCCATAGGTTATGTTATAGTTTCGCTCGAGTGTAATTTAAAATATGTCACTAATATCAGTTCATATGAAAAAAATATATAGTAAAGGCCAAAATATTTAGTAAAGGTGTAGTCAATAATTCCCTTAAAAAATATCTAATTTTATTAATGCAATAATTGCAACAATAACCAGATGATTTCATATACGTATATCTTTCCAAAGATATATTTACGCAAGGGGAGCCGAGAGCGAAAACTAGTTGTGCGTATGTGCTTATGGATTATATTACCGGGTTCGCTTAATATTGGCAGACTTGAGTTGGAACATACGTCATGTCTGTTACAGGAAATGTATAATAGCTACTTCTTGGTGTAATTTATTGACTGCACAAGAGTTAGTATAGAGCAAGTGAATCTAATACATACAGAGTAGATAAACGTGTAAAACATGGTTGACTAATAAATAGTTCGAATTTAAATTCACTTGTTTCATTCACATGAAAGAAAATTGTTATAACTAAATTGTGATTTTTATCAATTAAAGCACGCGACAAATTCATATGGAATCACAAAAGAGGCTTTTGCCTTTTAATTTAAATTGTAGAAATAAAAAACCCCTAACTATAGTTTCTAGACGATATCGTTATTTTTTTAATGGTTACGCCATATTGGGCTGATCACCGCTTATTGTCTAAGATATAATTAAAACTAAGATGATTCATGCTTAAAATGCCTGTCCTAGTTCTCTAGGTTCATCTTTGGCAGTTGTATAGGATGTCAGTGCCTTCAAATTTTCTGACAACTAATCTACCCACCATTTGCAAGTTACCCATAGCGTTGTGGAGGTCAGATGCCAGTCGGTCCGCGTACAAAGTATTAATCAGTTAAATCTGGATGGAGATAGTAAGTGAAGAGAGAAGAAGACTAAGTCTATACGATATCTTAGGTAAACGACTAGGAAGTAAATATAATAGAAGTCTTAAAGTTTAGGCTCACATTTCACAACATTTGACGGTAATTGCTTTCCTGAATAATGTAAAGTATTAGTTTTAATAACTAAGTTACTGCATCTTCTAGGTCTTAGGTTTTTGTGGATTTATGTTGTCTTACGTCTAACTTATTTTTATAAAGCTGAAGTATATTAATTCGGGTCTAAACAAGCAATATTTAGCCCTGAAGTGTTCCCCAAAGGCGCGCAATACTTATCATTCGCGACTTTGTCAATAATTCCCATAAAAACTTTCTTTTATTATAAATGCAGGAATTGCGACTATAACAAGTGGTTTTAAACGAAAACCGAAGGTGACAGACTATATACACATACAGACTAATAGATTACGACACAATAACGTACAGGTATATTTATAATCATTTTATATAAGTGTATCTCTACAAAGATACATTTACTCGAGTGGAGCCGAGAACGAAAACTGTGTGTTTATGGATTACGCAAAATTGCAATGCGTTAAGTATTACGCGTCTTTGTACTACATGAAATTAATTAAAACCAGAGGTCCATGGTCTGACTAAAGTATTGACATCTCCATGTTATAGTTTATTAATCGGTTGGACACTGGGACAATTACCTACCAAGTGTCAATCAAATGGTAACATGAGTTGAAGTGGTTGGAATTGTTAACATCTTGATTAGTCGATATTGGATGTTAGGTACTTTAACCATAAAACCATTCGTAATTACTTTCTTTCGATTGTGGAGGACAGATGACCATCGTTTCATAAGTATTAGTTGAACTAGATGACATGACCTTTGTATGAAAAAAGCGAACTTTTTTAAATCGAGTATTGTCAATATTAGAATTATATCTTAGGAACAAAAGTAAAGGATGGAATTATCGTAAACAAAGTCTAATATAAAACTCAATTGGCGTCGATATAGTCCCGCATTCTTTTACCTTAAAATGCCTTCGTAGCCTAATGGTAAGATCGTGTGCTTTAAAAACCGGAGGTCGTGGGTTCGAATCCTGCGGGGACTCAACAAATTGTCATTGCCATTTCCTAGTTGGTTAAGGCAGTTTGGGGCGATCACCCAATTGTCTAAAAAGTATTATGATCCATGCGTCGGATGGACATCTAAAAAGTCGTTCCACCATTGGACCAGCGTGGTGGGATAGGGTCCAAAAAACCTCTAAATGGAATAGGTAGTGGACTGACACAGGCTGGTGATGATGATGACCCTTATACCTAGGTTTAACATCGCGTTGGGATTGAAATTGGCCGTAGTTCACGATTTCCATTGTGAAACAATGAGCGTTTGATGTTAAATTTGTTTACATTTATTTCAAGTCATATTAATATGGCTAAACTAAGGCTAGGCTAAAGTAAGGATGGCTAAAGGCGTTTCTGAGTTTAAAAGTAAAGTTCGGAAACATATTCTGGAAGAACTGTCAGTGGTTTACCTAATTAGCTTCGTGGATTACTTAATTATATATATGTTTTAATTTACGTATTTATTCCTTTATCTAATATACATATATATTTATTTATTTTATGCAAATATGTATGTACAGACATATACACTTTGTATAATTTATATATGTCATTACTTTTATTGCACCTACTCGGTTTTTTTAACCGACTTCAAAAAAAGGAGGCGGTTTTCAATTCGTCTGTATTTTTTTTATTTGAAAGCTGGTCCTTTCCTTTTGGTCCCGTAGCAATTTGGTCCAGTTCTGACAGTAGCATCCATGAAAAAATTGAATAAGTCTGAAATTTACAATAACTATATGTTAAATAAATGGCCTATTAATAGCTCAATATCACGCCAATCGATCTGAAGTCGGTTTGTTTTTGATAAAATTTTAATATCGTATCCGTCTAAAGGTCGGCTGTTAGACAACGACTATGGCATTAAGCACGCCAGCGTTCATAGTTGTCCAAAATAATAAATAAATAAACTAAAGGTTGTTCCGTATTAAATTTATATGAATATTACTTCTTCAGTTTAAAATTGTGCAGAATCGATGAAACTCCTGTTAAACCATGTGATTCTCTGAAAGCGCACAAGATATAGATTGATGGCCTTTTATCTCGTTTCTGTAATGAACGGATCGCGCTGTCATTCATTCCTAGGTCTTGAAAGGCGGAAAAAAAAACTGACGCCATTAATCCACGGGGCGTTCGTTTTCGAGTATTATTATTCTTGTCACGGCTGTTTCGTTTAGGCGACGTTTTTAGGTACCGGTAAGTATTTTGCTATGCCTATCCATTATATTTAACGTAGATTATAAAATTTATAAGTAAATTATAAAATTATATCCAGAGTATAAATTTGTTTTATTAAAAATAGGCTCTTTCTAGCTTTTATGAACCCTAAGCCTACTATAAGTTCGAACCGACCTGGCCGGAAAAGAATCGGAAACTTGGCGTTGATTTTTTTATAAATATAAGTTACACAAATATAAATTCTCAATGCAGGTCAAGCAATTGCCGGGGTACCAACTTTCTAATGCAAATAATTAATTATTTCAAAACCTTGAACATCAATTTATATTAATCTCCAAATTATATGATAGCTTCCAGATAAACGACTAGTTTACATAGATGTACTACATGCACTATGCATTTGCGGTTAACACTAAGAAAGCATTATGTGCAAACTAATTAAAAATATAATACAATAAAGCCCTTACTTGTATTAAAATTAATCATTAATTAATTTGCTACTTTGTAACTTTGCAGACATTATTCAATAAGGGATATTTAGAAAGCAATTGGATGATTATGAAACAAGTTATTCTGCCGTTACGGAATTGTGATTGATTATGTATCGAGTGTAGCCATCTGTTGACGTTTAAGAGATGAAATAAAAATGCTTCTACACTTTCATTGTCATCACGGACTTAACAATACTTAATTATGTTTAAATGAATTTTTATTTATTCATAGCAATTTAATAAATTTATATAGGAAAAAAAATTAAAATAATAACTGTTGCGAGTGAAGTCACTATTAAAAGCACATAATTTAGATAAATGTTTTGGAATAAAAAGTAGAAAAGTGCGATTAATATGACTTATTACACTTCTAATATGACTTTTGTGTAGTAACGTTTAGTGTGTTTTATTCCGAAACCAATAGGGTTTAAATTTAAAATCCTTTGTCTCTCAATCAAAATTATTAAAGCCGTGTGCATTTCGTACTGCCATTTGCTAGAGTCTTTAAATATTTTGTAAAAGTAACATAGAAAGTCATAATCTAAAACCTCCAACAATCTCTTGAAACTCAATACGTGTATCCATAAAGGAACACGATGATCGTATCCGCAATACAAACCAATGTGTCGTTGCAATCATCATAATATAAACCAACATGAAAACGCCGAACAAAGAAGATAACATCAACTTGATAACTATTCCATGCGATTAAAAAGACATTACATATTCAAAACAAGCCAAATTAAATGCCGAATGGTCAGATAACGTTACGACAAAATAAAAAGAGAAACATGTATACTGGTTGCGGTAAACACTTACATTATTTATTCAATCATACGGGGCAATAGCGTTATTGCACTGCATTCAAAACTGGACCTTATTAGCGTGAATAAAACGAAATTTACGCGGCAAACGGTAACGAAATCTGTTTAGGGATGGCCCTCCCCGCTCGGGCCGCCGCACCGAGAGGCCGAATCGATAATAGCTATTATAGAATCGAAAGAGACACAGTCTAGTGCGGGCACAGCCAGAGGTGAAATACATCGGCGTCCATAAATATTGATTTTATGTGCGCGCGGCGACCGCCGCCAGGGCTGGCTCGGGCCGAACTACTCGATTTATGTGTAGGTATTTTTAACTAAAGGATGAGGGAAATGGTTATTTTATATTTCAGCTATTAAGGGTTGGTGTGCGCTGAAATTGTATTAGTACCTAATTTAATCATTGTTTGTCTGCTAGAAATTGTACAAAGATTGATGAAGTTCGCTTTTGTTTCCATTTAAGATTTAACAAAACTGCAATAAATAATGTTTAGTTGGAATATGTACGTGCGTTTACCATATTAATGAACAATTAAAGATTTAGAAAACGAATCTTATTATGAGTTACGAAAATGTAAAAAAATAACCGCTTTAATTGAATTATTAATCATATAATTTAAAGTTTGAGTTTTTCTTCAATATTATTTCGTTGTATTTTGTTATATAAATTATTATTTTAATGCTTATACTTACCCCAGATGTCATGGGTTTATTTCCTACAGTAATAAAAGTAGTTTAAGTTTGTGTTGGACTTTGTTGATATTCCCCTGTTTGTATATGCAAATACAAAATAATTTGTACTTTTAAGTAAATACTGAGTACCTCATTGCTTTGCTCTGGCCCTTTATTATTTATTTTATTATTAATTTAAAAAAAAGACACTACTACTATATAAAAATAGCCTAAAACATAACAACCCGCTTACTGCTGTGGGTCAAAAATTAAAGTTTTGTCTCTATTGTGTCACTATCATTTACGGTGCCCAACGGAGAAAATGTGTACAATTGATTTAGTGCAGAAGAAAGTTAGCGCTTACCTTGTCTTATTAATCTATTATGTTCATTATTAATCTATTGTGCATAAAAAAATATTATGTATACACATTATTTACGTGGCAACATATAAATAATGGTGTTTTACATTAAAAATAAATATAATTTTGTAACAAACAAAAATTCCAAAATAATAATAATAAACGGCATTTATGCCGGCTGCTGACCATTCGTCAAAAGCCCGTAAGCTTTTCATGCACAGCCCTACACAACAGAGTTAAGCCCGCGGGGATGTCACACGTCTGAGGGGCAGTGAGATGTGAGAAAGGGAGCGAATAAATCTACCCGTACGTCGGAAAGAGACAACAGTCTAACCTAGTGTTTACGCTATGCTGCGTACTTAGGTGAGTCTTTTATTCTATGCGTTACGTTTCGTTTTATTCGTTTTGTGTTGTGTCGGATTTGGCCCTTTTTTTAATTACAAGCCCATTGTTAATTGATTTTTGTACGGCCCTTGTAGTAGACCGTGTAGTTATGTTTTGACAACTGCCTGTGACTGGTTAATGATGTACGGAGTTGTATTTTTTCTGTTTGTTTTTTGGCTGTAGTGATACTAATTAAAAGTTAAGAGACAATAAAATACTTTGATTGTTAAAACAATTCGTATCATATGATTCAAATAATTTATAGAATAATATCGAATAATAGGTTTAATTGATAAAAATTATTTCTAAAATATTTTTAATAAATAAGCAATGGTATTTTCTCTAATCTAGTAGTACAAGTTCACCAAACACATTAATACAACAGTGTGTGGCAATTTTAATTTATTAACACGTTTCACTATTATTCTCAAGTCTATTAAAGCGTACAACATTTAGGTAAGAGGTTTTCAATTTGAGGCCACCTTGCTTTGATAATTTAGGTCGAAACACATTTCTATAGTTTTCTAAACCCTGAATTTCATAGCTACACTACTATTCTACAAATACTTCCTAAAAGTATTAGTTAACGTCATTTAGTTGCTCTATAAAATACATTCTTTCAAGATAGTGAGTGTGGATGCCAAAGCAGATGGAGAGTTGGTGAGCCGAATCAATTTAATTACTTTATAAATAAAACATTTGAGTAGCGAAAACTTTTCTTTCATGCTCGTAAACGATATCTCAAATCACTTAAGATATAGAATAGCTATAATTTATTTATCTTATTTAAACAAAGAAAATATACTTCAAAAGCGCGTCGTAAGAGGTGAGTGTCAATGTACATATTTCAGACTAGCTGTTAAAATTGAAAAAAATGATTAAACATAAGTAGCCTACGTTACTTCTATTTATATCAGCTATCTTCCTGTGAAAGTCCCGTCAAACTCGGACCAGTATTTGAGACAGATAACATTAGAGATCGCCAAAATAAACAGACAGACAAAATGTGTCGTTTTAATGTATGTATGTATATCACAATGTAATAATTTAAAACCGTTATTTTAAAGTTACAAAGAGTCACTTAAATTTTATTTATTTGTCTAGATAGTCACTAACTGACTACAAATTTCGTAGTGCAAATAAGGCTAAAAAATTTATCAGGGATGGTTTCATTAAAAAAAAATTAAATATAGTCAGTACGTATAAAACTCTAGTGCTGTCATCTGTATTTCATTGCTGTAAGATAATACTTTGCCACGATGACGTTCTCAAATAAGAGCAAACATAAATTAATACTTTGAATAGATGGCGTTGCAATATAAACCATTTCTATCCTCCGCTAGGTAGCGCTCTTAAGCAAACGAAAACGGATAAAAGGAAATGAAGCAACAACCGAAGTATACTTTACAAAAATAAGTAATTGCATTATTAGTTAAAAATAAAAAATACAAATATTTATAACTTTGTCGAAAGGCAGTAAGTGACGATGATGATGGCCATCTACAATTGAGAAGTCTTACTCAAGTGACGTCATAACTAGCCTCTACAAACTGGTTTGGAAAAAGATTCACGATACCGTTGGGTTCGATGACCTGCTATTCATTTTGTTTACGAGACGCGGAAGATGTCCGAAGTATTGTGTAGTTGCTTCTGCGATTGGCCTTGGGCTGTTGTTCTCTAAACGATCTAGAGGACGTGTTTCCTTAGATCGATGTCATGCCTTATTTGTCTTTTCTAAAGGATTATTTTCAGCTTAACATAACGACGGATGCGGTGAAATAATTACGATTATAGGTACTTTCTGTCTGTTGTAGCGTTGTACTTGTGGTGGCATTTCATTTAGCACATTATCATATTCAATCAGTTAACTTTGCACAGTCTCAAGAGTTACGATTGTCTTAAAAGAACCCTATATTTCTATACATGTTACCTGTTAAATCTGTATGGTGTTACAATTGCTTACCTTGTTAGGATCTTTGCAATATATTAATATGTCCGGAAATATTAATCAAGAAACTATCAACCCAGTAGTATAAACCAATCTTGATCCAGACTCTTGTATGTATCCGGCATATCCAGAATCGATCACCGTTAGATTGGTTAGAGCTGCCAGTGTCCGGATTATAGGCCGAACAACTGTGGTTATTGCGGGAAATGGCCTTTGTCTAGTCCTATCCTAGACGTTAGGACTACATTTGTTACGACTATAGTTTTTATTACTATTACAAATTACGTCATATACGCATAATTATATTTTATGAGTACAATGTAAAAATTTGTGATGTTATGTTATGTTATGTCTTTACATATCAGATATAGTGTTGATTAAATTGTACAGTATTCTATAGTCAAATAGGATTTCAGTAGGACTATAATAGGAATTTAGTATTATTATAAACGCACACGAAAGACGTTCATGAAGACGCCAAATTAACAGCTCTCGTATTGGTGAAGCATGAGTGTCGGTGGACATTTTTCGGCGGAAAACAATCAAATGAAGAGGAATGTTTTTCTTATATAGATACCAAGCGTTATTCAACTTTATTATAATAAAGGTTTTACATCCGAATAATAAGTAACAAAGTCTACATTCGACAGGTATTCGTTGGGAAAATCATTTTTATTTAATTTGTTTTCGTTGAGTTGATGTAACAAAAGTTTGGTTAGTAAATTCAATTTCTCAAGTATTATGTATATTCATACATCTATTATATAAATATACATAATACTATTACTGCCTCCGTAGCCTAATAGTATGGGCGTGTGCTTTAGAAACCGGTGGTCGTGGTTCCTGCAGGCTCACAAATTTTCATTCCTGTATCCTAGTGGGTTAGGCAATTTGGGCCGATCACTCAATTGTCCGAAAAGTAAGATGATCCATTCGTCAGATGGGTATGTAAAAGTCGGTCCACCCACCAACCCGCATTGGATCACGTGGTGGGATACAGTCCATAACCCCTAAGCCTACTAAAAGTCTCCTATTTTGTTATAAATTATATTGAGGACCAAGATGTGTGGAAGTAGTTTATATTTTGCCTGCAAATCCTCTAGTAACTTAAAAAATATGTACTGGTCAAATTAGTGAAATCCTAATATTTAAAATAAAGAGACGCAGAGTTTCTGACCGGTTCTTCTCTGGACAGGTCTGTGTTTGTAAAGCGGTGGTAGTTGGTAAATGGAAAATTGTTGACGTTCAAAGTGCTCAGAAGAGCCTAAATTGAATAAATAATTTTGACTTTGACGAATGGACAAGGGTGTATTAGAGGAGGCCTGGGTCTATCAGAGGCTGATGATGTATATACATATTTTTATTATTAGAAAACTAATCAACGAATGGTGTTAAGTCATAATAATGGATTGAAATGCGATGCTGCAACTATACGACCGCTATACGTTTAATCATCAGAAGGGATTAGCATTTGCACAGACAGTTTCCAAGTCGTTTTTGGTTCTGATTCTTCTTTTATTTTTCTGGTATTTAAATTACACCGTCAATATTAAACATTACGACCTCAAATAGGTTTTCAAAACTGTTATTATCTTATACGTCTGGAACTTCTAAAAAAATCAAGCTGCTTGTTTTACTTTTTGGCAACCGTTTGTCTGTTTGGTGAAAAATTTAATGCCTAAATATGGCATCACATTCCCAAAAGCTTAACTAAAGTCATGTAGCTTTCATAAAACGTTAATACTTTAAAATGTATATACATTGTAATTTTGAATTTGAAGCGATGATTTTTAATGAATTATAGATAGAAGCCTTAAAACGTTCACAAACTTCTATGGAAGGTGATGATGAAGGTGTGGTGAAATTTTTTTTCCGATTGACCTACCTGAAATACTTGGCATACGGTACGGTTTTTTATAGCATATTTATGTGTTTTATTTATATTTTGCAAAAAAGTAATTGGTAATCTATCGGGAAACTAGCATATTCTTTTACTTTTACAGCTTTTCTTTGCTTATATAAAACTTACATTTAATTTATGTGTTCATATCCCTGTCCCACCTTTTTCCTCGACCTTGGGCGTGCAAATTCTAGTATAATGCTCTTCGAAGGCCACTGAAATGGATTACATCTTTTAAAGGTAAATTGAAATGCACTTACTTAGCATATTCGTCCAAGTGTTTTCGTTTACATAAAATCGGTGTATTGCGTAACATCAGATGATTATCGTACTCAATGAAAACACACAATACAAATACAGGTTGGGTTGTTTGTTTTATGGGTAGAAGAGACTTATTTATTTAAAAACGGATTTACGAAATTTTACCCACAAGGGGGTTTGGGGGGTTGCTAGTGATATGTAAAAAAGATTCCCACCTACTAATTGACTCATCACGATATCTCTGGAACCATGAAGCGTAGCGACTTGAAATTTGGTAGGAATATATTTCGCCGAGTAGAGGTCGGCTAAAACGGATTTTACGAAATTCCACCCACAAGGGGGTTTGGGGGATTGCTAGTGATATGTAAAAAAGATTCCCACCTACAAATTGACTCATCACGATATTTCTGGAACCATGAACCGTAGCGACTTGAAATTTGGTAGGAATATATTTCGCCGAGTAGAGGTCGGCTAAAACGGATTTTACGAAATTCCACCTACAAGGGGGGTTGGGGCGTTGCTAGTGATATGTAAAAGAGATTCCCACCTACAAATTGACTCATCACGATATCTCTGGAACCATGAATCGTAGCGACTTGAACTTTGGTAGGAATATATTTCGCCGAGTAGAGGTCGGCTAAAAACGGATTTTACGAAATTCCACCTCCAAGGGGGGTTGGGGCGTTGCTAGTGATATGTAAAAGAGATTCCCACCTACAAATTGACTCATCACGATATCTCTGGAACCATGAAGCGTAGCGACTTGAAATTTGGTAGGAATATATTTCGCCGAGTAGATGTCGCTAAAAACGGATTTTACGAAATTCCACCTCAAGGGGTTGGGGCGTTGCTAGTGATATGTAAAAGATTCCACCTACAAACTGACTCATCACGATATCTCTGGAATCGAAGCGTAGCGACTTGAAATTTGGTAGGAATATATTTCGCCGAGTAGAGGTCGGCTTAAAACGGATTTTACGAAATTCCACCCACAAGGGCGGTTGGGGCGTTGCTAGTGATATGTAAAACAGATTCCTACCTATATATTAACTCATCACGATATCTCTGAAACCATAAGGTGTAGCGACTTAAAATTTGGTAGGAATGTTCCTTTCGCCGAGTATAGGTCAGCTAAAAACGGATTATACGTAATTACACCAATGAGGGGGGTTACGGGGGTTGCTAGATTATAATAAACGCATGTATATATACATTCTATAACGAGCAAACGGCAGGAATGAAGAAAAAAATAAGCAACTTTGAATATCCATTTTTACTGCAGACCTACTAGGAAAGTACTCCTGTGACACCTACTTTAGACACAAAGCAGGTATAAATGTATGGTCCGGTTTGGAGGGCGTCTATTGTAACTACTAGGTAAAATAAGGGTCATACGTACATAGCGTGTAACTGTCACTCACTATTAGTTAAAAGTCGGGCTACCTTAGGTCTCGTTACCTAAAGTAATAAAAAATTAAAGGCATCGCATTTCAAAGAACCTGAAAATGAATCACGTATTGCGAAAATGCCATCGAAAGCCCTTATATAACACATACACATCACCCCTCGTTACTATAGGCAGTGTCATTGATCAATTCTAACGTCAAAATTTGCTTTAAAAATTATGTTTGGGCTCACCAAAAAAATTTATTACAGGAAAAGACTTAATCGGATATTGGAAACAATCCATTAGTGTAAAGTGCCTTTCCTTACATAATTTAAGTATATTTAAATTTTCCTCTTGAGCTATATATATATCGTTAAAGCAGGGTAAGATTTTTTTTATTAGAATCATTGTGTGTAATTACTTTTTGTACTGTAATAACTTAGACCAATTTTTTACGTAATTGAATGTAATTTTAAGTTGTTTTCCTTGACCCCCACAGTCCATTTATCAGTATTGTGGTCCATTAACTTAGTTTACAGTTTTACACTGGATTCATTATATAGGATAAATAAAAGAAACGTGAATTAAAGTATTTACTAAACGACTAATTAATAAAACTCCGACTGTAAGACTCTACGATGTTACAATCGGTTATAAAAGTCGTACATTAATTGACTTAGGTCTTTTGACGAAAAAATGTGTAACGTAACGCAGCTTGCATTAAATTCTTGGACTTCTTTGTGCTCTTATTATGTTACCGCTGAATTATTAATAGATTAAATTGCATTGTTATTGTGTAACTGCTTATATCACTTTCAAAACGCTCTAAGTTATCTTAATGAACTTATCGATATTTTGTAGAAATCAAAAGTACGTTACTGTACCAATAGCGCTTAAAGTTTAGTTTGTTTTAAACGTTGCCATTAATCGAAGTTAAGTTCTTATGTTCTTCTTACATATATTAAATTTATGTTCAAATAGGTAAACAAAACATCCATCATTAATTAACATTAATAATTTCTATACCTTAATATTTGTTTAGGAAGCTTAAGAAAAGCTAACGGAATTTTTAAAAATGTTTTTAATGATGATATATCGGTCTACGGATATTACAAAATCCATATGGTTCTTTCATAATTCAAATAATACTAATCTTTTTTTTTGAAGCTAATAAAAGTAAGCTTTTCGCCATACTACTTAAATACCTTTCACTGATGGACTCTTCTTCTTTCTAGTCAATTTTCAAAGCAAATATGGAGCTGGCATCTACGTAACCTATTCTAGGTAACTAGTGTATATATAACAGTTTTTAGACAAAGTAAATGATCCGATGTCTAAAGCTCTACGAACCATTAAACAACTATAAAATAAAGTTGTTTCCGTATTGTAACAAAGGCTAAATCTTTGAGTGAGCTATTGTTCTAACACGTAACGTGTTTAAGAAGAATTGTCTTATATATTAGGAAAAAAATTATCATTTGAGAATACTCTGTCTCTCTATCTGTCGGTACTGTAGGCTATTAAATAGCCTACAATATAAGCTTTAACAATATTAGGTCACTGCAAGTATATCTTTACAGATAATCATCTCTACCTTGTTTTCTCAACTATTCCTTACTAAATTATAATCAGTCCATGTTCCACCAGAGGGAGGATTATTAGGGTCGCAACAATTTAATTGCTCTTAAAAACTGCTGCTAATAACTTCAGGCCGTAGCGATCTTTCTATAACTTTATTAAATAAAAAGTAGCTGTGACCAAAATTGCGCGGAAAACTTCGCGCCAAAACGTATCGTGGCACAAAGAGCCGCGCCGTCGTTCGGGCCCATCGATCCGGCAACCATCCGAAGATCCACCGCGCCGAAGAACCGGCCACCAGCACCGTTACCACGCTGTTCGCATCACGAAAAAAGAAACTACAGTTAACCGCCGCCGCGCGCCGTCGACGCAACGAAAAAAGCACAATCCGCCGCCACACCACCTCACTAGGACGTACGCGGGCCGCTTCACGACTAATGCGCGCGAAAACTTTGACAGTTCACAGTTTGACAGCTAGGCCTTTTGGTACTCGGCTATACTTGTTTCTTGTCTGTGGTTGTGTCGTTCAGCTTTTTGTGTGTATGTAACGATAAACTGTTCGAGTTTCAAGTTATGTCTGAATTTGGATAATGCATACAATAGATAGTGTCAATTAATCGTCTTGACATTGGGATTTTTGTTTTGTTTCAATCACGTAACAGGATTTGTCCGCCAAAATGCCGAGCACAATACGAGGTGAGTTTTGTGAATAATTTTTTAAATAGCTCATTCATTGCGGTTCGCATAAATTAAAAGGTGAACGCACTTTTACGTTTTGTTGACGGAAGGATTTGTTTGATTCCGTCTAACAAAAGGCGAAATTTGAATTTCATGCGACCGCCCGCGGTTTATATTTTCAAATTAGGCATTTGTCACTTTCAGTCATGTTTGCGATGCGACCGTGTCGATGTGTTGTTTTTTTTAGATCACGTTTTTTAAATATAACACGCGTGACTAATTCGTCATGTTAGCTTTTCAATGAATCCTATTTTAATTTTTTCGAAATAAATTATTTTTATATTATAATATAGCGTTAAATGAATCTACTGCCACGGATTCTATTATTGTAATAATCTTTGTACTGCAATTTCTTCCTTTTTTACGCTAAAATATTATTCAATCTCACCTAAGATTTATACTTTAAACTGCGAATAAAAATTGAGGAATAATTGGTAAAGACATTACCATTTTATCAAAATTTACGATGTAATAAAGGACAAATAAAAAAAAAAACCGTTGTTCAAATTTGGCGAATCTCAGGTCATTGACATTTGTAATAACGTTATAAAGTAAGAGGCGCGGCATGAATAGCATCTTGAGTTTACGACCATAAAATACACATTACTTCAAATGCTCTTTAAATTATTTTTAAAAAGATAAATGAAATCGAAAATTATACAATGAAATACAATTTAGAATATGTTTTATTACAGTTCAAATGCTATAAAACAATGTTTTAGTTAATAGTTTAACATAAACTTCATTTAGGGTTACCAGTTACAAAAATTGCTGTTTTCGGTAAGCTACGGAATGTTTTCCATCAAACTTGGTATTTATACATAAAATCTTGATTTCGAAAATAAATTTACTATAATATTACTAATGTATTTAAATAATATTACTTACGAATATAAAGGTACTATTTAATGTTTTAAAAAAAATCGTAGTGTAGAAAAATCATTCCGATTAGAAACTTTTCCCATAATATTTCAACGATTATATTTATATTTATAGTTTAGAAATATTTGAATCTTTTTATAATATTAGTTATATACAGGACTAGTTATATATATAAGCATTTAAGCCCTTAAAAGCTAATTTTGAGGTTAATATATTAAATAGTTTAGATGGTCGTTGATCGTGTATTAGCGCGAAAATGGCGGAAAAACTACATTTTATTTATATGAGAATTTTGTTCTAAAACATTAATGTCCTTAATATAGTATCGTAATGTTGCAGATTTTATTATTTATATATTGCTTTTACACTAAAGTAGTAAAATGTAATTTCTTTTTATTAAACAACAGTACCGACCTTTTTATTATCCATTTTTTGATTTGTTTTAAAATTTTATAATAAATGTATAAGTTTCAGTTTATAACAATTCTTTAGTATATTCATTTTGACTGTACGTTTTATAAACTATATTTTCTAAGTTCTTCACTGTTATACAGAACTTAGTAGTTAACAGAATTTATTTTTTCGATTTCATACATCATCTCCTTAAGGTAAACAAGTAAGTTTTTGTTAAAATACGATAGTTATACCATATTCTTTACATTCATTGTTTGTCATAAAAAATTACCTACTTATTGTTCTATTAGTATAATGTTGTTAAAAAATAAAATTCAAAGAAAGCATGGTAAATTTTAAAGTTTATCCATAATTTGTTATTGTTTCAAGCACGTTTTAAAGTAATACAATAATTAAATGAATAAAATTTTCGCTACAACTAGGCGTTTTTAAATATATAATCGTGATTAAATCTTAAAAACATGAAAAAAATGTTAAAAGTCATCCAAAACTACTGGAAAATTCTCCGCGAATAATAAACATAGCCATACAATTTAGAGTCACTTCATTACAACAAGCTACGTTATTTTCGAAGATTCCATATAAGTTTTTTAACAAAATTGCAGTAACAAATGTAATACTGAATTGTAATAAACACTTCAAAATTGACTAACAGCAATAATGTTTTCATGTTCAGTAAAGAAAGCGTAATAACAAATCGGCTTTACCGCTACCTCGAGACGAGAGGCGCGATAGAAAAGCGACAGTTTTGCGACCGGCCGCAAGGCCCTCTGTTTGCCGTTGCCACAATCCCTTTCTTCGTGACGTAGCGGCGTACGGTACTCGGCCAGTGGTGCGACGCCGTTGTTTTTGTCGATGGATCTATCGATGAAGTGACACACGACGAAGCTGGATAGTACTTGATCTGACTTAGCTCGACTATCGTAAAACATGAAAGCGATATTTATACAATGATGGTATTGTCATATGTTATGGATACGAAAATTTTTATATTTTGGCCGATAAACATCCGATACATTTCTTTCAAACTCGTAACATAATGCGTCAATACGACGATATGGGGAGTATTTTATTAGGAAACTCTTATTTTCCTAGTATTATATTATAATCGAGCTAAATAATAGATAAAAAGCAGATAAACGATATATAGTGTCAAAATCTTTTGCCAATTGATTGGCAATGGTGGCGGCCTACCAATCAGGATGCTTAAAGTTTAGGCGCTGTAAGGGTAAGAAATATGACTCTTCTCTAAGCACTACTCTTTCGAGTGACGAATGACTTGTCGATATACCGCCACGCCCATGTCGCGGCACTGGCCGCGTGACGTGGGCCCGCTAACGGTGCGCGCAGTTAGCCTCACCCACATACTGTGTAACTGTGCGCGCCTCCGTTATGTGGACGCGATCCGAGACAGTGCCGTGGGACCGAGCGCCGTGCCGACTGAATATCGACACACGCGCCGGTCACATGCGCGATGCTGGCTGGCTTGAAATTTTAATGCAAACAATAAAAAAAACTAATGCCCTCTTCAGACAGATGGCGCTGAAAATAGATGAAAACATATTTGCTCTTTTGACAAAGTCCTTTAGGAAAATCTAATCGTTCGTGAAATACCAAATTTGAATCTGTGCATCGATGTAATGCAAACACTAGGAAGATTTATTTTATTCCTATTACTGAACTTTTTTATGTGTCATTTGGCCATATTGTGCATGTTTATGTAAACAAATAAAAAAAATAATGTAGTTTAAAATATACATATGACTTACACCCTCGCCTCTTTTAAAAAATGTTTTTTTTTTAAATATTATACCATTCATATTCATTATCGAAAATATATGGTAGTGATACACCTCACTTAATTTTTCCTCACTTATTTAAACAAAGAGTTATATAAATCGCCGTTACGACAGACCGCAAAGAGCTTTTACCGCCCATCAGTGGGTGAAGTCAAAAAACTCACGAAACACCTTTTTAAAAAGGCAAATTAAAAAAAAAAGTTTCAACACGCAATGTACCATAGGATACTTACGGTTGCTTTTTTAAATAACAAATTTACAATCTGTACTTATCTCGGCAGTTATAACGAAAATAACACGAAAACGTCTAGACAAAAAGGTGATATTTGTTTTTCGGTAAATAGCATATTTCGGTGCAACGGTCATTGACCCATCGTTTTTCTTGTTAAAATTTAACTGACTATAATTGTTTTCGATATTTTAAAAATGTTCGCCCATTAAAATATAATTCGTAAGAAGCACACATAATAATTTAATATTTATAATTAATTCTTTTGCTTACGCGAAAACTACACATTATTGAATAAAAGGCCTTTTACGGATTTTATCGCGTTTATTTTACATTTTAAATTTTCGACGTCGACCCCGTGACCATGGCCGCTGGAAAGTGTTCGAAACGTCGGGAATTTTATTCAATAATAATATTTATTATTTAAAACGAAATTTAGAGTATGTAATGTAATTTGTAATGTATGGCTACATTCGAGACAATTGTTGAAAATAGCAATGTCATTGAGTAAAATTAATTTTATTGGTAACTTGATAGGAGGAAGAGTCGTGTTACTAATTTCATGAATTAAAAAACCATATAACTTAAAATTTTATATCAAATACATTAATCAAAATTATATGCATGAAAATATTGAAGATTGGAAGTGGTGACGTGCACTGGGGGAGGCCTATGTCCAGCAGTGGACTGACACAGACTGATGATGATATGGATTGGGCTAAGATAACGGCAATCAATTACTCAATTTTAGTAGTGTTTATTGTCTATATGTATGTCTAATATGACCACTGTGTTAAAGAGAGTGCCACGCTATAATGTCGCTAATACATATTTTTTCGTATTGGTTAAATATTAGGCGTCTATTGGGTTTATCAGTATATTTTATTAAATCCTATAGTTTTTAAACCTAGTATTCATATAAATAGCGGCGTTGTATGAAGTGTATTGTTGTAAGTCAACTGTCATTGAGCGATTAAGCATTCATCAATAAAAACGCCAATGCATAAATGTATGAATTTACTTCATATCTAGGTAAATTTGATTGCCTTAATCCCGAGTATAATTTGGGTGAACTATGTGTATTGTTTGGCTCCAGCATGAAAAATAATCAATAATAATATCTGAAAAAAGATTTCATCGTTTGATTTGACTAAGCTTTGAAAGTATTTCTATTTGGTTCAGGAAATATTCTGACACTCGCTCGAAAGCTATATTATGTTTGAGTTACATAGTCTTTTACACCAAGAAAATCCATTCAAAAATCTAAGAATAACAAGGCAAGCCGTGGACGGACTGCTAATCTTCAATAATTTTTCTTTCTTTATTAAAAATAATAATAATTTTATTCTGTACAAAACCAACAATTTTGAATAAATTAGAAAAATTTACAAGGTTTGTAATTAGTTTTATACAAATACATAGAAGTCCGGTAACCTGTCCCTTTTTCAGTAGAATAGAAGAAATCTAAGTGTAATATCCCGCTTCGGCTGTCTCATCTCTCCTCTTCGTAGCCGGAATCGCATAGTGATTCACTAAACATTCTTGAGTAGGCAACTTCATATCAGCCTACCAAAGTACACTGCTGGACATAGGCCTCCCCCATGAGGCGCCAAGATATTACTGTATCCTGCGCCACCTACATCCACCGACTTCCTGTACATTTGCACGGGTCATCAAAGTTGGGACAAGTAGTCCGGTCAGGTAAAACCAACTTCGACGCAGAGGTCAATCGACTTTTCCAACTCGGATGGGCAGCTTTCGGGAAGCTTAGACTTTTCCTCTCATCTGATATCCCTCAATGCCTAGAGACAAAGGTCTTTAACCAGTGTGCGTTGCCAGTGATGATCTATGGCACTGAGACGTGGTTCTCCACTGCTGGCCGAATGAGGTAGCTCCAGGTCGCTCAGCGAGCTATGGAGCAGGCTATGCTCGGAATCACATAATTATTACATAAAAATTGTTTCTTTGATTATCTAAAATTTTGTCATTTTTAGTTAAGTTATTTATTTCTATATTTATTGATACAGTTTTAATGAAACCATTTGTATGGTAATAAATAACTCCGTCGAGTTCTCCAAAAGATGTGTCACATAAATCTCATAACATATTTAGTTCGTTATCATCGATATCTGATTTAAAAACATAATCTCCGACATATATTTAGCGGTATCGCGATTAAAATACAAGCATTCATCAATGTATCTCAATTAATCCACGTTATTTATTAATGGGCGATGGCTTAGCTTTTTTTCTTTCACTTGCCGAAAGAGTTCGTTCACCTTAACCGGTTTTTGACTAGATTTTTTTTCTAAGTAAAAGCATTACTCTCTATGCCGTTATGTTTGTAGAATAATATTGGACATGTTTTATTGAGTGTGGGAAAGCAATTAATTTTTATGTTTATGAATGCCTTAACGCCTTTTACTATTTTATTAACAATATGCAATCACCTCCGTAAAATGCTTTTTACGAGTTTCATATTCTATTTTAGCGTTACAATTTCTATTTTCCGAGTTTGATTGCTTTATAAATCTGTTATTCTTATTTCACTTAAATGTCCTAAACATGTTAGGAAAACACACATTGACCTTGCGTAAGGTTACCTAGATAATCTAGGTTTCATTTGTGACCCAGTTTTCGCATGAACTAAGCACTCATGACATAAGACGCTAACTTCGCCCACGTATACACTCTGACCTATTTGCGGAAGAAAAAACGGTTCCATTTTTAAAATTCGCGCCACGAGCGAATCTACGTGACAGTTACTTACTTAAAAGAACCGTAAGTGTTAGGGTTGCGAAAAAAACTACATTATTTTTAATATTAGTTGTTTGTAATTGAGTTGTATGTATCACAAGCATATTAAATTATTTAAAACAAAAATATAGCTTACGTTATTATGTTCACATAATCAATAAAATAATAATAATGTGCAAATTAAATTTAAAAACTGCTTTTTAATTTAAAATATTTTTTTAACTTTTTTATTTTACGAACTAGCCGCAAAGAAAAAAAAAGTGAACGAATACGATTCACGCGCCATCCCTGCGAACGATGACGGAACATTTGGAATAACATTGCGCAACGTAAATTCCGTTCGGGGGTCAACGCACCCGGTTCGGCGCTCTCCCGTTAGCCGGACACGTGACCGCAGGTGGTTTTACTTTTAAATTTGCAATTTAGTACCGCTATCGGCTGATAGGGGACGCTGACTTATGTCACGTACCGCCATGTTGACTGTGGTCTGAGATGGTTTTTTATGCTCGGATATTTAAATTTGGAGGTAAAACGGTGCATTGATTACTTTTATTTACGCAACCGCGCATTTGAATGTGTTTAATTTTACGTAAGTCGTTGACTTTTTTGTTTGACAGTGTGTATTGACTTTTAATAGTTTGATGATGGTTATGTTTTGTTTTGCATGTAACCGTTGTATTTGTTTTATTTTTTCCACCGATATTTAAATTGGGCGATTATTAATGTTTTTTACGAGAATCATTAGTCCGAAAGCGGGATGTGTAATGTAGGATTTCTGTTAATTTTTTTTTCACACAAGGGATAAAATGAATACCCGATAAGTTATACGAAAACGAGCGTAAATATTTATTAAATGTGTTATTACTAATATATGTTGTAAGAAATGTATGAGTCATTTAGATGTCCTGTTGCCATTCGGAATCAATTAAGTCCAAATTTTTAGTGATGTTTCGCATTAAGGCACAACCCTCCGCTAGATGGAGTAACGATCTCTGACGTGCTGGAAGTCTACTTGTGACACTACAATTTCTTGGCAAAGACTGTTTGGAGGTATTGTATAAAGATAAAAATTACAGTTAGAGATTCATCATGGTCATTTCTATATTTTTTAACATGGTTTGAAAAATAATTGTGATGAATCTGTAATGTTTATATGTTTTTAGAATTCTTATTAATAAAAAAAACTATCATTAAGAATAAGAGAATTGTAATGAAATAAATTACCAAATTGAATTAGACAGAGGTAAAAGCTTCTTATTACAATCAACAAGTAATAAAGTACGACAACTAATTCTACTTATACTGAAAATTACATACATATCTGGGAAATGTATTACCAAAAGCATTTTTGAGTTAGTTAGTTAGAGACGTGTTTTAATAAAATCTTCGCCGGCGTTGACATAAATAAAATCTGACAAACTGAAAACAAGGACATTATTTTGTTTTTAAGTAAGATAAATATATTTTTCTAAAAAAGACAATAAATTAAATGTGTTAATTCAAAAAGACTTAAGACCGTAGTTTAGTCATACATTTTAAAGCTGCGAAAGCGTAAAACCTAAACCTCGATAAACATCTAACATCTACCGGTGGTAGGTCCCCGTTTTACAGGACACCCTCTGGGTGGGTACCACCTCAGTGTCTATTTCTACCGCGAAGCAGTAGTGTGAAAACACTGCTGTGTTCCGGTTAGAAGGGCACCGTAGCTAGCGTATTTACTGGGTAAACGAGACTTAACACCCTATGTCTCACGGTAGGCAGCGCGTTGGTTACCACTGGTATTGCCAATGTCCATGGGCGTCGGTGACCACTTCCCATCAGATGGTCCGACTGCTCGTCTGCCTGCGTATTCCATAAAAAAAAACATGGAAAGGGTTTCAAAATCTGCAACTAATGCAAAATTAAAAAAAATATAATTTCTTTTATTTACGCAATTATAATACATATCAAAACGGATTTAACATATTTTTTTGTATAATTAACAAGTAGCAGTGGAAAATAATTAAATACAGCTTATTAAAACATACTAGAATACGTTAACTTTCGTTAATACAAAATACGCAATAGGAGCCATACAAGATATACTTTTTAATTTCAAGTTACGCAAGTCACAAGTTTTCTTTTGACGAAAGTTTTTTTTAAGCTTCAGAAACTTACAAAGCTGAAGTACGAACTTGCTATGGCAAAGAAAGTTATTTGAAATGGTCTGACATTTAAAAGTTACTTCGTGTATTGCGAAATGTCTAATGTGTACTGCAATTGGAAAAAAAGTAAACGCTGGCTGAATATGTCGTATATTCACAGTTTTAAATAGATAAAAAGTAGTTAATATACATTTCTTTAATATTGTCCAAACTTATTAATTTTTAAATTCGCGCAATTTTTGCGTCCTTGTTATATAAATACCCGATTTTTATTATAACAAATCTCTGTGTCAATTCTAGACCACAAGGGCGACCTGCACTTAGGGTCATATTTTATCTATCAGATGGCCCGAGTTTATTTTGGCTTTACTATAATCATAGTGAGTTAATCATAGTAAGTTAATAAATTGGTAAATAAGCAATTTCACTTTATTTTTATATAGTAACATACATAGAATAACTACTGTTACATTTATTTTAATAATGGAGTAATTACCGTTGCCAGGTAGGATTGGTCCTTGCGTTACGAACCGAAGGCTGAGGGTTTGATTGAAAATGTTATCGTCAATATACTTGTGTTTTCATTGTTTTACATAATTAAATTGTCCTAACTAACTATAGAGTAACATGGGCCAATCATCTAGTAGCATTAAAATCGAGATGATTCATTCGTCAGATGTACATCCAAAAAATAGGTTCCGGTTGCCAAGAATTCTTTTAGCAACGATTACAGGACGTAATCTGACCTTTATTTTAACTGAAATTTAATCCGTTCGATCAATGCTTAGTTTGATAATGTTATATGTAATAATGCGCAATTGTATTTTAGGAGAATACTTAAATTAAACGCTTAATAAAATTACTTCGCAGTCTGTTCCGTAGCCATGCTCAAATGGACCTGAAACATTAGAAATAGTTACAGAATAAATCCATACTCAATGAGATCCATAAAACACCTTTGCCTGTACCTTTGCTCTACCTCCTTCACATTTACCTGTACCAGAGCAAAACAAGACATAAAACGGAAGTAAACCATGACAACGATGGATATGGTGGAGATCTCTAGCATCTAGTGGTCTTATTGGTGAATTTTCACCAACACCTCAAAAGCGCGACAATTGCAGCAAAAGTCACACTCAACTTTTATGCCACTGGTTAAAATTTTTACCGACTTCAATAAAAGGAGGAGGTTCTCAATTCGTCTGAATTTTTTTTTATGTTTGTTACCTCAAAACTTTCGCCTGGGTGAAGCGATTTGGATGTTTCTTTTTTATTTGAAAGCTGGTGCTTCCCGTTGGGTCCCATAGCAATTTGGTGCATCCATGAAAAAATTTAATAGGTCTGAAATTTATACTAAATATGTGCTCAACAAATTGACAATTAATGGCTCAATATCACGCCAATCGATTTGAAGTAGGTTTGTTTTATGGTAAAATTTTTGGATTTGCCTCTAGTATATACTCAGCATGTGTGAGTTAACAATTCAAACTAATAATACAGTGAGGCCGCTCCATAAAAAGCTCTAGGCCATTCCACGAAACAATGACGAATCAGGTAGACACACAGTTGACAGAGTACACATTTCTCGGCGTCCTTGGGAAAACGCCGCATAGTGTGTCCCGCCCACTGCGGCCGTACGTGCGACGTTGGTTTTTCGTTCGCTCGCAAATTTGAAAATGGAACAGCTGTTCGAATTTGTAGCGATCTTTGCGTGTGATCTAAAGAACATTCGAATTACAAATTTCGAAGTTCTTGTATTATATGAAGTTTTTTTTTTACATAGGTCCTTTAATTTCTTGGCCATGTTTTTGAGTTGCCATTTTTTTAACTAAAATTTCCCTTCATCACCCTATTCATTAATACATTAATTAATGAATAAGGTGATGTTTTCAGTAATAAATTAAATGCAAAATATACAAATTTTCTTAAAATAATTCGCAGGTTATGATCAACGATATAAATATTCTATATGAAAATAAATATTCTTATATATATATCTAATACTTGTCTTTAAAAGAAATATATTTTGGGATGGGTGATAAATTTAACTGCCTCTGTAGGCTAGTGGTATTGTCTTGTGCTTTAGAAACCGTTAGTCGTGGGTTCGAATCCTATCAGGGCTCAACAACTTTTCATTGTTGTTTTCTAGTTGGTTAGGTCATTGAGGGCTGATCACCCGATTTCCTGTAAAGTAAGATGATCCATGCGTCAGATAGGCAAGTAAAAAGTCTGTTGCATGTCTGTCGTGTCTCGATTGTTCGTACCATCGGGCTTTTTCGTAATCGACTTAGAGGACATTATTATTGTTTCAGAGTAATACTGCAATACTAGTTTGCTTCTAAACAATACTTGCAAAATAGATAACAGACTACAGTCTAATATATATACTTACTTTTCACTTGAAAGTAAACACATATTACGTAAATACAAATTCAGATGGAAGGAAGTACTGTCACATATATATACACATACAAATAATATATCTCTCATGATCAAGTAAAACTTACTCAAGGGACATATTTTGCTTGTGTAACTTGAAATTTTAAAGGAAGAGTTACAGACGAAGGATTATTTTAATGTTACATTTACTAAAGCCCAAAACCAACAACATAATGTCTAAAACAAAAACAAGAATAAAACAAATAATGAAAATTGTCCAAATTTATTTGAGCTAAAAATGTATTATTATTGTCATTAAGTATGAGCCAACAATAGCCCGAAAAAGCAAGCCTTTTTCATGTTCGGAGGCTTTGTTACACTGAAATTTACATTCCGGTCCAAATAAAGAAATAAATGCAGAGCTCTTGGAACCTCTGATTCGATTTCTTATGAGTTGGAAAAAGAAAGTCTAAAATTATATAAAATTCACTTTTAAAAGGATTATCGCGTTAAGTTATCCTTATTTTTATTTGTGACGTGTCTATTATTTCGATATGCCAATATTTTCTAAGCCAATATTTATTAAAAACGTGTTTCAGAAATTTTTAAATATGGGTATGGGTGGAATACACTGCGTGATTTTAGTACAATGCAAATCTAAAAGCAGTTTGTTCAGAATCAGTTGAACTAAAATCCAAGAACATATTTTCACTGAGACAATTGTGCAAGAAATGTCGACTGGAAACGCTTGTCACTAAAGTGAAACTCTTGTTGGCGTGTATATAACCTCTGTGCTAAACATAAACGTTGTATACGAAAAATTAAAAAAAAAATGTATTTTTCGTAAAATATTCGCGTAACAACAGACAATCATAATGATAATATAAAAACAGTTGGTCTTAGGTTTTGGACAATTTCTTCCTTACCCATAAGTATGATATGCAGAAGTATGAGTAGTATGTCACAACAAATGTTGTGATATTAAACTTCATCATCTCATTATCAACATAACACCCTAATACACCTATCCATTAGGAGGTTTTGGACCGTACCCACCACGCTGGGTTAATGCGGGTTGGTGGGTGGACCAACTTTTTCATGCCCATCCGACGCATGAATCATCTTCCTTTTCAGACAATTGGGTGGTCAGCCCATATTGCCCTAACCAACTAGGAAACAACAATATATATTGTTGAGTCCCCCCAGGATTCGAACCCACGACTTCCGGCTTCTAAAGCACACGCCTATACCACTAGGCTACGGCTTTTAACTTATAATATAAAAACATAAGTTCTCGTACGTTCGGCTACACACTCGTCCTTACAGTAAGAATTATTTTTAATGACATAAAAACATTCCGTCATACACCTAAGCTCGCGTGGTATGCAGTAATGAAAGTACATTTTGCGACCTCCCATTATAACATTCCTCTATTAATTTCTTTTTTCGCCAGAATTTTTTATGACCACCCTATATTCGTTCACAGATAAGATATAAGAACTTCTTGGTACTTATTTTTATAATTATCAGTATTAACAACATGCCGATGTCTAATTTGGTTAGATAGAATCAAATTTGATTTAAATAATGTGGTAATGTTAAGTCGTTGCGATGTTATCAAGGACTCGTAAGGCGTTTTGAATAGCATTAAAGACTTCACAGTATAGTATTCATAATAAAAAGGTGTAATATTATAAAATTACTTCGATAATAACAATAAAATAGCATTTTTAACAATACAATTTTACTATCGAGTGTAAATTTGATTGAAGTGAATTTAAAAATATTCGCCCTTTGTAGGGATTGGTTTTTCTATTCAAAAATAAAATATTTAACCTATGTTCTATTAATAATAAATTTTCAAGTACTATTTTTCTATCGCAATAATTCTCTTCATATTTATTCCACTTATACGTCAATATATGTGTCACAGAGCGTTTTGAATGCACAGAAAGGAGAAAGTTATTGACTTAGGTGTTGTTTACATGGGGTTTCCTTATTTGGGGACGTTAGATCAAACCGTGTTACGTAATGAAAATTCGGGTACGGTCTGCACAAAAGAGTTACAATTGTAAGCGTTAATTTATTATTTTTTTAGGGGCCTAGTATTTTTAATAAACAGATTTTTTGGGCTAACTAAGCTATTATTGCTAAGTAGAAGTGACAAGGCGTGTTATTTGTTATGTACAAATCTTACACAAGAAACAATGTGTTTAAAAATGGTCAATCTCTAGTAAAACTGTAATTATTGCGTTATTGCCTTTTTAACCAAATGCTAAATTAATACGTAGTTTAAAGTGTGCTTTAAACTATCGAGTCATTGTTTCTTACGATAGAACTGGTTACTAATAAAGATATATTCATTTGCTGTCAAATACGGGTCCAAAGTGTTCTAAACATTTGACTGAAGTAGACGTTCCATAAAAAAAAGTTACGTAATTTTTCTTGAAAAAGAAAACAGCAAAGCAACCTTTTTACTAAAAAAAAGTATCTGGCACATTACAAAAAAACAGCAAACAAACATCCGTCATGAGCGAGACGAGCGCGTCTAGAAAGCGGTCGTCCTGAGCGCGCCGTGGAGAGGCTCGCCTCCGAAATTAGTCCAAGGCCGTCCGTGAAAAAGGGCGTCCGCTGCCGACGCTACGCACGGGCCCGGGGACTGGCATAAATTCGATTATGTGCTTTTTCGTCATTGTGGAACGATCGAAGCGGCCGGAGCGGGACGCAGGTAGCGCGGCAGAGCGAGAGGAGGACTTCGCGCCGTGCGCATGCGTAGGCACGTGTCGGCGAATGTGAGCCGACGTACAGGCCGCTCGATCCGAGGACGTCTCTCCGGATTGCAATGGTCTGGTTTTGAATTATTAGGCTGTTTTTTTTGGTAATTGTATTTAAACGTAATGTAAGGGTACGTAAAGTTCAGGTTTAATTTATGCGCGGTACTAAGATAAAGCTTGTTGGTTCAAACTGTAATTTTACATTGAATGATTATAAGAAAGTGTTTTATTTTTTGCATATAAGTACTTCCCGGTTACAGTCCAGTTTAATTACATAATTGTAACTTGAAATTATCTGATAAAACAAATTTCTCAACAATCTTAAGAGATATCCCCGGACCAATTCACGGAAGTGCGTCCCGTGCAGCCTACGCTGCGCGGCGGCGTAGCTCTACGCTTTCGTAGGCCTTGCAGTGGCTACGACGGCTACCCGCCGCCTCACCGGTCCGCGTTCTCAAAATATAGGACACCGTGTCAATGTGTCTCTAGCGCGCACAGACACAGCAAACACAACAACAAACAACAGACACTGTGACACCAGGTGGAAAGCGTAGCGACGATGTGAGAACAAACTGTGCCTCGGACGGAACTATCACTGCCATACGAATTTCCGGCTAAACGAAACGCACAAAGAATCGACGTACGATATCGGTGAAGAGGGAAAAGCATTTTCGGTAGGATGTTGACCCCTGACCTAGTTTCGGTGCATCTGCGCGTTGCAGTCCTGCAGTGGCCAGCCTAAACAAATGATATACGGAACCAAGGGACGGTAACCAGCGGAGTGTGTTCAAAGGATATAAGCCCTAAGCCCTAAGGAGTGTGATACCAGTGTTCATTAGTTTGTAGTAGAGTACCCCGCGTGTATTTATATTGGCGCTTTTCTAGTAGTGCGATATTTTTATTTGGACCGACTGAAACTTATAAGTCTGATCGCTTCAAGTGTCTTCGCTTCGGAGAGTATACATAGTGTTGTGCGTCGGTATCGATAGTGTGATATTAAGTGCCCGTTACGTAGAATAAACAACATGGCGGGCAACCGGGATAATACTTTGGAGGGTCAGCTGACGCACGTGATACAGCATCATATGTCGCAGCCCGGTACTGAGGCGCAGGTGAGCGTGCACCAAGTACAGAGCCCCGCGGGAAGCGGGACGAAGCGACACCAGATCATCATCGATATCAAGCAGGACATCGATATCGATGAAATGTCGACGCGTTCGTTGGCGGAGAGCGTAATGGAGACGCTGGGGGCGCGGTCCGCGGCGGTGTATATCGATAATACGCACGTCGCCGGCGAGAACTCGGATATGGAGTCACTGACAACTGTCAACGTGATAGTTGCTAACGATTTGAGCCAAACAGCGCCTAGTCCCGCCGAAGAAGCGGAGGTGGAGCCCACCCAGGAAGCAGCGGAAAGCTCAGGAATCTTACCAGGCAATAGGATCGCCGTAGATCGCATAGTAGAGATGTCCAACGCGACAAACACAAGCGAGACATCGACATCGAGCACCGCGTCGACAGTGCCCACCACTACGGCGTCAGGTAACATCACTATAACGCTCTTAATGGTCCCATCGATCTTTAGCGCTGATTTTAATGAAATGATACGTCATTTTATTCAAACGTACAAAATAAAAATGTGCATTCATTTTTATTTCATACCGCGTCATAATTAAAATGATAAATTATATCTTTTATTACCAGCTCAAACTTATGATCTATGAAAAATAAAATGGTGTCGTTTATTGAACAGCCTACGAAATTTATTCAACAAAAATTACACCTAAGATTATCTCTTCCTTCGTACTAGTAAAATAGAGCATTAGGATTACGTAGTTCAAAGCTAATGGCGCTATAAATAACCGGACTGCACTACAGAAGCTTGCTTCGGCTTTAAGTTGCAAGTTAAATCACTATAATGGTAGGTCTTTAATTTTAAAAAGAATCAGAGTATTTTTCAAAACTTTCTTTTTTTTTTCTTTTATTACTAAAAAATATAATCACGTTTAAATTACGAACAACTTTTTTTATGTTTAGCTAGCGACCCTCCCCTGCTTCGCACGGGTGGTATGCTGAGAATATGTATACTTACAATATTAAACAAGTCTGCTAAATACAAACCTTACTCCTAAATCACTCTACCTAGTAAAAAAAACCGCATCGAAATCCGTTGCGTAGTTTTAAAGATTAAAGCGTACATAGGAAGAAAAAGCGACTTTGTTTTATACTATGTAGTAAAGATTGTATGCAAGAACCTTTTTTACAATAGTTCAAGTTAATAAATATAAACCTAAACTAGGAATGTTATAAGAAAGGTGTAAAGTTGTTTGAAAGCTTTGTTCGTTCGATTATGTTAATTGTTAACAACACTATGGTTCTGTATTTTGTGTTGTCGCAGCTACTGGAATTACTATTATTTAGTAATTATAACAATGGAAAATCCACTGCAGTGACGAAAACATTTAAAGTCTTTGGATGGTAAAATATCATTCAAACTAATATAGTGTAGATAACTATCGTTAAACATATGTAAGGAATAAAAATATGTAAGTAACAAATTATGGATGCTACAAAAAAACATTGCAATGTCTTTTATAAATTCAAGAAGTTACCGAATTCTCACACGTATTTTTTCGGCGGACAGTTTTCAAGTATCATTAAAATGTCTGTATACGAGTTAAATAATGTTTAGTATGATGTATTATGTAAAAACTCGTAGCAATGGCTACCAAACAGGGAAAGCCTTGTCATTGGCGGATCTCTTTAAAGTTATCGACCATTAAGTGATATTTTACTAATACGGATACTGCCTTTACCATTAAAATTAGACATTCAAATAGTATAATATCTTCACATATTTATTGTGATGATTGTCATGCAATAAAATATATAAAATATTAATAAAGAATTGTGAGAAAATATTAAAATTATTCGATATTTTAGATATATTCCATGTCCAAGGTTGAAAGCTGAGACTTTGCGACGTGGGCATGAATGAAATTGTGCCTGTAATACTATTAACACTCATAGTACGCTAATGCTATTATTAACTCTATTGTGTGAGCGGGCTTTGAAGTAAACGATCTGTTTAACTAACGTAAACATATTTATAAACGACAACATTATATAAGAAAAACGGGACATCGGATCGTTGCTTTACAACTAAATATCCAAAATCATCAATTGAAATAACTTCTTGCTACGTAGATGAAACTAAGGCCGTTAAACAACAGTAAATATTATTAAAATCAATATTTGAAATATTTATTAAATTATTAAATGATTTTTAAATGTTTATTTCAAAACAATCAAAGCCATAATTCACATCAGATTTATTATCTTGTTGGTAACGATTAATTACTTTCATTCGAATAATTACAAGGAAAAAACTAAGTACAACATATTACGATACCTATCGTTGTATACCTTTGTTTGGAAATAAGAAAAACTCCTAATTATAATTTAATTAGTGCTTAAATACAAAAAATATTGTTACAAAATAAAACGATTCTAAATATAATTTAACAAAAACTTCTGCTCAAGTATTACCTGCACCGTAATGCGTTTTATAATTCTGCTGGAAATTAATGATTCTATTGATAGTCCTTACGATCGATTCTTAAGCGGCTTTGAATAATTGACTCAATATATCGATCGTTTTAGCGTCCAGGTCACTGTTAAAATGGTGTCAGGTCCGACAAGACTCTAGTAATTTTTTGTCTATTTCACTATTTTAAATAATAGTGGCTTATTAATGCATTTACGCATTGCCTATCAAAATTAGTAGACATAAAGAGTGTTTATATATAACCTGAAGTGTATTCAGTGAATTATTTCACCGTACTCTCAGGGACCCAGTGTGCAAATTGTATAAACACTTTAAAATTATTACGTTTTATGTACCAGGTATGTACCAGGGTCTCATGACTTATCGTATACCTCGTATATAGCCTATACTAAAGAACTTTAGCCTGTAATATAGATGAAGGGATTTTAATTAAAATATAAAATCTTTTTACGCATAAATACATCTTTTGTTAATAAAACTGCTGCATAAATTAGGTTATCAACTACCATTTATTACAAATGTCTGAATCTATCTAATGTCATGTACATTATTCCGTCTTTTTCGATTTCAAAAGATAAATTTTTGCTTTGAAGCATGTTTAGTTTAGGTATGCTCCTATTGGGCATAGAATTGTTAAAAGACGTTTTCAGAGCTTTTGTATATAAATATTAGATTAAGAATAAATTAAATTTTCATTTGTGGACTTTTAGTAACATTGCTCAATAAATTACGCGACAGACTACCAGGCAACCATAACACGGCTATGCAAGCTGTATTCATACTTGCGTATCAATAAGTTGCCTTATTGGACACAATTTAAAATAATTTGTAAAAAGTAACTAGGCACTACGTACGTTCAATACGCATTGCCTTAAAGATTTTAAAATCGGTCCTGAATTATTAAAATCGGCCGAAAAATGATTTAATAAGAATTTATAAATTTATTATATAAGCTTCCGGATGTAAAATAAATTTGTAACAACTAAGACAGGGACATCAGTTACTGGAGCATAAATTCTGCTCTACTACGTATAAAATTTTTGGTGTTGCCAACCCAATATATAGCACAGTAAGAGATTTGGCAAGCACAATACAAAGTTCTACAGTGTTCGTAACAGCACCAAGTTTACGCAATAACATGTAGATATTCAGAGATAATGTTAAGAGAACAACTTTATATGGCAATATAAAAGGATTTAAAAATATGTATTATAGATTCTATCCTCCGTTTAAATTATAGCCTGTATTTAATTTTAACTATTTTAAAAGAGAAAACTTTTTTGAAATAATGCCGGCTAATTTGATATATTGAACATATAGTTTAACTATCAGTGTTAAATATCTTTTGTTTAGTTGAGGAAAAAAGGTAAAAACAAACTGGTGTAGGGATTTTATTGGAGTATTTAAAAAATACTTTACATTTTTTCCAACATAAAAGATCTTTCAGTTTGTCTCAATAAATAGAAGACATAATGAGAGTTCGCTTTATATATTTACATATTTCAGAAACGGGCTAAAATCGCGGAAATATTTTTTATTTCAACCACAGACATTATTAAGAGAAGCCGTTTAAATACTTTTCAATTAATGCGCACAACTCGCGAAGTTTTGCAAAGAAATTAAGCAATCGGGTACATAATTAAATACGAACAATTGCTTGTTTACTAAAAAGTGCCCCGTCGAGTCGGTTCGCCGCTGAAAATAATTGGATTATGATGCTCCAGCGATGGGAGGTTTTAATCGATTTAATTCAATTAAGCACCATAATGACGCAGTTTTAATTGGAGTCTTATTATGGAAACTGGATAGACGCTGGTATTCCAAATTTCCCTTTAAAGTTGGTGCGATTTACGACTGTTTGTTTACGTTTAATTATTCAAACTTTTCAATTAATAGTTTTTTATCATTTTTAACTTCCGACGTTTCGAACAATATCCAGTGGCCGTGGTCACGGGACAAACTGTCTCGGATACGTTTGGACTGTTAAAAACGAAAATAAGCGATAAAACCGTATACGCTCATATCAAAATAAATATTATTGAAACTAGTAAGAAGTAACGTTAGATATGATTTAGTGGATATGTAATTAAACAAACTATAGAAAGATTAGATATGGATTTATGTGATTGAAACTTGAAGTAATGTTAATTTGTCATAGCAAAGTCAAGTTGAACTTACACCAATCACGCAGCAATATCATATGACGCTTTTTCTTTGCATTGTTTAAAATATTTTTGTTGTACCTATGAAGTACGGTATAATTATTTTATTTGTTAATAATCCACTGAGAAGTTTGGTGATCGACAAATTGAGACTTAGTAAATAAGTATTTGCTACATAGACAAAGAAAATATGGCATCGGTTCAATTGAAGGCAACGCAAGTAGCATATTGCACGTCACGCCAGAGTTCTATTGAAGGAAGACCCGCAGACTGACGTTAAAATTATATTGGAATAGTCATTGCGTTATTTAAAGTACATGCCTAACTACTACAGAAGCACCCATTTGTATTAACTTCCCCTTCAATAATATACTTTTAATTAAAATATCTTTTACGTGATTAACAACCACAAACATGTCTTTATTGTTATAGTTTGAGCTTTGGTGATTTTTTTTTAATATAGCTGTAAGAAGGATAAAAGTTTGTTGTATAGATTCATATATATATTGGCACGTCTCTGCATAACAGCTCTTAAAAACATAAAAAAGGAAAAATGTGGTAATTTTCATTATTACTGCAATACCATTTTTAAAAGCTACAATTTATGTATTATAAACCCATAATATGTAAGTGTCTATTGGTACGCTGTTCAATAAAGATAAACGAGGCGTTCGTGCATGTACAGACAAATAAATGCTTAGGTTTTTATAATACATTCCGTTTACCGTTAAACTAATGCCATCTATTGAATGCGTCTCGTATCTGCTTGGCATATATTGAAACTGGTAGAAACGGTACTTCTCCGCGACCCATTGAAGACCCGACATCTTCGTTGCAAGTAATTTCAATTAGATATAAGTCTTGGAAGTCAATTATTTCCAATTAACAGTAAATTTTATTACCATCTGCACAAAATATTACAGCAGTGACATCTAGCGTCGAAAAGCCACACTAGCAGTAGTTCAAAATAGTATTTGATTATGCAAACCTAATTACATTTTGAATGCTTTAGGAAAACGGTACAAAAGCAAAATGTGTAGTTTCTGATAAAATATATTTTAAATAACGTAATCATTTAAGACTATTTACGTGAGTACATTGATTTGATAAAAGCTATATAATACGACAAAAGTGTTTTCGCCCAATCAAAACTCCATTAATCAATCAAAGATACGCGTTAAATGAAGAGGCCTTATCTCTGACCTATATTGTTTGTCTCGTCTAAACATAACTAACAAAACAATATATCGTACATTAATAGACAAGGGAGATAGTTGTAAAATGAGGTCAGCGCGCTGTAATGCTAACAGCGCCACCTGTCGCCGAGTAGCGGCGAGACAAGTACCGTTTAACGGTACCGCTACTGACACAGTTTCGCACAGCTGACGTAGCGTGCGCGTGACGTATGAGGATCCGGGATGCGGCCGTAGGGCGTCCTAGGTACTAACCTGTTCGAGGCAAGTGCTTTAGCGTGTTCGCGTAATGCCATTGTTGGTCGTCCGATGTTATTGTTCTTGTCGTATGACCGTTTGAGTATTTTTTATAAATCCCCTGACCTGATTTCGGCGCGTTGACATTTGTGTTTATCGCGTGCCGCTGCGACGCGGGTAGTTGCCGAGAATTCGCGAACCCGTTTAGACATGTTCTCTCTCTCTTTTCGTCAACTAAACCGGACATTTCTTAATATTTTCGTAATTATTTTATTACGATGCTTCTACTTCATTATTAAGTAGTCTCCTTAGATGTCTATGATACATTTTGTTTGTTATTTGTAAGTGACTACATAACTTAAAATTTATTTTGTTTCGTCTTAATAAATGTAGTTAACGTTTATTTTTTCGTTTATTATATTTCACTAAGCATTTGCGGCACTCAAGTGTGGATTGGTTGTTTTATTAAAGCTTATAAAGAAGTACCTGTATGCTTTTAGGAAAGTATTCATTGTTTAATAGATACGAGAATAAGACAGACAGAAAGAGACACTTCTATATCACTTACGTACTGTACTAGGATGTAACGGAAGTAGTTTTGTCAAACCGAAACCGGAATCGAGTTTTAAATTTGCTTTATCGGAATCGGAACCGGAGTCGGAATCGGAACCGGAAGCAGTGTGACATGAGAGAGATATTATTTAAGGACAAATAAAACATTTTGTAGTATTTTTTATTTCAAGTTTCTGTTGTAACATAAAATATAAATAATGAACAAAATTGGCATATTTCAAATAAACAACAAGTTTAAATAGAATGAATTTAAACCCAAAGTAGCATATATTAGTAATTATATTATACTAACTTTCTAACGAACAAAAGCTTTAAAAAAATTAAATCGTATTAATTGACTCTAAAAGTAGCGTATTATATTTCACAAACAAAAGCTTTGTCTCCCTCTAATTTATTTCTTAAGGGTTGTAGATTAGGCCAGCGCCACTAAAGTTGTTCGCTCGCTACCGAGCTTGGTGGACACGACAAAATTGACGAGCAATTGAATGTAGGGGCTGGAATTTGGTATTACCATTAACTTTCCACCATAGAAACGGATCATCACCAATACTAATACGTTTTTCTTTATTAAACTCATTTAGTATATTTTTTACGAAGACAAATTTATCAAAAACTCCGATTCAAACCTCCGATTAAAAATGTCGGAGCCGGAGTCGGAACCGAAAGTATAATAGAAAACGGAAGTTCCGACTTAACGGAACCGGAACCGAAGCTCCGTAACATCCCTATACTGTACATAGATAAGTTTATAAACACACAAATCTGTGTACATACACTTGTTAACTAAAATTGATCACTTTTTAATATCGAATGGACTATGTAATCGTCAAGTAGAATTATTTGTGATAGAACCGTAATTGGTAATTACGAAGCAAGGACGGTGGGTAATAAAATTTCGATTAAACGGTATTACATGCATTAAATATAATACGAAGGCCGCTTGCGATGGTATAATTAATTCGAAAAGTTGGTCGTTTCCAAATTAAATGTCGTTTTTACTATTCACTGCTTCTATATCTATGGTAGCTGGTACAGTCAACTACTATTCTGGGTGAAAAGTAACTAATATCTGATTATAAAGACACGGTCAAAGATATCACACTAGTAATAGAAGTATTATTTTTAGTCAAATTACTTGGTAAATTAGATGAAATGTTAGCTCATCATTATTTTTTTATCTTATACGTAATAAAAAAGTTTATTTACAAAAGTAAGCTAAAAAGAGACACTGGAATAACGTTTCATCATATTATTCTTTCAATGATTATTCATGTTAGGACTAATGAGTTATAAGTCTGTCTTAAGCTTAAAAGCGCTTGAAACGATATTTTATGAATACACAGTGCCTTTAAAAATATGTAAAGATGAATACAAATACAATAGCATACAAAGAGCGAATCGATAGAGCCATGTAATTAAATAATCCACCAATAATGACAAGCGCACGATATCAAATCAAACGACATTTGCTTCACATAACTAAAGACAATTTCGCGTATAATCATTTGTATTCCTACAATTGGCATCGCCTTGAGTTAGTGAACATGTGCACGGTTTTAAACGGACTATTATTAAAAGGTCCAAGTGTACTAGTTAACCACGTGCACGGTCCAAAAGGAATGTGAAGAAACGTAAATAAACGATGAAAGTATTATTTAAGTAATGATCAAACAGCTGGTAAAGATCTACAAGGTTTAATAATTTCTATTATCTTGCAAGAAACGAAAGATAACATGTTTTCAGTTTTATGGATTTTGTCGCATTTAATTAATATACAATTATTTTTAAACTATTGGTAGACCCTATCAAATCCACTTATTTACGGATTATTCGCGTTACTTAAATATATTTATTCCCGACGTTTCGGATACTTTTCAGCATCCATGATCACGGGCAGACTGGATGCTGAAAAGAATCCGAAACGTAAATAAGTGGATTTGATATGTATAATCACGTAAATAAAAGAAATAATTATATAGGTAGACCCTGTTAGGACCTGTGACAATATGTTACATATTGATATAACACGTACTTTAATTTGAAGCTATCTTTAAAACATTAATTTTAACAAAGAATTACAGAAATGCAGCCTACATGTTATTTATAAAACATGTTTGTAACTAATCATCTGTATGAGTCCGGCTAAAACAGTTTTCACGAAAGACGATCCATTTCTGTAATAAATTTATCTGTTAAAAAATATAAAATTAAAATTTACCGTACTAAAAAAATAAATATTTCATTAAAAATCAATGTACCGAATTGATAAAAATACATTTTACTCTATTCAATAGCGGCAAATGTGAATTTCAATTAAACGCACAGCGTTAATAACAGAGGTGAATGTCTCTCATTCACTGTTTTTATAAAATTTCTTAAATGCAGGCAACATAAAGATTTCGCCAACACGAAAATCCTCGACGAGAGAGCACAATAAGTGTTAAGAGTAACTTTCACCCCGTGCAAAAAAATAACGGCTGCCTTGAGGCGAAATTTTTGCCAACGATACACCTTTCTATATATATTAACACGAAAAAACTGTATTCAATACTTTGTTGGCGTTGCGTACCTAGACTTTTGAAGACTTAGGTTCAAATGCCGCTGTTAGAAAAAGGTAGGGAGACTGATTATTTAGTACTTATTTTATTTTTCACGATTTCATTGGCGTAGTGCTAAGAGATCTAGAATTTTATAGGTTTAATTGCCGCTGGTGAAAATAGTTTGGGAGACTGTTTATATATTACTATGTAATATATTTAACATTAAAAATAGCTTACGGTATGGGTGTTTAACGAAGATTTTCATTTTTCAAGACCTTGCCTTAAAAATAAAAGTTACATTCAATTAAATTCATAACATAATCTCGTCCTTTACAATAGCTACGGTGTCCATTAAACTTAGTTTTATTTTTATTAATGTTAATGAAGCTGTAAATATTTTGGCCAATTTTTATTAATAATAATCATCATCAGCCTGTGATAGTCCACTGCTGGACAGAGGCCTCCCCTAATACACCTCCATCCATTAGGGGATTTTAGACCGTATCCCGTATTAATAATAATGATTTTGGATAAATATCCTGATTATATAAATTTTCCACATATATTTTCGCATACCACTCTAATTTTATAAGAAATAACATTTTATATACAGTTCTTATAGCTTATCGAATAATTTAGAACGGGTGATAATTGTAAAAATTGTAATTACTTAATTACAATTTTAGGTAGAAGTTTTTGCAATAACTTATACAAATTATCGGTCAACTAATTGAATGTTTTGTGTATTAACGGGAAAACTCATTTTCTGTCAACACAACTAAATATTTACTAATCTGACACAAACTTTTTTATATTAACAATAACAATTTTATGCAAACATATAATATATATCTATCCTCCATTTAAATGTACTAAATATTATTTTTCCTGGTTTTGAGTTTATTCTGACTTAAAGGATATATCAGTCCATTGCTGAAATGTTAGACGATATGTAGCTACTAGAAATATTACTTGTTTCTTATACGTATATGATAGTTTTCTTATTACTATTTTCTATATAAAAAGGTGGTAATTTTGAGATTTGAACCCAGATAGTCCTTAAGTATTATTAAAAACTGAAACTTTACTGAGCTTTAAAGATTCTCGATATCTTGTTATTAATATAAAAAAGCAAGTTTTTTAAATATAATATTTATATTTAAATTGTACGTATGAAAGCTTAAAGTTTTAAGTGTTTAAAGCTTTCAAAGCTTTACGAAATAAGATAGCTTGTCATGATAACAAGCCATCTTGTTTAATAACGCTTGATTTTCCGGTTTTACACGAGTTATATACATATGTGCACTTTAAATGGATACAGCCGTGATTATATAAAATTATTGATATTGAAAATAATAGTTTTTAAGCTATTACAGCTAGGTATCATCTTTCTCTGTTATTTGATACAATATAACTTGTAGTCTAATTGATAGTAAATGCTAATACGTTTTATTTTTACTTTCAGTTTAGGTTTAATTGAAAACGAAACTTACACTACTTTTCAATGTTGATTCTACACATGTTAATAAAATAATTTGTAAATATTTCTAACAGAAAGGGCAGGAATGACGAAGGGATTAGTAAAAAATATTTGTTTAAGACATCAACTTTTTTTAGGATTCATTTAATAAAAACTGCTACAAACAAATTAATCATCTTATAAAAATCAAACAATTTCTTGACGCGTTAACTCAAGGGTTTATTTATGTTATTAAATTCTTTGCACTAATAATATAACAAGGCTATGTTAACACAGAATTAATGTCACCAAAAATATATATGTATAAACCAATAAAGAGCACATTTCTAAAAAAAGTTTGCTTTATAAAGCTTTACATTAATTTTAATTAATACCATTGTAATCCACCTATAATACTTAATTCAACGCGAACTTTCAAGATCTATATCAAACGCTATCACTGAGTTTTTAAATAGCAACAATCAATGTCTGAGACACGTCTAATTTATGTTCGAGTGTAAGACAGAATCGTCCATCTAATATAAGTAGGATCGACGTGTTAATATAAATGAAAGGCTTTTGAAAGGGGAAAGCGATCTTTTTTTTTCACTTTTACTTTTATACGTACAGTTATACGTTATGGCAGTACATAACTGGTTTGAACGATTATCGGTTGCACTCGTATAGGAATTGATCTTTTGTAATGATCGATTGTCGCTGTCCATTAGCAAGTACATCAACAGCCTGTGTTAGTCCACAGCTGGACAAAGGTCTCCCCTAATGCACGCCTTCTCCAATAGAGGGTTTTGGACCTTATCCCACCACGCTGGTTCAATGCGGGTTGGTGTTTTTTATTGCATACGCAGGCAGACGAGCAGTCGAGGCCACCTGATGGTAAGTGGTTACCGACGCCCATAGACATTGGCAATACAGGTATCACCAACGCGCTGCCTACCGTAAGATATAGGTTGTTAAGTCTCGTTTACCCAGTGAATACACTGGCTGACGGTGCCCTTCAACCGAAACCAGTGTGTTTTCACACTACTGCTTCGTGGCAAAAATAGGCACCGTGGTGGTACCCACCCAGACGGCCCCCTGGATCATCTTACTTTTCATACAATTGGGTGATCGGCCCAAATACTCCTAACTAACCCGAAAACAACGATAACACAAAGCTGTATCCCCTCCTGCTTATAAAGCAAGAGCCAATAGCTAGCCGCTAGGCCACGGAGGCTTAGGAAGAATCGATTAACTATAAGAATTATAACGTAACGGAAAAGCGTTACGTTTTACGTATTTACTTATGCGGACTTTAGGCAGTATCTTCTTATGTATTCGATTTAAATCTTAAATTCCGAAAGTTGAAGTAGTAATAATATTAAGAGAGAAAAATTAAATAGTAAATAAATTGTTAACGCCTTTTCTGTGTCTTTTGTTGTATGTTTCTACTATTGCATCTTTGTAACTGGAACAATATTTGGAGGTCCCCTGTTTTATATGGAGCCGTCTAACGACGTACCACCCCGGTACCTATTTCTGCCGCAAAGCAGTAGTGTGAAAACAGTGATTTGTTCCGGTTTGAAGGGTAGCATATTTTCTAAGTAAACGAGGCTTAACATTCTATGTCTCACGGTAGGTAGAGCGTTGGTGATATCCCTAGTATTCCTGATGTCGATGGGCGTCGGTGAATACTTTTCTTTAGGTAAAATACAAAAAATGTTGAAAGATTGTTCAAATAGTATGTTATGATGTTACGTTATAAGTTATTTAAACAAATATTAAAATTATGTGCCTCTTTTTTACAGGTAAGTGAGAGCCGTCAGAAGTCGTAAGTACCCACGTGGAAAAGTTATTTGTAATCAAACGGCCGAACCACCTCAAATTTGTCTAATTATATAGAAGAGATCGTCTCCTGGCATGACTGGCTCAGTGGTATTTTTACCCATGCTTTATAAAGAGGAGGGCGTGGGTTCAATTCCTGTAGAAAGACAATTTTGGTTTAAATGATTTTTTCTGGTTGGTTAGGGCAATACGGGCCGGTCACCCAAGCAAACCTCATGATTTGAGAAAATGGCTGGAAGAAATAAAAATAATCATATTGAAGAGTATATTATTGTTTACGTATATTGTATTAAGTGATATATGTTATTGCTGAAACGGTGAAGATGATATTAACTATCAATAGATAGTATATTCCATATCAACGTATAAGCGCATTTCATATATGTATATATACGTAAAACGCTGTCTGCGTCATTGTTGGATTGTTACCAAGCAGTGAATCATTGATAATCTTTCTATAGGAACGGCATATATAAGCGACCATGACGTTGCAATGGGTGAAAGTTTCAACAAATAGCTTATACCATATTTGATTTAGTCGAATAAGTTACGTAGCTATCAAAATATAACCATGTTTTTTGAAGCTACGAAACTTTTAATAGGTATACGATTGGGAATGGAAATGCGATGCTTATTTTTTTTTTTAAGAAAATTGAACCAACACCTCGCAGCGCAAAGACCAGAGTTACTACACCACCACTGCACTACACGGTCCGTTAACTACTTTAATTTGATAGTACTCCATTCATCATCACCAATATTCAATTGATAATTAAGTTCTCTGATGCGATTTCGATTATAACGGCTGATCTCTAATAACACATGTTCACTCTTTCTTCCTTCGCTCTCATAGGCCGAAGGGACGGATAACCGACACTACAGAAGAGAGACGCCTGTTTTCTTTACAGGACCTGATTACACCTCTATCCTAATCATGGATCATCCTACTTTACAGGCAATCAGGGTGATCAGTCCGCATTGCTCTAACTCACTATAAAACAACAATGAAAAGTTTTTAAATCACCGCATGATTTGTAACCTCCAGTTTATTATTTCCTCAGTTTAATATAACGTTATTCCATTAATGAAAGCCAATATTCTAATTATTATCGTCCATTGAATAGAGCACTCACAATAGTTCAAATCAAAGATATTTTGCAACACTACAGCTGTGTTGCCTTCTGTGAAAATGGTAGCTCAGCTAGAAATCAAAGCGACACGTGCCCACTTCGAAGGTGTCGTATTTCTGTAAGGTTCGATCGATATATTTGTATATTTTCGCCGCGTTGTAAATAATTTGACGGTTAGTTAATTTTATTGCGCAGTTGACAGTATCGGTGAAAGGGTTTCGTTGTTCTTTTAATGTTCTGGTTGGAAAATAAATGTATGTTTCTTATTAATTATTTTATGTTCGAGAATAGTCGAAGATGGGAAGCGATGGCGTGTATTAGGCGAGGCCAATGTCTAGCAGTGGACTGACACTGGCTGATGATGGTGATTTTTTATTCTATATTGTGTTGACTTTGATTTTATTAATTCAGTTTTATCTAAGTAGTAAGAACTAGTAGTCGATAAACGACTCTGCCTGTATGATTTTTAGATTTTGGGAATGGGTTTTCCTAAGGTAAAAAATACCTTATGTTACTTGAGGCTAATATAACTTTCTGTTCTGTTATATTGTAACCTCGAAGCCTGTTCAAGACAAACAATCAAACTTATCTGTCCTCTATATATCAGTACAGATATAGTTATTTCTTCTGTCTAGGGGCAGGTAAGACTTGGATTCCATGAAGACATTGTAACCCATGGTAACGCAGTCAAATATTTCGCTTTAATTTGACCAGCGTTGTTCTTAGGTGGTATGACGTCACTTCAATGATATAGGTTAAATTGTTTACATGAATAGCGTGTTTTATTTGCTTTTGGTACAGCTTTAACTATTGGTATCTGATCTTCCTAAGGAGTAAGCTGCATTAGAAGGACCGATTATGTGGCATATTATATTTACTTTAATTAATTCATGTAACTAAAAGAACCGATTGATTAACTCATAAAACTAATAAAAGAATAAAAATCTCACACTGTTTGTATAAATTTATTCAATTCAAGAAGCAAATATATTAATCTTCAGTGATACACTGTAAACATGTAAACATACATTTTTCTTTAATGTTTTAATGCTTTCAGAAATTAGATAAATAGCATTATCGTTGTGAAGGTCATTCAAAGCCAAAGTCAAAGCCAAATATCTTTATTCAATATGGAAGCATTACACTTTCTTATTGGTTGTCAAATAATCTACCACCAGTTCGGAAATGGAAGCCTCTGACCTGAGAAGAACCGGTGTAAGAAACTCAGCGGGACTTTTTTTTTTCTTTTCTTCAATAAATTTTACATAACTTTTACATAAAACCTTACACTTTACCACTTTGAAATAGCTTGGAGCGAACAGTTGTGTGTTATCTATCAAGTAGTCATTACAACAATAATATCCTTTAACACACAAACGTTCCTTTACAACTATTTTAAATTTATTTACAGATAAAAGCTGAACGTTTTCTGGTATTTTATTGTAGAAGAGTATACATTGTCCCATGAAAGATTTCATTGTTCTTCGGAGCCTAGTTTTTGGAAGAACATAATTATGCTTATTCCTAGTATTTATATTGTGTGTGTCACAATGTTTTACAAAATCATTTTTATTTTTATGAACATACATAATATTTTCAAATATGGCATTTACTTAGCCAATAATGATTTGTAGCGTTACTTAGTAGCATTCCTAATGGGGATTGACACTTTTATCAATAAGAAGTTGGACTTCCGGGAACCATCCAATCTTCGTAACCAGTGTTATTGTACCGTGCATTTGAAGGTCAACAATCGTTATCATTAAATCGTTAACTAAACTCCCATTTTAAAAATACTACTACTCAATAGCTCATGTCATATTATGTAATCACTCAGTTGACTTTTAATGAAAAACTTTTGAAAATAGAACCTGTAGTAATAAAAAAAAAACTAGTTTTATTTTAACCATCGTATAGCACAGATAAGAATGAAAATTATTTTTTAATTTGCGAATTCTCTGCGTCAGAACGGAAACCTTCTTTCCTCAACCACATTATTAATCGATATTGTTCTCTTAGCTCAGCAAAGAAGCTCTTAGCATTAAATATAAAGCTATATACTGACAACTTTCACATAAAAAAACGACGCAAAATAAACATAGCGTTCCGTTGTTTGATAGATATTAAAAAAATGTGGCTGTAAGTAATTAGTGCTTACGCTGCAAGCGGAGTAACAACAAAAGGCAACATCGATCCGAACGAGGGTGGCAATGCGGGGTGTTTTCATGGAAAAAACTTCAACGTATGTGCATACCAATTATTTTTAAAAGTTAATTTGTAATGTATACAAATAATTAATTAATTTACAAAATAAACGTTTTTAAATGATTACATCATGATGTATAACTGATACATTTAACACCAACAAAAAAACTCTTAAAATATTTTGTCCGTTTGTCTGTTCTGGCTGATGAATCTGGAAAGGCTGGTCTGATATTGATGGGACATTCACTAGAAGATGGCTTATGTAGCTGGGAGTAACTTAGGCTAGTTAAAAAAAAACTAACATAAATTTTTAAAATTTAGTCGGCACGTCCTGTATCATGTACTAAAAGGTGTTTTAAATTGCAACGAGTATAGAAAATAACACTAATAAAAAGAAACAGTTAAATTTACTTTTTTGTATATACGATATTAGGTTTAATTTTCCTTAATGTCTCCTATAAACCTTTAGTGCTTCCTTCTGCCACTAAAGTATCAAGTATTGCTTACTTAGTGTTTTTGACGCTATTTGATATAGTGATAGTGATTGTATACCATTAGTTGACTTATTTGCTCGTTTGCCACAACCTTCAAGAAACGCTGGATACTGCAAATGTTTACGTAAAATGTCTTTTTGTTCAGATTCGGTCTTTATTCTAGTTAACGTGTTTTATATACCAGATCTGCAGAACTGCCTGAGCCTAGTACTATGGTCGTGCTTTAGAAACCGGAGGTCGTGGGTTCGAATCCTGCGGGACGCAACAAATTTTCATTGTTGTTACCTGTTGGTTAGGCAATTTGGGCATCACCCAATTGTCTGAAAAGTAAGATGATCCATGCGTCGGATGGGCATGTAAAAGTCGTCCACCAACGCATTGCACAAGCGTGGTGGCATACGGTAAAACCGAATGGATAGGGTGTATTAGGAGGCCTATGTCGCAGTGGACTAAAACAGGCTGATGATGTGATGATATGATCGATATACCAGATGTGATTGTTGCTTGGCTGTAGGATGATGGTTTATTTATATTGAATGTCATGCTAGAAGATTTTATTTTTGCCTAGCAGGCAGATAAGCATCGGCCACCTGATGGGAGTGCACCGACGCCTATAGACATCGGCAATCTGGTATCACAACGCGCTGCCTACCGTGAGACATGGATGTTAAGTCTTGTTACCCAGTAATACGCTGGCTAGGTGCCTTCAAACCGGAACACAGTACTGTTTTCACGGTACTGCTTTGCGGTAGAAATAGACACCAGCAATGGTCCCACCAGATGGTCCCTGAAAAAGTTCCTACCACCAGATTTTTTTAAAATAGTGTTTTAATTTTAAAGTTAAAAATAATAATACTAGTTTCAGTGACTACCACTAGGTTTATTTGCCTATGGTGTTATAGATAAATTAGTATGAAGAAGGCGTTAGTTTATTTTCAAAGCTTCAAATTAATGTATAACCTTTAATATCATTTTAGCACATTATAATTTTAAATTTGGCATAACTGTTTTATACCTTAGTTAATCTTTTAACAGAATTACCAAACAAAAAAGTAAGTGAAAAAAGCTAGGATTAACATTTACACTTAAGCTTCTTTCAATTAAACACATAATACAATTTACATAATTTTAATTAATACGTATAATATATAAAGTTACCAACAGATAAAACGTCATCGATCAACCAACATGCACCTATCCTTATTCCAGTATTAAAAGAATACGTGGATCGGTCAACAAACAGAATGGGCGGCATTGATTGGAATCCTTTTTTTAATAACACTCGTTACTACGACCCAGTCGACCCAGTCGGACCCAGTCGGAGCCACACTGCGGCTTGCAATGATACATGTGTATCTATTATACGTTAGCTTTTTTTCCCCCACTTCGACGTTTGCAATTGTTGTTAGCCTGGAAAGCTAAATTACGCGCTGAAGTGAAATAAAATGTTGAAACGCAGTTTAGTTGCGTAGTGTGTTTAATAATACTTTATGTTTTGTTTTTGATAATTCTTTCTATGTTTTATATTTATTTATAAACACTTTAGAGAATTAAGTTGCATTAATCTTTTAATTTTTTTTTGTTGAATGAATTTGGGTTTATAATAATGTAAAGACGCTTTCTTTAATGTATATTGATTGATGGTGATTTTTTTATATTTTTTCAGCTTATATATTAATTTTGAAATAAGAAGTTTTAGAAAGATATTTTAAGCATCGTTTTGATAGACATAGTTTATGGGCAGTAATCATTATTTAAGGTTATATTTTAATTAATTAAATTATTATTTTTATTTGATTTATGATAAGGGCGAAAAAAATATCAATCAGTCATAGCAACCAGTATTTAAGCTGTACATTTAGATGCTTTTATTTGTCATTTTAAACGTTTTAGTCTAAAATCTAGTGCACTCGTACAACATAAACAAAAAGAGCCCTCGCAATTTTGCTAAGTACTTTTTTAGACTGGTCAAATATACAGCTTTTAAAACGGCTGTATTCTTTTAACTCTTTTAGTCTTAAAAAAAAGGCCTGAAATTACTGAATAATATGACTAGGAATTTAAAATTTTGTCATTTTCCTTAGCTAAGAGTACTCAAAAATATAGGATATTTTTAAAATAGCTTAGAAAGCTACATACATTAATATTCTTATTGAATATAAATATATAATTTTTTATGATTTACGTCCGAGCTGTTCTAAAATTCTCTTCTAAAGTTATGCTTTAAAGCTCTCTGAGCTAGAGCGAGAAAAACGAGGGCACTTAACTTACAGTATCTCAATAACCACAAACAAAATCATTCATCATCATAAATCTTTGATAAACCCATTGAATTATAAAGATCAAACGATTACTATTTTGTCAATAATAACATATTATGTCAATGTCGTCTCTTACTTAAAAACTAACCTATAGTGGACTTAAATCAAATTTGTTTACAAACATTCCAAATCTAGTCCCTTGTTCAGGTCTAGTCATCATTAGACTGACTGAAAGGCATTTAGTGTTTCTTTTTTTCGTTGTCGCGTCACGTACGTGTAATTTAGACAGTTATCGTTCATTGACCGAGATACGAACCCCGATACGGCCGTTATCGCCGGCCTATCGTAACGAAATTGGGTTACCGTGTATCACTTTAGTGGAGCGTCGCGATTATTTATATTGTCTTAGGAGAAAACGTTCAGGGTCTTTTGTTGCTTGTTAACTTTACTTAAAACGAGATGTATAAAAATGAGACATGTTTGGGATGTTTGTGAACAAACAATTTTATGTTGCCATTCGTATCGTAGCCGTATATTTTGGATGTTTGTGTACAAACAGTTTGATGATTGTTCGATTTGGATTAAGATGAGTTACTTAGTGTTGTGTTCAAGGTCAAGCGTAGTAGACATTTTATTCAAATTATAAGGATATTTTTTAGTTGACTAAATTTAGATCGAAAAACCACGACCATGGTCTAGCGGCCCTGGCCCTTGTTTTATAAAACCGGAGGTCGTGGGTTGGAATCCCGCGGAGAAACAACTTGTGTTTTCATTGTTTAGGTTAATTTGGGCCGATCACCCATCTGCCTGAAAAGTAAAATGTCCCATACGTCGATATGTAAAAAGTCAGTCCACTCACCAACCCGCATTGACCAGCGAGGTGGGATACGGTCCAAAAACCTAATAAAGAAGGCGTGCATTAGGGGAGGCCTATGTCCAGCAGTGGACTAACACGAGTTGATGATGATGATGGTGATGAGACTCGGAAATCGGGGTCTACATCTCTATAATATTTTGATTGATGAATTGTCACCGTAAAGTCAAACACTGAGTGACTATGAGTCTTATAGTTTACTATTTTTTAAGTTAGTTTAGTTGTATGAATAGTTATACAACTATACTAACTTTAAAAAAGGAATATTCCCACCAAATTTCAAGTCGCTACGACTTATAGTTCCAGAAGAGTAGTGAAAAATCAATATGTATATATAAATATAATATAATAGATAAAACAGTGCGAACTCATCGCTTGATTGTCATACTCATTCGCGTATTCATTTTGCAATATCTCCTCTGGACGTTTCAGCTGTTGCGTTCTACGGATTGGAGCTAACAGGGTGGGTACAGCGGTGATCCCCTAGCGATTTTAAAAATACCCACCCCTACCGGTCATCCCGGTTTACCGACGAATGGATTTCACGTGTCTTGTCAACCCGTTAGGGCAACACAAAGGGTTAATTCGCGAATGGACGCCGGAGGGACGTTTGTGCCGTTTAAAAATACATTTTACGCTTTTTAATGTTGCTGGAAAGGAGCGCACGAATATTTTGGTCTTTTTCGTTCGGAAGTATCTAATTTCTTTTGTATTTAAGAAAATGGAAGAGAAAGATGTATATGTATTTGTTTTAATGATTGTTAAACGATAATGGATATGTTATATTAAAATAGCAGTTACAGATATCTATTTTACCTAAAAAAGTGCTTTTATGGCGATTTAGCATTAGTACTGATGAAAACCATTACTGTTTTGTTGAATGTTTAAATTTTCACAATATAGAATAGCAAGACGTAAAGTGTATTCATTTTAAGTAAACGATAATGTACAAGGATAATTTTATATCAAAGTAGTATTCGTTCTCTATAATCTTAATCGTGTCTTTTATGGCGATTCAGCAATACTACTCAAAATACCTCCGAAGCGCGTCTTTTTTTCTTTTGATAATTTCTACAGTCATAGAACAGTAAATTGTACGATGAATATGTTTGAGTTAACGTTAAACTACAAGGGTATTGTCATATCAAAATGGCACTCGCAAATATAGTCCCAGGCGCATATTTCAAAGCGTCTATCCTTAATTGGCGATTCAGCATCTGCACCGACGAAAGTAACGCCGTCCGAACGCCGAATACCCGTTTGCAATCGTCCCTCTGATAGAACTCTTCAAATTAACCGCCTCTGGCCGTACCTTCACAGTCCTGCCCCGCGTTGCGAGCCAAACCGTTCGCGTGCGCTTACTAAAATTTAGTTTGTGTTTAAGAACGCGCGCGCGCGGCCGCATTTCGCGCCCAAACCCCGATTTTCGGCGCAATCGGTCAGCAGCGATTTTTGACGTTTGTTTTTTTTTTAAAAAAGCACAGACTGCGTAGTGTGCGCTCGTTACTAGAACTCATTTGGGTGTGCTATAGTGACTATTGGATTGTGATGAATAGCGTTGGATGTGAGTAATGCGTAGACCCTAAGGTTGTCCGTCCGTTGTGTACTTTGCTACTGGTTCGATACGAGCGGCAAAATCGATGTTGTACTCGATTCTAATCGATTTTGTACAATATTTTGTTAGTATTTGTAACTCGATTTTTTTTAATTTTTTTTCGCGTATATGAGTCCGTATAATTGTGCAGCTCGTATAATAATTACCCTTATAGCGATTATCTATCACGAATCTCGCGATTTATCAAGGTCCCCGGTTGAATTGCATGAGATCGCATACTGCCAGTCGGACAGATAGGAGCGCGGCCTTGCGTCGGAAAGAGACGATGCTTAGGAAACTCTTGGGAAATATCATTTTTGTCTCTGTCGGGCTCGGAGGGCGCTTTTTCGTGGTGTTTGATTTTCGTGATAATAATCATTGTTTTTCTCTTATTTTGTTGCTCGTACTGTTTGCACTGATTCTGAATTGTATAGAATTTTTTTTTCAATTTTTACCTCATGTTAAGATCATGTATGCCTCAAATTGAGTAATAATGAAATTATAAATAAATGATAATCACAGGCTGATGATGTATGTATGATAATACTTTAAAAAATAACTGTAACTGCCAGATGCACTAAATCATATATAATTTCAACTCCCCACAATATTCATATATCTATGTAAGATAATATTGGAACGCACTGATTACATATTCCATAATAACATATATATATACTATCAACTCACAACGTACATCATACGAGTTCTCAACAAGTTTTAATCCTTCCCAACATTTTAACATTATACCGATCTTTTCATACAATACCAATTGAATACATTACTATCGACGCAATTCATATCACCCACCCGTTCGTAATATATACATCTAAAAATCCGTTCGTCTTTTTGTACATACGACAATGTTTTTCGGTGCGTAATGTTGAACACCAACATCCGGCATCGCTTTTAGCGTATCTCGTATAATGTGTAATAATAATTATGGCATCGATCAAGAACTCTCGCCCGCTTTCACATGGGATTTTGGCAGTTGCCACTTTCACTTGAAAAACGCGGCACGAGTGAGCGACTGAGGAGAGAGCGGATATGAAACGTTGAGGCGGCGTATATTTTTAACGGTTAAACTAAAGTATATTTCATTATTTATATATAGTTAATTTACGTCAAGCCGAGTTTTATAGTCGTGTTTTACAAATATCATGTATGTCTTGTTTACAATTATTTTTCAAATTTTAATTACGATGTTACCGGGATAGATTGGAGACTAAATAACTTAAAAACTAATAAACTAATTGGGAATATAAATTGAAGGTATTTTTAATGAGTTTTCGTTTCACACGTAAAATAATCTACAGTTTTTTTACTAAGATTTTAGTACAGTTTGTTTTGTAGTGTCAGATTTTTCGGGTTTTATTAATAATCAAGATGATTTATATGGTATCATTTTGTGAAAATTGTATTCTATTGCGATCATGCTAAAACTGATTCTGTTCATCATAGAAGAGAAAATGTTTATACATTTCTTACATAACATATAAGTATAGAGAAATAACAAAAATGTTGTGTCATAAATTAGACATAAAAATATCTAACGCTGATAGCAATTATATAATGATTTTATGACGTATTATTCGAGTCGTCTGTTATTTAATACAAACTTTGTAAGACTTTCACTTAATTGATAGCTTTTATCGGCCAGATCATTTATTAATAAACATTATCATACAGCCATGTAACACGGACTTCATTTGCAAAATTACATAACGATATAAGTGAGAGTGTATATGTTTTTGTTATTTTACATACATATGTCACTATTTAGTAAAGGACATTTAAATGTTATTTTATTCCAAAAATTAATCATACATACACTAACCAGATTACCAGTAGAACAGTATAATAAACATCAATCCCTTTTAAGAAATACCGTTTAAGGCTTAAAATTTATACAGTAGTTATAAAGACGTATTAGAACTTATGTCAGATATTAAGAGTCTTGAGCAAATTTAAAGCTTTGAAAAGATTAAGACATATTATATCAATAAAATTGCAAATTCACCCAAATCACAATTTTAATATTCTTTGATTAGATGTTGATCTAAAATCTAAAAGTAAACACAAAAGCACCTACAAAATGACATACAGATAGAGTAAAAAATGGAGTACAGCGGTGACCTTGAAATCTGAACACAAATGAGTTCGTGCCGTTCCCTAACAATATTCCAGTTAACATAGACCTAACTACACTATTTACCTATCACTATTAACTCGACAAAAGGCAATATCGTATGCATGTAAAATATAAAACGCAGCGTTAAATATAAAAACGCTTGAGCGTATGCCAAACCGCTTCCGCTTATGCCTCGCGCCCGTTGCCGAAAGCTATCGTTGCGCGCTACGTAACGTAATCTTGCGTAATGCGAGTGTCGCCAGCGCCCGCGCAACGCACGCACCGACCAATGCCGTAGCGCGAATCTGTTTGTACGTACATATACAATTTGTACGCACAAAATGACACACAGATGGGGTTTTAAGATGGTATTCAAAGGAATGTATCGTGTTTTTTAACTTGGATATATTAGTAATATGCTTAAAGTTAACTTAAATGACAGTATCGTGATCGAAAGTATTTAAAAAACAACTTAAGAGCGGTATAAACTTCTGTCGTATTAAATAATAACAAAAAAAGATACAAATTAAAATACATATGAAAAAGACTAGTGCAAAAATTATTGTAAAGGCTGCTAAAGATGATGTGAATTTAAATTTAATCGATTTGTTTTATCCAAATTCTCGATTCTTCTTATCTGTGCTTAGACAGCTAATTGATCTTAATTTTAAGTAAGCGCATTTCGTACTTACTGTTATTTTTTTATTTGCAATGTGTTGCAGAACTGTTCTTAAAAAAAGTTGATGTATAATAAAATTTTTTAGTATTGATTATTGCGGACGAAGAAGTCCGTTTAAAATTAAAAATACAAGGCAATTCAAGGACTACAAAATAAGTTGTTATTTTGTAATACACTGCATTTCTATTATTTCCATGATTATAACTGGGTTTTTTAAAAAGTTTTGGAGATTATTCGTTTGTTATAATTTATTTTAGAATAATGCTTTTATAATTTATGTTTGAAGTTAATTTGCAGTATATTAGATGAGATTGCAAGTAATGCTTTTAGTCGGACCAATTTATCTGCTAGTTCTTAAACTAACAAAAAATATGTTTGAAGAATGTTCTTTTTTAAGCTTGCTTTTAAGCCGATCAAGATTCTATTTGCGTTACCGTGATCTGGTAGATCTTTATTTAACTTAACTCTTTTCGATTTTGCTTAAATATTTTAATGCAAACAGTTCTAGCGCAATTATTGGAAACTCGTTTTAGTTACTTTTGGATAGGGTCAAAAGTTTATTTGGGAAGATATTATTTTAACATCAAATGTTTGTCAACAAACATACCCAACAGGCAAAAGGTTTGTTAACATATTTTTGGGGTTGGAAATATTGAAAGGTGGATTTTGCAAGCATAGATTATGTATATAAATGTATGTGTATTTATTGGAAAACACAGTCGGAAGTTTTGTAAACACCTTTCAAATTCTATAACATATAATAATCTAACATCTCTGTTTGTTAAAATTTACTGTTTAGCAAGGTTAGCAGAAACAACTTTCATGGCCTAATAAAAAGCCTACACTCTACAAGGAGGTTGTAGGTTCAAATCCCACGATGTTCTGTAATATTACATAGCTATTTTTGTACAAGCTCAAAAACAGCTATGTAATATTACAGAACGTTTGCATTGACCGTTACCGGATGCTATGTTTAATAACATTAACTTGTTCGATAGATTTATAAGCGACAATCTTAGTTGTCATATTTTGAAATAACTCGAAAGTATTCTAAAGACGAATCCATTTATCGAATGCAGTCCTTTTAGGTTGTATAACTGAGATGTCAATTGTGTTAAACTTACATAGACGATTTGGTTGGTTAAGGCGAATCAATGTTGTTTGTCAAACTTTAGGAATAATATAAGGTCACACTATCGTGCATACTAGAGAAACGTATTTGGATTCTAAATTCTCTATAAGTACACATGCGCATCATTGTCTTCTCAAATTGTATTTACCTAACACCGGTCAATGTTTATTCGGAAACACTGATGACCAAATATCTCCACATTTTCTATCGCATAATAGTTACGCGATAATTAAATATTTATTTAGAGAGCTTACATAGTCAAGCAATCGGTGACACCATTCATACTCAATGGAGGACATCTGTCAACGACCGATAGATGGCGATGTTTTAAGATATAACTACCATCAGCATTTTGATACTAGAACTCTTTGTTTTTATTATAGAAAGTCGGAGATTAATTCAGTATCTATTTCATCAAAACGCTAGTTAGCGAAACGCAAAGAGACAAAGGCGTCGAAACGGCAACTGATGGCTTTGCACCGAGCGGCCCCGCGAAGTGAGACATCAAAGTGAATGACATAATAGGGGACGCCTATCCGTAGTTAGTATATGGAGCAGTAGGGATATGCCGTTTCCATAGCATACACGCGAGGAAAGTAGTGTTACAGTCACCTCACTGGCCACGCGGGATCGATCGCGGGCCTGCGCACTGCGCCGCCCCCTCCCACCACTGGGGCTGAAGCCACCCCCACGCCGATGCAACTGCATTCAGTGCATGCTGGAGCGCGACTGAAATCCACCAAAAAAGCGTTGCGGAGGGACGTTCCAAATTTGAATTTCGCGCTCAGTTCCACGCGATTCGTTTTTTTTTCTACGTCAAGAAATGGCTTACAAGCTGCCAGTCGCAGTGGCGTTTTAAGCGGCGCAAGTGGAAGGGACCAGCCGGTGCGACTTGGATGAAACTATGAAGAGGAAAAAACGCGTGCACAGAACACTCCGCGACGCTACGCTCAGCCGGCGAAAATTCTCACGCGTACACGAGTCAAACGCACGACAATATTATAACTGAATTCTCTTTTTTAAAAAAAAGTCTCTTTCCGAAAAGCATTTATCAACATTTGAACACAGTCTACCCGTTATTTATACGCAATATTTAATCACGGAATAGTTTTTATCTGTAACAATAATCTCACAAGTTAGCCATACCCACGATATTACGTGTAACCTCCCAAGCGTAGGCCCAAACCTTACGAACGAAATTCTAGACTGATATTTAAATCCGAATAACGTAGTTGGTTTAATAATATTTAAAAAGAAAAAGAAAAAAAAAAACAAAATAAAAATATATAGCGTATTTACATTAGTTGAACATTTGAGAAAGTTTATATATCTATATATAGAGGGATATTTATAAAAGTATTTGATTAGTGAAAATTTAATGGCAATATACGATACAAATTTAACCTGGGATCAGTGCAAATAGCCTTAAAAAAACATTTTTTGTACAACGGACGGAGGACTGAGTTGGTTAGATATTTTCAGTGTTATGAGGGACGCGGTGCATTGACTTGGGATGGACGGGTCCGTGTGAAAAGTGGGTCCTGTTGGGGCCAAATATGTTGAACATGTTCGATATGTGGAACTCGGTGAGCACAAAGCTGGAGGCGCAGAGCAATGTGCAACAAAGCCAGCAGCCGCACACCTCAGGTGGGAGCATTAAAGGTAATTCCCCTCTGTTACGGGACGACGCGCGCGATCAGATCTCGTATGTAGATTTAATGACAAACGAACACCCTGTAGATAGACGAATATCCAATTGCATACATATTTTGTCTGCTATAATAACTAAATCGTAAAATTTCTAAGCAGAATTACAACCGAAGACGCTTAAAGTTGAGTAAAATTACGGAAAATTTACTTAATTTTTATTCAAACAAAAACTGAGTTAGCTCTTTAGTATATAGTACTATTAAAATATTAAAAATTCAAAAAAACATCGTACTTTCTTAAATCCGCAAGCGGGCGATCTCTCCCCGAATAACATATCGCGTGTGCGAAATCTCATCAAAAATATAGCCTCTAGAAAGTCCCCGAACGGCTTTCCGGCGTATTAATACATAATTGTTTCTCATTCCGTCGTTGCGTAACACAGAGCGCGCCTGAAGAAAGTGGGCAATTAAAATTCGGTAACAGCCAGCGATTCTGCCATTGAAGTCTCACATGCTGCGATTGTATAACACGATAAGCCAACAACATCATTGTAACGAAACGGGGAAACGAGAGAGAAAACTTCGCGAATATACACCGGAAATATATTTAAATTGGCCTTTAATTTTGTTGTGTAAAAGAAAATTTTTAATGAGTTCAGTTTAAAGATAGAATTTTATTGGATTAACTGAGAGGAGACGCGATTTCGTTAATGTTGTAACATGTTGTTGAAATCGGTCAGAGAAAGTTCTCTGATGAGAGCAAGTTGAGCTTAAAAGCACGCACTTTTAGGGTATACGATGTCGACATAAATATAATGGAATTATTATTAAATATTGCAATTTTAAATATATTCGCCTTCTATATGACTAACATTTGCCACAAAGTTTCATGGTTTTATCTTAAATAATGACGAATAGCTACATAGAGTTACATTCCTTTTTAAATATGTTTTACATTTTTTTGCAATAATAAGTAGCCTATGTCTTTCCTTGCAATTTACTACGTATGTACCAAATTGCATCAAAATCAAAAGTAAAGACGGACTGTCAGACGGACAGAGTAACTTTAACATGTATATTATAAGTATGCATTAATATCGATGCTTAGCGAAAAAGGATAATAGTATTCACTATGGGTAATCATTGCACGGTGAGTTTTCTACTAATTCTGCCACTCTATGCAAACAATATAGAACTAAACAAAATCTATGCACTAGCGAAACTGCTTTAGTCCGTAAATTTCCTTTAAAATTACCAAATAACATAAAACGCGTTTTAAAAACATAATATAACGATTATTTAACAAACTTATTTACTTTACGTCGCATGTAGACCCGTTTCATGACACACAATCGCTTACTATTTCGCAATACAACACATAACTAACGTGTTAGCGGCCACACGTAGGTTCGGTCCGCGTCGATACACATTCGAGTTAATCGAATGCTATTATAACCTGATATGATGTTGACGAATGTGTTTTTTGCAAAATGTATTAGTATAATTACTTCTTATGTTTACGCGAATACTATACATTTTTAAATAAAATGACTTTTTACGGATTTTATCGCGATTATTTTACGTATTTGAATTCCCGACGTTTCGAACACTTTCCAGCGGCCGTGGTCGCGGTTTGGTCTACCCCGTGACCGATTTAATAATGTATTAGTGGTTTTATTTAGTACAAGAGGAGTTTGACTTTTTTTTAAATTGAATAAACGATTCGATCAGTCTGCTCCATGACCACGGTCGCTGGAAGGCGTTCTAAACATCGGGAATTAAAAAGGTTAAATAAACACGATAAAATCCGTTAAAAGCTCCTTTTATTCAATATTGTGTAGTATTTGCGTAAACATAAGAGTTATATAAATATTTTTTTTTAATTTACACATAAATCGAGGTCTGTGATCTAATGAATATGTGTTTCAGTTATTACTTTGATATTCATATAAGAAATCAACAGCTGTTTCTGATGCAGTAATAAAAAGTTATATAATTATTTCTTTATTTACGCGATTATTATTCAATCAAATCCACTATTATCTGATTATTAGTCGTTATTAAAATATTATTCCTGACGTTTCGGATTCTGTCAGCAAACCAATATACCAACTTAGTCTGCCCGTGATCATGGATGCTGAAAGAATCTGAAACGTCGGAATAAATATATTTAAGTAACGCGAAAAAGTTATAATTAATTTTAACTTGATGTTTAGATCTAGCTTAACGACACAATCATGTGTTAGTGAATCTTCTGTTTAATCTTATATAAGTACATAACATCGTATAGCAATTTGTTATACAATTATTTCTAAGCTAGATTTAGACGTTACAAATAAATATTATATATATTTTAATTACACTTAAATAAAGAGTTTTAATGGATGCATTATAGTAGATACGTTCTGCTTTCTCCCGTTTTGTATAAAATAATGAATTGTTACGTGGAAGCATATAATTAGACAAACAAAGTCTGCCCTCGTTAGCAATAAGTTGCGTTCAGTACATACGTCAACAATAACTGCAATTGCTAAGTAGAGTGATATTAAAAAGCCTCTTTATCGCAGACATGACGTTATTTTGAACTGTTCTATCGAATTACATTGTTCGATTGTGTAATCCTTTTTCGTGGTTTGGTTATTGAATTTCAGCACTTTTTTTCATCGCCGTTCGATTTGCATTTTGGTGCAGTTTTATTTCTTTTATCGCTTGATATTTTTGCAGACGTTAACTGACGTTGATTATTTAATATGAAAACCTTGACTTATCATTTCATAAAGATATCCATAATTCCTATATATTTTGTTGCAATTCTTTTCGCTTTAAATTCATCCTATTTACGTTCCAATTGCGTTAAGTCAATAGTTTAAGCAGATTTGGTCGTCATTTGACAAAACTGCATTTCGACCAATTTTTAATTTTCTTATAACTTAGCAATGCTGGTTTTCAAGACATCTTATGGATTTTACATAGTTCTTTTTATCTTGCAACGTCTTCAACGAAAAAGTTATTATCGTATAATAATTCTGATACCGTACTACTCGCGCGTATAGTTTCATTTTCGGGTCTATAAAACGAAGTTTACTGCTACATTGTAATAACACGTCACGACCCATATGTCGCATCGAGATTTTATTGTACTCCATCCTAAATAAACCCGAGCATAATGTGGCAATAACCACCAAAATACCAAGGCTGCAGCGCAACAGCCTGTTCGTTTAGTGGTATTTAAAGAAAGCGAAAAATCTCGGTTCGTTGGGCACGCCGAAAATATTCCGACGCGTCACAAAATTACGTCATGCATTAACAGTTATTAAACTACACATGAACGCACAAGGGAGTGCATGAGAGAAAATTAATTCAGATACAGTAAAGCTTTGCTTAATTAATTTCATTATTTTTAGACATATCTCTATGAAACACCCATTGGTTCAATTGTTGCTAAGGGTTCTGTTATGGTTTAGTATCATAAATATTAATAGCTTAATTAGCAAAACTACTATCAAAGTCCTAGACTGTGTCAAATGTCATGACCCAAAAGACATGTGTCAATAAAACTTAAGCAGTTATTTTTTATGTTTCCTTTAAAGCGAATGAACTAAATTATACCATCCAATTCTTTTCTTTTGCGAAAATTAAAATATATTAAGAGCCTCATAAATTTTAAATATTAAAATGCTCTAAGAATTTCAGAAATAACCTTATTCCTTGTTTTGTACATAATATATAAAGAATGATGTTCATATGAACAATAAAATGAACACATTTATAGATTTATCTAAAAATAACGTTTAACAATCAAACATACGAAGCTTACACGCGCTCAATGCGTCGCGCTACCAGGATCGCATAAACATGTGACAGGTCGAGCGTTAGTTCAGTACTAAGTGTGCAAGAAAAAGTTGCCTGGCCAAGACCCATATAGCGTACCTCGATGCGTGCGCGCGAGTCGTCTTGGTACTTATCGACCGCAGACCTTCGGCAGTTTAACGACATCTGTTCGGAGTTGACAGCGCGCGTTTTTCCTATTTGTGTCACGGTAGGTGCTTTCATGCGAATTTAGCATGGGAGGCACCTACCGTTGATAGGTACTAGGGTAGCATGAACTAGTTAGGGGGTAGCTCAGAGGGATTCCTTGCTAGATTAACATGGAAAGCACCTACAGTTCATAGGTACCAGGGTAGCATGATCGTGTTAGAGGTGTTAAGAGGAAATATAGATGGGAAATGATCATGTTTAAATATAATTTTCGTAGTATGTTGTCATTTTAGCATGTGCGACTGTTTGGTTATTAAATATTGTCCAATGATAGTAAAGTAGTACGTTGATAAGGTTTTAGCCATTTAAATTTGCACGATGTATTATGACAGGTGAGTTAAAAAAACCTTAAGTTAATAGGCAATAAAGCAAATGTAACAATAAAAACAAAGCTTTTCTAGAAGTTACATTTTTTTAGTATTCAAAATTATATTGTAAATTCTATTAAGCACGGATAATATTGACTAGCACGCTATACAAATAACCGAAGGCCGAAGGGAATATATTCAAAATGATGTTTATCTGTTACGTACTATTCCATAATACAACCAGGCGAACAGAAATCTTTCCATTACGCAGAAAGTACCTAGCGCCCAGTTCGCCATTTGAATTTTATGACACGCAGCCTTGAATAGAGAATTTCTCAACCTCAAAGTATCAAGTGAGCTGCGTCGGAGTACGCATACTTATGCATGCGCATGCGTGCAACATGCGCTCAGGTACCAGCTGGTAGCGACTGATATGATAATGTTAGCCTACACTGTGTCTGATTGCATTGTGCTTCGTTCACAAGACGTTGTCTAGCGTCAAGCAACTTGCCGTACTCGAGCAAGTTGATTTACTTTACGACCTAATGTATACGAGTTTAACAAAATGTAATAAACGTAATAATTATAATTCATAAATTACCATGTTTAAAATTTTTCGCTTTATGCAACGGACTATATGAGTTTTGTGCAGTTAGACGATTTATATCTAGCGATATAGAAGAACTATATATACTGTTATGGATAACTTTAAAAAAATTGTTTTGTTTGATTCAAGTCGTTGTGCGAGTAGCTAAGCCGTTCAGAACGCTCCGCCTAGTTAGACTATTAAGTCACTGCAATTTTACGCATGTGTGTATGACTGCACGCGTGCACAGGCGCGGATACGATTGTGCCGATGACGTATGTCGAATAATATAATATTATTAGGATGTTGCTTTTTCTAATTTTAAGAGTCAAATGTAATAATTGTACAGCTAAATTTAAAAAGTTTACTATATAATATCTCGCTGGTGTCTTATTTGCAGTTTGTTTTACTAAATTGATTTTAAACCATCAACAAATTTGCTAGACGATTTCTCGCTTATGTCGGTGTCTCACTGATATGTAGCTTAAAGCTTCTTTCAAAATTGTGTTTATAGCAGTCAAATATTGAATAATAATGTTTTATAAAGATTTAAAGAAGTTTTTTATGAAGACTACTTTGCTTTTTGTATCTAATTTGGGTATTTGTCAACAATGTTCAATGTTTGTATTTTAAATGGTAATTTTTCGGCTTTCACAATAAACCTATGACATTTGTAATTCATTGTTTCGTATTATTGAATTTGATTAGACCATATTGTCCGCGACAATTAATATTGACCTTGGTATCGCCGGCCGGTTTCAGATCGGTTCGTGGGTTGCTAAAGTCCTTTTGTATTTAGTTACCAGTGGTCGCTAACCAATACATTCGTGTTATGTGTTAGATTAAATTTGTAAGAATAAACTATTGCCTCAACATTGTTAAGTGGATATTATTATTACAGCCAAATAACGTAAAATACGTAAATAAAAAAAGACAATTATTATTTAAAATATTAGGGATACGATAGTAGTAAGGTGTTTCAAGTTTATTTTCTTTAAAAAAAAGTTGCAAAAAAATAAGCTTTACTTCTGTAGTAAAATTCATAATTCTGACAATAGAAACAGTTATTTGCGTCACAAACTTAGTTTAACTAACGTCTAAGGTAATTCCAACTGGAAAAAGGTTATAAAAGCTTTCGCCTTGAAATTGATCATATATAGAAATAGAAATGGACAATAGTCGGAGGCGACTTGGTTGCAATATTATAAAAAACTATTATTAGATAAGGGCGATGATTACTTTTTTCACGCTGCGATGTGAATTGATATTATTATTAGATTTCAATTGATTTATTTTCCATAAAAAAGGTAATAGGTTATTATTATTTGTTTTATTTAAGCAAGTATAATACACTAACTGCCTCCGTAGCCTAGTGGTATTGGTGCGTGCTTTAGAAACCGGAGGTCGTGGGTTCGAATCCTGCGGGGACGCAACCAATTTTCATTGTTGCTTCCTGGTTGGTTAGGGCAATTTGGGCCGATCACCCAATTGTCTGAAAAGTATGTTGAATCATGCGTCGGATGGCATTCGAGAAGTCGGTCCACCCACCAACCCGCGTGGTGGGATACGGTCCAAGCCCATGTCAAGCATATGTCCAGCAGTGGACTAACAAAGGCTGATGATGATGATGATGATGAGTACAATACATATTAAATCCACTTTTGCATGAAGGATTTTGCGATTTTGTGCATACTTTTTGCCAAACAATGTTCTGAATTTGGATAATATAAATTTCGAATAAAAATTGTGTCGATTATTCGAAACACATTGAGATACAGATATATTCCAACTACTATAAATATTGTAAAATAAGTTAAGGTCTATTTACGAAGCTGTAATATCTTTTGTAATAAATAAGAGCTGAATGCATCTGAATGCAAAAGTGCACTGCACAGCTTAGTTTGCCTATCGAACTTATTGATTATCACAGCTTTGATTTCTAGAATTAAAAATGTACATACCCTTTTTGAAATTAAGCGTAATAAGTACTAGGAGGTCATAGTTGTTTGATATTGCTTGTATTATAAATAAGAAAATAAAAACACACCTCTATTTTGTTTTAAATCTTTCAACTACCAGGAGAACATAACGTTAGCGGTAGATTGTAAGGCAAATCACTGACACCACATCTTATTACATCATTATGTTAATAGTTCCAATCATCAATTCGTACGACTCATGCAGCATTAAAAATGCAACGGATCAATTAATTTCCAAGAGCGCGACCGTTTCCCAACACCGTGCCATGACGCGATCGAAGCCGAGAGCAGAGTTTCCCTTCAAACAAATTAGTTTCCATTATTATCGCGGGTGAAATTCGGCCTTGTGTTGCGAAACGTCGCTTTTTGCACTTTTCGCAACGCCCCAAGGCGACCGATCGATTCGCTTGGTTTTTTTTTACCGCGCTATTGATAAGCGAAATCGGGTCGCGGGGCAGTCCTTGGCTGCAAGATGTGGGGGAAAGTCCATCAAGGTTCGGCGACCTTGGATCTTAACCTTCTTTGGTCGGCATCACCCCCCCGAGGAAAGAGAAATCGTTCAATTTTTTGCGTTGATAAAGACATTTTTTAAAAACGAATGATAAGATGTCGATATGATTCGACTATTGATGATAGAAAATTCAGTGAGTGGTGCAAAAGACCGTTATTTTGTTCAGCAATCTATGGTTGAAGATGTTCGTTTAATCAGAAAGAAACGCTAACAATAATGTCCTTTAAATTCTATAGATGACTGATCAAATTTTGAGAAAGTCACACTTTGTTTAAATAGCTTTCTTGTGTTTTCGCTATGGAGTGGGCTATGCTTAGAGTATCTCTAAAGGACCGCATCAGAAATGATGTGATACTTTAGAGAACCAGAGTCACCAACGTAGCCTACCGGATTAGTAGGCTGAACTGGCAGTAGGCCGATCACATAAGCCGTAGAATCGACGACCGATGGAGTCGGAAACTTCTAGAGTGGCAAGACCCAAGCTCGGAAAACGTAGTGTGGCGTGAAGCGTTGGCGTCCTAATGCACGCAGTAGGCCTATGTCCAGCAGTGGACTCACACAGGCTGATGATGATGATAAGAATTTGTGTATTATTTTGTTAATAAAAGACTAGCGACCCGCCCTAGCTTTGCACGCGAGCTATGCTGATAGAAATTATGACTACAATATGTTGCATGTGCTATAAATATAAACCTTCCTCTTCATCACTCCATCTATTAAAAAGCTGCATCGAAATCCGTCGCGTAGTTTGAAAGATTTAAGAATACATAAGGATATAGGAACAAAGAAAGTGACTACGTAGGATAGCAAATCGATTATTAAATAACGAATAGAAAATCAAATGGAAACGGACGATAAATATGACATTATTTCCTATTACAAATCGTTTACGATGTATTAGGGCGTCATAGCCTTGTAATTATACTTTTCTGTTTCTGTTTTCCTATTACTTATTCTTATTATTATGTACGAGAAGCCATTGCACATTAATAGATCATAGCGTGTCAATGTTTAAGTTTACACTTTAAATACTTACACAGTAAATAGAATTCAATTTAAGAGTATGTTTTTAACTCACCAGACGTTTTAGTATGAATTCATTTACGTATAACTGCAGCTACTTATGTTAGCCTATTAACCGGTCGGACCTGAATGGAACAGCAAAAGGTTTTACGTGGCTTTATTGTTATCTAATAAGGTAACGAATGTAAAACGATACGTTGAAAATATATAGAATTATACTTTACTACAACGATAACAATATACCTTAAAATAAACAATGTTATAATCCCTCTGAGACAGTCATGACATATGACGTCATCATGTCACTTTCTTTTTTTCTTTTAACACGACCTCTTTATGCTTTCGCGTTTCTTTTGTTTTTACTTTTCTCAAAATCTTTTAGCGACCAGCATGTTTGCTAATGAAACATACTGTTTAGATTTTATAAAATTGCAATTGCGATGTGTTGTTGTTCCTATCTCCCGTTGAATTGTAGAGGATATATAATAAAGTGAAGTAAGTGAATTTACTCATTGAGGAAAGTGAGTGACTCGTAAAACTCCGTTCAAATAACTGATGACTGAAATTTCAATTTCTTGCAAATGAAATCTTAATATTATTTGAAACTTTAAAATCGGTTAGTTTTAAAGTAAAACTTAATTTAAATAGCATTATGATATCACAAATTATAAAAACTTTGAGGGTATTTTAAAATTTTGATTCACTGATTCATACAAAAATTTTGTTTTGATTATCATAGTACACGGTGTAGTATAATAAATTTTCTCCTATGCGTATTGACGCACTTAAAACAATTCTAACATTTCTAGTGTTCCTAGATAACGCTAGTTTATATCAAGACGGCCTAGGTTTTCAGTTGCCAAGATAAGACCTGATTTACTGCCTAAACGTGGACTTTGGTAACAGTCGTCCCGTTCAATAATATTCTAAATTTATAATCTGTTGTGGTACATTTTTAATATTGACATCCATTTATGATTTTGTAATTGCAGCTACCGGCCTTATAAATGTAATAAATATTAAAAAATGCTCAACTTTATTACTTTTGAGTGAATTTAAATATTAATAAATGTAACATTTTTTTTTAAAAAAAGGTCCACTCAAGGCGAAAATGCATGTAATGCGAACTGCGCTTCTGTGAAGCCGCGAAATTCGAAATTCAAATTTCGAAATTTGCGACAGGACGCCCGAGCATTGCGCCCGTCTCAATTAAAACTATGCTTTTCCGTTACTTCGCTCAATATTGAGTCGTATTGCTTGAGTAATAAAGTTGCTTTTTCCACGCACTTGGACGCGGCTTGAAGCCAACTCAAAAGTGTGTCACATAATGCGTCGAAAGTAGACAGCGTTTAGCGGAAACGGTTTAAATTGTTTTGCCAATACCACAATTAACTATTCTATCTAACTTTGGCATACGATTTGAATGATTGGTGGCAGTCATTGCTATATTAAAGTGTATTTCAATTACAGTGGTACTTTTAACCTATATAATAAAATAGTCAAATAGTAAATAGTTTTCATCCCTAGTCAATGTAACATATTTTAGTAGTAGTGAAAAAATAGGTTTTTTTTTTACTTATATTTTACAGCGTATCAAAAAACAAAGATTTTTAATTTTCAAGCAGTACATTTCCTTCACAAATTCCAATGAATATGGAAAAAACTAACATTTTCTAATAAACAGGACAAAAATATACGAACGGCAGACAAATAATCTTAGAGTTTGTTGTTAAATTAAACGCTAGCCGCTCCCGCCCGTGTCGTATGACCGCACCCTTACAGAGTTGAACAGCACCCGCAAGGCCGGTCTATCTATGAATGCGCGCGCAAAAGTGCGGATGTGCGACCCTTGCTTGTCTCTATCGTCGTTTATTCAAATAGTTCTAATAAGCGTGTATAGAACGCAAATTCAAAAACGATAGAGGAATAGGATTTGGGTACACAAATCTTGTTCATATCACTTTCTTTTTAAACAACCATTACAGATAATGAAAATATAGATAATATTACACGCGCCAAAACGATGAATGCATTATTTAATTTATATATTGTTTAAATATAAAATTAGAATAGTCTGAATTTAAAAATCGTATTGAATATAATTTATATCTTTAAGTAACATCTAAATTTAAATAACTTTTAAATTTATAAAAATATATTTGACTTTAAAGGTGTAGGTTTCCATTCGCCTCGTGTTTTTTTATTTGTTCAAAACATAAATCTCGCATGAGACGCTCGTGAGTTACGAAATACCACACGAGTAACAGAACATAGAAACGACGCCATTCTATAAGATAAAATCGTATCTGATCTTACTTCTAAAGGACAGTAAATTGTGTATATTTGTACGGCAGCCATTTTTAAGTTTTATTCCATTTAAAATTCTTTATGTTACAAAATGTTTATAAACTAAGAAATATTAATTGTGCAAAGAATACTTTTTGTAAAACACAACACCTTTAACTATTACTTACTATTTTTTATACACTATTAACGTTGAATAAGTTCGACATTTTAACAGACCTAAATATGAGATCTCCAAAATATGCTTTATCGTGAAAGACATAGTATTAAATCAATATAACAATATTATATTTTTAAATATACTTGTCTTAATATGTTCCGAATATACATCACAAAAAGTCACGTTTTTGGAATGACCAAAGTTCAATGTTATTTTTATTGTTAAAAAAAAGAAAGATGAATCATAAATAATAGGCTAAGAATTTATGTAAATTGTTCAGCATTATTCAAAGCAAACGCACTATAACAAACAAATAAACAAATAATGTACGTAAATTTCAGAGTCCCGTTGAACCTTTGCTTTTAACTCCGTATCGCATCTTAGGCATGATAAACGAGTACAGAGTGTATAACAAACAAAAAGCGAATCTTGCGCAAGGTGCTCGTAACAACGGTTAAATGTACTATTACGCTTCTTATGGTATTATACAGTACAATATTACTGACAATATACTAGTAGTACGTCCACGGTTCTGCCCGTGTAATTTATACATTTTTGTAAAGATAAGAAAGACAAGATTTTTCTTAGGATAAAGTAGCCTATGTCCCTCTTACATAATACAGCTTTTTAGTAGTAAAAGAATATTGCAAATTGGCTTCGTAGTTTTTGAGTTTATTAGTTACAAACATACATACAAAAATTTTACTCATCACAATATATTATTATATATTTGATATATTTAATTTTAGTTTTATATTCAAAAGTTTATTTAGTGCTGAAGTACCTGTTAATGATGATCTTTTTTCGTACCTTAACTTTATATGAAAGAATAAATTACTGGTTTATTTATTCGTTCTTCAGAGCTACCTTCGGGCTTTTTTGTTCTGTATTCCTTAGGTGATATATTACAACTGTTTAATTGTAGGCCAACTAAGAAGATCATATTCAACATTATGTTGTTACATTCAGCTGTTATCGTTTAAAAAATAGTTACGTAAAAGTCAAACAATCATGATTCAAATTTAAATCCGATTATTCAAAGAAATAAACCTCATACAAAAATGTAATATATCAAATGAACGCTTTCTGCAATGTGCAATCTTGTCTAAACACTTTCTACTGTTTTGTTAGCGATACCATCACATTACTAATCCGTGTTTTTCCTCGTTGCAACATTATTTTTCAAGGGAAAGTCGAGTGACGTGTCCCACCTCTAATGCACCGACATTAGTACCTAGAAATAAAATGTTTATCGTTTAATATAACGTTGTTTCTTTCTAAAAAAAATCGATTTTATTACTCGATTGAAAGTACAGGCATGAATTCGTTTAACACGTTCATTGTTTAAAAAGATAAACTTCTCAAAAGCCTAGAACGCGTTCAAACGTTCCATATTCAAATTCGAAGCCTACATGGCATCGGTGGGAGCGCTTCGCGTGCCCGCGCAGCCTTGGTTGTAGTTCCACGGCGGCGTCGCCGGCTGGCCGTTGTAATTGCTACTACATTACCGCTGCTACGCGGCTAATGGCGTGATTTATTGTTGTATTTCTCTCTATTTGTTACAACTAGCCAGTATTTAAAAACATTTAATCGAACAGTTGTTATAAAAGAGCCTTATAATACCTTAATGAACATAAACAAAATCTTATTTCAAATTAATGGCGTCAAAAATAGAGTCGGTGAGCCGCCATAATTAATAAACGCGCGATGTATGTTTTCGGACGTTCAACTAGTTTTACGTAGTTATGAACGGTCACACATACAAGCGTACACTTACATATTATGCAAGTAGTGTAGAACTGGCTTTGTTTACTCAATAAATAAGTTTAAACTGTAATATTGTGTAATTGCACGGTCGGTGCACTTAAACTTAAGCTGTTAATAGGAGTATTAGAGTCGAATAGTTATAAAATATCTTATATTTGCAGAATTAAAGTAACAAAGTAATAGAATATAAAAAATTATTACAAATTGTTTTTTCATAAATTTTATTTTCCCCAATTTTCCAATCGGAAAACATGACATGAAAATTATTTAAATTATTAAAATCAATTAACGATTTATTATTTGATTGTGAGTTGGAAATAAAGGGAAAAATGTGTTTTATTATTACGATGTCATTTCATTCATGATGACGTCTTAATTCGATGGCGGGAAAAAAAATGTCAATGCATCTTTCCATCGCATCGCTTACGCCGTCAGCGGTCGCGTGCTCGTTCGGCCTCGCTGATGAATAAATAAATATATTTCGTTGGAAACCTGTCCGATAACGTGATACCAGTTAGATACTCAGAGTTAAGCTGGCTGCAAACAGTGGCTTTTGCATAAAAAAAAACTTCATCGAAAAAAAAAAATATAGATGCCTATATAACAATCAAAATTGATTGTAATGTCTTTATATGGGTTATTTACGAAGGTTAACGTTAAACTTAAATGGTACATTAAATCTAATTGCCTCAAAAAGTCACTATAGACGTACAGATTCTAATGATGTCTTGTTGTTGTTTGTTATTTTATGAAACGGCTCTTTATTCGCTTAAACATGCATCTTATTCTTAAAAGAGCTAATTAAAAGGAGCAGTTAATCTAACAATCACCTACAATATATTTAAATATAGTGGATAATGACATAAAGCCGTATGTTTCTAATTTGCATTTAGTAAGGAGTAGAAAAGTAAATAAACGCTTACATCATACACCGTCCTTGTAAAGAATGTTATCTTTCATTTACCCATTAAATATAGTCGCTAAAATGTCCTTCAAACCGGAAAAGTGGCATTAGTGTGCTACTATTTCGCGGCAGAATTAAGTCATGATGATAAAACGTCATTGCTTTATAATTTATAATTTTTGCAGCATTAAAGCTTCTTAAAATAAGTCAAAAACACTATAATATCTGCACGGTTGATGTCTAGACCTAATATGGGCTAGACATCAACTCGCTTTAAATAACTAGTTCTAACAGGGAATGGTAATTCCCAAGTGATTGTGCATTACCATAATGGGAATGATTCATGTCAACAATTAAGTTTGGTTCTATTTTAGCTATAAGAACGAAAGTTATTTATTTAACCAAATATATTACGAGATATAAAAAATTGTCAGTAATATTATTCAGTCTTAGTCTGTGCGTCTTTATAAATACATATCTACGGAAGAAGACAGAAACATCTTAACTGACAAAATAAAAATTGTTCTCCGGCCCCGAAAACCAATATAGGATATAAATATTTTGATCACAACTTACTACACATTTATTTTTTCTACAAATTGAAGAATATAACGAAGAAAATAACTTTTATAATACATAAAAGCTTTTCTTTGTTGTTTGTAGGAATAATTTGGGAGTATCTAATCGTTATACGTTGAGTAAGCCTCTGGTAAAAAATAGTTACAAAACTACACATTATTTATTTACTATTTTTATTTTTTTATATCTACAACACGTGGTCAGTGACCCTCAGCCTTGCGCAAGAGTGTGCAGGTTCAATTCTTGTATAAGGAAAATATTGTATAAACATAATTTTCTCTGCGGTCTTTTTGTTTCTTTGTGTGTTTGTTTACTTAGAAAATAAACCATCCATGCATTTACCATCTATAGTTAAGGTAAATGATACCTGAAATAAATGTAACCTATGGCAATGAAGTGGCGTCATATACCTGCGTATTAATAAACTAGCTATTGCCCGCGACTTTGTTCGCGTGGTATTAGATGAAAAACTAACTTCTTTATAAAATATAAAATTAACTCCTAGTTACTCTGTTACCCTCCAGTAAAAGTTCTATCAAAATCGGACCAGCCATTCAAGAAATTAGCCGGAGCAAACGGAAATACAGACAGAGAGACCAAAGCTTTAATTTAAATTTGCATACACACAAGGTTATATAGCAAAACGTTATCATTTAAAAACGGTTGTTTTGATATTACAAACAGACACTTCAATTTATTTATTAATTTTATAGGTATAATATGTTTATTTATTTGTATAGATTGTCACTGAAGTGTTAATCACTAAACAACTATCGATTGATATTAACATCGTCCATACAACCCCGCTTTGATATCCAAGAAAACAGAAACGTCGCCTTGTATTCATAATAAAAGTTATATTCTTCGATATATGACGACTTTAAGACGAGCTTTAACCGCCTCCGTGGTCTAGCGGTATTGGCCCTTGCTTTATAAACTGGCGGTTATGGCTTCAAATACCGCGGGAAAACAACTTTGTTTTATCGTTGTTTTCTGGTTGGTTTGGACAATCTGGGCCGATCACCTTATTGTCTGAAAAGAAAGATGATCCATGCGTATGATGGGCATGTAAAAAAGCCGGTCCACCGAACAACGCATTGGAGCAACGTGGTGGGATGGTCCAAAAAATCCCTATTGGAGAAGGCGTGCATTAGTGGAGGCCTATGTCCAGCAGATAACAAACACGGGCTGATGAAGATGATGATGATATAGACGAGTTATGACTAACAAATGATTTCTTTGGTTTAAAAACTAACGGTATAATCGTTATTTATTAACTCATATCAGCTTTGGTATAATTTAACTATTTGACATCATTTCTACAGAGTGACTATCAATGAACTTAAAATTCAGCTTATCAAATCGAAATCTTGTTTTTATGAGTTTGAAGGTTTCGATTTAAATTTATCAGTAATTTATAATCTAAAGACGTCCGTTAACTGTTACACAAAGTAAGGAGGAGAAAACATTTAACAATTAAGTAAGGTTTTAATACAAAACCTCAAATTTATGAATTTAATGTCACTTTAAAATAGCAGGGTGTATAAGCCTCACAAAATGCGTCGGTCGATAGTGCAAGCATATGTAACTTATCTATAGTTTATAACCGTTCAACGCATGAACACAGAGCACAAAATTTATCAAGTATTTATTGAGTAACAAATGTTTAGTTTACAATTATAATAGCAGTTTATAACCTCAAGCGTCACAATACAGCCTCTTTAGCCGTCGAACGCATGCATAAGCCTCACAAAATTCGTCGAGCAATTACGCATGGATGTAAAACGATAATTCACCGCAGGCATTCGAGAGGAGGCCTTCACCGTATTACGTCCTCACGCGATCCTTACTCGGCTGAGCCAAGCTCCTGTGGCTGAATTCAATGCGGCCTTAAAAACTTCAACGGCAATAGAATTGATTAACGGCACGTAAACTGTGATACGCGTGTGTTCGACGAGGTTTTGTGTTATGTTGTACGTTTCAACGTAAATAATGTTCAGTATGTTGTGTATGTTGAAAGCTACAACTATGTTGGAAGACGAAAGGATTTTTACGGATTTTGTAGCGTTTATTTGTATTTTAGAGACCTTTTCGGCGATCGTTGTTATGGTGACTGTAATACAAATGAATTATTAGATCCGTAAAATCTTTTATACGTAAATTTTGCAATAAACAATTTACTTTATTTTTAATGAGGAAATCCTTTTAAATTTTAACACTAAATTAGTATTATTATCTAAGAGCGTGGTGCAATGTGTAATCACCTTTCACTTAATTTATTATTGTATTTAAGCAATTTTCACAGATATGTGCAAGAAGATGTTGGATGAGTGGTCATTTCGATTGTACTTAATAAGGATACATTTTAAAACGGGACACTTTGAAAAAAAACCGTTCAAAACTTGCATTACGAATAATTAACTTGAAATAGATTTATTAAAATAGTAAACATAGATTAAAAAACACTTTCGTTTAGTTAAAATATTTTTACAAAAAAATGTATGAATCGCTTATTATTTTTTTAGTAAACATACTGATCATCTACTTCAGTCTAGTTTATTTAAGTATTAAAACACAGATTCGTTTCAATATTCGATTGTTTTAATGTATTCTTTAAACGGCTAAACTCACGTGAAATCGTTATTGGTGCCGACTAGTTTCGGACCTATCAGCAGTCCTACATAAGAACTAGTGGGATAGCTTCTAATCGCTTCCCGTGTCGCGGAATACATAATTAGTGCAATATCTTACGAAACTTTTAATTGTTTAATTTGATTGTCTTTGTACAGTTGAATCAATTAATTCTGAATTACATGACATATTTGCTTTCGTCTAACATTTCATAATCGGCCAGCAGCGCCGGTTCTTTGTTCAATAACCTTTTTTATTTGTACGCGCACTTTGTAACCGGCCAATTAGTCGTCACAAGAAACTGGCCAGTGCAGTACATGTCGTAACTTTATAGTCTGTGCATTAGAACTTCATTCGACGAATCGTAAAATATAACGTTGCGCAATCGAAAACACTCGAACGCCTACAGCACTATCATCGATAGCTTTGGAGTGGTTCTATCTTGTAAATGTGCACGAAATTATTGCTTTTAATTGATTTCTATGATTAAATTTGTGAGTAAAGAAAATTTGGTGTGAATCTATGTATAATTCTATGAGCTGGTCGGACAGCCGGTCTCTGACTGTAGACAAGCACATTGTAATCCTTATATTAAGCGTAACATGTGACTTTATACAAGTAATTGCATATACTATAAGTTTGATAAAAGTTTAAAAATGCATTGCGCTTTGGTTTTTAGCCAAATTATTAGTATTTGAGTGAGTAACTATTACGTATTATAATATAATATTAACAGGTGGTTAGCTACAATTTATATTACTGGATCAATGTAATAAAAGTAATAAAATAAATCTGCCTCGTGGTAAGGGCGTGTGTTTTAGAAACCAGACGTCATGGGTTCGAATACTGCAGAGACTTAACTAATTTTCATAGTTGTTTCTTAGCTGGTTAGGAAATTTAGGCCGATCACCCAATTGTCTGAAAAGAAAGATGATACATGCGTCGGACGGGCATGTTAAAAGTGGAACAGCGTGGTGGGATACGGTCCAAAAACCCCCTAAAACAGATAAGGCGTGCATTAGGGGAGACCTATGTCCAGCAGTGGACTAACTCTGATGATGATGATGAAAATAAAAGTTATATATCACATCAGTTTTCAGTAGTTATTAAACACAGCGATTAATATACAACCTTAAACATTCACAGAAATAGAAAAAAATTAAGATAACACAAGTTTGTATATCGAACTTCACCCGCAACTTTGATAACATCTGTCAAAGATGTTTCGAAACATGTTATTTAATTTCTAGCTGTCATCCGACACTAACCATCGCTCTTTTAGTGCAATTTGGTTATAAGCCCCAATCGACTACACTAACTAAAAAACAGCATCAAGAAGTTGTCCTAAAGGGCACAAATACATGACCTTCAAGTTAAAAACAAGCGTTTTACTACTAGACTACTAGACGATAGAGTTTAAACGAATAAATCAACTTCAAGGTACTTGTAAAGTTGTAGCAATTGAAACTAACTTTAGCTTGAAGCCGCTCTTTGTGAAGATAACGTTTAAAAATGTTTCATTTTCAAATGTAGTTTATTTCAATTCGTACTTTAGTTGCCAGCTTTTTGCATACTCAAACGTAGTCAAAACTCTCCATTCGAGTGGGCGCAGTCGTCTATTTTGTAAATATCGAAAAATACATGATATTCGTTGGAGGAATACCTTTTATTTTGCATTCTAATGCTCGTAGGCGGTACACAGCCGCGCCTCGCTTTATCGCAAACAGGTTTATTATCTAACTTCGCAGTGAAAGTGTATTTTTGACCATACGGAAATAATGCTTGCTCTCGAATTTTATAACTCTCTTTTGTTTATTTATATATATCCAATTCATATTAGTACTTGTATGAAAAGACATGATCGTAGATCTTTAAGCAGCAGTTTTTGTGTTAAGAGAAAATTTTGGTCTTTACGAGTACCTTTTAAGCAATTCATTAACTAAGAGAAAATTGGCTACACAATTTTAATATTAAAATTAAATAAAAACATGAATGAGACATGGAATCAATAAATACAAAATGTCAAACAATATTCGTGGTAAAAGTAAACTTTTTTATCAATCTTCTAAAGTTTCTTATTTTCACATCAGTGAGCCACTGTATCTCATGCAATGATTAATCAATAGAATCAGTATTGGCTATTGTTTACGTTCATAACACATCTTATTTGGCCATTGTATAACTAAAAAACCTTTGTCAAAACTTAGGTACGTAACAAAAGGAGCCTTTCCTAAGAACTGCGATTGAAGTCACTTTTATTCTATAGATCAATCTGGGTGAGACTTACAAATCTAGACTGTCTGAATTGAATACGTCGTTGGATAGTTCTAGATGTTTTCAAAGTTCGCTCTGTTCCAGTGGCGGTTAAAGAAATACTTGGTGCGGCAAAACTATCTCCACTATTCCTTCGCTCGATATAACCCTCTGAGAGGTTTCAAGAATTTTCTAGAATACTTTTGTTTGTTCAGCGGAATGTTTTCCGTTTTAGTGTTCATTGTACGATAACAATGGCATTTTAGGTTATGTTTTGTTTGGAGTTTATTAATTTACTAGATACCATCCACGACTTTGTCCGCGTGGAATCGTAATTTTAATCGTATAGCCCGGAAATAAATATCTTACATAGACGGATATCATCAACATTAGCGCGTAGAAACAAACTAACAAACATGGTTTTACAACTAATGGGTAATTGTAATGGTAAAACCTTACTGATAAAGATTTTTGTAACATTTGCACTAAATAATTTTTCCAAATACAATATCATATCTGAGTACTAATTTTAAGTGAGGATTTAAAGTTTAGCTAAAAATATTTTACTTAATCAGGGCTTAATTTATTCTAGATCTTTGAGGATAACAACTTATCGTTTTAGTTAACGAGCAGGACAAAGAAATCTTCTTAAATAAAAACATATATTATTTCTGTGCTTGGTATCATTTTATGAACATTTCCCTAACAATAGTTATTTTTACCAAAAATTCCAATGCAATGCTTAATTACGCATAGATTTTACTTAGTAAATTTTACGAGCTATCTTACGTTAATATAGTACTGTTTGTATTTAGTGGATTGTTTTCTAATATTCTATATTATTAATTCGGAATAAATCAGTTTTCTAACTACAAGGTCAACTTGTACCATTACCATTCTGACCTTACAACAACCAAATGACTTTTCTAAACATGGTATTTTGAAGCAAGTCGAACTGACTTATGGTATCCTGGTAACTTAATGTATTTTTTATAGCATACAAATGGTATTCTTTTAAGAACTATATAGAGGTCAAGGTAAAAAAATATTTTACCATCTCAGTAAATGAAAATCCATGGCTTTTTTAGCTTTCTTAGTAAGGTTATATGTAGCATGCTATCGTATATGATGTCTTAGTATCACATATATAATATCTAAACGTTTCTCGCTTATTAACGGGTATGGTTTGTAAAAGATATAACAATATATTATTTAAAATAAATATTAACGCGTATTATATGTTTTTATTTTTATTTTAAATAGAAATATTATAAACAGTTATAGGACAAATGATATAAACTTGATACAACAAAAAATGTGCAATTTTTCGCACGTAAATATTTGAATAAAACAATAATTATACTAAGCATCCTAACGATGACTAAGCACACCATCTTTGGTACATCATGACTAATGTGACTGACGAAACTGATACATGAAAGTGCAGTCGAAATGTCGGTAGAGAGTGAAAGTGGTCCCATATATCGAAAGTAGCCTTGGTCCTTAGCGAGAGCCCCCCAAATTGACGTTGTCACATTCGAGATAATCGCAACAGATTATAAAATGTGCCTTTCTTTTTTTTTAATGCTTATTAAATGCCAGTTGTGTATCTTTTATTATTTCGATAATATTTTACGTGTTTTTTCTAATTTATTTTATAGATAGTAGAAAATTATTTCGACCATGGCGTTGTATTAAAATATGTGACGTTTAAAATTATATTATGTTTGTTAAATTTCTTTCCTAGCATATTACAATGCTTTTAGTTTTAAATATTAAATAATTTTCATTATTAATTTCACTGTTCTTTTATGAAAGGTCATCTTAGAAATTTATTTAAGAAGCCGTTATTGTTGAGCCCTATGCATATAAACAATGCTGTTTTTAATATGTGCATAATAATTTTATATGTTTATTGCAATTAAAGTCGACATTTTTGGTGTCATTGAAATATGAGCCTTTACATTTTTAGCACGAAAGTTATCGAGTTCTGTCCGTCACTTTTTAAGGCAGGACCGAAGATACAAGAACGAAACACACCGCAGCGAAAACCCGAAAATGGCGACCACACACTTTCGAATGAGTGAAAGTTGTCCGACGAATAGTCTTTACGAGCGGTGGATAAAAAAATATTTCGTATACGGAAGTTGCGCGACACGCGATATCTCCTATTAATTGGCTTTTGCCCACATCGATGTATTATTCGAAATCGATGGCAATGCAATCGATAATCCGACGTGTACACTCGTTATTGACCGTTACGATAATTGTTATCGACGTTATATGCTTTATGCAATAACGAAACTTTCTAATTATACCACCCACACCAGTAAAATGAATTGAAATTTATCTCTACACTGCTTAAAAGATCAATTGAACCGTCGAATTTCAGAGAAATTTCGCTATCGAGGATGTGAACAATTTATCAGCGGGATTCCGAGCAAAAGGGCGGCGTTTACTTATAGTGATTCAGTCAGTAACAGGCGGACTAACATTTGACACATTCGCGTAACATTAGCTACCGACCAATTACGATGACCCCTCCGCGGGTTACACAGTCACCTAATTCCGGCGAACGGTATAGGTCAAGTTAAGCCGGTCATGTCAATAAGTAAAGATGGCCGCCCGGCGTGTTGGCGCGACGGAAACGGCCGAGCTCGCCCGAGCGCGTTCGTATTTAGGTCACACGGACGCACACAGGCGCGCGCGGTGCATCGTCCCGTGAGTGCGTGTGTTTGAGTGGAAGCTTTTTTTTTCTGTTTTGGCACACCACTATGAGAATTTTCGCACGGCGGATTCGCGGCAGACTCGCTTTCTTAAACGCTCGCGTTATTATCCCGCGCTTTTCTGTTTCAGCACGTTTTAATGCGCGGCGCGTGGGCGGATGCATGCATTCGAATTTGGAATGTTATTTAAAGAATGATGACGATGTTTTTTTTTTAATGCCACGTGTGCCAGTTTCCGATGTGTCGCGTACAAATAAATAAATAAACGGCAGCAAAAATCTGTACCTACCGACTGACATTAAGATACTATAGAGGAACACAAATATATTTTTGATAATGAAAGGGTTAATATGTGCAAAATTTTAATATCATGTAATTTTGATTGGAAAAAAAACCTATACAATAATTAACCACATTAACCACAACTTTTAAATATATATATACCTTAAAGTACATATAATGACATAATAGCATGTTGGTAATGTGCATATCCTCACGAATGTCGCACAGCCAACGTCACAAGTACATCGGTGCAACAGACGCGTTCTCCCATAATGGCGGACGATTAAAAATACGACATTGACCAATTTTTAGCAACACGTTAATGCCTAATCGCAGCACCTGATTATGCAGGTCCGCAGTACCTATGCGCTGAATATAAAACCGCTGCCAATAGACAAATACCCGTCAAGCTGGTTGCACATGGTACTTCGTGCGCCGTGTATAGGCTGTCGCGTAATACACTGGCAACGTGTAATTTTAAATTTAGAATGCGAAGCTGTATTCAATATCAAAAAGTTATCATGTTATTGTTGCCAGAGCAATAAATTGAGGAAGAAAAGTTGTTGAGGATTTGGTTTCTATTTACTTTTTCGTAGTTTATATATTTAAAATTATAGCAAAACATTCGGAAAAGTAGCTTAGAGCATAAACGGTAACTAATATTATAACGTTTTTATTGCTGAATATTTTTCAAAATGCTATTGAATATAATCGGCTTCATTCTCTCATAGTATCAAAAATGTCTCTTATTATCTAAAATAGCATGTTGTTTTTTACTTGCGTGCGGATATATTTTCAAGCAAAAAAAAAACTCCCCTGAAACAGAGCCTATTCACAAAATAACGCACGAACGTGGCATATTTAAAAAAAGTTTCCATTGTTTACTCTAATTTGTAATGATAAAAAAAAGTAGCGCAGTAATAACGAATAACCATGTACAAAACGCTGGCTTGAAATTTTAAAAGTCCGCAAACAATAACATGTTTTCGGAAGAATAAAAAGTAACGTATACAATTATTTTAAACGAAATAATGAATGCGTTCCCATGTAAGATTTAAAAATATTTTCACTTTTTGAACAAAGGACGAAGAATTTTATAAATTCACTTAACTAATTAGTATAATTATACGTACATACAATTTTACAATTACATTTTTTAAATTTTCCGGCCAGTTTACAACTATGCAGTAAACGACTGGCATAAAAAGTTTGCATTTAAAAAGAAAAAAAAAACATAAAAAGGAACATTACGGGGGAAATGGTAACATAAAGTACGTAACCGTCATTATATGAGACAACCGCATAATAAGTACCGAGACGGCTAGGTCTATATATAAAAGGGTCCTGACTGACTGACACACTGACTCATCAGCGTTGATTCCGAACCGGCGCGCCTGGGAACATGAATTGGGTCGTTACCCCCCTTTGTTTACACGGGGAGCCTTTTTTAAAATTCAGACCCGAGTACCAGGAGTTCATAACGCGCGCGGATGTCGCGGAACGCTCGCGTATTAAGCATTTTCAAAGGAGTGTTTCACTATTCGTATGTTCATGCTATCCTGGTATTTACCTGTACGTAACCGAGAAAGACAGTTTGAAAAAAATACTTCACACAATGCTTATTTGTTACATAGCATATTCCTTACAAATTAATGAAGACTGCTAATGAAAATCTGTCGAATAAATTAATGAAAAGTTTAATTAATTATATTTAAGACATTAGTAGAAGTAATTACGTAAAATTTTTCAATATTGTTAAAAATATTAGGCAGGGCTCCATGGTAAGAACGATTATCATGTTGATAATAAAAAAGTTGTTACGTTAATAAGTATGAAGTTATTATAGACACGTTTATTCTTATTGCCACTGTACACGTGATCTCCAAGATATGTATTATACGTAAGTCGTATGCCGTTATTATCGTTGTATGTACATACGATAGATGTGTACACGTATTTTGCAGCGTCACAGCCGTCATTGCGAATATATTGTTATAGGTCAGGTTCTCGCGATCCTATTAATTATGCTTTTTAATTAGAAATGTCGCTTCTATTAATGCCGGTTGCATCAGTGGGTCCGAAGGGATGACGTCAAAGTCTAAGTTCGTGTTCGTTGTCTATTTCTGACAGCAATATATGTCCTTTTCTCTACATTTTAAAAATAGAATACAAACTTGTTCTTCTTATTGTAGTGATTGTGTTTAAATTTCAAACGTTTATGTTTTTAATGCATTAATGGTTTTTAGAGATTTTTAGGCAGTTTAGAAATAAAACAAAATACGTTCTTACTATTATCAAATGAATAATAACGAGCGGTACTTTATGGATTAAAAGAAGACCGTAAAAAAATTAGGTCACATTTCCAGTGTTGATGTGTAATTTACATGATAATTTAATTGCGATTATAATACGATAGCGCTTGTAAAAATAAGATAAAACGGCTCGCTTCTCAGTACGTTATAGTATATAATTTATATGCGCGTCCGTCCGTTACACGGCTCCGATGTAATATGTAAGAATTTATCACGAAGTTGATCTTCTAACACGTTAGAGCTGGCTGATTAAATTGCTATAAATACTTCCTATGTGCTCACTTATCAGATAAAACGTTACGAATATAATTTGCGCCGCTAAATTTACATTCACCGTAAAAAGCACTTGACGCTTTCAACTATTTGAATGACTGAAGTCGGTTCATAATCGTCTCGTCCCATAATGGGATGTGGAAATTAATTAATCGAGAATGAGAGGGCGTTTAAATTGGCGAAAGAGGGGCGAGGTAGGGGGTGTGGTGGAGTGAAAGGGTAGCTGAAAGCCGTAGGCGGTCCAAAGAGGTCCCCTTTCAGCGCTTTTAAAAAAGTACTCATTAAGGTATGAAAGCCGCATTCCACGCGAGATTAGGCCGCGCACACCGACACGGAGACGTGTGCACGCGCGCGAGGGTGCACGCACACTGCGCCGCGGTGATGTAACGCTGACGCCTCGCAGACATTTTTTATGGACTCTGACGCAACTTTTTTATGGGCGGACTAAGGGCTGGTGCAGATTTGGCGTTTTTTGTGCAAGTCGCCAATTGTGGAGAACGTTGTAGGCACATAGTTAAATATTTTTAAAGTGTTTATTTGTATAAGGTTTGTTTAATTTTTGTCTAATAACGTTTTTTTTTTTCAGGTAAGATCGAGTATAAAACAAACGAAAGCGGAATGCTGCTAAGGTTTGGTTTTAGTGAATAGAAAGAAAAGTTATTTGAAAAACTGTAACGGAGCCAAATCAGATACGAAATATTTGTAATAAAACTTGATTGCAAATGTTTTACTTATACTTTTTTTATCTTATATTTGTTAAGCAATAAGCGATTCAGTTTTGGCAATAGGTCTAGTATAAAGGTGAAAAAACGAGATATTTTCACAGTTACCCTACACACCATTGTGCTTTGGCATAATTTAAAAATTCACTGTAGTGTGAAGCGCTCCTTATGATGCACATTCACTACATACAAACGGCGAGTATAACTGTAAAGCAAGGCTGCACACTAACACAACAAGGACAGGTCAATGCACTCTGTTGCCTTGCATGAGTGGGACGGAAATATACACCGCTGTCACGAGAGAGTAGTATAGATATATATCACTCGCTTCCGCGTTTCTAACGGAGGACCACACGCGTGCGACAAGGATAACGATATGGCGCAAGGAAGAGACGGATATATAAATATTATGCCTGTTATTTCACTTCCTCCGCTGTGATGCAATAGCAATTTACAGTATTAGCATCTATTTTGAGACAAAGCTCAATTACTAGCAAGTTTTTTTGGATTTTATCTATGATCCTATATTTATTAATGATACAATTATTATTTAATTAATTACTTTATATTTATTTAAATGCTCGGAGATCAAGCCTTTGCCAAACCAGGATAACATAAAACAACAAAATTTTTCCGCACCTTGTTAAACTTAAAAAGAATTTTAATAACGAGTTCTAATATTATTTTGAGAAATATTAGAATTTCTTCTTTGCCTGTTAATAAGCCTGTTCAATGAATAAATATAATAATTATACATTAATAATAACAAGTAATAATTGTATGTTACTTTACAACACCCAGTGTTAGGTGGTTGCGCAAATAGAATTAAGTTATGAAAGTTATAAGCGCCCTCTGTCTTCGAGTAGCGTAACTATAAATCTTATTGATTTATAACTTATTACTCATGACCTCATTTTTGTCAATTCTCGTTACAAACAACGCATAACTGGAATTCTGTCGCGAGAAAAAATCCGTCAGCCGTTATTTTAACGGTTGTCATTTAATTTTGAGGAAAATCGATCGGTAAAAAAGCTGGACCTAATACGCATGCCCCACTTTCGTTTCTGTGGAAATGTCGCGTCTTTTGTGAACTTTTCAGCCTGTGACATGGCGGAAAAAAATAAGTGTGCCCGAGAAGCGTGCCAAACCACGTGTCAATGAACCCCTTCAAAAAGCTACCTAGCGCGCGCGGGCCGTTACAAAAACGACCTTAACTCCATAAAGACAGTACTCAAAATCGACATTCACTCATTGTCAACAGAGTCCCTTTTCGAGAAAGTACATACGCGCGCTTAAGCCCTTTCGATCCGGCCAGCAATGTAAAGGCACTCGCACACGAGCACACATAATCAGTGACAGACCTGTCTTACAAAGAAAGTAAGTACAGAGCTTTCCCTGTGTTACACAATAACTGTCGTCCTTTTCCAACGTCATACAAAACGCACGCATCTCTTTCGCACAGTCTGTTATGTAATAACGGTTGTTGTTTGGCCGCGTAACATTTTTCTATTAGGACCGCTACACAGTCGCTACGCCGGCTGATTAATTTAGCATTTAAATGGCATTCTAATCAACGAAAAAGTATTTAAAACACAGCCACTGCTCAGCAATAATAAAAGGAATTGTGTTCAAAAGGTAACTTTTTTCGTAATAATCTTTAAAGATGTCAGTGATGGTTATAACAGTATATAAGTGAATTTGATGTTTTTTATTTGTGTAAGTACGAAATAGGCCTATAAATAATTTCTCCTGTGCCTACTTGAACGCATGCACCTATTTAAATACGTGCATTAGTGTGCAAGTACGCGCCCGCGTGTGGGTAACGCGCCGTGGTGTGCCACACGCCTGTATTTCCTAGTTGTTCCCTCGATGGCCCGCTTGCAACATCTCGGTGTGAGCGGGTCCTTACGAATTCGGCGCGCATTTTCGATATTAGATACCGACGTTTAATAAAAAAACAAACAAAAATCAAAAACAAAACGATGTTTTGTTTTTTTTCTTAATTTTATTTAGTGTGATGTGAATCGTAAGCGGCCAGTTCTTTATAGTGTTGTGTGCCAATGAGGATTTTTTTTAATTTCAAACTTGGAATGTCCCGAGGTTTGGTTGTTTACAGTTATTTTTCTTTTTTAATATGTACACGTGGTTGTGTCACGACTTGGCGCGTATCGTTATTTTTTTTCCGTCCGTTCGAAAGTTAAGTGATGTAACGCGTTTTAGTGCTGCACACGTAACGGTTATACGACTGGTGAAATACGAAACGGCTTTCTTCGCCTAAAAATAATTAAAACGTTACTTTTTTTTAAATTATCCAATTAGTCGTGCGGGATGTTTCTTGCGAATTCGCTGGCTGTGCGGAATAACTTTTAACCGTTTAATGTTAAGACTAACTGTGTAATGCTGAAATAACCGAACTTTTTACGGTTTTTCGCTAGTGATAGAGCGCGTTCAAAGAAAAACCGCGAGGCCCATAGATACAAGGCCCTCCTATCTCGGTTTCCATGTAATTGATAACATCGGCCTGCATAGCTCATGTCGTTTCGTAACTACAATGTATGTACATACGTGGAGCGATGTAACGCGCACTATTCTCTCGTACTAAATATTAAGTATTATAGGTATTTATACTAAAAAAACTGTTATTTTATAACTAACAGTTTTTTTAGTATAAATACCTATTGAAAATATGACTTCATTGTAGTTGAAACTAACGCTTTTATTAATCGTAAACGCGCATAATATATACAAAAACAAATTTTTTTTTACGTAAAATTAAATACAACTGATTGCAATTTTAATGGAAATTTTTCTATACTTAATACGTGCTTTAACACTAACTATAACCTTTTTCTTAGTTATTTCATTCCAATTAACGTATTATTTTTTGTTTCATCCTAAAGTAAATTAAGAAATAATCAGAGCGTTATCAATCAATGGCAACTCCTACAACTTTAAATATATAAAAAAACTCAATTGCCGAGACCGCGGACCGTCTCTGCCGTCGGAGCCTGCATTAAAATGTTAAAAAGTGAAAATTTTAATTGACGAACGTAAGCAAAAAAATATTGGGTCAGCCGTAATTATAAAAAAACGCATTAAAAACACAGCCGAGAAAAGCGCTATACGGAAGCAGGTAAATATAAATATGAAAAAAATTCTAAACTCTTCTTAATGAAAGCCCGCTGCACATGCGATGACCTTAAATGACCACTTCTAAATAATCCGCGCGTTTCATGTGTTTACTTCGAAAGAAAGTTCAGGCCGACTGAAAAGACTTTAAACTTGATAATAACAAGAAAGTTAGTATTATTCATTAACCCATTAATCACATTCTTTAAACTTGTAATAATAATCAAAAACCGTTATGAGAAGTTCTTTTTCTTTGATATATACATTTAATTAGATTTTTCTTTAGTCATTGTTCAGTCATCTTCAGATATTGCGTCACTAAAAGTTTTGTCTTAGAGCGACTGATAATTGGTTTCAACATGTCAAATGACTCACTGAATTACTTTTTTTTGAGATTGATTTTAAGGAACGCACTGTCATCGGTGAACTTGAATCGGCTTTAAGACTTTAATAATACTTATTATTAAAAATAGTCTGATAATTAATTAATAGATCCAAGTTACTAAGAAGACGGATAAATGTAATGCTACTTTACCCCAGATTTTAAACTATAAACTCCTGTTCGCAAAGTTAATTGACCTAATGTCAAAAAAAAATGTTTAAAAATATTATTTTGTAACAAATATAAAAATAGATATTGAAAATAAACGTTCAATCTCTTTCCTTTTATTTGCCTGTTACAATTATGTGTAATATTCCGAAAAAAATATTGCTTTTTGAGTACAAAAATATTTCGAAGATAATGTGTTCATCCTGTTGTTATTAAAACGCAAAAAACCTCTGCAGTTTTACTATTAGATTCGATGTTTGTTTAAAAGGAAACTAACATGGTAACGATAATTACAAATCGAATTACTCATCACCGAAACATTACATTCCAAGCAAAACATACTCTTACCAACTTACTTTTCGTAGAGAAAAGTATCCAAGGCGGTTACAAATTAATTTCCCAGCGATACAAATTATTAATCGATTTTACGCTTTTTCTATCGCAGAGAAATTTTCATCTTAAACCTGGCTGCATCGGCGATGTCAAAAAAAAGAAAATACAACTGTCACTCTCAAATAATTTCATTTAAAAAAGTATAATCGATTTTGAATATAGAATATGGAATATGGAACAAAACACCAGAATGTCAATTAAAAATAATTTCATATAAAAGAGTATAACCAATTTTGAATATGGAATACGAACAAAACGTTCCCATACAGTTCGAGTCAAAGGGCTGTTCCAAATTCGAACGTCCGAGCTCATTTCCCGCCATAACGCTAAAGCGCCTCCGGTGGCCGCTCGCCCGGTTTCCACCGACTTGAAGCACTCCGTACGTGCCTCGCGTGCTAACGACGTTAACAATGGACTTACCACTACATGGTATTAAATAAGACTTGGTATTAAATAATAAAGTTCATGATTTCTTTTTTTATTGCATAGAGATAAGTACAGCAATAAGCTCATAGTGACTAAACAGATCTGCTAGCAACTCTTAGAAATAATTTTACTTCTTATACCATACAGAGTGAAATTATATATAAATGTATTTAATGGAACACATTGTTTAAAATTAGCGCTGTACTTATGGCGATTTTATTAATATATTATTGCCCAGTTATTAGTTATTGAAAATCAGCCCTATGTTTTATTTGACTTTTATGTAAATTTGCTTCGTTTTGCTTACCACTGCTTTGTGCTAGAAATAGGCGAAGCAGAGTATATCATATAATCATATATCTAAGTTTTTTATTAGCGATACTGAAACTGAATAAGACTATTGACTAAATACTTACATCTTATCGATTGCTTGATTTTTAGTTTAAATAGACATATGTACAACATTATATCAGTTACGTTCTTATGGAATTTATTAATTGTTTTCGTAATTTTTAAGTGTATTGATTGCATTAAGATCTATAAATAATTTAATCGTTGTTATGAACACTGTAAAATTATGTCTTTCGTAAATAGTACTGCAAATAATATACAAATAGGTATCAATTGACTATAAATATGTGTTTGTCATAAACACAATAACCGCAAATAGGGTGATAGGCACAAAAATCGCTTAGTCAGTTTGCCATTCAAAGCGTCACGAATTGATATCAAGTGATATCGAGTTGCAAATAGAGTTGCCATACCTTTCGTAGCTTACGGATTGGATGCACATATTATGAATTGTAAATGTTAATTCACTGTTGGACATAGGTCTCCCCTAATTCACGCCCCTGAAATTAAAAAACCCCCTAATGGATAGGGGTGTATTAGGGAGGCCTGTGTCCAGCAGTGGACGATCACAGGCTGATGATGGTGATGATGAATTCACGCCATCTTCAATTGTAGGGGGTTTTGTGACCGAATCTCACCACGCTCCAATCCAAGTCCAATGCGGGTTGGTGAGTGGACCGACTTTTTTCATGCCCATCCGACGCATGGATCATCTTACTTTTCAGACAATTGGGTGATCGGCCCAAATTGCCCTAACCAACTAAACAACCAAGACCTCGGTTTCTAAAGCACACGCCCTTATCACTAGGCTACGGAGGCAGTCAAATAAAATGTACTTTATGAGAATACTATCAATTTGATTTTTAAATAAATTTCCCGTACCAGCCGTTTGGTTGACAGATAAAGCTGTAATTTTTATCTATTACAATGGAAATTAAGATTCCATAAAAAGTTTATTTTATTGAAGAAATCGTTATATAAACGTACAATTTTCTAAAACTGTCAAATAGTTATTCGATCAAAAAATACAGCATATTAATAGCAGATTGACGAGCATAAAAGCTGGATAGAGCCTAAATTGAATTTTTAAATTCAAATTTTAATTTGATCACGTTAATATATATATAACGGACGCTATTCAATAAAAATATGTTTCTGCGTATAATACGTAATAAATTTAAAAAATAAAATAAATATAAAACAGGCTAAATTATGAAAACTTCTTACAAAAGAGAAAATCCACACAAAACCAAAAGAATGGCCATCCTAGCGGAGGGGCGCACTCCTTCCCTCTTATCTACATATATATATACATACATATATGATATATAATAAAAAGGTAACCCATTTCGTGCCACGTGCTCGATACAACCCTCAGTCGGAGGAAACATACCTTTGTTGGGCTTACAATTGTAAGATTTGAATGACTTATAGTATTTCTTGTATACAGCGTTATACGGGACTTCCACGCGCTTCACGAACAACAATAACGGATGAGCGCTAAAGAGGAGCTTTTTATGTTGGATTCCCTCGCGCTCGCTTTACTCCACGGGGGCTTTCAATGGATATTACTTCGCGTTGCGTTCAACGGGTGTTGCCAGCGTAAAAATTATCCAGTCATGTGAAGGTTAATGACGGTTTTTGTATAATATTATATATAATTTTCTATAATAAATGAATTTGTCTTGCGCGATATTTTTAATCTTCACTGTTTGTTGTTGGAACATCAAATCGTTCTAATATTCTTTAATATGATACATATATTAGCTTCAATGTTAAAAAGATCAAATAAAGCTATAATAGTTTCCTTAACATTGTAATTTTTTTTTCGATGGGCAGTTTTTGCAACTCAATGAAAGTTACATCGATAGAATCTAGATTATTTTAATTTTTAGGCTAACAATACATTCGTATTGAGCCAAGACAAGTGTTCAAAAACTAAAAAAACATTTAAATTTGAAGCAACGCCATCTGCAAGATATTATAGTGACCTCAAACATTGGATGTAGGACAATCAGGTCAGGCGTTTTGAGTCTAATCCGACCCCTGTGACCTTGAGGTGTTGGAGGTCAAAGTCGCATTTCGCGACCTCTGCCCTACTCTGTAAACTTTTACTGAATACTTAGCTTTAGAGTTCTTGTTAATAACACTGCCGTATTGCTTATCATTATTAACATATTAATTTGCTTTTTATTATCCGTAACCGTAAGTCATCAAGTCATATAGATTTGTACCTTGTTTTAAACATTAGCAAACGTACATTAAACACAATAATTAACAAATTAGCCTCAACCAACACGTTTGTTTGCAATTTCATATACATGTTCCGATAAGGAATCGAATTCAATCACTCACACAGCCGTGGGCCGTAGCGCCTTCGCGCGGATCGGTCTATTTGAGCGGCAAACAAGGGGCTAAATCGGGCCGGAGCTTTCACAACGCACGCAGACGCGGTTGCGCAAGCGACGCCAGCGCCGAAACTGGCGGCTTTCACACGCGCGCTCCGTTATTGTTCGCGGTTTTTTTTTTTTTTTAATTTTAGTTCTTTTTAAAAAGCTATGTTATATTTTTTAATTTTTATCGATTTGTTTGGATTTCTGTGGCTGCATGTCAATAACTAAATTACGAGGTTATAGTAATATTAGTTTATTTTAATTTTGTGAAATTTCGTAGCTTTTTTTGACATATGCTTTTTATTACATTACGATAATTTATTGCATATATTTAAACCTATAAGTTAGATTAATCTTTAAGTTTATATTTTAGTTTGTTTTATACATTGACTAACTTATGTTTATGTCAAAAGCGTTATAAAAAAAAAACAAAGTAAATACGATTGCATACAAAAGAATAAGACAGCTGTACGTAGAACTCTCAAACATGTGGTGACGTTTCGCAACATTATTTAACAATACGCAGTCTCTAACACTCGCGGCTTCAATTGCCAAAGAGACAAATTAAGTCTGTTCAAGTTTTAAACTCCTTTTCCTCGAAATGTTTTCACACATAAACCAGAAACAAAACTAAAATTTCATTCTCTTCTATCTTTTTAAACAAAAAAACATATAAAAGGTGAGAGTAATAACTTTTACAACGCGAATCTTTTGCAAGTCGTTTGAATATTACGATATTTCCTTATGTTTTTTGTATTTAAAATAAAACCACACACTACGGTGTAATAGGCGGTCCGATTTGTAAAGAGAATTACCTAATACAGAATTCATAAGAGCTAGGAGGGTCCTTTTCATCGTGAAGAGAAGGCGATGTGACCTTCAAGCTTTTAAGGGTGAGTTGAAAGGATTGTTAGATGAAATGAAATGCGTATTTAAAATAACTTTAAACATTTAATACTGAATAAATGTAAATTTAAACAGAATTTTGGAAAAGCTTTTAGCAAAATTGGTATTTCTATAACATTTTCTCAATTTAAAAATTATAATTTAAAAGTATGTTACTTAGTGCATTTATCACATAAATTGGAACTGGTACGGTAGTCAAAAACAGAAGTTTCTAAAACGAGTTAAGTTTATGTAAAACATTATTATAACTATTAATTAGGAATGAATGAAAAATTTATTCCTAAATACACTTTTGCGTACATATTATTATTTTACATATTTTTTTACCTTATTTTTATTCTATTTTATTAGTAATTTACAAGGAGATACTAAAAAAATATACTTAAAACATATGAAGGAAAAGTCTCAGGAAACCATTAGAAATAATTTTCCTTATAAATACGAATTCGAAAAGTAAGAAAAGGAATACTTTTTACCGGTCATCCACATGTTTTGTTCTACGGTCGCTAAATGCGTAAAAAAGTACAAGAAGATAAGTTTCACATAAAAAAGTATATGGGTTTTAAAAAAAAATCGTCGACTAAAATGCATTGAAATTAAGAATTCTTCTAAATATATATTTATTTTCATTTAGAACGGTATTTACATCGATAACATATTAAAACATAAATATACTTTAACGTTAGAGCGCCATCTATCGTGAAGTAGCAACTAACAGCTACGTCAAATATTTCAATCGCATGATATTGTGTTTGTAATGATTTTTTTATGATTATTAAAAATATACAAAAATAAATTCAATTACAACTTTATAAACTTTTCACGCAGAGATGTCGCTGCTGCTGCGACGACTCCTATGAATTATGTAATTTTTTATCTACATTAAGTATAAGGCGCACCCAATGTCTTAATCGTACGTTGACTGATTAGCTGTATTGTTTTTTTATTATCGCCACTTCATTGCCTATTTGTTTTATTACTGGTCAGTATTAAATCCGGTTTTACTTTTACTGCATAAAGGAAATCTCTATAGATACGTTTATTAAATTCTGTATTTAGAAGAGGCAATAAAATTAATTAAATATGAGACATGTATAATTGATATGATGTAATATTCAAATTGAATTTGATAATATGTTAAATTAATTTATTTTGACGCTTTCACCTATTACGTTAACGAGAAAGGAAAATGTTTATTCAGACTAAAATACGGAGCCATCTTGAAACTATAATAACTCTGTTCTTAAACTTTAAATCATAGTACTATGTTATACCTTTTATGTAGTCATAAATAAGATGTATAAAATAGAATGCCTTATACAAATAACGCCCTCAAATTTATGATTATCTTCTTATTCTTTATTTCTACTAATTATATTTAGTGGGATCTGTTAATGTTTTGAAATGTTAAATGTGTTGACAATTTCCTTTATTAACTTTTCAAATGCTAGTGCACACAGACTGAATGGACCGTCAAAGACCTAATTCGGTCAATTATCAACTATTCGGTCTAGACTAGACGACCTAAAATCACATATCTGATAAACGATTCAGTGATAGCATTGTTTTTACAGTCGTTCATGCTTGTGTTGCGTTAATCAAGAAATATTCATACGAAAATTTATTTAGTACTATGAATGCTTTAATTTTGTTTATAAATTACATATAAATGTACCTTAATGAAGAGTTTTTTTACATATAATATGACAATCTTACAATTATTTTCAAACACTTATACAAAAGAGGAACTCATAACTGGTCATATTTATAAGGAAAGTACATAATCTAATAGTGTATTGAACTGATTGTATTTTTGTTTCTGAAATTAAAAAATACATATTGATTGTTTATGTCTACTGTATGATATATTGATTTTAGCCCACAAATTTACTGTCCGTTTGGAATATCGGGTAGGGAAATTAATTTTTGCATATTAGATATAAATTTTAATCTTTCTTTGAATTATTAAGTCTCTACATAATGTTACTGTAGTTCTTGATGTAGAAAAACAGATGTTGTGTTTAAATAAGACTAGCCAATACCAGTTTAAGGTTGCTATTTACAATGAGACGAACAGAATGTACTACTAGTAACTTTTAAACACAATTATATTATAAATAAATGTTCATCTGGTAGTGTCTAATATGCGCTGCATGCAAGAAGGTTTTATAAGCAGTAATTAGATAGATTTATTCAGATGTAATAATATTCAACACCTCGATCTGTCCGGTAATATTAACGCTACCAAAGATCTGAACCATGGGTTATGTTAAATATAATATTATTTATTTATTATTAACCTTAAATTATACAGTATAAATAAAGTTATAATTACTTTTATACTTAAAATTATTCAACGATCGCGAAGTTTACGAGGTTTTTCACGTTTGCTACTGACTTACATGGAAAATTCTGTATAGCAGAAGCAATTTCTCCGCTAAACGTTGTGTAATGCGTTGCGTAAGTTGCATAAGTTGCGATGCATTATACTCCAACTGGTTCACTTATTGTGCCGTGTTACGTTTCAATAGGAATAAAGTGTATGGAAGAAAATCGGCTTTTACTCACGATTTTGCTGCCGTACAATATAATACGTACGTTGTTCACAATTTAATTGGCACGATTACCGTCGTATGTTACTACTTAGAGATTATGAATATTAAACGTGATTTAGTTAATATTAATTTATGATTAAAGTTTTATTAGAAAAAAATATAGGTACACTTTCATAATTACACGTAATAATAAGTACCTATATCATTTTTAATATTTACGCTTCTCAACATCAACTATATCGCTACAAGTTTACAAGATTATATTTTAACTGATAATCTGCGTATGCATTTTGTGCTCTATGCTTTATTAGAAGTTTGGTTGATCTGTTTAGAGTAGAATAGACATATATAAGAGGAAAATTAAATAGAGAAACAAAAACAATCACAGTAATGCTGTTGTAAAGCAGGCATTTACTTATAAGTATGTAAACTCAAGTGTCTCAATTCAGTCTAGCGTGTTTTATTTTAAATATATTTTTTTGAGTACAAACGAATAACAATACAAAAATAATAAATTAAATTTAAATAAAGCGCAGTCATTATTACCCGAACATGATGTATCAAGACATGTGTTAAATACCTCCAGGAAATAACATTATAATTGTCCATTTATTCAAATGAAACAAAGCCCAGGTGCATCTGAAGTCGTTAAAATGCCAAGAACAATACTACATTGTACCTTATGAAAAAGGAATAAATCATCAATGCGTCATAAGAGTGCCATAATGGGAGATAAGCTGGTGTCATGCGGGTCATTCACCTCAGTTTGGCAGTTTGAACTTTAGTACCGCCACTCGATAAGAGATGGCATTGATTTGTGCATAGTATATTTTTCTAGTTTATTTTTAGCGAATATACGTGAAATGCTAGAAAAAATGTAGTTAGATTTAGCGTTATTTTAATTTTAAGTTTATGATTATTGAGAAAGAGTAGAAATAAAAATTGTTTGCTTTATATATATTCAAGTGTTACATTCTACAGTTTTCTATTTACCTGAAAATTCTGTTGTAGCAAGCAGAATATGATCACTATAAAAGTTTTAAATGTCTATAAAGACCATATTTTAGTTACGGGATTTGCCATATATAATTGACCATAATATAAGTTGTTATGGGGAGGCATAAAACTAACACCTGTTTTGTAAGGTGCCTAACAGTTTCCTTTAAGCCTACGTTTAGGCAAAAGGGGAATATAAATATATACCCATATCTATTACGAAAAAAATTATAAAAGGGCTCCTATACCTACTCTTAAGGAAATTAGGAACAGTTAATGGTTTTCTTTTCTCCAGTATAACTTTATTATAATGTTATTATAAATAAGTATTGTACCTTTCTTAATTTCGTTTTTATTTTTGTTTATTGTGAACAGAAGCTTATTATTTTACCCTGAACGGTTTCGTAATTTACTATTTGCCATATCAAAGCGTCCAATCAAATCAAATATTACACGAACATTCGACTATTATAAATAAAAATACACAAACAGAGTTCATTAACAGAACTAAACACCGAATAGATATCAAATTATACTATTCAAGCCGCGTCTCGTTTAACGATCGCTATTATATTCAAACATGAAAGTAAACACGAATTCAATTACGGCCATTGTGGTATCCGATACAGTACACCACCAAAAATAGACAATTACATATTGTAATCACCTTACAATGTGGTTCGTTCACCTCTTGGTTCGAGCGCCGCTGCCGCCACCCGACAACAGATGGCGCTGACCGGATCAGCTCCCAAGTAGGGTTCGTGTCTAGGTGTCATGCGAGTGCGTTGATCCTTGCCGCCGGTTGTTGGTCCCAACAACGACGTATTGATCAAGTGTTTTGATACGGAAAAAAAAACATCCGACGTAATGTAATGAAAGTGTCACATTTGATACTTTCCGTTCGCGTCTCAATCGGGATGCGGTTATTAGGAATTTCGCTTAACGGCTGATAATAGTCCGATGTGATTAAGATAGTGCACGGTAATGTTTGAAATAACCTCGAGTTGACTGAAATGTGCGAGTAAGCGGTGACGTGACGTTTTTATGTTGAATTTTAAATCAATTGCGGTGTGATTTTTAACGGGCCTTAAATCACATTTCCTTTGCACGAGAATAAGTCAGGTACCACGAAGTGTATTTCTACATGTATGCACTTTTGTCGTCCGACGTGAAGATGCTTTTGTAATACGAAGTTAAACACACGAAAGTAGCAAGTCCGTTATATTCTTTTATTTATTGTCTTATTTGCTAGACAAGTACGGTCTGGCCTTACTGCATTTTTATAGCTCCTAAATTTACCTTAAGATCTCTTTAGCTTAACCTGAGCGCAGAGGACATCGTTCACATTTTACTGAAACTTCATTTCCCGGCAGGTTAACATAAAACATTCTAGCTATATTTAGTCATCCATCGCAATGTAAGTACAGGTACAGAGTTATGAAATCTTCCTAAAGTTGCCATTACTCTTGACAGGTTCAGTGTTGTAATATTAATTTATGATAATTATTAACTAAGAAGTTCTGGAAAAATGGCAAGACGCGTGTTTACACTCGTCTTTGCATATTTAAGAGACTTTATGGAATGTTTTTGTGTTTTGAAAGCATAAAGTTCGTGACATCCTTTTGGATGCTTACGTGACAGACCAGGTATGGTTGTGTACACTATTTTTTATAGTATACTCAAGGAAATACAACTTTTTAGATGCAAATGCCGTGACATGAATATTTTATGATTGTCACTCTCGAATTTTCTGTTTACAAGGTACATAATAGGGAAGTGACAACGAAGAACGAAATAAATTGACGAATTTCTGGCGCAAATTGTTCTGTGTTCCAGTTTGAAGGGTGTTTTAGGTAATATACTGAATAATCGTGAGATATTCCTACATTTTAGGGTCGAAGTCCGAATTTGTAGCATCCTGTATTTTTTTTGGAAAATGCGAATTGCTTCCTATCAGGTGAGCGTTAATTTTGTCTCGCCAATTTATTTCATTTAAGATACATTAACAAAACTCATGATATTTTGGAGATCTCATTGATCACGGTCGAGTGATCAACTAAGAATGTATACTTATCATTTCCGCAGTATTTCCTTAAGGAGAATTAAAAAAATCAAACATGTTTTTGAACGCAGTCTTAGTTTTAACATTCACCTCTAATATTGTTTTTTATTTCGAATATATATTAACGAGACTATATTACCAGGTGTTTTCCGAACATTAGTGAAGCTCGTTACCAAAATCTTTAATGGCACTTACGACTCGCGAATTCTGGAGTACTGCCACAAATGCATTCGGATTTCACAACGTTTTGTGGGTCATTGCCCCCACGTGTGACTAATTAGCGGGACGAGCGCGATTGCTAATAGGTCAGTGACCTTGACCCTTATTTCGGTGGGAGTAAGTGGGGTGTGCCGTCATGCCCTCCGCTCGGGATGGCCGAATGAAAAGCGAGAGTGACCTCTGGTATTGAATGTATGATGGTTACATACAGTAATGATTGGTTATATTATATATGCTGACTGGCTCTTGAAATATAGGTTCAGACCATATATGTTTTATAGTGAATATATGCTAGTGAACTGCGTTTGAAGATATTTGTTGCCAAAAATTCTTGTATATAAACACGTACAGTCGGCTAAATAGAAAATGGAAGTATTTAAAATGTATATTTTTATAAGACAAGCATTTAAAGTTTTAAATTTGTTAACAGTTGGCTCTTTTCAGTATTAATGAAATTTTTCGAAAATAAAAAATTACCTTTTTTTTCTTTCGACGATATACTGTTCTGGTATATAAGCTATATTTCTGCAATTTTTGATCAAAATACATTAATTGGTTTTTTAACAAACAGTCGTCACTAAATTTTTATTACATTTACATACATTAGTAGTTAGTTAGTTTAAATATCAATAATGGGTACCAAATATCGTTTAAACATTCTATAGTCGCAATAACTTACCTAAGATAGTACTATCTGTTAAAAGACAAACATAACTAAGAAAACAATAAATATGTAAATAAAATTATTACTTTTTAATAATAATCGATAAACTATTTATTGAACAGAAAGAAATCGAAATCAATGTCTGAATTTAATATGTACGACCTTCAAACAACCATTGTGAATGCAAATTGACATTTCTTATAATAAATACTTTGTCAAAATCCATTAGAATCTGATATTTATAAGCAATGATTGATATTTTAATTGAATCTTTAATAGATGGTGCAATTGGAGGTCCGTCAAATTTTAATATCCCGGTTCAACGAACCTCCAGCGTTTTCTTCGAGATAAGGGAAGTAATGGTTGACTTTTACGCAATAAAAACAATCAGACATTTGATTTATTTGTAGTAAATCAAAAAATATCCATAAATAATTCAGTTTTTATACGTTTATTATTTGACATGCTTTGCTTAACATGTTTTAGTGAATCATCGAAGCGACTTTTTCTTCATGTTAAATTTTCTGAAAACCAAAACCTGAATATACGACTTTATAATTTACTAAGTTGCTTTTTTTGAAATATTTTATTTACTAAAGAAATGATTAACATTTTTTTTGCGTGTGTCTTACTCAGTGCCTTTGGAATAAACTCGGAAGTTGCACTATTTTAACACGTGAAGTGTAAATAAATATAAAAATGAATATTACTTGGTCGTTTTGGTCCAGTTAATAATATAAGCTGCTTTCACAAGAATTGTGAAGACTGTTTCAAGTTAATTAAATTTCGTTTCAAATCTAATTTATTATATCGTATGTTAACTTCAAACAAGAAATAAAAAATGTTTTGTTAGGCCTTTTTATTTTATGGTAGTAGCACGAATTACATTTAATTTCAATCCCAGTTTGAAAGCTTCTATCTCTGAATAGGATTTACTAGAAAACAGTTAAGGCCGTATTAACTATATTAAAAGAATTTTGCGTAAGTTCTTAGTTTGTAGTTAGCCGTAGTAGTTAGTAAGTTAGTAAGAAATATATTTGGGTAATCCTTTCAGGAGCTGCTATTTAATATTAACGCAATAATGAACAGTGTTTATAAACGAACTAACAACAGAAGTTAAGATTATGTAAAATGAGGCCGGAGAAAATAGGCCATACTAACAGTTAAGACATTAACCTTAATTGTTTTTAAGTCTTACAGTTTATACTCGGCGAAAATACATAATAATATAATTCTATACCAAACTAAACTAAACATTTGTTTGTTTGTTTTGAAAAGGCTCCAAATGTACTTAGGTGATTAGAAATATTCTTTAAGTACTAGAAAGCTACGTAATCCTAAGCTATGTACTTAGTAACATGTACTTTTACCCCAGGAAAAAGTATTTTACGTCAGTCAGACATTCATTTTTTCCAAAAGTCTCAAAATGAAATGGAGTTTTAGTTATATTTAAATATATAGGGTCCATTTTTATATTTTAATTTATTTTCACTTAAACCAAACGAAAATCTACAAAGATTGTTGGAGCCAAACAGAATTATATGCAAGATGATAATGCTAAAGCTGACACAAACCTTTTAGGATATTATGGCAACATTTAGCGATATTATGTCTACGAATTCACAATTTGCACTTAGCATTATTGGCAAAATCAGTTCGTAAAATACATTCAAATACATCGATAATGGCTTACAGCAAATATTTGACCATAAGCATCGAATTACGCGTGAGTTATGCTATTCATATTTACGGCAGTTCTAAAACGAACGTAGTAATTCGCTTTTCAAACATTTGCGGATCATCATTTGGCTGATTGCCCGTTTATAAAATAGAAATGTAAAAAAATAGAAAATGTTTCGATGGACGAAAATAAAAGATGTTCTCTGACTTCATATTTTTAAAAGTATAGATATGATACGCGATTAAGATTTTTCGAGAGACCACTGATTACAAACTATGGTGGTTTTGGTTGTTGTGTGGTTTTTGTGGTGTAACATTGTGATCTAATATTATTGCTATATATTTAAAGGTGGAAAATAAGTAGTTGAATCATATAATTAAGTCTTTATAAAAGAGCAGGCTTTACAAATGAAATTAAACAATGAAAACGTACTTTTAAGAAGTAAAATAAAACTGCGGACAGATATTAAGTTTAGGACTTTTGTAAAAACGTTTTTAATTTTTTTTGCACGGGCAAAAAATCCCGATTTATTGACATACATTTTTTATTAGTTTCTGAATAATTATGCCATGTAACAATTTAATTAACCTCTAATAGTCACGTTTATTGATCAAACATTATAAACGAAAAGCGAAAAACGATGACTAGATAGTCATCGTCTCATGATTATAATAAGATGTGGTCAGTTCATTCAATACTTGTCTCAGTTCCTGATACTCATTTTCGTCATCACTAATGACTATACGACTCCGACTATACATTTGGCATAGTCACTGCCGAATCGACACTAGGCAGGTGGTTTCGATGACGTCATATGGCAGGTGTCATTTACATGGCTCTATCCAGCTGCCTGATTTCCAGCACACCTGTAGCTAACCAGAGTTTATCGATGCACTAGTGTTGCACCCGGAACGATCTTTAAAGTGACGTCACCCGATGGCAGCTTAAGCATCGTAACCTATCCAATACGGCTGCACGAAAAAAACCACACGAAACGATTAATAATAGACAATGAAAATACTTCGCGGGCACATCGAAATACTGTCTGCGAATCGTCACGTGTCGATATAACCCTCTCTTTCTGATGTATGCCAAAACGATATGGCCGTCCCGCTCGCCCACTATAAATACGCGCCTCGGCCGGCGACCCGGGCGTTGACCTGCCAAAATTCACGGAGGTCAACGAACGACCGAGCCAAGTTGAATGACACGCACCCGACGGGCCGAACGCGCGAACAAATCGAATGCTTTTCGCTATTTTTCGCGTACGCCGCTCCTCGCGTGATTGGACCGTGTTTTTCGGACATGCCTGCTACCCATAACTTATGTTTTCCGGGTATTTACGGGTGATTTGTAACCATACTATTTTACCGATTTGATTGAGTTTTTGACATTTTTCGGCGTTTCGACAGTTTCTAGTCTCTCTTGTGACCATAGATAATACAAAACGTCGGATGGTAGGGATCGGGGGTAACTCAAATAAAAAAAAATACAATTTGATTAATAGAATAAAATATTTAAAACTTTTCTCTAAACTTGTAGTTTTATGAAAACTCGCAATGGCTTGTGAGCTACAATGAAATATAAGCAAAATTTTAACAAAAACAACATATCGATAACAGTAATTATGTGCAATGTTCTAACATATTTCACTGCGTACTATCATAATTAGTCGCCAAAAAGCATACGATTTAAAATACGGAACGCTATACATAGTCGTACGGAATTATTTTCTCACAATATTAAAACAACAACTATTTACCCAACTTTAACTATAAAAACTCCGTTAAACCGCTCCGAGCCTGACAAGGGAGGTAGGAAGTGGGGAATCAATAACATAACCCGCTGCGTTACTGAACGAAATTTTCGGGGGGTCATTACACCAGGCCCAGTGTAATGAACTACATGCCAATGCTGGGTGTTCCGCCCGGCAATTGATCACCCGCTACCGGGTTCAAATCTCGCTTATGCAAATCGCACGGTCGTGTCTTTGATCCCTCAGTGTCTCTTAGATTGAGTTTGAGCCTTAGATATTGATAAGATTATGCCCAAGTTCTACTTGTAATCAAAAGCAGGAAAGTAAGCTGAAATGTGTACTGTAAACGTTAAATTTAGTAAATACAGACTGAAACTAGTGGTCTATTACCCTTGAAATACAATAAATTTTTGTTCTTGCGGAGTTGACTTAATACGTCAGTATCTCAATGGTTAGAAATTGATTAAATACGTAAATTTTAATATAAATTTATACAATGAAGCTGATCAGTATTGTTTGTGGTTAAATACGCAGTAAATATTCTCGTAAATTCAATAAGGCCATTACAAATTAATATGATTAATAAACAAGGAAGTGACTTATAGAAAATAATATGGATTTTAGATTTTTTTAATATATTTATCGTGTTATCTAACAGTTACTGTAACTTATGTGGTTTGAGAAACTAAAAAGTCTGAATTGGCATAATATTTAGCAACTTTATAGGCATCTGCACCCAAACTAAGTCTGTTCCCAGGTCGCACTAGCTTCCCCCGGTATAACAGGGAGGCTTGTAGCTATTAATACATTTTCGTTCACCGTAAAACATCCTAAAAACCGGTGTAAGGTGAAAGGCCTTTCATTAACAATGAACAATTCCGCTTTTATAACGAGATACACATACCGCGATACTACAAGGCGGGTCGTCGAACCTGCAAAGTTGAATGTGCCAAAATATGGGCGACCAGCGTAAGTTGACCCGTGCCGTTGGCCGGACTCCGTTATGCCAATTCGCTACCTTGTTGTCATAGGTCTTAGTGATTCCTTTAACGGCTGGACACGTACGTCGTATCTCTCGGCGACTGTGGTAATTGTACTAGACATCCTAGGTTATTATAGGAATGTCTACGTAGGAAGTACGAACATATATAAATATTAATATTAAATTATATTTATATATATTAAGTTATATTAATGTTATTAATATACTTTATATGATATATAACCATACAATAGGGTTATTTTTGAGAGTAGGATGAAGGTCGTTACTTGGTCTGAAGGTGACTGAATTTTAATTTTTAAAAAGGTTCGAATATATGTAAAACATGAATAATTCGATGTAATCAGTTTATTGTTTCGTTTGGTAAAAGAATCGCTTTAAATATCTACGATATTTATTCGAATCGTTAATAGAAATTGTACTTTCGTTTATTTGCGGTATTAAATTATTGTCTTAGTCATATTTAATCTGCGACTGTCCTCTGATTTTTTAAATTTTATACTTATGTTAGACATTTTTTAGTTTATATCATGTGAGATTTAATCCATTAAAAAAAATGTATTGGAAAGGAAAATATTATTAAGAGTACATTATGTGAAATTTTGTCACTTGGCATGAAAATAAATAAAAATTTTCATACAAAAAAAATATATTCGTTAAAATTCGGTACATAAGGTAAGTCCCACACGAAATATTTTAATTAAAAAAAATATTTTAATATATACAATACCTAAAAAATCTTAATTAAACAACAGCCTACGTCGGACGAAGTTAGTTCCATTATTTATTTCGTCGGCGTTCCTCCAATGAATGAGACGGGTAATTTATCATCCCCCTCCGTCCCACCCCTGTAATACATCAGGGTGGCGTCCCAAATTCAGGGGTCATCAAACGACCGAGCGAAGGCCGTCTCGTAAGGGCATAGACACCGCAGAAGCCCACCCCAGTGCCGGATACAGAGGCCTACGCTGAAAAAATATGCGCAGAAAACAACTGCAATACGCCTCTCCTGAAAAGCGATAACGTCTTGTGAAAGTGGGGAATTATAACAGTATAATAAATATAATGAAATGTTAATAGGTTGTGGATTTTGATATAGTACATTTATTATATATTAGCAAATTTGATTAATTTAGTTTTGTTCTGTTAAACACATTTTTATACAATTTCTATGCGTAATGCGAAGATATTTTTTAGAAAAGCATTGGATTTATTACCGATATAAATAGGATGTTAGCATGGAAAATATAATCTGTACTTATTATTAACATTAGATTTGAAAAAAAAGGGAAATGATAGATTTTTGTTTTGTTCATACATTTATTTCCATTACGCCAAGTATGCGAACAAATTTAAATTTCTAACTGTTATTAATTCAAACTATATACTCTTGCAATTGAAATATATTTCTTTGAAATTATATAAAGAGTTTGCGTTATTTATAATCTGTGGATGGTATAGCATTATTGTTTCATTTCAGAAAAGCCTCATAATGATGAGGTTTCAGACAATTACATGGGATTAAGTGCAATTATACATAACTGTGATCCTGGGTAGGTGCACCATAGTTATTAACAATTGCGGACATGACTTATAAGAGCTAAGCAATAAATATAGTACCGTGGCTTTATGAGATAAATTCTAGTCTAGTACTGGTATGTGTACTAAGATTAATTAATTTATATTAAAATTTAAAGATCTAATGTTACTTGTAATCTTGCTCATGTGCAGGTTTCGAATAGCGTTGACATATTGAGTTGAAGAGTTGGTTTTTTTATTCTCCAAAAGGCTTTTTGAAAACTTATACGCTGGTTTGCTCAATTTTCAGTTGTGCTAATCAATGCGTCAAAGTTATAGATGCAAACGAAAACTAACCGAACATTAATAAAACTCTATGATTTATCACGCAGAGTAACAGAATAAGGTCTGAAAAGTTATGCACCATGTTTTCAATAACTGATATTCTCATATCCCTCTAGAAGGTCTGTTGAAAAGTATTTTATTTGATTTTTTTTAATTTAATTAATATTTTTTATATAAATTAGATTAAAAGTCAATTTATGAGACACATCGACCGTGTACCTAAAGTAGCTCAAAAAATTTCGATTATTTTATAAATTTTACATATTCACACAAATTCTAAAAAGGATAATATGATAGGACAGGTGCTTTAAGAATTTTTATAACGTTTCAGCCCATGTCCATTGTCCATGGTTACGGGACAGACTGATTTCCGTCTCAATTTCCAAAATGGCTACCGTCAATTTTAGATAAGATATTTCTTACCGCTTGAGATTCGCGAAAGGATGGCGGCACGACATTTAACCGTTTCCCGCCACGCTAGATCGTGGTTAACGTTACAGTAACGGTTATAATTGCACGGTTAACAACAGTTAATTAATACACTGCAGACAGTGGGAATAAACCGAAAACCATGCAACATCGCTTAAGTTAAAACTGTTGAATAATCGTTATTGTTTTAGTGTACGCGATTTTTAATTATGGATTGCAATAACTCAACAACTTTAATACAAGGAGATCTTATGTTAACATTGATTAATTATAATGCACACGTAATTGGAAGAATAAAATTTTCACGCATTATATTATTAACTAGCTGTTTCACTTGTGGATTTTTTATTAGTATTTTATGTATAAGAGCCCTAATCCTTTCTAATTAACTTAGTTTAACAACTGTTAGTTCTGCGTTTCATAAGGTGATATAATAATTATTTAGAATATGTAATAATTATTTTAAAATATCAAAATTTAGCTTAAGTCTGTAGAAAACACGTCGTATCTTATTGTTGTATATCAAGGTGGTCATTCATACAAATTTCAAGAACAAATTTTACCAAAATTGTTTGCTCCGTGAGAAGAACGCAGACAAACTTAGTAGTGGGTCAAACGAAACCATTTTCCTTATTATTATAATGTATGAAGTTTACTGGTAATTATTCGTCATCGTCGTCGCGTGATAGGTTTTTAGTCATGCTTTAAAATTAATTTATTATAGGTTATTTAATTAATTTATTATATGATTCGAGAGAAAGCCCTTAATATAAGCATCTATATTTTTTTGTATAAATTCCTTGTGTGGATAGAATAGGATACTCTGCGTCATTTTACTGAAACTTACAAATGTAATCAATATTAAAAGTTAAAATGCCTTATTAAAATTAGTCACTATTTCGTCTTCTATGTCTAACGTATGTCTTACGTAACATAACTTTACTATCAAAAAACGTACATCCAGATATCGTGTCATACTTTTTGAACAACGATCTCCCACTTATAACGTCGTTTACTTTTAGTTCATCACTTTATAATCAATCTATACTCACATTAAACCATACACCTCAACAAAACAGTATGCACCTACAAATTCCAACAACACAAACGATCATAAAAACACATATAAATCAACAAGAAAACATCAAACAACCATACGAACAGCCATACAATTAGTCACCTGTGTACGCGGCTCGTTGTGTGCGTGAGCGTTATAGTGAGTACGGGCGTTATAGTGTGTGCGCGCGTTCAGCGAACCCTGCGCCGCAGTGGGGCAGCCGTTGACCCACCACGTGGGCTGTTGGAGGAACCGGGCCCGGCTTATCGTTGCGACGCTTCCCGGTCGACGCGGCTTATGATTCCCGCGTATAGCGCTCTGATGGATCGCAACCTTTATAGCTTTTATGGCATTTATAGCTGTATTCGAGTACAGATCTTTGTGACTACAATGTATTAGTTTTTTACCCCCTTGATTTTGACAAGCTATATAATGTATACATTTTTTTTGCAAAATGATAATTGATGAACCTTGTTACGGCTGAGCTATGACTGTCATATATTTTTCTATTAGCTACTTTATTGATATTTAATTTTTAAAAATGATTTCAAAGATGTAAATTTCATTAGATTAATAGATCAACGGTCGGGTTTGAGGAATTTTTGATCATATACACAAGAAAATATTATATATAATCTTGTACATACACATTGTTTACATCGATGTTTGCAGTTGATTTATGTTATTGTCCTGACAGCATTTACTTATTAATAGCTATCGTGTGTTATGCATACAATTAAACGCGATTATATCCGTACTGTAGTTTTATTATATTGCCTGTTATACTTATATATCATAAGCTAAATAACTATTAAGTTTTGTCATCATCATCATCGTTATCACTATTATCAAGCTGTGATAGTTCACTGTTGGGCATAGGCCTCTCCTAATGCATACTTTCTCCATTAGGGGGTTTTGGACCGTATCCCACCACGCTGGTCCAAATTAAGTTGGTGGGTGGACCGACTTTTTACATGCCCATACGATGCATGGATCATCTAACTTTTCAGAGAATTGGATGATCGGCCCAAATTGCCCTAGCCAACAAGGAAACAACAATTAAAATTTGATGAGTCCCGCAGGAACCCACGATCTTCGGTTCCTAAAGCACACGCCCATACCACTAAGCAACGGAGGCTTTGTCACGTGTAATTAATTCTTGTTATTATTAAAATATTATAATGATTGCTCTTTCCTAGTTGGTTACTTCGGTTGAAATCAGTCTACATATAAGCAATATGAATATTTTTTAAAACTTTAACGTTTTGCGATTGAGTTGGCTGGCAAAGTTTTTCTCAAACAACTGCAACTTTGCTAGTTTTTAACGGGCTTATCTCAAAAATCTTATAGCGCTCCCCAACGTTTCTCGAAATAAATTGTTTATTTTTTGCTTATATTATTACAAAAGAGATATTATATCTTCTGTTATCGATAATCGTTTTCCCTTTTGAAAGTTATTGTTATATTTAAATTGGTACTAATAAGACTTTAGGTCGAAATCGTTCGTATCGCAATACATCAATTTGACGACACACACAAGTTGATGTATTGCTTAAATAAATGACGGTATTTGATATTAATTTGACTGTATTAACTAACAGAATATAGAAATAACTGTATAAACGCCAGATAGCTGTGTTAACAATGTAAAAAGTGAAACAGGCTACTTTTAATTTTGTCTAGCTGGATAGACGTACGCTAGGGAGCACTATAATAGGAAACTCAAACTCAAATTGGGTCGTAAATATTTTAATGAGTTACTAAATGTAGAATGATTAATCTAAATAACTTTAATTGTAATCGTTTTAGTGCCATTATAATATACATATATTAACTTACAAAATAGGTTAAACTAAGGTATTTATCAGTCTGCTAGTTGCAAAATTTTAAGGTTTTTTCTTAAATTAGGTCCAAATGGTGTTCAATTATCGTTGCTTTTATATTATGTATATGAATAATTTAAGACTCCGCATTCAACCCGTTCATAATATAACGTGATGTTTTTATTTCTATTCACACTATTACAGCGTTTATCCGACACCGAATCGATCATATCAATAGATCCTGATATTTCTAGATCAGATAGAAATAGCTATATCGAGAGCCTTCCACATTATTCCCATTTCGCACAGCTTCCGCAGTCACCGAACACAGCGTAATGGTAACACAGTTTATTTCCGAATGGATAAACAATCGGGGGATAAAACCTACTTTGTGTTATCGCCCACGGTTTCGTGCCAGTTAGCGGGCGATGACGTCACGGGTTAAAATCTCAAAGATGGCGCATTAATCGACTTAACTAGTTTGTCGTCCCCGTTTAGCGTTGAGTAGTGACAGAATGCCGTAAAACATTTTATAGCGTCGAGTTTCGAAACTGGGTGTGTGATGTGTTTGACCCATCAACACACTATTTGCGATGCGTGCGAATATAAAATCAAATAATAGAAGTGTTAACTCGATTGTACACTGTGTTTATACGTTAGGGTGAAAAGGTTTTTCTTGAGATGATTCCTTAAGTCAGAAATGCGCTTTTAACTTCACGCTATGATAATAGGAGGACAGCTATAATGAAAATATTTTAAAACTAAAGTAATTTCTTTTTGTATAGACATAAGCGAAGATAAAGACCTACATTATGGTCATTACATCGGTATCATGGGGATATTAATTTCACTATTGCAATGAAAGTAATATTATTTGCTCTACGATAGTATTCATCCTTTATTCGGATGAAGGTAATATTTTGTATTATTTGTATATAAAACTATTTTAAATAAGAATAGTTATTCATATTGTAATAGTTGGAGAAGCGATAGATTCGCAACTGGAAATGCATTACCAGATTTAGCGCTATCAATAGCTTTACGTCGGTGCTAACTTAGTGCCAGTAAAATGTCCTAGATCAGAAAAGACCTAGGCTAAATCTTAGTATTTATCACGAGCTTTGAAACGATAAGATATTTACGAAGACATTTAAAATCAGCTGAGCTGGGGTTTTAGTGCGGGAATTGAATTTAGTAATATCATCACTATATTAAGGCCATCAGTACAAATTAGAAAAATATAAAGTAAAATTTTAATGTACCAATACATAAGATATTCTGATTGGTCTTCGCCCTAAAAACTTAACCATCACGCGATATCCGACCAATGAGATGACTAAACCTTTTTACGGAAATAGAGTTTCACATCAGGCTTTGTTTATGAACTTTCAGATATTATTTGACACTCGTATAAGCTGTGGTATTATTAATTATAAAAATTATGAGACGTGAAATGATTCTCTTTGTATATATTTGGGTAAAAATATGTATCCAACATTGTCTTTGCTATAATTCTGCTTAATGAAAATATATTAGAGATATTGTTTACTGTAAAACTGTGAAGCTGCTGTAAAATCATTCAATCATTTACTATATACTTTTATGCTGCGTCTTGTATATTTTGGTCATAAGAGCTTCTATTAAAGGTATCCATCATCTTTTATATTTAGATATGGCGTGATTGCCTAAAACTGACGAAAGCTCACGAGACCCGGTGGAATGACCGTACACAAGTTAAATCATGCTCGGACAATTTTTTTTCCACGCATCTAACGTATTTAAATTCGCAGTTTTTCCTCTCTTAATTTTTCGTTGCTCACAATATATGACAGGGGATAATTTATTAGCTGACAGCTCGCGTTTCGAAACATCAGCACGTCAGTAATTATGGAAAGGAGCATGTACTTCAATTTAATACGTAAGCAATTTTAAGCATTAATTAATAATTTTTATGAGAGAGTATTTTATATGATTGTATTAATTAGTAGAAGATTTAAGATAAGCGCTAAGTATTAAAAAAAGAAATTGTTATAAAGTAAACCTCCTAATGGATAGGGGTGTATTAGGAGAGGCCTATGTCCAGCTGTGGACTAACACAGGCTGATGATGTATGTATTCAAATTCAAATTCAAATTCAAATATCTTTATTCAATATAGAAGTTTACACTTGCTTATTGATTGTCAAACACACTACCACCGGTTCGGAAAAGGACGCCACAGACCTGAGAAGAACCGGCGAAAGAAACTCAGCGGCTATTTTTATGTCATCTTTAAAAATAACAAACATTTTGATAATTGGACATTACATATTTTGCAATTTTGAAACAGGACCTGGAGCGAGCATTCCATTACCAGGCTGTGTTATCATTTAAAAATTCATTAATATCGTAATAACCTTTAACACATAAACGTTCCTTGACTACCTTTTTAAATTTAAATTTATATGTATAAAAGTAACATTATCTTTTGATTAAATGTTAACTTAAATCACTAATATGTTTTGCACTGTTTGACGCGTTTTTATGTTTTAAATTTCAATCAATTGATTAAAGTCACGTTAATAAGCTTTATTTCAAACGTTTACAGGAAATACATCAATAAAAGATTAACTAAACGTTTTAAGGAATGTCGTTGTTAAATAAAGTTCAGTTCGTCGTTCCACAAACGGATATGAGAATTTAGCAATGATCGGTTTGTATGAAGTGCTTTGAAATAAAAAAAGCACTTTGGGCACTTTGATCATTACGTTTAAGTGCTTAAATCTCGTATGGACCGTATATCAAATCTTATTATATATTAATAGCTCCGTAAGTTATGTTATGCTTTATATTTTAGTTCTTATGGATCGAAAGTTCTTTTGATTGTAAACATGCGAAGCAACATTATTCTATAGTGTATGTCGTAGCTTTTTATAAGATTAAATTTAGATTTATGTTATATGGGTAATTAATTGTTAGTTAATTGAATTGAGAACGTTATATATAATAAAATGCTGATTAAATATTATAAAACTAAGACGATTTGTGAACAGCAAAACTTTGTCAACGGTCTAAGTATAAACATGACTAAACAATTCCTCCAGTTTCAGAATTAAAAAAAAATCTTGGTTTACTTGGAGGACTTCTAAGCCGTTCGGTTGCTAGGCAACGATATTGTATATGCATAATAGTTAATAGTTAATAGACATAACTGAATTGTTAACAGTTTTTCCATTAGCCGTGTCTCGCTGTGTAGATGGCTCGGACACAATTTGGCCACGCACGCAACGCTAGACGGCGGGGATCACGCGACGTGGTTTATAACGGAAGTGCACTTTTTTGTTATGCGATTTTTCTGTAAATTGCACGTAAGAATAACTATCGATAATCGCTCAATCTGAAGATGCGAAGCTTATTTCGTACGTTTTTTGTTTTTGAAGTTTTGTTATTAACTCTAGAGTAGGATATAATCATTGCAAATATAATTAATGTATTATTCGGGACAAATATCGATAAGTTAGGATAGTCCCCAAATCTGATCGATAGCGCGTTATCTTGAGATTGCGCGGCCTCGCGGGCGACGAACCCCGAATCTGCGGGTTCAACGGCATTTCTCTAGCCAGTTACACTGGCCCGTTGCCGTCGATGCAATTCGCGAATTCACCGCAGCGATTTGAATTTCGAACGGCCATCCATCCTGTATTTATAACGGCCATCCGGTCGAAATGTTTTACTTTTTTTTCTAATTAATTATACTTTTTTTCTTTTGGCTGGCAAAAGACGTATGCTTCTTGCGTCCAGCCAGCAGCGAAAAAACACTTTATATACTTTATCGTGAATTAATATTGCTATTATTTTCATTAGAATTATTCTTCGAATTTAGTTGAAATATGAATAGTATTTTATATTTCATATAGGATAGTAATTTTTTTTCTTTTTCTGTTTTTATTCTAAGTAAGAAATTGTGGCTTTTTCCGTTTATATTTTAATTACAATTATTGGAAGATATCAGTTGTTTCTGTAGTGTCAACAGCACGCTTTCAACTTTCGTTGTATGTCACTGGCCGCTCAAAAGGGCCGTAAGTTCAATGAAAGTTCACAGTTCATTGGACGTTTTCGTGAAACGAAAGCAATGTTGCCTATAAAGTATAGGCAGTAACGATATCTACATAATTACCTAATAAAGTTATTTTTATTAGTTGTGATAAAATATTCTTTTAAAATATAATTCGAATAGTTTTTAATTAATTACAATATCTGTACCAGATTCTTTGGTAATAATGTGATCTGATTAAATCTAAAATCAGGTTATTCTATAATAGAAAATTCTAATATCACTTCATAAACATTTGAATCTTTCATTCAAGCATTTTGTAATATTGTTACTGTCAACGTATATTTCCTATGAGTTTTTGAAATTGTATATTTATTTAAAATATATATGAATATTTAAGTCGTCGTATTCAACGACTTTTTTTTATCAAAAAACTATTGTTTCTTGATTAATAAAACTCAAGTTTCGATGATTTTCATATTAATGAAATATATTGTTAGTTACAAAAGTTCATGATATAAAACGTTTCCAAAAATACTTCTAGTAAGAATGCTTTCACTCCCACTGATCTGTAAAGTAGTTTAACACCCAAACGGTCTACTTTTTTTTGCTAGCCATTAATCTAATTCTATTTTCGTTTACAAAAGACAGCAGCAAAATCGGACGCCTGAAAATTTTCTGCGAATATATAATGACTTTAAAACTATAAACAATACCATAATAATATGGTTGAATTATAAATTGAGTATTAGTATTTTGTTTAAGAATATTACAATATATGACAATTGGTTACATAAACATATCAAAGGCTTTTATTTACTTCAAATATAATTTGTTTATACGAAAAACTAAAATAGTTTAATAAGTAAAAAAAAAGTCGTTTGAAGTGTTTTATGTTTGTCTCTAGAAACTTCCACCGGGGAAGCGACATGGAAATTGACATCTTATATACTTTTTAATATTTTTCATGTTACAAAATTTTAATATGTTTCAGTAGTTATCTGTGTTGATTCCGACTTTAGGTATGTATGTTATAGGTACAACACTCGTTTACTTCATCGGGCGTTTCACTCGTAAATAATTACAACGTGCAACCTCACAAGCTCTGTGTTAAAATTGTTGTGCAATTACAAAAATTTTCGACAAACGCAAGTTGGTTCGTTGAACTGTTGCGATAATAACGCATGCTGACTCACACGTGTGTCAGGAAAAATTTTAAGCAAGAAATATGATAGTAATAGGTCGATGACGTCCGAATTTATGTACTATTAACCATTGTCTTGGTAGGGGTCAAACGAACTTGTAAGTTGTAATAGGAGCATGATCGTCGTCATCATCAGCCTGTGGTAGTCCACTGCTGGACATAGACCTCCCTTAAGGCATGCCCTCTCCATTAAGGGGTTTTTGGACCGTATCTCACCGCGCTGGTGCGGGTTGGTGGGTAGACCGAATTTTTTACATGTCCATTCCATGCGTGAATCATTATACTTTTCAGTCTATGGGGTGATCGGTCCAAACTGTCCTAACCAACCAGAAAACAACGATAACACAAATTTGTTTCCCTGCGGGATTCGAACCTACGACCTCCGGTTTGTAAAGCAAGGACTAATGCCGCTAGACCACGGAGACGTTATGAACATTATCATGTTAGGGCCTAATAAATGTAAAAGTATAAAAACATGGATGTTTATAAACCTATAAAACAAAAATGAAAAGTCGTTATATATTTAAGACTAAAATCAATTGTAAATATGTATTTATTCACACAATTAATCTTATATAAACTTTATATTTAACTTAGGTTTTTAATAAAGATCGTTTTACAAAACTTATTAATAGAAAGTTAAGCTGTTAACACGATTTTTAAACAGTTTTACGAGTGTGCAATACGCTTCGTTACTTTTACGACTTGCCTAGATCCGTTGCTGGCATATTTGTCTACTGAATCAATAGCTGTGACGGAAGAGTCGCTTCCGCTTATGTAACAATGAAAATGAGTTTTTTTTATTATCGCACCAATGTCCTAGATACGTGTGTAAGAAAATAAAAGTTAATAAGTATACACAAAGGTGATTGAATAATTCATGTGAAATATTAAAAGCATTGAAGAAAAAAATCCATAAAAATTTATATAATTAGTATTTTATACGTAAAGTGTTCGTAGTCAAATGTGGTTAGAAGTCATGTATTGTATTTCGAGTGATTCTAGTGCATTTCTTTAAGCCCTTTTCATTGCCTGTGCCTAAAAATACTCGTATATGTTGCCGACGTTACAAAATTAGTATTATTATTAATAGTGTATTACTGGAACGGAAAATATTTTGATTTATCAATATAACATTTAAAATAATCATACTTTTTTATAACATAGGAACTCTATATAATAAAAAATTTACTAATACCTTATATCTGTGGTTACGGTTTAGAAAGATCAATGAAGTGCTAAGAGTTAAAGGGCGAGGTAGTTTACTTGTTTTAGAGATTATTTGAGAGAAGAGCTTGAGGAAAAAGATTTTATTTACTTCACATCTCCGTCTCTTTATTTTAAAGGCTAAAAGGTTATGAGTTTCAAACACATCAGAAATACATATTTATTTCCACCGAATTTTGTGTACGGTAACATCGCACATTCCTCTCTACTTAACAGATTTCTTTCCACACATTCCTCAGTTATTTTCTTCTTTCCTTGTTTCGTAGACAAAATTCCTGCTGAAATCTGATTAATTTCATTCTTTTAACTTCATGCATTTATTCAATCCGCCTTTAATCATCAAAGTTGATGTGGATTAAAGATAAAATTTCGTCTCTCTTTATCTCATTTTTTTACTTTTAATCTTTTCTCGTCCAACCTCATAATTTCAGCGATGTTTTTTCGAAATATACACGAGATTCCGTGCTGAAAAATAGGTTTTTCATAGCACGCCCGATGGAAAGCCGACACGTGGTGCCGAATCGATAGTTCGTTAGCCCAGTTGCGAGGGGGAGGGGGAGGGGGCGTGACGTCACGGGCGTCTCGGCCGCAAGGTCGCCGGGTTATTTACTCCTAACCCCCAAATATGTCGGGAACCAGTGCGTCACCCGATTTTCCCCGCGATCCGGGCGAACCCAAAATGGGAACGGATTTTCTTGGTATTTGAAAATGCATGTTAGTAAACCACAATTTTTGATCATTGCGCGAAACATTGTTTATAGTTAAAGCTCATGCTAATGTCATGATAGGAAAATATGGTGGTAGTTTTAAACCAAAGCCTAAGCGATGCTCGTTAATGATTTTGAACACTATTAAATTTTACGAAGTATAAATACCATTATACAGATTTTAATAATAATGTAAGCACCAGAATATTTCTAATCTAATTTGAATCTCTTTATAACTAGTAATTTTGCTAGTGTAATACATTAATTTGTAAGGAAAAACATGATCACAGTGCATATTTAAACGATCGCAGCATAAGAAAATTAAAAAAAAATGTTTTCGATAACGTTACTGTCAGATTAGATGCGGTTTGTTTAAAATATATTGGCGGGAAAATGTGCACAGATTATTACCTCATTTCGGAATATCGTGTGAATACGACCTCGCGGTAAGGTCAATTGGCCAGGGTGAGCACGTGTGCCGACAGACCGATGACCTATAAAACTTATTGGGATTTTGGAATGATATAATTAAAAAAAATAATTTTAAAAATAGAACATGCTTTACGTATTGTTCTGCTTTTTTAATTTAGTTATTTTATTTAAGCTTATGATATCGTTGTGTGACTGAATATTTATTGTAATGACATTATTATTATTTCTACCAAATTGGCAAAGTTAAAATAAATATAAATTTCTTATTATAATGTATCACATGTATTTAATTGGAAACTAATTGTTCACGCTCCCGCGAGATAAAATTCCGCGAATAATGAATTGGAAAAATGCGCGCGTCGACATTGCGCGGTTGACAACATTCATTTTTCCGGGGTCGTTGAACTCGTTCCGAAAAATCGTATCGCGGCTAAAACGCATCGCTCCCAATATCAACTGATATGAGACGATTTGGTATTTAAAAAAAAATCGCCGAACTATCGCGAGAACAAAAGTCGGGAGTCCACATTCGAGCTAGAGTTCAACAGCATTTCACCGAAATCTACTTTGTTTGGGTCCCGGGGTCGATGAACCGCTGTGACGCCCGCGCGTCTGTGTGCGCGCGCCTCCGTGTACGTACGCAGCCTCACGCACACATAGGCACGCGCACTTTACGCTCGGCTTTTGTTAATAACGTCGCCGTATTAAACATTACTCGAACACCAACTACGGATATGAGACGTTACGTACATCGGGCGCAGTTTAAAAAAAGAATCCGCCCTTAATAAACGGATTTTCGGCCAGTTTTCCTACGTGAACGTGTACCGCGCCGACGCGGGGCGACTGAACTATCACTAGCCAAGTTGATTATTCCGCCCGAGTGAGAAAAAAAAATACACAATTTTTTTCGTGGGCACGAACGAAGATTCGTCAATGCGTCAGTCACGATCGGACCGCTGAGGCGTCAACATCTCAAGACGTGCCAGTCCACGCGTTGCCGAGTTGTGCACAACCCATAGTACAAAAATTTAACGTACAAATTTTTGCTTTCTCCCTTGCAGTGAGGTGATCGCCTACCGTTTTATTTAACGTAATAAGTGACAGTGCCTTGTACAGTGCAGTGATTTGGGTGCTACAAATGGAACGTGGTGAAATAAACGAATCGGAAAACTAAACTAAACCTATGATAGCGTAAATCGCTCTATATTATCGGAATTATTAACGCGACATTTTTTTTTTTAATTGGCCGATGCTTGGTTCATTTTATTGTTTCTTTTTTTTTATTATTTCGTAAAATTTTCGCAAATCCAATTGGCATTAATTGTTTCCTATTTCTTTATTTTTTTTTTTAATTTTTATAATATCAAGTAAATCCTTCTCTCTGCTCTGGTTTTCTTTTTACAGATTTGTTTTTCGTTTTGGCCTAGTGACGAATAGTATACGGGAACAAGTGAATTAAAACAATAAATTGTTTAAAAAACATACAGTGCCTTACGTAGAATTATTTAAGAGGAAAAGGGGAAAACAAAACAAAACCACGGAGACAAAATGCCAAGGAACTTGTTGCTCTTCAAAAAGTTAATTCCTGAAATAAACTTTGCCAAAAGAAATCTCACGTCACCGCTCGGCCTGAATATATTTATCAGTTAAAAACGAAAACAAATAAAAATAATAAAAAACAAAACCCACAAACACAGAACAAACAAAACACACTGGTGCTTTAAACTCAACATAGTTGAATTAACGGTCCCGGAGTGCCATAAAGTTTTTTCGAAGAAAAACTCTTATGGTGACAACATAGCATAGTTGCCTTAAACCGACAAAGTCGATCAACTGAAGAGACAGCAAAGAATTTTTTACTAAAAAACAAAACAAAACCGGAAACAGTATAAGTGATAGTAGTGATAGCGATGCGAATAAAATTCGCACGCGCCAACCACTGGTCGAAGGTAACTTAGTGCGGGGCAAGTATTTCCGCCGGCGAGGACTTCACGATGATGAACAACAACCAGTTCCACCAGCTGTTCGGCACCCAGTGGCCACCCGACCAGCACGGGGGCCACTCCTCGGCCTCCACTATGCTGCACCAGATGCCGCAGGACGTCCAGCTGAAGAGGGAGCCCCATACGGATGTCCAGGTGATGCATAACCAGATGGGCATGGATATATCCGGCTCGGTAGCAGACAGCACCTCACCACCTCCTGGCAGCAGCGAGGGGATGTTCGGCTCGTCTATATCCGGCATGTTTATGGACAAGAAGGCTGCCAACTCTATCAGAGGTAGGCTTTTGAGCGACTATCTGGTCTACTTTATTAGTAATCCAACCTTTTGTGACAACCTGAACAGATTACGATAAACATGACACGACAATTTTGTGTCATCAGTTATATTATTTTTATTATAAGACGGTTTGGTTTTTATCTTGAGTAATCTAAATTTCGCCCTTTTATAAATTGAAGTTACGAAAAACTTGACATGGCAATTGAATTTTTGATTATATTTTGAACTAAATGTTTGAATCTATTTCTAATCAGATATATTATTTGAATACCATTAAAAATTAGTCTTCTTAACTGAGTCGATGTAGATCTTTCTTGCCTTTTTTTCGGTTATTTCATTTTTACCACTAGAAATTTAATAAATTTCAGTTCTGCTTCTAATAATCTTAATCGTTTCAAGTCATGTTCAAGTATAATCAAATTTCATTGGTTTGACGTTAGAAAGCAAACAAAATAACTACAAAAGGGTGACATAGCATGGCGTATGCCTTTTATAACTTAATTATAATAAGATGTAATTAGTTTTCTTCAGTACGATGCTTTCATATAATTTTTATTATAACAACTAATTGCACAATACACAGTGGGTATATGAGCGATATAAGCAACTTAATACAAACAGTAATATCGGACGTGTTTGTCCGTCTGGTACTTCATCAATATATTGACAAAGTCACCATTATCTTGTCACAATAATTACTGGCTCGTTCGATTTTTAAACTCTAAAGTCGTTAAAGCGATATTTGAATGACAAATTTTATTAATTCGTTATCGTGTGTTTGGTGAAAAAAGAAGTTTTCAAAGAAAACGATAATAATTATCGCTGTATCGTATGTGCCATTGTTAGTTCTTTAAAAAGGGTAATTTTATTTGGCAACTAGTAGTACGTTATTGTTTGGTATATTTCAATTTATTTTGGCTTTAAGTGAGATTGAAATCTGTTATGAAATTTGTACCTATGTAGGCTAGGTATTCGAATTCTGACTTTGGGTGTAAATTAACGATGATTTTTGTCAGTGTAACGAGATCAATCTCATACCTTATAAGAATTGGGTGAAAATATCTTCTATCTTCGGTAATAAAGTTTTAGAAAGTTTGAAATTTCTTATTGAGAATATTTAAGCGGGGAGTGATTAAAATCATAATTTGGAGATAACATTACGTTGTAGAGGAAGCAAGATTATCTCAGAGAATCACTATTGTATCAATTGTAAAGCTAATTGCTCTTAATGTTATAATTTCTTCATAGATACATTTAGCTACATTTTTTCATCATCATCGTCATCATCAACAGCCTGTGATAGTCCACTGCTGGACATAGGCCTCCCCTTATACACTCCTATCTATAAGGGGGTTTGGGCCGTATTTTTATATGATATATGTGTATATAGAGAAAAAAACTTGTAACTTTAAAAATGGATTGAGCTAGTAACTAGATTAAATATTTTATCCAAGATATTTAACGAAATTCAAATTTAACCGTTCGATTTTCAAAGCTGTTTGCAAAAAGATAAGAATACCACACCTTCCTGAGTAAATATAATATCAGTTACACATTCCCTAATCTAAAAACTAATCCTGTATAAACGCTCGGCCCTCTTTTTAGCGAAATCCAGTAGCGATAGATAAATATAAAGGCATAAACTGTAGATAACAATGAATGATTGTAATTTATACTAATACTACCAACCCCTAAACCACCTTGTGGGTGTAATTTAGTAAAATTCTTAGCTGACCTTTAGCGGAGAAAGAAATAGTCCTACCAAATTTCAAGTTTATAAATTACAAATTATCGTGATGAGTTATTATATGGTGGGAATTTTATATATATATATATATATATATATATATATATATATATATATATATATATATATATATATATATATATATATATATATAAATTTTCATGGTTTTTTCCTAGTTAGTTAGGGCTGATCACCCAATTGTCTGAAAAGTAAGATGATCCATGCGTCGGATGGGCATGTAAAAGTAGGTCCACCCACAACCCGCATTGGATCAGCGTGGTGGGTACATGTCCAAAACCCCTAATGGTTAGGGGTGTATTAGGGAGGCCTATGTCCAGCAGTGGACTATGACAGTCTGATGATGATGACGATGATATTAGAAAATTATAAAGATGAAATATTTGTGTTTTGTGTGTATGTTTGTAATGAACAAACTCAAAAACTACAGTGCCGATTTTGAATATTCTTTCAGCCTTAGAAAGCTACACCATCCACCTTAAGTAACGCAGGCTACTTTCTACCTACCTAGGAATAATCCGTTTAAAAATAACATAGGCAGAGTCGTGGACGAACTACTAGTAACTATAAATTTAAATGCAACATTGTTGAGTTATATAAGAATCTGTCAAATGATGTATGATTATTTATTTGTTAACGCCTTATGCCCATGTGACATATGAACGCATGTCAATTGTGCAATATTTGACAGCTAATGACACAACTCGATTTGACAGCCGCGCCCGCGTCACGTGCCCCTAAAACCTAGAACGATATTGACAATCGTCTTGCACTATCTGCAATGTGCGTCGTTCCAAATCGAATTTGAATGTTTGTGCCCCACATTGTGCGTTTCCACTAATGTTTTTTGTTTTTTTTTCTTTGTCCGCTATCCGTGCTAATGGTCCGAAATCTGGGTTATACTGATGTGACGAATGCAATTGTGCGCCCTCAATTTCTTGGGTTCGATTGTCGATTATTTAGCAGACACTGGAATAAACGATGGTTAAGGAATCCGCATCTATATTATTAAAGCCTCATCCATTCTAGTTTCAACTCCATAAATTTAAGCATTTTTGTCAATGTAGTCTCTTTCTAGCTGTGGCGGATGACATGCTGTCATAAGTTCCATAATTATTACGTGTGTAGGAAAAATCACCGAAAAACTCATCGGCCGTCATTTCTTCTTTCTTTTATCATTACATGAATACATTATAAACACCTTTGTAACAAAAATCATGCAAAATTGGCGCTATATTGGGGCCGATCGATACATACAAAATTACTAGTACCTTACATTTTTATTGTAGGTACAACAAATATACATATAAAATTTAAAGTAAATATTTGTTACGCATAAAATAATGGATAGACGGACAGTAGCTTTGATGTATAGTTTGGTACGTTAGTAATTACTTGCGAGCCTCTAAAAACGTAACTGTGCACTATATTCTATATAGAAAGATACGTGTAACAACGTGAACTATATCGCACTTTTTAAAAGCGACTCTAACTCAGTACAAACAGAGTACACTTTCGGGTGCACCGTTGTCACATACGCCCTTCCTGTGCTGTGCAACGTTGCACGTGTTTTCGGTCGGGGTCAATGCACTTGACACACTTTGCACTTTGACTCGTTACTTAATTGTTTTACCGGGGCCTGAGGCGATTTCGTTTTCGTTGCCCCCGCAACTGACAGTTCGGTGGGATTATTCGCTTTTATTTAGCTAACTGGCTGGTTTCACACTCACATAGCTGTACAGAAATTAAAAAAAAATATATATTTTTATCTCATCTGTGCCTAACGTTTACAACGTAAAAGTTACTTATATTTGGATGCTAATAAACACTTTTCATTTGAGCACAGCCCATCGATAACTATTTAGCTTTTTTATATTTTAACTATGTTTTACAATGAGCAAAATCCTAGTACAATATTCAGTTGTCAATTTTATTTCATTAAAAAAAGCTCATAGACCTTATTTAAATAACATATGCCATGTTATCGAGACGACAATCAATCGTTGACTCGTTTTTGACGGATTTATTTCCGCTTTGTTTGGGTCGTGGTTCAAATACGCTCTTATTTCTTGTATCCTTTTTTTTCGCTTTTCCCGTTAATCATCACGCATGAAATATTTTTCTTATGTCCCCGTCAATAGTTGATCATCATGCACGATATAAACTAAACTTGCTCGACCGTTCGAAGAATGCTGGCACTACAATTTAGAGGGAGACCTTTAACGCTCAAAATTAGATTAAATTGCTTAATACCCCGGTTCAAGGTTGTCCACTCTTGGTTCGTTGCCGTCGACCCCTGAATCATTTGTTTACAGCATGTGACGGGTTACCGTACTCTTGAACTGGGATTGTCTTACTGAATGAGTCATTAGGTTGCGTTACATACACTCCCTTTTAAGAGAAACATTGTCGAATACCTCAATCTATCAAGGTGGAATCTAAAGTCGCCACTATCGAAATTTAACTCCTAAATATCATCAGCATCATCATCATCAGCCTGTGTTAGTCCACTCGTGGGTGGGCCGACTTTTTACATGCCCATCTGACGCATAGTTCATATACACATTTCAGACAATGAAGTGATCAGCCCAAATTGCAACAACCAACTGGGAAACAACAATGAAAATTTGTTGAGTCCCCGCAGGATTCGAGCTCACGACCTCCGCTTTTTAAAGCACACGCTCTTACCACTACGCTACTAAGGCAGTATATCTCGAATACTAGATACTTATTGACAATTATCTTTTAGGTATATCTCGTGAAATAAGTCTACAAACAACATCCTCAGCCAGATCTAAGCCCTAACAAGCTATACCTTAGTATTTATGTATATAAAAAAACAATGGACGTTTGAAAAATCCAAAAACCGACCGCCCCGCCCACCGTAAGGCCGATGACCAGTGACGTCACGGTGACGTCACGAAGCTGTCACTTTTATTTTGGGACGCGCACCAAATTAAGTGACGTGTGAACACCTTGGTTGAATGCACTTTTTAAAACTAAATGCTTTTTTTAAACCTTAAGGTAATATAATGTAATAAATGTATTTTATTACATTATTTTCGACCTAAAAATCATATAATGTAATAAATTTATTACGTTATGTTATTTTTAGGTCTTTTGAATGTTTCTATGACATGAGGTTTCCTATGTTGGAATATAGGGTATGAGGGCTAGTTTTTCAGATTTGTGTCTCTCGTTTTCGGCAATTATATATCGGTTATGTTCATCAATATTGTTGAATAACAATAATTATAATAAATTCCGTTTCCACGCTGAAATTTCAGTGCGTTTTGATTTACGTAAACAAAAGAAAAATGAACTACGCTAGAATGCTTCGGTAAATGAAATTTTTAATTAACTAAAAAAGGTGTAACAATGATATACTTGTAAGCAAAACAATTTCAGCTCCGATTTTGTAATAGTTTCTTTAGCTTTAACGATATGGAGATTATTTAGATCCGTGAGGCGTCATTGTGTTACCGAGTTGCGCATGCGCAAACATGTTTTATTCAGTATTGTTGTTACGGCTGTTTATTTGGTGTTTAATGCAAGAGTTACCTTTGATGACGCAGCGATCTGATAAACGGATAATGCACCATTTATTGATCTTCGCTACATAGTATAAAACAAAATCGCTTTCTCTGTCCCTATGTATGCTTAAATCTTTCAAACTACGCAACGGATTTCAATGCGGTTTTAATAGATAGTGATTGAAGAGGATGGTTTATATTTATAGCACATGCTTAATATTGTAGGTATATTTTCTATCAGCAAAGCTTCCACGCGGAGCAGGGGCGGTGGCTAGTATACATATAAAACAGTATAATGTAGAACAACTGATAAAAGCAAATAAACCCATGGTAACAAAGGGATGTCATAGATGTAGTGCCCTTATTGATAAACTGGCTGTTGCCCGCTGCTTCGTCTGTGAAGTAATATATAGACAAGTCTTTTTATATCAAGATGTTACTACCAGTTACATCATCTATCTTCCTGTAAAAGTCCCGTCAGAATCGGACCAGCCATTCCAGAGATTAGCCAGAACAAACAGACAGACACATATACAGACAGACAGACAAAAAATTAGGTTAAATTAACAACTTTGTTTTTTAAATAGAAAAATATTTTGATGATACAAAGAGTTTTTATTTATATATATTATAGATTGTCACCGCGATGACAATCACTGAGAAACAGTCGGCTGATGTCAACACTATACGCACGAAGCTTTGTCGCTATGAGTTACATTGTCTATCAATTCTGGGATTAAATTAACTATTAATCATTTTAAAGTTTAGTTATCATAGATAGCTATTTTCCCGTAAGGTGGTTACCGTTTAAACGCGAGATAAACCTAATAATATTTTAAGGTCGAAAATTTTGTCGTGCCAACAGACAAAATGTAGTGCAAATAAATAGAACTCAAACGTTTTCTGCTTATTACGCAATTGTACTGAAATGTATTGTTCTATGTATAGATCAGCGTAGTCAATAAACTTTACAATTAATAAGGTAAATAATTGTATGTGAACATATGATTGCGCCGTTTAGGGTTGTTGGCCTTACGTTACGATAAAAACTCATTCTATTTTTGAATTTCAACGTCCGCACTATTGACAGTGTTAGTTTGTTTGCTTGTTTGTGTTACGGTTGATTTTACCGCATTTAATAGTAGTTGCGAGATATATTTATTCGATATTCAAAAAATATCGACATTCGTTGTGACTCTTCACTACAGACTTGGACTATATTATGATACTATTGTTCTTTTAATGCCTATTTTTAGACCGTTTACCCAAAAAATATTTTCATAGAAAATTTAAATATACTTATTTAAGAGTCGTATTAGCTTTTGATGGAATAAAATGTAACAAATTACGCCAATAATGTTATATTACATAAAATGAGACTGAAACAATTAGTTTTTTTACTAGCCTAAAGTATGTACTTTGTTTGTTTTACCAATATAGCAAAACTACAAATTGACAAACTTTATACATAAAAACTCAAGAAGAATCATAACTATCACATTTATGTTTAATAAATTTTATTTTAATTTATAGATAAAAACATTACTTTTTTATACTTCATTTGTTTATATAAAAGCTGAGTAAATAGAATGTTCGCAATAAGAATAAAAATAAATCTTTACACAGCCATATCGATAAATATAAATGCTATTAGAAAGAAACAACATCACAATTATTGCAAGAACTGTTTGCAAAGGGTTCGTCGACATCCGTTGCGTCAGCTGATTTCAAGCCAAAACTATATATAGTGCCGCGGTCGAGTTGTAAACATCTTTATTAAAATAACGAAATTTTCGTTTCACAAAAAAACGTTTATGCGACATCCCTAGCCGGCCAATTTAAAAATAAATTGTATTGCCAGCTCGTGAAATTTGTCACCGTGGAACAGACATTAACTGGCAAGTTACTATTTCATAAATCAAAAAATTAAAACGCCTCAAATCGATACTGATTAAAACATTAAAACGCTGGCCGGAAATAAAAAATGACGCTTCAAAAGAAAAGAACTATTTTCGGAAACGATTCGGATTCAAATTTGGAAACATTGAATATGACAATGCACGTTTACCGCGAGACGAAAATCGATCTTATTGCAACGCGATAAAGTTGAAATTCGGTAAAAGTTCAAAGGCGAATCAATTCGTAAATTCGGAAGGATCGTTACAATTTTAACGATACGCCAATAGGAATAATTGTCGGACGAAACAAAACCTTGGCGCAATAAAATAGACACGTCGATAGAGTTGTCGGCTGTCGAGGTACGGTTGCGCGGAAACGTCGGTTCGGACAAGCGCGGTCGTTCACCCCGATCCTATGGGCCGTTAGATTAAAATTCAAATTCGGAACTAGAGCCTTGGATTTGGCCCGGGGGTCGATGAACCGTGACGTTTGTGGGTGTGTACATGTTTATGTGCGCAACGAAAGTATTCGGGCTTAAGCTTGGACAATTAGTGGCAGATAGACATGTTAACGGTCGCTTTATGGTTAATTAATGATTCTAAATATTCAATGAGAATAAATAATGATTTAATTTTGTACTGTGTTTGAATGTCTAAATGATTTCGTATTTTTCCAACGCTCGGGCAACCAATTATAGGGCCGTTCATATAGATGCGAGCGCGAGCGTGGCACATTCCAGCGGTACCCGCAGTACGTATAAAACAGTACCAGTAGTGCTGTTCAGTGACCCCCGCGACAGCCTTGCGTACCGCAAGTTACGCAACGGCCCCGTACCGAATTCGAATCGGTACCGTGACGTCACTCGGATATCCCGAGCGATTCAAGTTCGGTACGGCGGTACGGGCCGGGGTCATCGACCGGGCACGTCACAATCAGCTGACCAAATGCAACGTGTTGCTGTCTCGCTCGCGCACAGGACAAGTCGGATTATAACAGGTTGCCTTGTTTATAGTAATCCGCGGGCCGCTTTTTTTATCTCTCTCGTTATGGCCTTGATTTATTTAGTCCCGTTAGTCATTAGTCAAATACTCTTTTGAATGACGGCCCGCAATATAGTCGATCGATATAGTCATTGCGTCCAATTAAAATAGTCGAATGGTCCCTATCGTATTTTTGTATGCGTGATTTGGCCGTTTGCCGGCATCGGTGTCTGATCGTTCAATTTATTGTTCGCCGTTAAAATTCCGTGTACTAACATATATCTAGTTTAGGCTTCGTCGTACGTCTTTTATACACTGCCGTATAATAATTCCACTACCAATTTATCTATAAATTCAAAATATCAAATAAAAATATACTAAATAAAAACTACCTTCACTAAAGTGTAGTAATCCAACTGTTTAATAAAAAAAACGACCGTAAAAACTGCGAAATTAAAAAAAAGAATAAATCATATTTATCCGCTCAACATGGCGGTCGGAAAAATTTAAGGCTGGCAACATCATGGAGGTTGCCAAATTGCCAACAATGTAATTTCGCAACCGTCAGACAACTGGCGGCGATCGAAACGGACGCCATTGTTGTGTAAGCACGCTTCGGAGTCCATTGTTTGGGGGCTTTTGAAATGGGATGGCGTAAAATTAGTTACACTTTTTAAATCATTGTTTAACTATAGCGCATTCCGTTGTTTGGTAATAGATTAATTGAATTAAGTGTCACCGAACGGTAACTAATTAACTTAAGACTGAGTGAAATTTAAACACGTCACTAATTTTAGGTCATAACAATATTCTACTGCACATAAGAAAATAGTAAATCACTATTAAAGTCTATACAATATGTCTTAGTCTAGTATATACAATATGTCTTATAAACAAAAAGGCATTGTGCTAAAAAAATGTACCCTAATTTAAAAGTAATTCGCCTAACTCTTCGTCCTAATTGTCAGAATTTTAGTTATATTACTGAAATTAGTTGTTACAGCCGAAACTAGTTCGTACGTGGCTCATTAAACTAAACTCGATTTAGTCGGTATGAAATTTCACGCTTGTTAAAATTAACTTGGCTCTTGAGGTGAAATTCACATCATAGGTTTAACATCTGAACTTATTCGTTTAAAAAAACTTAATTACTTATAAAAGCCTTACCAAAATTTATATTATTTATTTATTTATAAAACCGTACCATTAAGATATTAAGTAGGAAGTTAAATGCCATATTAACAGACGAATATAAGTGTAAATATATCTACTGTAGGAGGGCTGCTTAATAAACTCCTTTTTTCGAAAAATCATATTATATGATGCTATAAATGTAAAACGTTATAAAAACAGATTAACTTAAAAAAATCAGATTATATTAAATAAGATTAACTTAAAACTTTAAAAAAATATTTCACTTTAATGAAATTCAAAGCTGTATGTGATTTAACAATTATTATAACTAAGAGGCGATTCAATTAGCGCTTAATAATATGTCAAAACAAAACTGTAATTAATTATTCATAGGTACTTAAAAACTATATATAAATAGGATATATCTATATAAAAAATAGAGTTTATTAAAACGGATGTTGGATTGTAAATAGTTATAATACACTACATAAAATGCTACGAATGAACAACATCTGTTTTAATAAACTGTATTTTTTATATAGATATATCATATAGATAACAAATATGTTATATATGTTATATAGATAACAAAATGTAGTATGTAATGTTCACTCGAAATTAGGATGCGAGGTTAATATCAGAAGAAATGATGTTGCACGTGGCGGTAGCATTAACACTTAATTGTCTTTTCGATTGCTTCTTGATCGTGTATTAATTAACTTGACGAGATGAATTTTTAATATTTCTTAATGTATAATAAATAAATCAACGCATAGAGTTTTTTTCCCATAAGATAGTAAACATATCTTTGATTGGTTTTGCTATGTCGAAATCAACTTTTAGTTATATTATAAGTTAAAATAAGAAAATATCTAAATTATTTTTAAAATATATATTAATTAGTATGTCTTTCGATGAGTAATTTAAAACAGGTTTAATAGACTGAATTGATAACACAAAGTATATAGAGAGGTCGTATATTATTACACACAAACATACACACACACATTTTCGTTAACAATTAGTTTGAACACGTGTTTTATTTCTTCACAGAGCCCTTTAGGGGAATCCACTCGTATTGTACTAAACTTGTTTATCGAATAAACGCGCTTTGATGACAAATCCCAAGAGGACGTTCCTGTACTAAAAGCAGAACACTAAAACAAACTCTATTTCTATTGGATTAGAGTTGTAAATCATTTGTGTCTAAATAAAGCGCAAAGCTATGCGATTCCATCCGTCAAAATGCAAGCCATTAAAGCTTTTATTAGATTGTAATACATATTAAAATCGCCTGCGTATTATTTATGGACGCGTGTACGAACGCACACACGTTGGGACAGTCATCGCCCGCGGTCCGACCTTGCCCCGGGGTCGACGACCCCGCGACCAAAACTGCCTCTCAAATGGAAATTCACATTACGCATATCAATAAAGGGCTTCTCGATTCGATAACGCTAATTTAGTTTTTAATAAAGTTTCGTGTACTTTTCTTTTATGGAAAAAAAATATTTTTCGGATAATTCATGCTTATTTCGATTTTTTTGTGTATCTTCCATATCAAACTTTAATATCAGCGGTTATTAGGCACTATTAAATAGTTTTAATTTAAATGCAATTAGTATTATTCATTTTAATCCAAAATATTATATCGTTATCGTGTAAAAATATTTTTAATCTTGAAATGTTCTTTAACTTTCGTTCGTCATCACTTTTTTATTTATTAATAGACTAAGACACTTGAACAACATATAAAAACATTAATATACATATGAAAAAGTATATTTTTGCCTACTAGAAGTATAAACAGCATTTTTATACATCAATATATATTATAAACTGTAACAGTATTAGCGATTTACTTCCCGTTCTCTCTTACTCTCAATGTATCAATATCATAGTTGTATAATATACCTAGGATTCAGTAGTACACCATATTCCATCTATATGGTTATGTTCAGAGCACATCATAATATATCTATTTCTTTGTTGCAGCTCAAATCGAGATAATACCATGCAAGGTCTGCGGAGACAAATCTTCAGGCGTCCACTACGGCGTCATAACCTGCGAAGGATGCAAGGGTTTCTTCAGGAGGTCCCAGAGCACAGGTCGGCTTCTATAAATAAGTTAATTTCGAAATTTAAACAACTTATTAAAGAGAAAATTGAGAAAACTTTTGGTTGAAATTTTAGCAACTTATTAAAAAAAAAACGTTAAATTGCGTTCGAAATTAAAAAAAAATAACAAGAAAAATTAGTTGATTTTTATTTAAAAGAAAACTGTATTTCTTTTTTTGAAGATGAAAGGTTTTCACTTAAAAGTGACCTTTGACAGTGCCTACTACTACTTCTATTTTAAATCAATAATGTGCATACATTTTTGTTTTTATTAAAAGGATAGTTAGTGTCAATATTATGTGAACTAAACATTCAATGTCCAATCGTTGGAAATAAAATTACGCTTTTTTAACATCAGACGACTGTCTGCCTGTCTATTCTGTAAAAAATATAAAACATGAAATATACAATAGCTATTAAATTTTCTGTTATATAGTTAATATAAACTTCAGGACTTTTAATAAACTTACCAAGAATTAATAGTTAAACCTTATTAATAATAACCTCCAATAGATCTAGGCAGGGTTTAGATCAGATTTGAGGAATACGGGCTATGTCTCAGTAAATATTTTTGTATTTTTCTTGTAAAACTAGCAGTACGATGTTCTTTTAATTTTAATCTGTTTTTTTTTTATTGCAAATTTTTAATTAATAAAGGTTTTTTTAAAACATCTGAATACGGGCGATTTTTCAAACAAATATGCGATAAATAAAAGAAAACACAACACAATGCTTAACTGGAGAAATGCATGCTTTGGTTTATGTAGTATTAACATATTTGTTTGTTGGGAAAGATAGATTAATATATCAATATTACTAAATTAAAACACACCCACCAAACGCATTGGATCAGCGTGGTGGGATATGATCCAAAACCTCCTATTGGATAGGGGTGTATTAGGGGAGACCTATGTCCAGCAGTGGACTATCACAGGCTGATGATGATGATGAAATTAAAACAAAAAGGGTATCTTTTAAATGTCTTATCTATGGTTCACGTTTACTAAATAAACTTGGTAGTTCTATGATGGAAATTTATTTTTTATTAACAAACATAGTTATTAACTGCGTTCAGAAAATGTTACCAGTTAAGGAAAACAAACAAAAGGTAGAGCATTAGTAAAAATAGCTCTATCTCAAATATGATCGTGTTCGAGTCATATTTATTGCTACCGAGATTATCTATCTTCGTGGACCCTTATCTATTGTGGCGTCTGTTTCTTGTATTTGTGGGAACGGTGAGGTCTTACTTCGCTTTTATCTGTTCTGTAAGTTGTCTTGGATGTTTTGACGCTATGTTTAGTTTCTCACTACTTTTCCTGTCTCCAAACGGATTGCTTAGGATTTAGGGAGTTATCGTTGCTCTTTGATGATGAGTATTTTATTGAAATGATGAGTTGATAATTAAGTTACTTTGATTATTAACAATACCCTATATTCGAAACCTAATTTTAGATTCGATTTCGGCTTTTTCAAATCCTGTCTTGACCTGTCTATAAAAGAATCTTTAAAATTATGTAAACACATTACAAACATCTTTATAAAAATTTGGACTATTCATTTCATTAACCAGCTATTTTTTTGTTTTATTATAGAGAAATATGGAGAAATATGCCCAGAACATACATAATACTTATAACTGTATCAATAGCTTTAATTATTGAATCCATGTAGTATCCTGCCACGGTTTAGGTAAATCAGCTCACAGTACGAATGGATCTAAATGTGTTTATTAACACAGCGACTTCTTTCAGTGGTGAACTACCAGTGCCCGCGCAACAAGGCGTGCGTCGTCGACCGCGTGAACCGCAACCGCTGCCAATACTGCCGCCTTCAGAAGTGCCTCAAACTGGGCATGAGCCGCGACGGTGAGTTGACTTCTTAATTTGTCCGCATTATTTAATATGGGTGTGCAATTATCAAAGCGGAAAGGTGTTTTGAAAAGTTGAGACGATTAACTTAATCGGTGACAAAAGGGGTGCAAGGCATGAACCCTGTGGAATGACTGTCTTGAGTTTTAAGAAGAATTAAAAAAAAAGTGATGTTTAAATATTCGATAACAATTATTAGGTACACTTTTACGAATATATAATTTTTTAATTTAAGCATGTGCTTAATTGTAAGAGGACTTGAAGTTTTGTACGATAATGAGTTTGTCAGTTTAGTGATATAAATGAGTTATAAAATTTAAAACATCCTTACTTACTGATAACTTCAGAAGTATGTCGTAATCTTTTATATGTCTGCATTATAATAAATATATATAGTTGCCTATACAACAAAGGATAAGAAAGGTTTTTTTGCGGCAATTTAAACGTTTCCAATTGAAATAAACATTTTATTTAGTAAAAAAATATTACGCTAGCCATTTTATAACCAAAATGCTCCCATAGTGATGTAATAAAGAGTTCATTAGATTTAAATTCGATACGATATCGAACTTAGGGATCGTTCAGTGAAATGACGTTGTAAACACGTGGTATAAGGTATGAGGAAGCGAGCGCGAGGTCAACGACACCTTATCAGCGCTGATAACGCAATGTTGTTCTTATACAATCACATTTGCCGTGGTACAAGTGATAAAGAAAATGCGATAGCGTAGGAAAATAATTACATCGGCTATTGTTGCGCTAGGGCGGCATTCATTGTTATTCTCATTGAAATTGTGTCAATGTATATTTTGTATTTGTATTTGTTTTTTTGAAATTCGTTGTGAGCTGGCGGAGAAAAAAAAATGTTTAAGTCCTTCCACATTTGATGATAATTTTAACTTTTCTCTGTAGTCTTTGCACCCTAACTTAAATTTAAATTTTGGCTTCAGTTTCAAAATCAAAACGATAATTATCACATTGTTAATTTTTTTTAACTAAACTATTAAACATCCGATATTTTTCGAAAATCAATTATTAGAGCTTAGTCACTTATTTTTACGAAATTCGATAGGGCGCCAACACTAATGCCGATGGGCGTACTTGCGTCGATGTCGATAGTATTACAAAACAAATGTTAATCGATAAATGTCAGTTCATAGAGTACACGTTATGGGTGCGCCTGTATTGTTGGAGCTGCAAATCCCGTCCCAGTATGCGCATAGCTGGGCGCCGCCCATGCGTAGTGACGTGCCGCCGTTGCGCAACACTATGTAACAGCTGGTGTTGTGCTTGTGCGAAAATATCGATAGAATAGCATGTTTCTTTAAATCTAACTTTTACAGCTTATTAATGATACCTTATATTGAGTATTCCGTCTCCACCAGACCGGTATTGTTAAAATACCGAGGTGAATCGGTATAAATTGGTTCTCACAGCCAAAGACTCTATACTTGGTATTTATTGGGCAATCGAACTTATTGTGTGGTATCTTTATAGAAGTAATTTAAAATTTATTTCCCCGACATTAGCGTGACTCGACGAATTCTCGACAGTGCATTGCGAAAGAGTAAAGTACGCCGGTATCGTGGAGCACTCAGGTTCTGAGAGCTTTTGTGCTTATCGAGGCCTCTCCGGCCTACGGGTATTGATTCGAGGTATAATGCGCCTAATGTGGATGCTATTAGCTGCTATATCGATGTCGATACATCACAGCGTCGCATCACTGGGCATTGTGCAACGTTGCAGGCGCAAAGCGTAACATAATATATGTTTTTGTTGCTACGTAACTGGCAGACACGAATAGATACAGGGTGTTCGTGTGGCGTACCGGCTAGAACCTGAAAGTCAATTCAGCGACTGAAAAGTGTGACCCAATTCCCGTGTTAGTCGGTATATCGCACATTCCGTCACGGAATCGGGATTCAGTCATTACGTATCGATAATGACTCTGCGTGTTACCGCTTACGTCATCGTGACTATTGCACAGAACTGGCAGTAATGAGATACGAATGTAATTACGATTCGAATGCGCGTTTCTTTTTGTTCAATTCGATTTTCATTTGATTTCTTGTGACGTTTGAATTGGTAAACTCATTATATTACACTTTACTGCTTGTAACTGTGCTTGTTATTTAGAACGTCGAAACACTTTATGCGAAATTAAATGAACTCTTGTATATTTAAATAGTTAAAACCTTTGTAATGTCAGTTCAGTTTTCATTATCGTCCAGTACTTAAGACATTGTTCGGAGATACTATGACGGGTTACGAAAGAGCAACCTGAAAATTCTCCGAGCGCGCATTGTTTCGAAACTCCTTAAGAGCCTGCGTTAGAGAACAGCCCACTCATTGTGCGCACGTTAACGTTTCCTCGGAACATCGCCTTTGTACGAAAACCTATTAACTGGGACGTTAAACTGGAGGTTACTGTTCCGAAATGCGCGCGTCCAGCCGTCGCGACCTAACATTTAGTGCTCGTAAAACGGCGTATCTAGTTCGGGCGACGGTTCATCGAACTTCGGCCAGTTTTCCGACCGCCGAAAAACGCTCACGGAGCTAAGGCGAAGCGCGAATTAACCGCCCGAATTGAGACGTCGCTGGTCACATACGCCGCTGATCAGATAGCGGCCTTCTCGATTCAGCCGCGTTGCCCAACGGGACCCGGCCGCGTTACGTAGCGCAAACGTCACACGCACGTAGCGCGTATACGTACGTCAGTGTTAGCGGAGTTCGTTGTTCCACTAGGCAGTGTGCCAACGGCCGCCGTGTACCGCGCGCACACAGCCGCCGCCCGTCTCACCGTGCAACACACGCAGCGTACTGTGATCACGCACACGCGTCACACGACGTACTGTGGTGGCGCGCACACAACTGAAACGTATCGGCACAAATACTCCGCCATACAATACCCTCACGCACACATGCTAGCAACTGTTGTACACGTGTGCATGTGCTCTGCATGTGTGCATTGTATCAGTACGCCAGGTGTCATTCAGAGCGCATTGTGATGATCGCACTGCCGATTTTTCAACGTGTCGCATTCGTCCTTTGCGTCGCGTGCGAAACGAGAATAAGTCTCTTAGTTATGTCACAGGCTCGATTGCAGCGCTAACTGGTGGCGAATAGATTTACTATTTACGCATTGAACAACTTTTTAATGGCACAATCATGCAAGTACGAATCTTTTCTGTGTCTAACTTATAAATATCTTTAGTAACCCGCTTCTCTAAACAAAGGAAATTAAAAGGTTCTGATAAAAATATACAAAAACTTAATCACTAAACTGACTTTTTAATGTGAATAATGCCACCTATTGGCTGATCGATAAACTGTAATAGGCTTTAACTGTAGCTTATTCTAATTTAGCTTCAATATTTCTCAAAATCTCTGTCTGATGCAAAGGTATTTTTGCACAAGAAGCCCTTCACACCTAACGTATAATTTCTTTATCTTTATCAACTTACGTATAACGCGAAAACTGTTTTGAAACAACATAACATAGTTGTTCTTCTCTCTTCGCAGCGGTGAAATTCGGGCGTATGTCGAAGAAACAACGTGAAAAGGTGGAGGACGAGGTTCGATTCCATCGTGCGCAGATGCGCGCACAGACGGACGCCGCACCGGACTCTGTGTACGACGCCCAACAACAAACACCAAGCTCCAGCGATCAATTCCACGGACATTACAATGGGTACGTTATATAATCTACACGTAATAATATGTAAACGATATCATATTGTTAATTATTTAAACGAAAAGACAAAGCTCTCCCGGTGGTAAGTTATACGCTTTGATTATAAGAAACACAGCGAAAGACGCTACAAATCGCTGCCCTAAATCTATTGATTTAGGTCCCTTTACCTAGTAAATACGCTGCTATTAAAAACCCGTAGACAGAATTGTTAATACGTTATTGATTTGCGCAAATAGGCACCACTTTGGTACTTTCCTTTAATAATTACTATTGAGGAGACCTCCGACCTAGCCTAGATATTAACAGCCATGCAACAGTGCCTTACTCGGATATTATAAAAGTAGTTTAGGGTCATTCTTTTGGCTAAGCAAATAAAACTTCGTAATGGTGGTAAGCGGAAAAAGCCTCGAAAGTTACCTGTACAAACTAATTATTCTTTGTTTATGTTAAGGCTTTTTATTGGTACAATGGTCAGTAATAATTAATTAGGTGAAATGATACTTAACTATCTATAAACGGCGAAATTATAAAAATGTTAAACACATTACTACAAATGGAAGAGCACATTTGTAAATCGCAAGATTAGAATTTCGTAACATGCCATAAGTTCAATTAAGATCCAATCACTAGATCTATAAAAACAAAAAAAATCCCGGCATCCGTAATAGCTTAGCGGGAACACGTCGGCAAACGTTCGCCCCGTTTAATTGCATAGCGTAACGCGTTTCTTTATTACCGATGCATTTTTCATACGCAGCCATTTTCCCGTTACATAATCGTTTCAAAGATGCTCTCTCCTTCTGCACGGAAGGGCCACACCGTTGCTTACCCGTAATTCGCGGATTCGTGTCAGCGGTGCATCAGACGCCATTACTACAACGGTACACGTGACATTGAATGACGCCTAGCGGTAAATGTAAATAGCGCCACCTAGTATCGGATAGCGGTACTTGCGCTTCTTGCGACCGCCGATAGATAGCGCGCTCGCATTTATGTCCCCGCGTTCCGTATTTATTGATTTTAATTGACAGGTGCTCGTTTGACGGTATACAACGCGATGCTTAGAAACGAATATTTGTTACATTGATTAGATTTCTGCAATTTATCAAACATTTATTCTGCATTTTTAACTAAGTATAAAACTGAAGATTACCAATTCAGTATATTATTACCGAATCGGATTCTCACTAATTACACTAAAATTAAAATTAGTGTTAAAAATATAGACCTGTTTGGCTTAAAATTATCGGTAAAGGATATATTGTTTGCGGATCGGAATGGCCATTGATTGCTAATAGACACCTAGTTACGTTCAAAACCATCGTGAATGCGGTTGCGTCCACTTAAACGGGCACGATAAAATCTTCGTGTTGTTAATACTGTAGTAGATTGCAACTTCTTCTTGCAGACATTCATTAGTTTTCATTCTTAAGCTTATATTAAGAAACCTGATATTTTATATAACAAACCCAAGAGCCCACAAAATAAGCTGTCACTGCTACTTGCTGTCTTACTGTCCTTCAGTCAGATAAAATATGTATTTTAAACAAAGATACGCCTAGCATATTTTGTACCGTCAAAGTATGGCGACTTCATGCTTGTCCCTTTACAGGTTAATAATAGTGTATGGGTTAAAACTCTACATATAAGCCATCATGTTGTAATAGGCTACATTGTACTTTCTTAGTCTCGTGTTAATATACATATGATTTAATATAGACCAATAAACACCCAGTACTAACCTTCATAAATAATATAAGGTATTTCAACAGTTCAATTCCCAACAGATATCCTGGATACAGCTCGCCGCTCTCCTCATACGGCTACAGCAATGCAGCGCCAGCGTTGAATTCAAACATGAGCGGAATCCAGCCACCGCAGCAACAGCAGCCGTACGACGTGTCCGGCGATTACGTCGACTCCACCACGGCCTACGAGCCCAAGCAGACTGGCTTCCTGGACACTGACTTCATTGGCGGACATGGTAAATTTTGACTACCCTTTATTGTCATTGCTGTCATTAATACCGTTTCAGCAGCTTCGGGCAGTTTCGGCGTTTAAGCAACTTTAAATTTAAACTTTACTACGATCGTTTTACTGACATATTACGTTCATATTGTATTGTATTATCATCATGAATAGTTTTTTAATTAGACGTCTATCATTATCACGTCAATTGTGATGTACCGTGTTACGTCACCTATTATTGCAACCGGTCATCATTAGTTGAGAATAGTTCCGACCAGATTAGGGCTAACCAAAACGATTGTCAGTAGACGAACAGCAAAAGAGCACGACCATTGTCCGAACGGCGGGCTCCACGTCGACCACGACGGCGACCACGCCGACCACGTCCATGCGCCAGACGACCATTAACGACCTAACGCGCAACCGGATACAGCAGGACTTCGATCGCTACGACCAGGACAGGATCCAGTCACCCGCCTCAATATCGTCGGGCGTGATAAACATAAAGCAGGAGATAAAACCGGAGACGTCAATGGGTGTCGACAACTTGGTTGCCAGTTATGTGGACTCGACAACCTTCTTGCACAGTCCATCAAATATCCAGCACAGTCCGATGGACATACAGAACACGGTGTTGGTCAGTGGACAGAGTTCGGTGTCGCTTACCAGTGAGGAGTTGAGCCCCGACGATCTGACGTCCAGCAGTGGGCATGGCAGGTTAATGGACCCCCTGAATATGAACATGTCCGGGATGGGGATGGTGAATCCCAATGCGGTGTCGAACAGACGACATCCAGGCACACAGAGCGGCTCCAGCGGGGACGATATGCCTTGTAAGTGCTAGTTAGGTCGTCGTTTTAGCTTGTTTTTATTTATCCCATTAGAAGCAGTTTTTTTTGTTCCTGAATGTATATCTTTAGTTTTATTTGTTTTAGCTATTTATATTTTTTAGCTAATTATGCTTTTAATCAAGTCGTAAGTGAACCTCTTAAGACTTGATTAAAAGGGTCATTTTAATATAAATATTGCAGTCTTAGTTAAAATATAATGGCATTGTTACCTATAATGAGTTTTCGCTTCTTTTACGGTTTCGCTATAGTGTACTTAATTGATATAGATATTTTGTATCTTATGTTAGCGTAGCTGTTTTAATTATATTAATTTGGTTTTCATTTTTAAAGTTTTCGTAGGCTATATTTGTTTTTATGGTCTACTTTAATGAGTATACAAAATATTTCTTTATGTTTTAATTAATTAAGGTAAACTTTATAAACGCAAATGTTTTCGTACTTCATCAATATGCTCTGTATTTTTTTCGATAGTTATGTCTGGGTAAAACTATGTAATACAGCTGATTATTGCTCTGAAAAGAGATAAAAGGAATCTACAATCTAAATAATCTATCAAAAATACAATCTAAAATACAAAAACAATATAAAATTAAAACAAATCGAAGGAAATTTATTATTATATATTTTAAAGTTGTTCAAAATACACCTTTGTTAATACTTAAATTACAAGAAAAAGCGTAGACTAAGAATACCTCCTCCTACAGAGTACCCTTATTTTAGGAGGTAAGATAAACTCTCTGGTATTGAATCAAATATATAAAACAATGAAAAATATGCGATAATGTATAAGTTTCTTTTTTAGATTATTGTAGTACGTATGCATCTCACCTTACCGACTGGTTGTTCCTTGTTTTTTCTAGAACGAATTATAAGAACTGGGATGGGTATTATAGGCATTGCTAGGCAGCAACTGTATAAACAGGCTGTAAAGGAAAATATAATCCCTTAGAAAGCTAGTTAGTGTCTTATTGTAACCCAATTATTACAATGCAATAAGAATTACTGAATATTTGTATACAAAGAGTTAACAGATTAAATTTAAGTTTTGAGTAAGAACAGATTTATTACTTACGACAGCACACAAGCAAGCATGAGGCCAACAATATGGCAGACACAGGGTCTAAAGCCATTTAATATGAGTTTATTAGTTTGTATTAAATAGAGGACAACTGTCGTATATAAATCAAAACATTGTTGACAGCTTGTGTCATTAATGACTCATAATCCTTTGATTTTACGGGTGTCATTTTGACATTTAGTGTAGATATTTTTTTTTGTTAATTTTGTATTGTAGATCTGCTTGTGTTATTCTTTTAATTAGTGTAATTAAATGTCGAGTACGATTATTTTATTTTAGTATTTAGTTAAGTAGAATAAAATATTTGTGTGGTATACTTTATATTTATGTGATACAGCTTAATTATATTTGTTCGCAGTGATTTCTATATTATGTTATAGTACTTTTTGTTTAATTTCGTTTTTACTTATGTACATTTTTATTTTTAATATTACTTGCACCTTTTAAGATATGTTTATTTTCTTGCCTTCTATAGTACCTCCCTTTACATTATTAATAATTTGTTTTTATTATTTTCAGCTGAAGGTGACATAAGCAAGGTACTTGTCAAGAGCTTGGCCGAGGCACACGCCAACACAAATCCTAAACTTGAGTTCATACACGAGATGTTTAGAAAACCACCAGATGTTTCAAAGTGAGTCTATATAATAATCTACTACCTATTACTACTTAGCATCACTAAGTTTAATGTAATTAACAGCTATAATAATTTATTTAAATTTATAAATTATTTATTTGCTCTTGTTACGTCAGCTCTATCGCGCAACAAAAAGAAATACATTCAGCTGTTCGTCTAACTCTGAAAACACTGTTTAGTATAATATAGAATTTAGACATGTATTGTTGGCTAAAAAAACTGGTAAAATAGAAGAATTGTCAATGCCTAAGTGGCCACTCGATGTTATGAGAATCGAATATCTTGGATTTGGTTCCGGGTAAAATAAATGTAGGTTTTTGCTCCTTGCCATTATGTTATAGCCTTCTTAGTTACCCGAATTTCCGAGAAGTAAAATGGTAATGGATTGGGCGTAAAATGCGAGTTATATAGGACGCTGAGCACACCCTTCAAATATTCAGACATTAGTTAATTTTTTCTTTCCTAATTGCGGCGTCGTAACCAGATACCAAAAGCTTTGCGTAGAATCTACACTAACACTTAGTTAGCAGACAATCCTATGAAAATTTGTAATTATTAGATATTGAACATTAATTTATAAAGACAAGCTCCATTGACTATAGGGAAGGAACTGGTGAAGTTGTAAGAAATTTCGTCAAAGTATCCCCGACCCTTGCGATTGTTGAATACTTTGGTGCAGTAAAGAATTAAACAATGTGTAACTACGCCCTACTATGGCTTTAAGTTTCCTAATGGTGTTTAGCCCCAAGTTTCTCAATGTTTATATGATTAAATGAAATTTAATGTGTATTACTTTAACCAGGCTGTTGTTCTACAACTCGATGACTTACGAGGAGATGTGGCTCGACTGCGCGGATAAGCTCACAGGAATGATCCAGAACATCATAGAGTTCGCGAAGCTTATTCCGGGCTTCATGAAACTCACGCAAGACGATCAGATATTGCTGCTGAAATCTGGTAAGCATGAATTTATTCATAGCTTAGTTTTTTTTTGTTCCTTGACTAATAACATATTAACTAAAGATTCAACATAGCAATTTGGACCAGCCTTGGAATGAATATTCGTATTTGAGCAATATATAATATACCCTTACGATGCTGGTATATATAAGTTATATACTGGCTAGGTTCATAAAAATTATCTTCTGTTTTAGGTAAATTAGTAAACATTTTGTTATAGTAATGGCAATACATTACAGATAATAACAGAATTATAATAAGTGAAAGAAAAGCTTCTACAGGGGACAAACTTGAAAGCTACCGCTACAATGCCTATATCTAACACAGTAGCGTGAAAGCACTACTGTGACGGCTTGAAGGGCTCTGTACAATATCTTTGAGTGAAATAACCTCAATATTTGATCATGCTCGTCTTAAATATATTAATTTTGTTTTGTACACTGCTACTTATAAGCACATAACTTTTAACATACGTTGTATGCATAAATAACAAAAACATTATTTGTTTGTTTACAGGGTCCTTTGAATTGGCAATTGTGCGTCTTTCGAGATTGATCGATGTGAATCGCGAACAAGTGCTGTACGGAGATGTTGTTCTGCCTATACGCGAATGCGTACATGCTCGGTAAGCTTGAAATTATCTAGTCTTAACTTCTGGTAGTAGAGTTTTTAAAATCGAAACAGTAGAAAATATATTGTGTAATTTAATAATGTATTAGAGTCTCTCTCTTGTTAGCTTTTGTTGTCCTGTAAGAAGGTTTATCTATGTTAGAGCTATGTTATAATGGGATATACTTATAATGGATCCTTTAAGCGTACACGTACACCCCGTGTACTGCAAAAACATTAAAATTTTAAATTATTGTTAAATTAAACGCTGCGAATTAATCGATTATTGTACAGATATCAATATTTATTCAGAATTTTGCTAATATTTTTGACACAATCAATTGTTTTTGTAAAATTACGCCACAATTTTTTTAAGTTATTTTAAGCGTAATTATTCTTTTGTACAAATTACGTAACAAAAAAATGTATACAAAAAAAAACCTAAACGGACTAGAATATAAATAATGATACACGATATTTTCTTTTGTTTTTGATTGCAGTGGATTTATATTTTTTCTTTGTTTATAGTGATGCGCGTGATATGGCACTAGTCGTTGGCATATTCGATGCCGCCAAGACAATCGCCAGACTGAAGCTTACTGAGACCGAACTGGCCTTGTACCAGAGCCTTGTACTTCTGTGGCCAGGTGAGTATTGTATTGATATCACTGATATTAATAATGAGTCTTATTTTTACTCAATGAACTTTTTCTTAGTATTGAAGATAGATCTACGAGTTTTAATTAAGCAATTCAGCAAGTTATAGTGAAATTACTTTTTTTCTTCGCATAAAAGTTAAGTTTGCAAAGTAATTGCTAGGCTATGTCTGTAAGATATGTAGGTCAAATAATTATTAAGTAGTTAAATAATTTTAAGTATTTGTAAAGCTGCGTTTCTTATAGATACGTATAACCAACCGTAATATGAAAGTGAAAACTCTTTTATTATTTGTTATTGCTACGAAACTTGCAAGATGTTTACTTGCTTGCACCCGATGCTAAGTGATACGCCCTGTCCGTAAGGAAAGCAGTGATAGACGCCACAAATCCGCTCACCGCTTTGAGATACTACGTCTCGTTTACCCAGTAATTGCGTTAACTACGTTGTCCCGAAATCCATAAGACAGTGTTTACACACTATGCTTTTAGCAGTGGAAATATGTACTTCCAGCCAGCCATGTTAAAAAACAACTTACCAACTTTAGAGCCATCGTTTTATTGAAAGAAGAAGAAAATAATATTCGTTATTTGATAAATTTAGAGCGACACGGCGTTCGAGGCAACCCAGAGATCCAGTGCCTGTTCAACATGTCGATGGCGGCGATGCGCCACGAAATAGAGACCAATCACGCGCCTCTCAAGGGTGACGTCACAGTCTTGGACACGCTCCTGGCCAAGATACCTACCTTCAGGTATGTGTCATTATATATGCTACGGATTCGAACCCGGTATTCTTATGTTAAATGTTTTATATAACGTGTCTTACAGAGAGCTATCGCTAATGCACTTGGAGGCGCTGTGCCGTTTCAAGGCGGCCCACCCGCACCACGTGTTCCCGGCGCTTACAAGGAGCTGTTCTCTCTGGACAGCGTACTGGACTATACACACGGCTAAGCTATGTACACCGGGGTCACCCGCCCGCCCTTTGTTGACCTATTTATAATTGTATGTATGTACTTTGAGACTGTTATTTACGTATACGTGCGTACGTACAATATATACGTTGTTTCTTTCCCCCGTATTGAGTTTAGTTCGATCCTAGCGGGCGGCTGCCTCCGCGCGCATGCCGCGAAGTGCTCGAGTGGCGTGATAGTCTGTGATAACGCCCGCGCGTGCCCGTGATAGCTCGTGATAGCGTCGGCTGATGCCGCGAGCTTGTACGGCGCATTACGAGCGCTTCACGCTCACCCGTGACGCTATCACAAATGATCAATGCCGCGTCGTTAATAACGTTAAATGTATTTAACATTGAATGAAGAAATAATAATTATATATAAAGATATAATAATAGATATAGAGTTTTTATTAAGAAATAAATAAAAGTTATAAAAGATGTAGACAGGTTTTGATGATCACACAACAGTTTCTTGTAAGCGAGAGCGTTTTATTGGTAGGTCTTTTTTTAATTATTCTATTAGTTATTTTTAAAGAGAATTGTAACTTGTTATTTATTTCAAATGATTATTAATATTGATGTTTTTTATCCCTTCAATGTAGGAAGTCGATTATGTTGTAATTTAGGTATACAAAGTACTGCCCAATATTTTGTACTTTATAATTTCTTTATAAGCTTTCGTTAATGAAACAAATGAGTCGAACACGTTTTATGGAGCAATGAAAATATTCTGAAAATAACAAATAACGTAATTTAAATTTTTATAGTAAGCTCGGGCGTCATTCGACGCGCAGTTTATGAACAAAAGTACAGTCGAAACGATCATTCCGTTATTGGGTGCCTACGGTTAATTTCATGCCGTCATCACTAATTTGAAATCACAGTTTTGAACTTTCTTTCTATTTTTATATTTATCATGGATTTGAACTTTTGTTCAATTTTACTTAGGCGTATTACGATTTTAAACATTCGTTCGATTCTTACTATTTGTATCGCTATTGATGGTGAGTTCAATGAGTTCAAGTTGGGTTTCTCGATCGAAATGTAGCGTTTTTTCAACAGGGTCGACGCAATATTTTAATGTTATACCACCAGCATATTTCATGTGTTCATTTTTCAAATCGATTATTCGGTATCGATTCTTTGAGCGCACGATTTTTTATACAATTCTCGTGTTTATTGTAACTTGATGTTATTTTATATTTTTCAGTTTATTCCGCTTGATTGTTTATGAAATGAACGCTTCAGTTTTTTTTATATATCGGCACTCAAAAACGGGATGAATTATCTGTATAGGCGATATATATTTGCGTAGCAGGCAATTTACAAGTTTTTTTTTATATAACCTATTTAGAGTGAATTTGATCTCATTGTGTTTGCACTTTTCTACGCTTGGGTGCCATTATATTTCGGATTTGTATCGCATAATAGAAAAAATAAGTCGACCATGCATAATAATTTATATTTATAAACAATAAGGTACATCTCTTTTTTTATTTTTAACGATGATACGTAAATTATTGTTGCTCGTTTTTTTTTTTTGCTTTTTACTGTTTTTTTTTACTATGTTGTTAAACGCTTATTTTATATGTTTTTCTATTGTTTTATTTTGCATCTAAATTGCCTGCTAGGTTTTTAGAATTATTATTAACCATCAATTTTCTAACACTTATGCTAAGTTTTGTCGAATAGCCTTTATTATAGACTGGTTTATAATAGTGTTAAAAAGTATAATTCTTAACTCGTATTTTGTAAATAGCTAATATTCATATGTATTTTATATTAAATATTATATAAGGTTCGATGGGTTATTTTTAATTTTACATTCTATTATAAACAAATAAAAACAGATTTTCCACTTGGATTGAGAGATGTTTGATCTTTGAAAGTCACGTGAAAAATGTTGTTTTTTTTTCCTTTATATATATTATATATTTTTTGTTAAATAAAGCAATCTGTTATTGTCTATGTTTTTTTTGTTTTATTTTTTTTTCCATTTTTTCTTACAAATATTCTCTTTTTGTTTTTAGTTGGCGCAATCTCATAAAAATCACGTACACATAGATTTTTTTAATATCAATAAACATAGTTTATAAATATATACATAAATACATACATAGTGAGAATATATAGAGTTTAACAAAATATATACGGGTGGTTCAAATATTACTTTAAATAATACACAATGTTATGAGAAAAATAAATATATTTCCAATACGTTTATTTAAAAATTATTGAATATCGATATAGTTAATAGAACCGTTGAATGTTTAATCCAGATATTAATTAACGCAGCCTCTTCGCATTACGTCATTAATGACGTCACAAAGTATTGTTCCAAAACTACGAATTTTCCTTTACGATCCGTTTCAGAGATTATGTAAAATTAGTCGCTTCTAGTTAGATTATTTAGTGTCTAAAACCATTTCGGCATACCGATGAGCAATGTCCGATTTTTCGATGAAAATGGAGACTGATTCATTTAATAATGACGTGGTGTTAGGGGATAATTTAACGCCCTTGTGTTTAATGGAGACGCGTTATGACACTTGTATCATGATGATGGACATTTCCCATTAACTATATTGTTTTAGAGCACGGTACAATATAAAGCACTAAGACTGAGAGAAATCGGCTGAAACCGTTTAAGCTTTTGCCTAAACAATAAAAAAAAAAAGTAACCGTCTATTCATAAAATTTATGGAACGCGCAACCGTGTCCGAATCCACAAAATACAAAAAAAAAAAACAAATATAAATAAATATAAATAATACAAAAAAAGGAAAAGAAATGTATAATGAATCTGTTAAACTATATACCTCTCGCTGTAATAGCAATGTAATCAGAGTATCAAATGTTATTGGATTTAGATACAGGTTGTTCCATATTTTCTCGAATTTATTTTCAAGATTTTTCGATGGGGTTGAAAAATGATGATGGTTGAACCTTTCCGACGTGCGACACCAGAGGTCGGAGGGCTGGGGGTCGTGTCCAATCAATACTTCGTCTTTAGAAATCGTAGACTTTGTGACTGGTGCAGAGAACGTTGGGGGAAATTGAAACACGCTGTATCTCTTAATCGCGTGTGGACGAGACGTTAGAGCGTATAGTGATAGGCATAGGGTAAAAGTTTAATTGCTGAGTAGATTTAGTAGGTATTTCTAAAACTTTTATACTATGTTTTGCTAAATTTTCACTAAACAATATTATAGAGATGGACACTAAAGGATAGCGTTTAATATTAACAATTTGGTATAAAGGCGAGAATGGTTAATGCGGGAATATTGGATAATATGTTTGTGTGTCTTTGTGTGGTTTATATGTAGATGGTCATTTGTTTTCTTTGTTACTTTTATATCAGTTGTTCTAAAAGAGCTTCTATTTTATACTTGAACGATACCAGAATGTACGGGTGTCGGATCCTTACGGAATAGTAAAATTTTGTACCTCTTGTTTTTCTATGAGATAATTATTTTATATTACATAAAAGAAAAAAATATTGATTTGTTAAACTGAATATTACGTATTTTTACACATTAACTAAAACATATTAAAAAATCAAATTATAAAAAACCTATATCTATGTAAAGAAATCAGAATATATAAATACATATTTAGTAAGTGCACGTTGGTCGATGAGACGTGTTGGGTGTCGCAAACATTTTTCTCGTTTTCGTTTTTGTCACAGTTTTTTAATACGTTTGGAAACCGATGTCTTTTTCGATCAACCTGTACCTACGTTAGCTTTGTTGATTTGTGAAACTCAATACAAAACATTGTACCTAAACGTAGTTAAAATGAAGTTTGAGAACCAATAGAAAATAAATGTTATTGTTTTTATTACTATTCTCGAATCACTTGCAAAGGGATCTTGTTTTATTTTTTCACCTTTACGTATAAGTTTTAGTTATAAAACAGTCTGAGACATATTAAAATATACTTTATTTTATATATGGCCCTATTTTAACATACGCTATATGAGTGTAATATTGTATTTAAAGAAATTACAACCTTGTTTTTTGAAAGGACCTGAAAATTCTACTTTACTGAAGCAGAGAATCTGTAATTATTTCTCTAGTCTAGTATTACATTCGATCACTTTACACAAAATGGAACATTACGTTGGTCTTGGTTCATGACAACAAATTTAATATGATTATTTGATGAAATAGCATGAAACTCAGATGCTAGATAATCATCATCATCGTCATCACTAGCCTGTGTTTGCTTACTGCTGGACGTAGGTCTCCCCTAATGCCCGGCTTCTCCATAAGCGGGTTTTTGACCGTATCCCACCAAGCTGGACCAATTAGGGTTGGTGGGTGGACCGACTGATAAACATTATAAAATGTAAATAATCGAATATATCTACTATAGCTATTATAGCTAGCATAGTTGTCATCGCTATTTTGAACAGTAATTTCGTGAAACTGGTGGCTGAACTAACGTTCTATATAGCACAAGAGCCTATATTTCTATGTGTAAACATTACAAATAGAAAAATACCTAAAGATTACTTTTAATAATATAATTCTGATTCGCTGCAACAAGTATAAGAGTTTGAAATCTTTTTTTTTTTTAAAAAAAGGATATCTCTGCAACTCTAACAGTTGTTGTCCCACAATTAATAAGTATAGCAAACGAACAGTTTATTTTTACATAATTTAATAATAATCCGTCCCTGACTAGATTTATTGAACTTTCACCTTTGTCGATGTGTCACTTTTCCATAAAACTTTGTTAACACGCCATTGCACGCTGTGGACTACGAGTAAACCTACCAAAATAATGGCAAATATTGCTGGGAAGTATATTGTTCCGAAAGTGTGTTCCAGAATTGGGTACGGCCAAATACCGCGGCGGGCGTAGGTGCTGAATAATCTGTAACATTGAGCAGACATTGTTAATTATTGTTGTAACTATAATTTAGTTAAATTAAACTCGGAATCGATGTAGAACTTAACCTTAATCCACGGTGTAAAACGATTGGTGTTGTTACAAATTAACAGACACAGTGATTGACATCTTGAGATCAATTCATACGTAAGAAGTTCTGTTGTTCTAATTTAGAGTCCAAGATATATGAAGCCACTGTATTTTCTATACATAAAGGCGAAGAGATGGGTAAGATATTCACCGGATGGTAAGTAATACGCCGTGCTGATAAAAACCGTAGCATAAGACGCAACAAACCAGCTTTATACCCTGAGACACTAATGTATCAGTGGGAGCAAGCGGATATTACGTCCAATATTTCTAAGTAATTTCATTGGTTGCGAGTACCCTTTAAACTGGAAGACAGTATTGTTTTCTACTGCTTTGTGACAGAATTAGGCATAGGGTAGTACTTCCTTAGACGATCCGCCATAAAAATGAGATCTACCACCACGTAACATGATAATCCTTTTTTCATCACTTCCGAGTTTCAACTGGTTATGATAAAGTAACCACAATGACCAGGTGGATGCATAAGGCCGTAGACTAAGGTAAGCTTCTTGGTTTTTTATTTACACAGATTTTAGATCTTATTTAGCCTCTTTATATTATAATATTGTCATATATGTATACATGTGTGCTAGAATGAAGGACTATGACTAATTTTACGTAAAAGCTGTGCGATGTTTTGTTATCAGAAATCACCTTAATGTAGTTCATACATCAGAATGAACTACATTAACGCTACTATTCAATTTTGATTGCCTCTATATCCCATTAGTATGTACTTGCACTTTAAAAATCGTAGATCCTGGATTCGATACGGAATTACTTATTTTTGTGCTGGGTTGATAATGCAGGCTGATCACTCGATTGCCTATAAAGTTAAAAAAGATAATTCATGCGTCGAATGGTCATGTAAAACGTGTAGCTGTGTTTGCGTATACACTTGTGTACTAAAAATATTTCCTGTGTAATTAGCTGATCACTGATATAGTTCGGCCCTTGCAATGAAAATCGGCACGGAGAATAATATTATTACACCAAAATACCGTACAGTTTACAGTTATTAGAAGTTATATAGTATAAATATATATTAGAAGTTATAAAGTAGAAGTATAGTTATTAGAAGTTAAATATAAACGTAAGTACAACCGCATCCTACAGCTAAGAAGGAATGATTTGAATGCCTAGTTATAACGTTACTTTTAATGATACTTACACAAGAAGGTAAGACGTGTAGCAACCGTAGGTATGTGCAAGATACCACCGAGACGTAGGTTCACTCCTCGGCAGAAAGACGAACTCCCACAACACGACAGGCAGAATAGCCGTGTGCATAACATGGTTTGAATATTGACTTATCGCCTTGTCTATGAAATCGGGGAATACCAACCCCCTGTCGTATAAGTAAATTGGCCAGAAAATTGTAAATATCATCTGAAAAAATAAATGAATAGTTATAATTTCAAGGAACTTAATAGAATCAGTGAGTCTACTATCAGTTACAACGTTATAGTAACTTTGAAATATAAATTGTATAAAACCAAGATTAACTGTGTATTTCGGTATTTTTTCTTTCTGTTATAGTTACTTTCATCTTATTTATTATAGTATATAACAAAATTTTCGAAAAGTAAGTGCTAAGTTAAGTGTAAGAAAAAATAAGACTAACTTAAAAATCATAAGGTATTGAAATTAAATGTGACCTATGTAACCTAACAAAACTGAAGAGTTTTTTGTAAAACATTATTACGAATATATTTAGGTAAATAATTTGGCTGTAAATTACGACATTATCTGTTTTCGTATCGTTTTGTCACTTGTTTTTTATAGTTTTCCCTTCAAACTTCTCATTGTATTTCTCTCTGTCATTGAACGTACATAATATTAGAGGTACGAATCGTTTACAAAAATATTTTATCGTATAAAAGATTAGTATTTCGTAACTACTTCCGTGGTCTAGTAGTATCGGCCCTTTTACAAACCGAAGGAATCGAATGCTTTGGGTAATCGTGTGTTATCGTAGTTTTTTGGTTGGTTAGGACAATATGCGCCGATCACTCAAATGTCAGAAAAGTAAGATGGCCAAGTTTTGAATTGACATTTAAAAACTCGATCCCGGTGGTTAATACCAATAATCTTTGGTGGAATCATAGAACGTCAGTTTTTTTACTGACAACTAACTTATCCACCGATGGCAATTGACCCTTCAGGTTTTGGAGGTCAAACGCCAGTCGCTCTACGTGAAAACTACTAAGGTAAATCTGGATGGATTAGAAGTAAAGCCCAAGCTAACTTAAGAAAATGGCTATAGAAAGAATGACAAGTATAATAACCATTTTCTCAAAGATTTAATAAGACCTTAAGACTATTGAAAATACGAGGACATTAATTTTAATGTATGGTTGACGGCAAAATTGCGCTGTCAACTAAGTTATTAAATAGTCGAAGATGTGTTTAAATACTTACTAAACCAATTGGCAACATTAGACCTGTGTATACAACTTCTCTGTAGGACTTGAGGTACTTTATAACCTTAGGTTCCTTTATTTCGAGCAACGTTGGCAGATCACATAAAATACCAAATCCAGCGTAAAGAAGTTGAAATAGCTTAAAAGAAACAAAAACACAGATGACAAGAATGTTCAAAACCAGTATCAAATAAACTCTAATCTATAAACTTATTGCTTCAAAATATGACCGTGAATGAATATTTTTCTCTGATAATTTACCGACAAAGGAAAGATAAATGGAATTTTGAATAAATGAAAAATATCTTTATATTTATATATGTATTTGTCGGGGAGATTTGAAAACTTAATTGTGTAATGATAAGCTCGTTTGGAAAAATACATAAGAAAAGGTATTGTAAGAAAAAAGCTTCGAGTTAGTCCAGCTGTTGGACAAAAGAAAGAAAGTGGAGATTGAAGAAGATTAGAATGGCAACACGCTTTAACGAGCATATCAGTTTAGTAAAAAAGATTAATGCAATAAATTATAATTGTGATAACCTATTAAGTATGAAATATACACAAATCGAAGTGGATCAAAGTGGAGAGATGATAGAGAGATGCCAGTGTATGTTGTTTATAAAGTTACGTCGAAGGAATTTATAAGATTACGGGAAGAGGTTAGTACTTATGGCGTTCTTCTACTAATAATAGCTTGAGTAAAGAACTGCCCGATTTTATCATAGCAATTCTGATCTCAATTAGTGTGTGCTAATTTATACATGATTTGAAAAAAAATTAATATATCACATTTCTATTTCGTCTATTGACTAAAACGTTAAAAGACAGCTATATAATCAAAACTTACGACATTCCATATAGTTATATACACCCATTGTAAGGAATGAAAGGTTTTGATCTCAGGATCGTTTGTAATCTCTCCCTGCAGGGCAAAGAACATCACCAAGCTATTGACACCATGTAGTGCCAAGGTTGTTGTGTAGCCGATTAGCCGGTAATGCTCTAACGTAGCGATCATTCTGAAATTTAAGAACGATCAAACAAGTCCTTACGTAATTATGGAACGAGATTGTAAATAAAACTGATCCTAATAAAACAGCTTGCAAATTATTAAATTAAATATAATGCGATCAATGTTAAGTTACGTATTTTCAAAGGCAGAGGTTGTTTCATTTGATTTAGAATTTCTTTCTTTATCTACTACGTGTCATTTATAGAAATTTACGTTTTATAGTTCATATATTTCAGCTTTTCTATAAATGTAAACGTAAGAATATTTATACGTATACAAATATTGTCAAGTCCTCTGCGAACAAATGTAAAGAAAACAATATAGTGAAGGGCTTATTTATAGTTGGTAAAATTCATCAGCATTCTGCGGCAATTCTAGATAGGCATAAGGATCGGTGGAACGAAGAAACGCTTAATATTATCTGATTTGTTTACAGCAAAAATTTCGTATTTGGGTGTTAAAAATTCTTCAAATAAAACTTAATATTTTTAATAAAAAAGAAAAATTGTATTTTTTTAGAATGAATTATTTTAGGTATTGTAATAACGGATAGTTTTTAATATTGGCTTATTTTTATAATGTCCAGACTGCACATTACATGAACAATACAAAAGAACTGTCTGATTTCTTTCGGGATCTGATTTTTAATTGTCTCTAACTAGGAAAACAATTTAACTTACAAAAAAAACCTATACTTCAATAATGTAATTTTACTTAAACTGCTTTTAAAATCATGCTTAATTTTTTACTGCCGTCGAATCCCGTATATGAATCTAATATTAAGAGATAAGTTAACATTAAATATCTAAATAAATGAAAGTAGTTATTAAAATATTTCTTACCTCATTTTGTTTTTAATTATACTACCCAAGTCTAAATGTAGTTGAGACGTATGTAATATTACGTGTACCTGAAAAATTATACAAATTATGATAATTTCTTTGAACTATAACGTAACACAAGTTTATATTTTTATTATAAGGTATTTTAGTTTCTTGCGGCACATAAAGTCATTATTACACCACATTTTTTTTAAATTTTACGTATGAAATTTTTGTAAACTTGTGAATTATAATACATATTGAATAGAATTTTAATTATATATTATTCTGCAAATTTAAATTGACTACAGTAAATGCATACCTAATGTCAATTATCCATGAGCATCTTATTTTATTGGCACTGATATTTATATATAATCAATTCGAGATAGACACTTAAAATCGTACCTATTCGATAAATAACACGGCAGGGAAAAATGTAAACCTGTCAGTTGAATGGTTTCAATGAGACTGACCATGTTAATATCTAATATTATACACCAAGAACAAGGCAGTTTGATGAATTTAAAGTCCGTAAGGCTATTGTATCTCTTATATCTCAACATATGAGTTAAAACTGGTTGTTTGAACGCAATAGGAAGTTGTTCAAGACTGTTTTTCGCTATTTACGTACAAAGTAACAAAATTAACGTTGAAATTAAAACACGCTCGACAATTCTTTTTTCGAAAACGAACAATTGATGAATAAAAATAGAAACGACAATTTAAATGGTAAAACAATATATAAATATAAGACATTCATGAGTTTATAAGCCATTCTCATATATTACGTCACACGAAAATTGTGATTTTTTTCTTTCCCTCTCCTTGTCAGTACGTTATAGAAACCGAATGCCCTGCTTGGCAAATTTTGTTGACAAGCCCTCCCTACCCCTATTGTGTGCCATAATTATGGATGGTCCCTTATTGTTATAACTGTATAATACAGCTGTGTAGACTTTCGCTGCACAATTATCCATATATTTTTATTCAATTTTTAAGGTTCTGGGATAGAGCTAATAGTTAGTCTATTAAAAGAACCGCTAGTTTAAAAGCTAGTAATAGTAAATATAAATTAATGTTTTATATATAAACAGAATTTTGGCTTCAGAAGAGGTAATCAAACGAGACTGCCTATTTGATTTATTCTAAGTAGTCGATCATAAATGGAGAGAATTTCAATTGTCATCATTACTATAATTGTATTGCAACTGTTTACGAAGGTTAGCTTGCTCACGCAACTTCAACTTCCCTCTGCCGCGCAAAAAGATTTTCTTTCGTTTAAAAATACTTAGTTGGATTAGCGTGGTGTTAAATATCTTAAGTTTTACTTGTTAATTACCTTATAAAAAAATGTGCAATATAATTAATTATTTATTATGACAAAAGGGAGAAAAAATAATGAACCTGAGGTTTTTTTATTTCTTTATTACTGGTATGTAATTAGGCAGTTTACCAATATACAGTTATACTCCAAAATGGTTTTTTTTAAGCTTTTGCTTTCTTTTATTTCTTTCTTAGAAAATATTTTATGAATGTTTTTAACCGGTCGTGTCCAAAATATTTACAAAATTCATGTTATCTAACAGTTCATCTTAAAAGTTATTATAACGATTATATCTTGAAACTAATAAAAGAACTTTGTTACTGATGTTATAAAATTTTAAGTAAAATAATTAGTATTTCGCAAATTAAGATTGAATATAAATTGCTTCTAATGTGTTTGTTACGTTACGTTTGTTAGTCAATGTTCTTTGTTTAGCGTCGATTGTATTTTATGTAAAATGCCTAAATATTCAACTAAACTAAAGGATAATGCATAATTTATATTGGATTTTTCATGTAACATTGTCTCAAGTTTTGTTTGTTTGGCTTATGACCTTTTAAATCACTAAACGTTCGTTAATATTATGTCATAAAGGTTAAAAAAGTTGTTTTAAAAGTATATACGTGTATATTTATAATAAGTGCGTTTGTAATTACAAAACAAAGTATAGAAAAAAGTGGATTACCAAATTATTTTCTTGTTCACGTGATTAAAAGTGTGTATATATTTTATTTCTGAATATTCTGATCGTTTACAGCTTCCACGGTCCCGCGAAAACTATTATTTACACTTGATGTTGAGACACCTTTCGCTTCCCAAAGGGGCCTTTGGACCTAGGGCTTGGACTAGCATATTGCACGGACGGCATAAGATTGAAAGATGAAATGTTATTTGTAATTAATAAGATTGATCTAAATACAACTATCATGCTTTAGAAGATAATGCCATTGATACGTATTGTATTTACGTTGACCTACCTTAGTAAAATGTCTATGGCCAGTAGTGGACGGATAAAAGTTGCTGATGATGATGACGAAGATGAAGGTGTATCACCTTTATGTGACCCTTTAGCATATCTTGTTACTTAGTATATTTTTAAGCATTTCGAACGTACACCGTTTGCATCTCTTTTCTGTGTCTTAAACTTTTAGCTATATTTTTATAAAAACCATGACACGATCAGGCGTTCACCTGATGATAAGTGATACGCCCTACTCATAAAAAAAGCAAAGAAAGATGCCTCAAATCCACCGCTCGCCAGTAATTACGGTGGCTATGGTGCCCTTCACACCGGAAGGCAGCAGCATTTACGGTTTGCGCCAGAAACAGGCATCTAGTATCCTATACCACACAAACCCATTTAACTATCACTAACATACTTTACTATGCCTTCCTGTTAATGCATACAAAAATAACAGTTAGATATATAATTAAAATGTAATAAACTTATAAGAGATTAATATCGCCTAGGCAAAGATGACTAGTTGTACAGGTTTTTATTTCAACCTCAAGGAATAGTCTCTTACTTAGTACTTTCTTTAAGATACTTTGTTAAGAGAAATTAAAGACACAATAATATTACATTTTTTTATTTTCACGTATAGCGCACTCGTGGCAAGAACTGTCAACATGTTTTATCTGACCCCCCGTTTAAAGGTGTTCCATGGAAGCAAACACAGGACCAGACTAGGTTATCATCCGAAAATTGTTAAATTTAAGTAGCAATCCTTTTTCACGGCAATGATAAAATCATGACTTTAACACGGGAAACTTTTGTTACTAATTTATTTTTATTTATATAATATTCCAATAGTCCTCGTTTTAAAACTGGCCGGCCTTCCGCATATATAATATCAATAATTTTACCTTGAAGTAATTAATTGACAAAGCGTTATGTTTACTTAAAAGTTTTATAGTTCGTTATTGAAAAAGGAATATTATATTCATTAATTTCTTTAAAGTAATAGTCGCTGTTTATGGTCTATTGTTTTATAATTGTTCGACTGATCGCGATCCTTTTTTAGAAACTTTAGCCCTGTTTTATCGTGCATTCAGGCTCTTTATGAAGATATTTAACAAATAATAGCTAAGGACATGTTGGGCTCGTGCTAAAAGAGTTTCAGGATAAATTAATACAAAACAGGCAGGGAAAAGAAGATAACAAAGTAACCCATAGCAACAAGCTGCCTCCTACGATTACACATGGTGTTGTTGTTGATCAACCTTCACGACACGCTTGGCGTAATGTTTAGCGACCCTCACTGTTATGCCAAAGGGTGTAGGTTCGATTCCACTACGGTTAAAAATTATTGTGTGATGAATATAGTGGTTTTCCATGTCTGGATGATTGCATCTATATTTATACGATATTATTAAATGTCACTCAGTAATTGACATCTCGGTCAGATATGATAAATAAACAATAACGTTAGATGTATAAAGCCGCTTCATCACCATTTCGTTTACTCTGTTTAAATCTGTTTCGGCTATATTTTTGTTAAATTGTACGTGTCTTTAACAAAAAACGGTATGCCGTACAAAAATGCACTTGATATTGTTTGTACTTGGTTTGTTGGAATACCGGTAACGTAAGTGCATTTTTTTTTAATTTTGCTTTCCCGCCTGGAAGCTTTAGTTATCTTATTTTGTCTATTATAAAATAACCAAACAGAAAATTGTAAAGTTTATTGATATTGTATATTAAAACAAAGTTAAATATCTTCTTTTTGCTAGTCTATTGTTTATTTTACTCATAATTTTAAAGCGAGATAATTTGACGTTCTTAATAGGTTTTTTTATCCTACGATTGTATTTAAGAAAACAGATGCTTTAACGGACGGGCATTAAATACTTAAGTATTACTTAAGTATTTTCTGAAGTAAATCTATGGTCTATTGATTAAATCGGATAACAGTTTTTGTTACGTCTTACAATTCCCTGTCGTAATCTTTTTATAAAGCTATAGAGTTTATTTAATTAAAAACGTTAACCTTATAAATAACTATAATAAAAAATGTCTTAATTCTTCTATTCTAGGATAGCCTGGAGTAGGGCAGCAATGTAAAATACTTCTATTTAGGCTATAAAGATTTCTATGGCAAAAAATGTTAGGTCTGCCAGTAATAATTAAAAATAAAATATATATTTTTTTATGTCCCTCCGGCTGTTCTAGTACAAATCAAATTGAAGTAAAAAATGTCAAAAAATTAAAAGCGTAGATATTTACATTTGATAAGCTAAAATATTCAAATCTGTTCTCTACGTGTTTGAGATGTACGAATTAATTTTTGTTAGTTATATTCAAAAGTAGGAGGAATAAAACTTTTATAGGAGTTTTTGTACATAGCTATGTTGAAATTACGGTCAGATGAACATACAACCTATATTACTCGCTGATATGTCCAGTTAAAGAAGTGAAAATATATTAGATAGTATGATTTGATAGTATTCAAGCATGGAAAGTATTCAAAAATGTATAACATTTCAAAGAACTCTTTAGTTAGAAATTTACGTTTACAAAATGAAGATAAAAAAAATAGTAACTAAAAATAAAAACTTACACTTTAAGAGACTTGTTGTCTGATTAAGTTACAATTTATCAGTATCTTATCTTAAAAAATATAATAAAAAATGCTTGTTAAAAAACTTAATACTCACATACGTTCAATCTTGATGGTTACTTCACTTACAACTAAGGCAATGCACTCAAGCTGGAACTTGTTATACCTATTTAACATATAGGAAGTGAATTAGCGGACCAACTTTAAAAGGCATTACGTGAACTTGAAATAAAAAAGTTGATAAATTTTTACTACTATTAAAAGAATTTGTGTACATTTTGATTTAGTTCTTAATGATAATTACGCTAGTCTGGGGATGAATTTAGACTATTCTATTTGAATCAATTTTATTGATTATTTAAGCAAAATATTCTCTAAAACTTTATTTGTATAAGAATCAAGACCTACAACAAGTTATTATTATGATTAAATTAGGTGTTAAGAAAATGGTTATTTGTTTCATCTACGTAGATGGTACACAATAATGAATCTGACATATTTAGAGGTTTTATTGTGTTTGAGATAGGTGTTACTGTCTAATAATATATAGGAAAAACTTTAAATACATGAAAGATTAAAAACTTACCGGCAGATACTGTTTCAAAATAAATATTGGTGACAGAATTGTAAAATACGTCCAACTTTCTTTTAACGATGTAACCTTTAATAATAATAATGTAACCTTTAAATATAAAATAACTCCCGTCCTTGCTCACTGTTTTAACGATACTTAATACCAGTAAAAAGGATATTTAACAGAAATCAATAAAATATTTCATTGAAGAAACGAGTATTGAGTAAAGTAACGTTGTACAAGACCAGAACATCTGTTCATATAATGTCTACTCCTAAGAGGAAGCCAATCACATTATGCAGAAGCGGCTTAAATATCTAAGCTTCTTATTGGGTACTTTTTCATAATCAGACGTAATTAAAAATAATGTGAAGAGCACCTGGTGCATAATTCAATAAAGTGTTATTTGAAATCTTCCGAAGGCAAAAATGTGAGAAGTAAAATAACTAGAAACATTTATATATTAAAAATTCCTAATATGTCAATGACTAAGATTAATTAATTATTATTAATTTTACAATTTGCTCTAGATTGGAAATTCGATAAAGTTTATCGTTTTGCTTTTTCCTTTAAAGATCATACGTATATAATTAATACATGCAAAAAAATTGTTTTAACCTATTGAGTGTAATTAGAAATCATAGTGTAACCAATGGCTACCTGGTGGGTGAGAATAATACTACCCGTTTTGTCACAATAGTTCAAAGCAGCCACGGCCGGCAGCTATTTCCAGCCGAAGTTGGATGAAATTGAGTGGCCAAAATTGTACAAGTTTGGTTGACTCCAACTTTTCCTTAGCAGCATAGGCGCAATCCCGTTAGCGATAGAGGTCCCGCTCTTCAAATCTTTGAGAGTAGGAGAATTTTTGAAGGTCTCTCAACTTTCGGCAACCAAAACAGGAGTGAGAAGTAGTTTTATTTTTTTCTTTTTGTCAATGTTATAAGCCATAATGGGCATGCTAAGTGCTTTTTTCCTTTTTTTTTCCGTGGGGAATATGCCTACGCATACCCTTCCTCGCGGGGGCAAAGACGGGTTATATCGAACTCGCACCGAATAAAACCACTACGTTGTTCCTTCTTTGCGCCTTAGAGATGGGGTCACAGGAACTTTTTCGCATTCTTCTGCGACCCCATCAGCGTTGGCCGCCGAAGCAGCCCCATCTCGGCCCTACGGCCATCTGCCTCCCTCTGATTGCGTCGGAACTAACGACTCAGCTCTTCGTCTGTTAAGTAACAGACTCCCCCGAGTCTGTTACTCAGGGGCCATGGGAGCCAGGAGTTCCCAGCCCACGCAGGGACGAGACTCCCAGCGGCGGCCTCGATGTTAAGATCCGCCGCTAGCTCCGTTTCGGCCGCAGAAGGAGGAAAGATCGACGACACCATGCCGAATGTCTGCTCCTCCCACGGCCCCTCCACATGAGGTCGGCCTCCAGGAGATCAGATTACGCAATACAGATCACGCTGAAATTATACTATATGACGAAGAACACGAAATAATTTGCTAAATGTGATAAATGGATGAGATGTCTATAATTTGAGGGTATTAATGTCTTGTAACTATTGAAATGATTCTTTTTATGCCCATTGAAGCGTAAATAATTTTACATTTATTCGGGTAATCGGGTCATCAACCTGTATTGTTATAACTAGCAAACAACTATACAAAGATTCGCATCCTCTAGTTAAACGTGCACTTTTAGTCTAGAGGACTAGAAGGCACTGATATTTAGTGTTAACCGCGTTATTATTATTAATATTTTGAACAATATTTTTTTTCATAATCATCCATCATCATCAGCCTGTGTTAATCCACAGCTGGACATGGGCCTCCCCTAATGCCTTAGGGGGTTTTTGACCGCATCTCACCATGCGTGTCCATCCGACGCATGGATTATCTAATGCTTCAGATAATTGGGTGATCGGATAACAAAAATTTGTTTCCCCGCGGGAATCGAACCCACAACCTCCTTTAATAGTAAAAAAATTCAGTCCGTTGTCTCATTGAGTATAGCGAATTTAAGAACATTAAGATAAGAAGAAGAACGTGTTGTGGGTACATTCTTAAAGTTGCCGTAAAACTAAATAATTTTTTAAATAAAAAATTGTAAGTTATTCCACTAAAAGATTTTTAAGAAAAGGTTACTCAAATTAAGGTAATGTTGAAAATTTAAAGATAATAAACATATAGAAAATGTGCAAATCAAAAATAAAGACCAAGAGGATGAGACTTTTGTAAGTATAATAATTTAAAATGTAAACCTATACAGTAGTACTATAAAGCGTAGCCTCATAGGAAAACAGAAATTTTCTTATTTTGATAACTTTTAACCTTCGTATGTGTCACAAAGTAGATAATATATGTGGTATTTGTTAAAACATGGAATTAAATTGAAATATTTTTGCATTCTTTTTTAGAATTTTTATTTTAATAATCAAAGGCTGATAAATGATCGATAAAATTATAAGCTTAATTATATCGTTAGGTTAAGCTTACATTTCCCCGTGACTTTTTCAATCGGCTTACACCCTTTTTATTAAAAGTACTTTCCTACTGACCTTTACCAATCAAATCTACGTTATTTGTGATAATTTCGCTCTACAATTATAAAAGATTTTACGGACTGAACATTACGTAAGTTTAAGCGTTTTTCTGACAAAAACGGTCGTAGAGCAGAATATTATTTTGTAATTTTAATTATATTTGGGATAAACTGAGTTGTAGATGTTTGGATTTTGCATAAAATTATAATTATGAATTTAATATTACTTTAAATTTAAAACAAATTTTAACAACTGATTTAATTTGCAAATTCTTGCAGTTTTAGTTCACCTTGAATCATACTACCGTCTTTGGCTTGAGTCTATTGCACTCATGAAATTAGTATCGTTACATATAAAGCGTTATATTTCGAACTAAAACAATAGTATTTAAGCATTTAGTCTCTGTATTTTTTATTTGAAGACTTAGCCCATACACTTTTTTGTTGCAGGATCAAGGTTCTTACGTAATTTCGGCTACTGATCCGATAAAGTATGTATTACACATATTTAATGAAGTATCTTTAACGTCCTTAGCCTATGGTATTGAGCGTTTAGAAACCGGAGGTCGGAGTTCAAATACAATGTGGGACCAACAACATTTTCGTTGTTGTTTTAGTTGCTTCATGACAGTTTGGCGATCACCAAATATGTCTAAAAAGTAAAGATGATCCATGCTCGATGGCATGAAAGGGGTCGCACACCCCATTGACCAGCGTGGTGTCCAAATTCTCCTAATGGATAGGAATTATAGGAGGCCTATGTCACAGTGGACAGTGATGAACTGTATTTACTGATTTTTAAATACTCTAAGTTTTTGATTAGAAGCGATCGTTACCTGATGGTAAGTAATTTACGCCCTACCCATAAAAGCATACAGCCTCAGACGCATAAATCCCTTTCGCAACTTCCCATCCGCAACTTTGTGTTACATAAAGTTTACCATAGACAAGAGCCTGGAAGCATTACTTAGTTAACAAAAAAAAGCCACAATTCCCACACCGTCCCAAGACAAGAGATGAGACGTTTCTTTTACCTGATAATTATGCTGTTTTGCTGCCCTTTAACCGAAACGTTTAAATGATGCTTATTTGGAGTAATAATTGGCCATATACTAAAAATAACTCGTTCATGAATTTAATATTTCAAACTTGACTTATTCATTGTATTATAAAAGTTTACTTATTAAAAAATTGTATTCTTCAAATGTCCTTGTAATTTTGTAAAAAAAACATACTATATTCACCAAGATTTTGTCTAGTACCGATAATATTTTTTATGTTACTTTAACCTTATTAAATATATTGTAGCACTAATATTTGAAATGATTGATGTAGATACCTTTAATTGAAGTAATACTTAACTTCTCTTTTATGTAACTCTTTAAGCTGTAATAGAGTTAACTACGTTTAGTAAATAGATTTTAAGTAACTAGATAAATAAAGAAATTAATGTATAACATATTTGTTGGTAATTATGTCGAATGCTTTATTATAATGAGTGTCAATTTCTTACATTGTAATGATTGCCGTATAAATTGCAGTAGGCGCTTGGGGTATGCAAAAAGGATACCCTTGACAAGTGAATACCTTTGCAAGACGCAAAAGCGTCTTTTAAAATGATAAACTATTGGACTCTGCGGGCTCCTTTATTATATCTATTTAACGTAAATTCTTAAACTTAAAAAATATAAATAGAATCTGAATTTAAAACCAAACAATGTGATGAATGGAAAAATTATTACTTCTTTCACACCTGATTATCTTATGGGTAAATAGCCCCTCGTCAATCTCAAGTAATGTCAGAACTTTTTAAGTTTCTTCTGTTTATTATTTGATTTAAAAAATGTTAGTCGAATTTCCCACGATATGATACACACTTAATAGCAAAGTTTTTGTTCTCGTGATTTTTTATGGACCAATTCGTTCTATTATATTTTTCTTATTTAGTTAACTGTGGGATGGTACAATTGTTCTGAAACTATTCCTATTATACGCGGCCAAATACATTTTTTTAGCTAATTAGAATAGTTAGATTTGCTATACTAATTAGCTTTTATACCATATAACTTAATACAATAATAAAACAATGACATAATGTTGTCATATGGACCCCATAAGGGTACCCTCCTCAAACATTTTCTATTTTTCTTTTTTTTTCCAGTTAGATATTTCCAGTATCATCTATTCGTCTTTATAGTTTTTGCTAATTACAAAGTGTTTATATTTTAACTTTGTGTCTTCCCAGCCGGTGATGACATTGTCTTCATTCTATTGGAGCTGTACCCGAAATAGGTATTGATTATTTACAGTCTGTGTTTGTGACCATATTGAAGCAATATTTCTCCTGTTACATCCTTTGCTTTAAGTTGTGTTGCCATTTTTGTTTAATGTTGGGACGATGTTGTTGTGTTACTTTTTCACATAATAATTCATGCATATTTATTTATCTTTTTACAATTTATGCACCAACTGTGCAGAAGAGGCTAATGCCATAGGCACTTTCCAGCCAAGCTTAAGGTGGTGCGAAAATAAGGAGCGGCGAAGTGCACAGATAAAATATAGACGAGAACCTATGAGATAAACATAAGCATACTAATGAGCAAGTCTTTTGAATGTACGCTACTTTTTTAATTGAAGTATAAAAGTTATGTAAACCTACTTAGGATAATGTAACGAACTAATTTAGATCTACTTCAAAAAATATCCTTAATAAAAACTGATCTTTAGTTTTATTTATCTGCCAGCATAATTTTTAGTACCAAAGTCACTGCACATTGCACTATATCGGATGTAAATAAATCTGTAATTAATGTAAAAAAAGCCTGATGTCAGTCTTTAAAATAACTAAATCGTAAGAGCCTGAGTCCATTGTGGTGACAGACTGTTGTCAGTTATTAGACCCAGTTAAATCCTTTGTACAATAATAATTGTTAAAAATTTTAATACATTCTGTGTTGTTCTATGTTGTTAGACAGTTATAATGACAAGTAATTTACAAAAAAACATCCATATTTTGTGATAATTGGCTTAATTTAAATGATAGATTTAATGGAAAATCTATAAACATTTAATTGAAATTATGCAAATAGATATAAGTCATCGTTCTTATAAAAGACGCAATAATCTACTCATTTCTTTATAAGAGATCAAAATGTCATCGCAAACAAAAACAAAAATAGTCATATTGAATCTTACCAGATAGCGTATCTCTAAATTTATATGTAATTGATTATTTATCACGTGATAGATAGACGGATAGATAATTGAACAAGAGTGCTAATTAAAAAGTATTGCAGTAATCTCTACGAGGTAATTATTTCTCTAATGCTGGTGTAATTAATGCCACTTACGTTCACCTAATTGCTGAGTATTTATTTCATATGACATTACTACGTATAAACTTAATAAATAATAAGCACTGTTGTTTATTTAACTAGTTTGTAGTATTTTTATTGTCAATGAAAGAAGACGAGCAGTCGGGCCACCTGATGGAAATTGGTCGTGGACGACCACGGACATCGGCCATACCAGTAATATCAACAATGCGCTGCATACGTGAGACATAGGTGTAATGTCTCGTTTACCCAGTAAATTCGCTAGCTATCGTACACTTAAAACCGGAACACATGTTTTATTTTACACACTACTGCTTTGCGGTAGAATAAGGCACCGCGGTGCTATCGCCCCACGCGGCCCCTGTAAAAATAAATCATCGAGCTGTTTGTAGCTTCTTGTAGTACATCTTACCACATAATATTATAGGTAATTAAAATGTTAAATAAACTAACTTGCGTATTTTATATATTGTAATAATTTAAAATAATAAAATAAAAAAGGTTTCATTTAAATTAGTTAAAAATTCAGAACATTTTTAGAGATTTACTAAATGTTGCATTATTATTAAATCAAAGCATTACTATAATAATATATATATTTAACTTACAGTGAGCGTAGGTTTCCATTTGTCTTACATATTTTATTAATACTTTATGTTTTTAATTAATGAATAAGTAACATATACATACATTTTCTCAGTTAACTGAAATGTATTAGTACAGTCGCCTTTTATCAAAGAAGTCATTTTTTTAAATATTTTTTTTTACTATTGACTACGCAGGTAGACGAGCAGTCGGGCCACCTGATTGAAAGTGGTCACCGACGTTTATGGACATTTGCAATACCCGTGGTAGCACCACCGGGCTGCCTACGATGAGACATAGGATGTTAAGTCTAATTTACCCAGTAGATACGGAGGCTACGGTGCCGAAAACGGTGCCCTTCAAACCGGAACACAGTAATGTGTTCACACCACTGCTTTGCGGCATAAATAAGCACTGCGGTGGTAGCAACCCAGACGGTCCTCTGTAAAAAGGGAACCTACCACCTCTATAGTCATCAACTAATTCTAGATTGTTAGTAGTATTTTTTTGGCTTCATTTTATATTTTTGGGTGTTAACCCTAGTTTTAAATGTTATGTATTGAAAAACATTATAATCAACTCAAAAATAATAAAATTTTTATGTCACACCACCTGCAGCAGACGTTTATTGTTTGACCTTATTGTTATATTCAGAAATCTTATCGCATTTTATTTATGTTACGTTAATGATATCTTCTAACCGTTAACTTGTGAACTTAAACTTAAAACTGGTTTACAGAAAATCATTAAATTGTTTCGTCAATGTCGTCTGCTATCAATTGATTATTTCCATTAAACATTTCCTGTTTAGTTAGAAATATTAAAATTAAATGAAATTAATGTAAACAATAATTTCGTGTTTAATAATAATAAAAGTTCATTATACATTTTACAATTTAAGATACCACAGCGATTGAATAAAAATTCATTATTTTAAGACCTATTTAATTATCACGTAAATGCAAAGTATTTTGTACTTTAACACTGTATGATAGAGTGCAATTTTGTATGTTGATACAAGATAGAGTATTGATGCCGACTTCACCGCAAACAAGCAGTCTTGTACCGTTATTGGTTTAGAGTGGTCGTATACGTGTCATGAAGTCAGAAAAAGTCGCGTAAATAATCTATGAAGGCTATTCTACGGAACAAAACGAGGTAATTAAACAGAAAATCATATATATTATGTTAATTTTTTAGTCATTTTCATTTATTACAGCCATTGAAACGTCAATTGGTTAGACAGTGACTTGTAGTTTTATATTAATCCAAATTTTATATTTTTAAACGCATGCTAAAAGTACTTGAATATAAAGAATATATTTAATGATTTTATATAATATATTTAAAGGTTTATTATTTTAAAATACTGCCAGTAGCCGTTGTCTACTTCAGTAATTTATTCCAATTAGGTAATTTATTTATTCTTGATCAATTTTAAACTATTTTTCACAAAGTAATATTGAATAGAAACATTTCTTTGTAATCCTAACATTGCACTATCAATATATAATGCGGTTGTCGACTATTTCAACGTCCGGATTTAAGCAAAAGGTTTATTTTAGAGGAAGAAGGACCCTTTTTACAAGGAACACTCCGGGGTAGGACCTCCGTGGTACCTATATCTGCTTACAACCAGGTGAACGTCCAGCTCGTGTTATTGCCGTTACTAATAAAAAAAACAAGACGTATTACGCCTTATAATGCCTAAAATAAAAGATAAATTTGACAATATAGCCCATACCTGCCTAACGGCGTCATTTATGGTTTACGCGCTAAATACCGGTGCCTTCTTATGAGTGTATTACTTATCTAGATTTTTCTGTTTTTAGTCAGTAACTATAATCAATACGGATAGATAACAGTTCCGTTGCTAATGGTTACGTCGATTATAAACAGTCTAGATTTTATCTATTACCCTATTAAAGGTATTTTTTTAACATTTTAGTAATTGGAAAATAAAGTAAAAAATAATTTAAAGAAATTGTGTTGTATTATAATATAAATTACAGAACTTAATTGGGTCTGGAATTAAGTTCTGAAATTTATATACCTAAATACGGTCTTGTGTCAAATGCTTATGAATATAAATGATTAGCCCGAACTGTTATTGAACTGTACCTCTGGCAGACAAAACAACTATTTGTGCCGTAGTTTAATTAAGAATTCAATGGAAAAAAAATCAAATAATTACACAAATTACATTTTCTCGTATAGTTCAATTATATGCCAGTCGTATAGGTTTAATTAAAAACAGTTGCTAAGGTAATTAAGATAGTGATATTTGTTTGTTTTCAAATGTTTTGTTGAAGTATAATTACCCTAGTTTTAAAATTAATAAACTGATAAACTTTATAGACAACATAAAGAGAAAGATATTTTTATGTAAAGTAAGTTTTTTTATCACATATATAAATTGGGATATTAAAATAAAAACTAAAATTAGTTTCCGAAAGAGGAGTAAATCCCTAAGAGGAGTAAACCTGCTAAAGTACATTGATTAAAAACTCTAATTTATCGTATTTCTCATAATATTATATAAAAAAAATTACAGCTTCGGGTGCAGCTCCCTCTTAGTACAAATCAAAACAATAAACAAGATGAAAGGTTTTCACGTAATAAATATATATGCTTAAATTGGCATCTAATTGTAGGTGTAGATATAGTTACTTTAAACAAAAAAATCATGTAATGTAATTGCAATGGTTTTATAAGACGTCAATTGCGATTTGTAATTAGGAATATAATTGCTTTATCTCGGTGAATTGTTTTTGATTCAACCTAATCGGTTGACATTGCAATATTTGTGACATTGAGTTATTTCACAATTATGTTTTGAACGATAAATATTCACTTAAAATTTATAACTATGTATATTGATATGTGTATATTAAGCGAATTATTGTTATTTTATTATATTGGAATCTATCTGGAACGCAAATATTCAGCTAGTAAAATACGTTTTTATTTTGTTGGTCACATACGATAATAGTCCTAGTTTCGCTAATGCTTGAAATGGGCGAATGATTTAAGTCATAAAACTTTAGGAGTTAAAGTCAAAATAAATTCCCTTTCCGTCTGTTTTATTTACTTTTTATTTTATTATATCTTATTGTATACAATTTTTTCAGCGAAATGAAGAACTTGGTGCATTTTCGTATAATCGGCTACGTGACGACCATTGTGATGCATGTCTCAAATATTTATTTTATGGTGAAAGCCGTCAAGCACGACAACTATGAGGATCCCTATTTAAAGATATTCAGCCAGTTACAAAGTCGATACTTCACTTGTTGGACATTTGTAAGAACATTATAAACATATTTAAATACAACACAAGCCATGTTGTTCTTCTTTATGACCACCGGCTTATTCATTTCATTATTGTAAAGGCGGTTTGAAATTAACGGTTACATTGGCGCCTAAACACTTGTTAAATTTTGGCCTTCTTAACTTAATGTAATCATACTTTTCGAACAGAAATCTTTATTTTGATTATGATAGAGTTAGCCATAAATTAAATCGCTGAAATAGCATATTGTAAAAGATCCGCTTCTACAACATTTAGCCGTCTAATTTAAGAGGTACTATTGAAGTACTTTATTATTGTGATCCACAACAGTGTCACGCAAATTTGAGTCAGTGTAGTCAAGAGTTTCGAAGCAACAGCGCATACCAACTAGTATAACCAGAGGTATTTGGTAAAGTTACTTCTACGCAGAATTTAAAATCTGTCATAACACATATCTATAATAATATCCTCCTAGTCTATTGCGACTACGGCGTCCGATCTGTATTAGAGATCAGCCATCGGCGCAGGAAATATTATAGTGCATATCTTTTACTCTAATAGTCTGATGGGACGGAAAACCGACACGACCAGAGAGAGAGAGAGATATCAGGCACAGGACCGACTTTTTACATACCTATGCAACGCAGGTATTTTCTTACTTTACAAGCAATCAGGTGATAAGCCCACACCCTAACCAATTACGAAACGACAATTAAAAGTTGTTAAGTCCCAGTATTCGAACCCATGACATCCGGTTTCTTAAGCGCAAGCCCACTACCTAATACGCTTCAGATGAGTCATCCAAACTATAATACTTATTTGCACGGAAACTTTAGTTTTAATTTATAAAGATTAAAACAATGATGTTACAGGTTCTGCAGATCGTCTATGCGTTCATTGGCCTAACTTGTGATACGATGACGTTGCTAAACTCACGTAATATTAATTACAAATTACCGAAACATTTAAGAGGATTACGAGATACGTTGTTCTCAGGAGTATTATGGCCATCCACATGGGTATGTACAAAAAAATATAAACAATACAATAAAAATATATATAATTGGTCCAGTTAACTACCATTGTATCCTTTTGCGACGTCAATTTAAAACATCCATTTAAGAATTCTTTAACAATATAAGTGCGTTTAGAAATTCATATTTGTAACTAGATCTGTTTTCGTTGTACCGATTGTTTTAACTAAAAATAGAAGTATACTGAATGAGTCTTTACTCTGGCTTATCAACAATAAATAATTAAAAATACCATTGACTCTACGTTAAACAAATTTTTGAATGTATTGTTAGCTCTACCGCAATTATATAAACACTTTACACACGTAAAGTCAATTGACAGAATAATATATAGATAAGCGAAAAGAGATTTATAGCTTATCTAAACAGAGCAACCCAATAGCAACTTTTTTTTATCCTTGACTTTATGCTTCTAGACTAATGTCTTTGGTAAGCTTCGATCGCACACACTTAACACAGAGTTCGCAGGAAGCATCAATAGCAACGAAGCGATGTCTTACGTGTGGTGTTGTTATTCGTCGACTGTCACTCAAGGTTTAACATCTCAGTCTCTATACGTCAACAAAATTACTCAATTAATGATGGCACGTCGTTGCCATAGGTAACATCTCATGTTTATATTGCTATCTATGCAAATAAAATTTGAGAATATACACGATATAATATAAAACATAACAGCATATTTTAAATTTTTGTCTGTCCGTCTGTTTGTACTGAGCTAATCTATAGAATGGCTCGGTAAATTTTGACGGGACTTTCTCCTGGAAGTAACTCAGGCTACTTTTTACTCGACTACCAGAAAGAAGAATTGTTGCTCCGCTCCTAGTGATTCGAATTTGTTCATTCTTTTTTAAATAATAGGTAATAGCTGTCATTTGGTCCCATTTTTAAAAAATAATTCTGTGATAAGTACTTTAATAGATATTAATGATATTAAAAAATATGGCGACAAAAATTACAACCTCGAGCATTGCAAACACTGCCTCTATCTTAGGAGATACATTAAAACTATGCTTTACATAATTGTACAACTTAAGTTGGCCTACAATAAACTCCGCGAGAGCATATATCTATCTATATGTTTTGAAAACAAACCATTTTAATTTAAATAATATTAAAATTGCATTTTAGATTTATTATTTTAGAATTGCAATGCAATTGCAGTTCAGGCACATTCAAAAGTCATTTAAGATAATATACTGTAAGCTTACATACAAGTAATTGAAATTAAAATAATTTTCATTCTATGTGCATAAAACGTTTCATATATGACATTTTGATTAAATGAATACCTTAAAAGATATGAGAGATTTAAAATGCAGTAGCGGAAATCGCTGAGTAGTTTCTTGCAGAGGGCACGTTGTCACCATCATATATTGCGCGAAATGGTTATGTACTGTTTGAAGTCGGTCATAGTTTTTTTGTTAAGATTTTTCTTACAAAAAAACTAATGTTATTTTTTTAAGCTGCCGCGTGGACGCGGTTGCGCTTAACAGCTAAAAACTAAATACATGCTATAGCTAAAATTATAACGTCAGTTCTTTGCCATAAGTTACTTAAATTGCTCAAATTCGTCATGCCCTCAATTTCAATTTTATTACCATAGTTAAAATAATATGTTTTAGAAACTAAAATAAATGATGTTCCAATGTTAGGCTGTCGTCAGACGTTCTATTGCTAAAACACACTTTATCACTTTTACATAATTCAAACTGGGAACAGTATTTTCTATTTACATATATCACATTTTATTTACTTAGAGCCAACTAATAGTTAATTTCTGTTTCAGCTGGTCTTCACAGTGTTTTGGTCACTGTTCCTGTATAACAGAGACTTGATATTCCCGAAAGTTGCTGACAAAGTCCTTAGCCGCGCCTCAAATCACGTGATACATACCGCCATAATACCAGTGGTCATTTGGGAGCTTCTATTCACACCAAGGGTTCAGCCGAAATCGCATAAAAGGAACTTGCTGCACATGTTGTTCCATATTGCGCTCTATTTCCTCGTGTAAGTGTTATCAAATCCATAAAATAACTTTTTAATAAATCAAATAAAGTCAATTTCTAATCACTGCTTTACTAATTTTAATACTGCATAAGTGAGGTACATCAGGGAATTTTCATTTATTGGTGACTGGAATGATACAACAACTATTAACAAAAATTACTTATTATTAATACATGTACATTTATTCGAATTGATTAAACTGCATTTTAACAAAATAATACTGGGGGAGGTAGCTCCTATTTTAAGGGCACTGTTGCCAGCGTACTTTCTGGGTAAACGAGACATGACATCTCATGTTCTCCCCTACCCCCTACTCCTTCTTTCCTTATGGGTAGGACAGGTCCACTCATCCACAGGTTGAACGTCCACTCTATCACTTCTCACTTATGTTTCACAACTTTCTTAACTCTTTTATATAAAAGTTTAGAATCTCTTTTTTATGTTGCAGGTTATCGTATACGTATATAGAAAGGGGGATATGGATCTATCCGATTCTAACGAAGACATTTGGAACTATTTACTTTCCAATTATCTGCGCAATCATGCTGTTGATGATGACAACATATTACTATTTGCAATGGTGGTTAAATACTTCCATACACGGTGATGCTCTTAGTAAAAAGAAACATTCCAGCTAGTTTTATGATTATTATTTTGTTAAGCTTTAATTTTTTATACCAATATTTATTTCATAAAATTGTTGTGTAAATAAACTGTTACATTGTTGAGCCTAAAACTATTTTAAATATCTACATTTCAAATTTTGCCTGTGAAATGCAAGCTATACAGCTAACTATTGTTGATTAAAATCATTAAATAATTTAAGTTAGTTTTAAACAAAAATTTATATTAAAACTACATAAATTTTAAGAACGCGCACGTACGGATTGTCCTTGTATTAATTTTTGTTCTTATTGGAGTATGGATATATCTAATATTCTAATATAAGTAGATGTTACATGTATACTCAAATTTACCCTTTTATTGTAAGAAGTACGAATTTTAACAAAAAAAAATATGACCGACATCAAACAGTGTAAAAGCACTTTGCGCATCGTAAGCGTGCAACAACCGTTGTCTGCGCAAAAGTGTCCCGTGCATTCTTCACTTTCATGCGAAATTACACTGTATACTTTAAAATGGTTAGTATAGTCTATTCTTAAAACATTGATATATGCTCTTACTCTGTCCATTCAAGAAATAGCATTTACAACTCAACACACACGAGGTTGTGATTTTTGATGCCATATTTTTTTTACTTGAAAATCTATTACACTACTTATCACAAGAATATTAAAAAAAAATAGAGAATATGATAGCTACTGCTATTTGCAAAGGAATGATTAAAATCGGAGCACTAGAAGTGGCGCAACAATATATAAAAAAGAAACATACGATCCGAATTGAGTACTTTTTATGAGAAGTCGGTCAAAAATTGGAGCCGTTGTCGCAATGGCAAGCTAGCAGCTAAATGATAAATATACCGGAATGCACCTTGTCAAATATCTCTGTTAGGTGCCGAAGTAGTCTCGTTCGGATCGAAGACCTAGTCCAACTCAGACTATTCCAATCCAAACCCAAAAGCTATGATAGCCAGGAGATACTGACTCAAGCATCAAGACATTTAGTCCCCGGTGGCGGCCCTGGTGTTAATCCCCGCCAGTTACCCCCTTGTCTGGAGACTAATAGTATCATAGTATCATTGTATAGTATCTATGTACTATAGTGCGATGTTGTTAATACTAACCGATTCTTCTAAACCACATCTGCAGTGTAAAGAATTAAGGAAAAATCCTTGCTACTTTAGCTGCGAAGAATAAATGGCTTGCACATCCTTTACACCATTAGGAGCATCCTCGAAATCAGAATCTATTAGATCCTCTCAATGCCTCTAGCCAGCCAGGTTCTTATTAGATTGCATAGAAGACAGGTACCACATCATCTAGTCCCAAACTAAGTAAAGCTTTTAATACAGACATGACTGATAAATATGTAGTTGTACTCATTATTTTTTTTAAATCATATTATAAATATACAAACACCCAGACACGAGAAAAACGCTTTGTTAATAGCACAATATTTTCACCGTGGTGGAATCGAACCCACGTCCTTTGGTGGAACACCAAGGGTCAGTAACTACTACGCTAAACCGGTTGTCATGGTTAGGTGTCGTAGAGTGTTAATGCATTGTGTTGTAAACCAAACTTTTTTTTTTTTTTTTTTTTACCGTGGGAAATGCCTACGCATACCCGTCCTCGCGAGGCAAAGACGGTTATGTCACCACGCTAAAACCACCACGTTGTTCCTTCCTGACGCCTTTAGGGTGGGGTCACAGGAACGTTTTGCACTCATCTGCAACCCCACCGGCGCTGGCCACCGAAGCAGCCCCATCTCGGCCTTACGGCCATCTGCCTCCCTCTGGGCGCGTCGGAACTTGCGCGCCCTTCGTCTCGGCCCCTGTAGTTAGGTAACAGACTCCCCCGAGTCTGTTACTCAGGGGCCATGGGAGCCAGGAGTTCCCAGTCCACACAGGGACGATACTCCCAGCCCCCAGCGGCGGCCCGGATGTTAAGCTCCGCCGCTAGCTCCATTTCGGCCGCAGAAGGAGGAGAGATCGACGACACCATGCCGAATGTCCCCCCCTCCCACGGCCCCTCCACACCGCATCAGCGGTGCGGCCCCGCCGAGTCGCGGAGGAGAGGGAGGCGCCTCAGGCATACCGACACTCCTTTTCCCCGCGACTCCACCCTGGTTGCGAGAGACAGGAAGGGCGGCACCCTACCTCCTGCAACCCGGCCCTCGCACCTCCTTAGGCGCATCCAAAGCGGGCTTATTCAGCCAGCTTGGAGCAGCCTCCTCCACAGCCAGCCTTATTCCTCAGGCCGGCCAGGTTCCTCTTAGCTTCCCGCGGCTGGCCCAAGCCGCAGGTACTGAGCCCCACCGCTACGACAAAGCGAGAACCTGTTCGGGGGGTGGCGATTTGAGTTTGTTAACCAAACTTTTTTTTTTTTGCCGTTGGAAAAATCCAGCTTACGGATTCCAAAGTGAGGGCAGCGGGGATATGGGAGCTCCCCGGACCAAGATGGAGCGGCCGGTATACCCACTAATAAACCAACGGTTGTTCCTTTCTCATGTCGCTAGCCGGGGCCGCGGGCACTGATCACAGTCTTCGGCGACCCGGCGCGACGTGGCCCTCTGGGCCTCTTCTCTCCGGTGTGTTGGGACACCGGAACGTCGCTTTAGGCGCCGTGCCGGAACAAACAGCACGGCGCTCCCTCTTGAGCCCTTCTTCTGGGCGGCGGGCACCTCTTGCCGGCCGCCCAGGGCTCCAGTGTCAGGGGAAGGTCTGCGCGCGTACGCCACTCTTCGGCGCCCTGGCCTTCTTCTGCGGATAGCCAGGGCGTCACGGCCTCCTGTCCCTTTCCGCGGCCTCCTTCGGGCCATCACGTCCTCGCAGAAGCAGGACGGCGCCCACGACCTTTCGTCTCAAGCATCCTGCGCACTACGGCAGGAAGCGAAGGTCGTGCCCCACGACACACGCAGCTCTCGGCGTTGCTCGACCCAGGCTGGACACTCTTCCAGCGTGTGCTGGGCCGTCTCTTCGGCACATACGCCACAGTGGTGGCACTCTCTGTGGGCTCCTTACTGGCCACGCGGGCACAGGTACCTCCGAAACAGCCGTGTCCTGAGAGAACCTGCGTCGCGCGGAATGTTAGGAGCCGTGTCCTCTTTCAGCCACCACTTTAGAACGGGGCGTATGGTTATGGTTTGACGGCCGGCGCTGGGGTGCTCCAGCCGCAGCTCCCATCCTGATTGCAAGGGAGCGCAATTCTTCTGCGCCCCTTATTTCTTCCGGGGCTGGCCTGCAGCCCGAGACCTCGCCTCGGCTCTGACGCACTCGCAGGGTAGACCGGCTCGCATCCGTGTTGCCTCTAACAAAGAGGGTACAGGGAGCGAGGGTCTGAGGCCCGCCACAACTGGCTCACCTCGGGAGCAACTGTCCTCGCCACATCTCCACCCTTTAACGGAGCAGAGATGCAGCACCCTGTCAGTTTCGTCCGCGCCGGCTGAAGCCGGTACCCCTATATCTGGGGGCGTGCCTCATCCGCAACCTGGGGACGCGCGGATGGAGATCTGACAACTCCACACCGGGTTGTAAACCAAACTAGTCCAACTCTGAACAATGAAACGCCCGCCCCAGGCTGGCGAGCATACTTGAATCATAGCTTTAATTAATAGAACATTTTATTAACATAACATAAAAGTTATTTAATAAAGGACAAGGGGTTTTAACGCGGTAAATTTAGTTTACGATTTTCCCGACGTTTCGGGCACATTATATTATACATGGACCAAATCAAGCGCGAAAATTCGTTGTTTTTATAACATTACGTGTAGTATTTGGATAAATGCCGGAAAGTATTATCTAAGATAAAGGTGTTGATCGTGTTTTCTTTTTAACATTTAAAATTGATATCAAGCACATAAAGTCAACAGGATACAAACCCTTATAGTGCAGTCAATCAAAATTAAACCACGCAGCGCAATTAGATATTACGGTTTATAACGTATAATGATGACATTATAAAATTTTTTGTTGAGTGAAACGACGATACGGGAAAGATATTTACCTGCCCAGTTTATAAGATATTTAGCAAATGGCTCACAAGTCAAGGAATCAATATGGGTTGTTACACGTCTCGTTTACCTAATAAGTGTTTTTTATACTTTTATAGAAGACCAGCTTTTGTAAAAAAATAACCAAATAAATAGTATAATTTATATTTATTACTGATGTTTTTTTGTGCGCTGACGCAAGATGCTCAAGAAGTAATATTGACATATTTTTCAATAATTATAAGTGCAGAGTCATACACAATGTAAACCTAGAACTATTAAAAAACAACCTCCTTAAAAAGCTTTGTAGTACAGATACATGTACTTGGCATTTAACAACAATAGCAAAATACGAATAATTTGTAAATTATTCTAATATTAATTGTAATCGAACGAATCAATGATATTTAAATATTGTAATAATAACATAAACTAAATATTCAAACATTCAAGGTCGCTGCCGATACCATAGAAAGAAACGTCGGGTAACTGGCCATTCGTAGGTTGTTCGTATAAAATGTACTTTCGAAAAAAGAATCCCGCGACACCACCATCTCAAATAGACCCCTTCCGTATCACAAAGACTAGCGGTGGTTAAGGCTTTAGAAAACAGAGTGTCATAGATGGGGATCTTTGTTAACTGGTCACTTTCATCATTTGACAAAGAGTCATCGCAGCTGTATAATTACCTTGTACTCCCTATGACCTAACTATTAAAGGTGAATATTGTATGACATGTTTTAAATCAGGTGATGGGATAGGTTTGCATGTGTACGCTTCATGAGAGTGATCAGACTCATGCTGCGTTCTACATTTCACGGTCAAGAGTATTGGTGTTACTAGTGTAATAAGATGTTCCCCATTTTAAGGAGAGTTTTCGTCTTATAGTACAGTTATTTTATTAAGAAAAGTGCCGAGCTTCGAAAATAAATATAAAATTGCTTTTTCAAATTTAAAATGTTCGTAAATACTCTTTGAATACTTAAGGACAATTAAAAATGTAGTGCAATTAAAAAGTAAAAATTTTATAAGTAAAAAAAAAAGATCATAGGATTATTATATATAAATATAAATCTTTCGATTTTCGCAAATAGGTTTTTATGAAAAGGTTAACATAAAACAATTCCAAAGTAACGAAAAAAGCAATCAAATTGTGCAACGATTATACAAAGTTAAAACAACAACCTATCACATAAAAAAATCTTAATAACGATAGAACAAAAATTAAACATTCTGAATATAACAGGCAAATTTGAATATAGAACAACGTGACAACACTACAAATACAAAACAAAACAAATCAATACCTGACAACACTTAACAGCACCGTACATTTATCACCAACGGCGCGCCAAGCCAGCCGTCCGAACCATAGGCAATTGAAGAAAAAAAAGTACAACATGGCGGTCTCGTACGCGGTTTCCCGCCTTTTGAAGCGATCGTCGTCGTTCCTTTACATGAAAAGATACGAATCGACGATGGCCAGCCTCACGAAGGACGAAATTTTAATATTACTCAGACCGCCATTCACTAACTGGAGCAATATAATACGCGAGGCGGAGAAAGTGGTCGGCTACCCGACATCTTTCATGAACCTCCGATGCCTGCTGAGTGACGAGTTCGCTAATCTGGCTCTCTATTTGAGGAAATTGGTGAGTGTTTTTGAATAATTAATATTGGCTTTGGAGGGAGAGAGGTCTTTCCCGCCAAAATGTATTTCTTTAAAACGCACGTCATTGTTTAAAATTTTTATTTGAATTATAATTTGGATGGATATGTAAGAAATACCAAATGGACAGTCCTTTGTTTCCATTTTCAATTCAATTATAGGTATGATACTACATACTTTCACTCCATGAAAGTAGTTAACGAAGTTATTTACCTGCAGTCTATGATTTTTTTTAACTGATGTGTTTAAAGTAAAATTTTAATTATAATAATATAAATGATTTTGTTTTTTTCGTACATGTAGTGAAATATAAGTAGAAAAGTTAACTAAACAATTACAAAACTCGATAAAACATTAAAAAATTCAACCAAGCAACAACAGATTTAACAGTCTTCTAATTTTTTTCGTCTTTATTTTTGATAAGTAATTTAAATGAGCTTTTGTAAAGTTTATATATATCACAAGCTTTAAAATTTTTAGGTACTTCTAGTTTTAAAAAAATATATATTCTGTTACCTTCGAAAAATTGTGCTGCGAATAACTTATTAATTTCTTTACATTTACTACACAACAGCCTAAATAAATTTAATATACAGGTAAACCCAAATATTAATCGATCTTTAATATACCTTTAAAATTACTGCGTCTAATAAGTAACAATGAATAATTCTTGACTAAAATGAAAAGTAAAACATATTCTTTAAAATAAAACATCAAAAAGAATGAGGTCTATAGTAAAAGTGATTTAGGTCAAAACATTTGTAAGTCATGTTTTCTTTAATTTCCAGGTTGGAAGCAATCACATGGTAATGCAGACCGCTAAAAACGTTTTGTACGGCGATTCGAAAAACTTGCAACCTTGGGGCCTAATAATACTACTTCTATCAAAGTCTGTGAAAACGTACGTCCCGGCATCTCAAGCTAAAGTTATAGACGATCAGCAAAGAGCCCTTGCCGAGCTCATAGAGATGATGAGAACTGGACATTTAATTCATAAAGGCATTGTTAATGTACCATTTGCCAAACGTTCTAAGAGCACAGAATCTGCATTGTTCGGAAACAAAATAGCTATCCTACTTGGAGATTATCTTTTGGTCACAGCAAATTCGATGCTAGCCGGTCTCAAGAATCCTGATGTTCTCTACACAGTTTCATCTGGTTTGAAAAATTTATCAGAAGGTGAATTCATCGGTGAAAGGGATGAACAAAACATGCCGTTGCCTAGTAAGCCTCAATCGACAAATGATGATTTAGTATCTTTCGATGTGACATCTATTTCGACGGATGACATCTTGGGTAAATCAAGAAAAGAGTGGACAGCAAGGACAGTTTACAACGGGGTCAGCTTATTGGGAAGGGCGTGTCAGTCGGCGATGCTTTTGGCGAAACAGAATCGTGAGATGCAGAACTACGCTTATCATTTTGGATGTCACGTAGGATTAGCTTGGCAAGCGGCGGCAGAACTCCAAAGTCTGACATCAGATAGTAAAGATCAGTTTTGCTTGGCAAGCGCGCCCGTATTGTTTGCATTGGAAGACAACCCTGAATTGTATAAAACAATTCAACGAGCGAGGGACGATGTCAAAGATGTTGATTATGAAGATTTGAAATATAACATACTAAAAACGGAAGCGATTGGTAAAACCAAGAAGCTGTATAAAGAACACGCGGAAAAAGCTACCGAATATATAGACAGCATAGGAAATAACGAGTCTGTTGCAATGATAAAGAAGTTGATTAATACTTTTTGAGTTTGTTTCTGAGACCTGTTATTGTTAGTTTTTTAGAAATCTTACTAAATGTTAAGAAAATATGATCATATGAAACATTTACAACGATAATTATAAGAGTAATTTATACGTTGCACTTTAAAGGCCTTATAAAAAGTATCTGTTGTTAAGTTTACATAAAATTAAAAATATGTATTACAAAAAAGTAGAATTTATGGATCAACGATAATAATAAGAAATAACGATAATAAGAAATAACTATTACTCGTAATTTAGATTATTAGATAAGGTGTGATTAAGTATTACTAATAAGCTTTAATTCTTCCTTATTTAATTATTATTATTATTATAAAAATATCTTTGAACTTAATTGTTTTTTTAATAATAAATTTATCAACGATACCTTTTATGTTTCTTTTTTATAATAAAAAATATGATGAAATGAGAGTATTTTATTCGCAACATGTTATATATCTCCATCTAATACCGAATCTACAGCTATTATTCCCTAATACTATAATTCTTCTACCTATCATTATCAAGGAGTTTGGGTTGTGGATGTTACAACCTAAACCTATAACTCGGCAAAGGTTAAACTGCAGCAATTTAATGTATGGTGGTCAATTTGATGACCATATTGCTCTGTAATGACTGCCTATGGCTTAAAAGGCGGTAACAAATTATTGTATACCCATTGGACGCTTTACCCAATAATATTAATTTTAGACAATTGGGTGATCAGCTCTATCATCCTAACCAACCTAATATAGATAAAAATATACTGTTGTAGTCAACTGCCACCGGTTTGTATTTCACTTATAACTGATATTTGGTTTTCTCATCACAATAGGGTAAACTGGACTCATCACCTAAGATGTATGTTAATATATTTGGAAGTTCTTTTTAGACCGCTAAAGATGGTCTTGGATACTGACCTGGCGCTTGCATAAATTTCTATTGGCAGGTTAAATTCCAAATCTATGGTAGATTGATGTTTTATGAGAGCTGAACAGAGGCTAAATTTATTAAAAAGAAAAAAATTGAAATTATTATTTCTGCCTCCGTAGCCTTAGGTAGTGTGGTTACAAAACCGGAGGTCGTGGGTTCTCAGGAGATTATCCAGCGAGGACTTAATTACATTGTTATTTCCTAGAGCAATTTACGCCGATCATCCAATTGTCTGAAAAGTAAGATGATCCATGCGTCAGATTGGCATGTAAAAAGTCGGTCCACCCACCAAACCGCATTGGAGCAGCGTACCCCTAATAGAGAAGACATGCATTACGGGAGACCTATGTCCAGCAGGGGCCTAACACAAGCAGATGACGATGATGATAATTTGGAAATTGAATAACTTTGACGATTTTCAAAATGAACACAAAGTCTGTCGTTACTAATTAAAGGTAGTAATTAATCAAAAACATTAATATAATTTTCTTTTAGGTTTAATTACTATTATTTTCCAACTAGTCTAACTAGTTCTAGTTTATCTAAACCAAGAATTTATTTAACAGCGATTATGGCGAACATTGCGTAAAATTGTTGGTAACGATGATTTTGCATTTTTCCAAGGTCATTTATGTCATATGACCTAAAGATCTTAATCAAAACCAAAGTCATAAAAGTTAACACGCTTGCTTAAACATACAAAGTTAATGGTCACGTATTGTCCCTTTATCGTATTTAAAAAAAAAAAGAAGAATGTTTTTGTTCTATGTGCCTTTCTTTGAAAAGCGATAATAATTTTGATATAATGGATAATTATTTTTTATTATATTCATCATAATAAAATGGCTTTATATTTTATTATTTCTACATATTTTTTTATAACACTGACCTAGTAAGAGTTTTGTAGAAAAGGCTATGTTGTTTAGCCTTGCACGGCACTAAAAATAACGTTCAGTTTACATTTCTGAAAAAAAAATCCGAATTAAGAAAATGATAAAAGTTTTAAATGAAAAAATAAACATGTTATTAAACAATTTAACAAATTTTAGCGAATCGAATATGTAGGGGAAAAAAGTGAATAGACTGATAACTAATTATAAGAACTAAGGTAAAACTCGATAGGTATTGACGCGGTAATGTTGCACCAAATTTATGTCTGAATAAAATGGTAATAAAGTTAAAAGGTGTATTACCGACGTATTTATTGCAAATAAGGTCTATTAGGGGTACAATCTTTAACTCTCTAATAAACAATAGAGTTCATTGTATTACAGCAGAAATAGCTGACGTAAAATCAACTACTGAAAAATTTTGTCTGAGCAAAAAGATACCACCAAAAATATGCGAAATCTAAAACAGTCTATCATTGTCAGTAGATATAAAATAAAATCTCTCGTTTTTGACGTGGAATAATTAAAGGCTGCATCGTCATCACCGTCTGAGAAAATTATACAAGAGCTGCGAGATCGAATCGCTCGAAAAAAAATAATCTTTCTTGTGGAAAATTCCAAACAAACCTTTTTCCGGGCTAAAAAAAAATAATGAAGGATGGGACCTTGGTCCACAATATTATCACTTCGTTAATTACAAACATTGAGAAACCTAATAAAGTTTTGTGAGTTGACAACTCAGTTTAACCACGGTATAAACCGCAAACCACGGTACTGCCTCCGTAGCCTAGTGGTATAGGCGTTTGCTTTAGAAACCGGAAGTCGTGGGTTCGAATCCTGCGGGGACTCAACAAATTTTCATTGTTGTTTTCTAGTTGGTTAGGACAATTTTGGCCGATCACCCAATTGTCTGAAAAGTAAGATGATCCATGCGTCAGATGGGCATGTAAAAAGGCGGTCTACCCACCAACCCGCATTGGACCAGCATGGTGGGATACGGTCCAAAAACCCCCTAATAGATAGGGGTGTATTAGGGCAGGCCTATGTCCAGCAGTGGACTATTAAAGGCTGATCATGATAATGATAAACCGCAGCATTGAAATATGTTTTGATAACCCAGATTCTGCAAAACAATTACTTAAAAAAAGCAAACTCCCATTGCAAAATAACATAAAGATGTTTTCTGATCAAACTCCAACAAAACTATTTTAAAAGTTTTAGAGAAGAATTGACCCAACGAGAAACTAAAGGTGAGAAAATCTCATTATGAAATACGTCAATGGAAAAGCGGTCACAACGAATATTTCTCCAAAAAACTAATAGCAGTTGATAAAACGGTTCCATATTATAGTTCAATGAAGAACCACCTATGAAACACTGCCGCTACGAAAATTTCGCGGCGAGTCCCTCGCGATTTTCATTTTTATACTTTAATGCTAGTACCATTTGCAATTCAGGCAAATTCGATTAATTAAAATGTATCATACGGGGAATACCAACCACCATACATGTTATCTTACTGTCAGAGACATCGATCTGTAGGCGATCTCAAGCGATTCACTTTGGGCTTTCAAACTTCACCCATTATTATAATTACAGAACAGATGCCGTAGAAGGTGGAGTCTCTGCATACATACACAATAACTTAAATGATAATTTGTTAGAATCTAAATATAGTGGGGGCAATAACTATTTATGGATTCATTTACAAAAGTATGCACTAGACATTATAGTTTTTTTACAAACCAGGATACACAAACCATAATTATTTTCTTGCAGAGTTTAAATCACAGCTAGTAAATAAACCGCGAGCATTTGTTTTTGGGGACTTATCTTAGACCTTCCTACACAAGGTAAGAAAACAAAACAATATTAATTATTATAATAATAACAAAATTAAAATAGTTTTAAAGCGATCTGATCCAGAACTGATAAACAAAAAAGATAATACACACAGTACTAGAAAATGTGCAACTGAGGAATCTATACATGTAAGGTGGTTTGACTAATGCGTTGTAAATCGTAAATCGATTATGTATATTAATTAAAAAAAAAAAAACAATTGATCAGTCCCATTCACACTTATCTAACATTTATTAAACAAAAATCGCTGCTAACGATGAAAACGATGCTCACTAATTCTTTAACATTTTACCCTCGAAAATAAAAAATGTAAAACTCACTTCATGCATTCAATAAGCATCATGGCACAATATTTGGTAAATTAATCGTCAATAATTTAAATTAACGTTAATAAACAAGTTTAACAGTGTATAATAAACTATGTAATCACGTAAGTAACTTTGATTTGCCAATGTTGATAATATTTTTTTTTAATCTAACTCCCAGAAAGATAGGGTGTTCAAGAGGGCATGGGTCTGAAGACCTTGACTTTCTTGCCTTCGCAACAAAAGGCGAGCTAGTTTCGAGAGTAGTGTGACCCATACTTCCGAGAAGAAACGGCGGCAACGGCCAGCGCTGGTAGGGTTACAAAAGAGTTTGTAAAGGTATCTCCGACTTTTAGGCGCTAGGAAGTAACAACGGTGGTCTTAATCGCTTAGAGTCAAAAAATACTCATTTTTAAAACTAAGAAGACGGGAATACGTGGGCATATCCCCTGTGTAAAGAAAAAATACCAAGGACCGCTTATTAGCTTTAGAAAGAGCGACACATTAAGAAACCAACTAGTCGTTGTTATAGTGGGTATACCACCGGTCGGCCTTGATTAAAAAACCCCGTACACATCTGGACCCCTCTCAATAAGGTATCCTAGATCACTAAACTTACTAAAGGATAATTTGTCCAGTGGTAAAGAAAAATGTTCTAAAACATTATAAAACCTTGTTTAGCCATGGCCTGCCGGTCGATCGCTGCCATCACTCAATATTACGAGGTAAACAAAACAGTTCGGAAAATCATGGGTGACTTACAAATAAAATTCGACGCAATGTTGAACAATAACATACACGCGCATAGCGAAATCGGTCAAGAAAATCTCGATCGATCCAACTTCTAAGCTCAGTCCTATACTCTCAGCATTAATTGAGTACTAAAAAAGAAACCACTTCAATGAAATATGTTATGATATAATTAAGATTTAGTATGATTACTAGATAATTCATATATATAAAATTTCTAAAACTACTTACAAAATTTAGGAATAATAATAACATAACTTATTTTAGATCTTACTGAGGATATTCAAGGTTCAATCAGGCTTAAGTATTACACATGTTACTTCTTCATTATTTTTACTTTAGAACATTTTTACAGGTCATAATCGTTATCATCATCAGCCTGTGTCAGTCCACTGCTGGACATGGGCCTCCTCTAATGCACGTCACTGCTTCCGATCTTCGGCTATTCCCTTGTACTAAATGGTGTCTCTGTATATTATTTACTTTGTGGCTATTCTTATCTAGTTCCCTTCTTCTTCCCTTTTTATGCGAAGGGAAAAATTTCTAGTGCCTCGTTGATATGTATATATATGATATAAGCTATAATTTATGTTTTACAGGTATTTTAGTCTATTGAATTCCTATCTATTATAATATAATTGTATAACCCTCTATTCTTTTTTTCATTTTTTTTCTCTACGTCCATACGGATTTAACGATTTAGTTTGCCCCTTCTTATTTACACGATTAACATAAACTGCATTTTTTCAGCATTGCTAAGAAAAACGAGGTAAGACTTGTACCATACATTTCTGCATACTGTCCATTTTTTCATTTCCAGTTATCAACAAGAAATTAAGTGCAATATGGGCCGGTTATTTTTTGATTTATTCAATATTATATAAAAATAAAAAAAATCCTTTATTGTTTATTTCTTACGAGTGGGAACGATTTGATGCTGCCACTTACCTTTTAGCACCTTTAATTTGAGTGACCTGATGGTAACGAAATTCTCCGTATTACATTTTTAACCTGATTGGTATGAGTATATGCTTCGTCAAGTACTTTTATATGTTTCAAACAAGCGCCATCTAGTGTGATATTTCTTCTTTTCTTTACTTTGACTATGGTTTATTTTAACATTCTGTTTAAAAACGTTTACACACCGACAAATAGATGTCACAATACGATAATTTCGACATAAATTTCATACTTTTAATATAAAGTACTGTTATACAACAATTTTCTCGTTACTGTGCTGCTAGTGATCTATTTATTGAATTTTTTTTAATCATAATGTTTGTGGAAAATTTTTAACATTCTGTTAATTTTATACATTATTTAATTTTGTAATTCCATTTATACGAGAATAATTAATAACAGGTACGTTTTCATATTTTAAAAATAAGCCCCAGTAACAAATTTAATAAATAAATGGTTAAAAAACATTGTTTGAAGCATTTTAATGTAAGTTTTTGTGCAAGTGTCATCGACAAATGGTTCGTTTTAATTATACAAGAGGAGGCTTTAAATATATATCTTAAAATTTACTTACATTTAGAATATAGATTTAAAATGCAGAAGTTGGTGCAAAAAATATGTTAATACATATCTGACAGATTATACAAAATAATCCTTAGTAGATTGTATAGTCAATAATAATCTACTAAGGATTATTTCCAGTAACCATTTTGATACTGAATCTTAATCTCTTAGAAGTAATGAGAAACTGCCTCGTGGCCTAGTGGTAAGGGTGCTTTAGAAACCGTAGGTCGTAGGTTCGAATCCTGCGAGGACTCAACATATTTTTAATGTTGTTTCCTAGTTGCTTAGGGCAATTTGGGCTGATCACCCAATTGTCTGAAAAGTAAAATGATCCATGCGTCGGATGGGCATGTAAAATGTCGGTCCACTCACCCACCCGCATTGGACCAGCGTGGTGGGTTACGCTCCAAAACCCCCTAATGGAGGAGTGGAGGCCTATGTCCAACAGTGGACTTACACAGGTTGATGATGATGATGAATGAGAAATTTAAGCTCCTCAAGAAGACTAGCTGGGGCGAGGTCCGTAGGAGACGCAGAGACAGTTTTAAAAAAAAGTTTTTTCTTCCTATTTTACCAATCAATAAGAAAAGCAGGTCGATCTTTGGTTAATAGCTATTATATGAGCTACAATCTGTCTAACGATGTTTTTATATAAAATCATGTACAGACAGCATATTACAATATCAGCTCGAGGACAACTTTCTTTTTATATATTCAAAATGAATTATAATTCAAATCTTTATTCAATTTAGAAATGTAATACTCGCTTATTGATTGTCAAGGACGCTTCCATCGGTTCAGAATACGATCCTATGACCTGAGAAGGACCAGCCGAAGAAACTCAGCGGGCCTATTTGTTATCTTTTAAAATTATAAGATATACATTCATATTAGCCATTTACAGTTCTATCATACGTAATTTAATTTGAAAAAGCGTGGAGCGGGCGTAGAGGTTGTGTTATCATTTATAAATTCTTCAACACAAACGTTCCCTTACTACTTTAAAAATTTATTAATAGTTAAATTCTGAACGTTTACTGGGATTTTGTTGTAAAATAGCATGCATTGTCCCATAAAAGATTTACTTACTCTTCGCAGTCTAGTTGCTGAAAGCATTCCATCACCAGGTCGTGTTATCATTTATCACATAAACGTTCTTGTGTTTACGCGAATACTACATGATTTAATAAAATAGTACGGATATTATAGCGTCTAATTTGGTTTACAATTTTCCTGACGTTTCAGGCACTTTTACAGGATACATGGTCACGGGCAGACTAAGGTGTTGTTCGTATGTCAATTTTTTTAGCAGGCCATCGTCATGCTTTATTTTATTTATTCGTCCGTTTTACGCATACCGAGCTTATGGTATATTGAGGTCTAGTAGTAATTTGGATCCCAAGCAGGTGGTAACACTTAAACATCTTCTCTATTGAAACTAGGATGCTTTATAAATTCAATAGCGTCGTGTATCATCCTGGATAGGAATCGGTGTTCTTTAGCAAGGATTTATTTATAGTTAAATTCTGAACGTTTACTGGGATTTTGTTGTAAAATATCATGCATTGTCCCATAAAAGATTTACTTACTCTTCGCAGTCTAGTTGCTGGAAGAATTAAATTTGTTTGATTGTATTTATGTTATGTGCATTACAATGCCTGAGAAAATCATTTCTATTTTTCTACACATGTTTAGGTCTTTAAATATATGTTGATAAGTAACGGTTAGTATTTTAATCCGTTTTTTATCCACCATACTTTCCCACAGTAGACTATTAGTCGACTGAATGCAATGAGATTTATAATAACTAATTAAGGAAGAAACGAAGTAAGACTCTCTTGCATTAAAGAGTATTGGAATTATACTCAGTTTTATTTTTAAGTATAAAATAATGACTTCCTTTCTTAAGAATAAACCTGGCCGGCTTGTGGTGCAAGGCCGGCTGAGGAGGAGGCTGCTCCAAGCGTGTTGAACAAGCCCCCTTTGGATGCGCCTTTGGAGGGTGCGAGAGACGAGTTGCAGGAGATACGTCTGCCGCCCTTCCTGCCCTTCGCAACCAAGGAGGAGTCACGGGGGAAGAGGCGTGTTGGTAGTTCGTAGGCCGCTGTCCCTATCCTCCGTGACTCGGCGTGGCCGCATCGCCGATACGCTGTGAAGGGGCCGTGGGAGGAGAGGACATTCGTCATGGTGTTTTCGATCTCTTCTCCTCCTACGGCCGAAATGGAGCTAGCGGCAGAGCTAAACATCATTGCCCCTGCTGGGGGCTGGGAATCTCGCCCATGCGTGAGCTGGGAACTCCTGGCTCACATGGCCCCTGAGTAACAGACTCGGGGGAGTTTATTACCTAACTACAGAGGCCGAGACGAAGAGCGCGTTAGCTCCGATGCGACCAGAGGGAGGCAGATGGCCATAGGGCCAAGAAGGGGCTGCTTCAGCGGCCAGCGCTGGTGTGGTCGCAAAAAAATCCGTTCCTGTGACCCCATCTCTAAGGCCAAGAAGGAACAACGTGGCAGTTTTAGTCGGTGGAAGTCTGACATAACCCGTCTTTGCCCCCGCCAGGACATGAATGCGTAGGCATTTCCCCACGGTAAAAAAAGGGGTCGATCACCCAATAGCCTGAAAAGTAAGATGATTCATGTGACTGATGGGCATGTAAAAAGTCGGGCCACACAACAACCCGCATTGGACCAGCGTTGTGGGATACTGTCCAAAAATCCCCTAATGGATAAGGGGTGTATTAGAGGAGGCCTATGTCCAGCAGTGGACTATTACAGGCTCATGATGATTATGCTGATAGTTTTTTGGTTTAAGAGCTTTATAACTGTGCGCAGGATGAATAATTAAATATATCAATAGTTATTATCACAAGCATAATGCTATAAGATACTTTGAAATAGCTAACGCCATGTCAGTTAATTATCTGATTTTCTTGACATCATATGCTGCGGAGCTGAGTTTATTAGCCAGTCCATTAATATGAGGGCCACACTACAATCTCGCAACTATTGTAATGAATAACAATAAACATGAAATGTTAATGAAAATACTAATAACAATAAATAACATAAGAATATAGTGGTAAGTATTAAAATAAAAAGAAATAAATAAAATTTTAGTAAAAAATAAAAAGTTACTTAACATTTTTGCCATTGTAACTTTAGACAGAAGAATATAAAGTTATTATTTTAATATAACAAGTTTTAAAATAAAAGTAAATAGTAAAAAGTAGTCGCTTAAAATGTTATATTTCACATACTATATGTTTCATATTTTGTTATTTGACAACAGTCTTTATTTGTTTTAATATTTATGTTATTATTATTACAAAGTGGGAATGAAAATCCGTACACATATCTTAATAACACATTCATACATAAATACCTTCCTTTACTCTTTAATTGCTGTAGATATAATTGTTGTGATACAATTATATATTTGATATAAATAAAAAATAGGGCTTGAGGTAAATATACAGCGGATTTCCAACAACATAGTTGGATTAACAAAATCAAATTAAATATTAAAAGTCTTAATGTAAATTAATAACAATTAGTGCATAAATTATTGTGTCGACTCTATTTTGTCTTACCTACAATGAATTTATTTTGTGCCGGTTTCACAAAAAAACGGGGTACTCAATTCGGGACTCTGGTTTTTTAAATGTTTTCTTGTCAACCTTTCTAGTTGTAGACCGTCTTCGGTGAATATTTTTTGTTTTGAAACTGATCTGTTTTATCATTGTAGAATTTACAATGGCCAGATCAACAGTTTTTAACATTTTAAAACCGATATCATTCAAAATATTCCCTTCACGCTTTTATTTTGAAGGAAATGACTATAATATAAAAAGTAATATTAATAATTGTTATTAAAACTTAAACAAGAAATGATATACAGTGATTGAAATTTGTGTAAAACAGTCACACGATGTGTAGGTATTATTTAAAACTAGTGAATACTTAAACATTTAAACCTAATTAGCTTTTTAAAGTTGCCCCGGCACTATTAGTTTTGAGGGGATAAGTATAGTTGATTTGCTGGTCCTTATAGATATATATATATATATATATGTAGTGAAAAGTTAAACATATAAGTTTAAATATGGTACAAGTGTTGCAGTCTATGTATTGAATTTTGTTTCGTACAAAATGCTAAGCGTTACAGAGGGCAGTTAATTGAGTAAAGATGATAGCAATGGTCTAAAAGCCAAATGTAATTAAATCTATAACTCAAGGTTAATTTAAAAGAACCATTTTAATTTCAACATATTACTATAATGTAATTTATTTACTTATATAAATTATAACATGTTTCATTTTTAGACTTAACTATTGCCTTGGTTGCCTAGTGGTTAAAGATTACATTCTAGAAACCGGAGTTCGTGTATGTGAATCCTGCGTACAATTTTCGTCCCTTGTTTGTTGATTATGATATTGCATTGAGTAGAGCGAGGCGTATCCTGCTAACTCAATTGGTTTTAAGCAAAATTTTCCTTGCAGTAGATAGATATGTATAAGAGATCTTTATCGATTTGTTGTCCCGTCGGACTATGAGAGCGAAAGAAAGGCACCTATCTCTTTGCGCACTTGTGCATCGTTATATCTTTTGCGCAGATGGCTGACCTTTAATAAAGATCTTTCCTAATCTTTTTCATTATTGAATTTCAATTAAGAAATTACTAGCGAAGGTAAAGCTTATTGACATAAGCAGTAGTTAGAGAATAAACTACTTAAATCATACTTTAATAAATAAAAAAATTTATACAGACTTTGCGCATATTTGCTAAACAGACAGGATTACAACTTGTCTATCAAATGAAAGAAGTTTATAAGTGACACAGTTGAAATAATAAAAAACACATTGATATAAAATATTTCTATAGCTTAAATTTTAAGAATGTTACGGTTTTTAACTGACGTTGATCCACTAAACATATCTAGGTTATAAATGTTACTAGGCCTCTGTAATATAATTTTTTTCCAATCACGTTACGTATTTTTAAACACTAAAAAACCTATAAAACTGTCGTAAAGTATGATAATACAAAGTTAATTTCTGGTTTGTGCATTGCACAACAAATATAAGGGCCTATATTATTATGCATATTTTATGTCGGCGATTTTGGCGATAAGAACTCACGTAACCTAAAACAGAGGCGTAGTGGATGGACGGTGTCATACTTATTTGGTAAATATGTTTTATCTAAAGGCAGTTTCTCTTTGTAAATTTTAACCGTAGTAGAGCAACTATTTATTTTTAATTCGTATAAATGGATAAACTGACATAAGAACAGCAAGACTGTGAAATTATTTATAAGAAAACTTAAAGAATAAATATAAACTTTAAGATTTAACTCAAGCTTTAAATTAAGAATACATTTAAACATGTCTGGCCGATTAACGTAATTGAAAAGAATCTGTAATACCTAACATTTTGTAATTCCACATACACATTTTTCTTATTTTATTATTTTTGTTTACTTGACAGATGTAGTGGTAGAGAGTTAACTAAACGTTAGGGTTTTGATATATTTTTAATATTTTCACTTTCAGAATTTCTATTAAATGTGATTTATCTTAATCATCGACAGGTTTATAATTGTCATGTTTAAGTTCATCATACATAGTCTGCTTTTTCCTCAAAATTTTTCTTAGTTAACCCGAGTGATATTCTTCACTCGGGTTGAACGTTCACACCTGAACAACTGAGTAATTAGGGACTGCAATCAAATTCTCACAATTCAAAGGGTAAACTAATAGGGCCATTTAGTATTAAAAAACTAGAAACCGATGATATTGTAATGCCATGATCATAGATTTTTTTTGCTTTTTATATCCTCAAAAAGATCGACTCCAATTTCAGTTCGAAAAGCACTTTCATTTTCATATCCGAGATCTGAAGTGCTTTTCGAACTAAAATTTACTTTTATCGCATTACTTTTGCCACCTCTGATTATTTCTTTTTGAAGTGTACAATTTTTTGTGTTCTTGCGATTTTGTACTTCAAAAATAGAATTCTTCGTACTCATTACATCGTGTAGTAATTACGAAGTGAAATCGATTTTAGATTCAATTATTTTTCAGATTGTCATCTTATGTCACTCTATTGTAATCGGTGTTTATTTATGGATTAATCCGCATTTGATTAAAAAGTTTTCTTAGTACATCATTACAGTTTATACAATAATGTCTGTATTTTATAGATATATATTAAGTATGCTGCTATATTTACTTAAAGAATAGTTAATAACTTAGAAACGGATTTGATACGAGTTTGTTTTAATTATAATCTATTACGTGCGTAATAAAAAAAACGACAAATACCGGTCTATGACCCCATAGCGTATGTAGGCTATTAAAACAATCGATAAAAAATGTTATTAAGTCATATGTTTGCGTAAAAAACTAAACAAAATATCAGTTAGATAAAACACAATCAAATAAGCGGCATCGTTTCAATAAGATCATTCCAAGATCGCGCGGCTTATTTATATAGTTTTATTAAAATTGGTCCAAATAGAAAAGAAACAGTACGTCATTTATGGTGTGAAGATGAAGTCACACTATTTTTTCTTTTAGTAAAAGAGCAAATCTATGATGTTTGTGAGAAAAAAATCATATCTGGCCTAAAAAACCCAAAATGACTGATTGCATGCGATGAAATTATTACATGTTGAGTCTTTGTTGTATAAGAAAGGTGTTCTTGACAACTTGACATATTCCTTGAATGATTTATTATTGTAAAGCCTATTTGAGCCAACCAACTAGAAAACAACCTACTACGTCTTTTACAACAGGATTTGTACCACAATCATTGATTTACAAAGCAAGCTGTAAATTATAAGCAACAAATGATCAACAAATACGATGCAAATATTTACAAAGACATAACCCCCATGTGTTGTTGTTTACAAATTTTCCACATGGAATTGTGAGTTAAGTTAAGGAATATTTCATAATTATTACGAAACAAAAAATGCACATGAATATTAACAATCACAAAGTCCGCGGCGTCACCTTTAAACGGAAAAACATATGTAACACGAATATAACAAATTTTATCATCGCCCAAGATCTATATCAGATATGAGAATCTCTGTCACACGGCCATATAGGATGTTTGAGTAAAAACTATGTTCATTAATTAATTTTTAATTTATTAATCAACATTCTTAATCTGAACAGGAATCTTCGAATACCGAGTTGCAAGTAGCTCATTCAATTTTATAATTAAATACTTTAGTGTTTGTGTCTTGTGTGTTTTCAGAATTTAACTGTTAATAAATTTAAAAAAGTAGTAAAGGAACGTTTATGTGATAAAGGTTATTATAACATTAATGAATTTATAAATGATAACACAGCCTGGTAATGGAATGCTCGCTCCAGGCTTTTTCAAGTATAATATACGTATTATAGAACTGTATGTAGCTCATAAGAAAATTTATATGTATATATTTGATTATTTTAAAAGATGACAAAATAGGCCCGCTGAGTTTCTTTCGCCGGTTCTTCTCAGGTCGGAGGCGTCCTATTCCGAACCGGTGGTAGCGTCGTTACACTTCTATATTGAATAAATATATTTGAATTTGAATTTGAGTGAATAGTTTCTCTTTTTGTATTAAGTAAAACATCTATAGTCTATTATGAAGAATAAAAAATTGGATATAGTTTTGTCGGAGAAGAAGAAATTGGCGATCAATTACCAATTACTTGAAGAACATTTCATTGTAATTATTTCTATTGCTTGCGCGAATATTATACATTATTAAATAAAATTACTTTTCCTTAATAACAACTTTACCAGGGCCGTGGTCACGGGTTGAGTCTACCCGTGACCACCGTGAAAGTGTTCGAAACGTCGGGAATTAAAATGTAAAATAAACGCGATAAAATCCGTAAAGTAATTTTATTTAATAACATTTCATTGAGTAAAGTCAAGACATTATTGATTATTCCTTTGACAACAACTTATGGGTCAAAATATATATCTTAACCTGAGCTTTATTTATGTTATTATATTTTATAACCAAACTGTTTTAAATAAATTTTAATAAAATTTGAATTTGTAATACATGTATAATATTAGAATAATATTTGTATTGTAATGAACGATCATACAGTGATCACTATATTACTGCCTGATTTATAAAATACGTTCTAAGACTTTTTCAGACAGTGCGTATACTCACATTAACACCTACATTAGTAAAACTATATGTGTTTAAAAGAGAAATATATGTGTAAAGAATGCAAAGTATAATCAAAAAATAAACATAGAACGCCCCTTTTTATAGAAGACATGAATGTATTCTATATTATCCCTTTTAAATTCCACGCACTAAGAATAGATTTTAAATATTAAACAGGCTTATCCGTTTAGTAGGAAAGAAAGTGATTCTATAAACTTCGATAAAAATTTATATGGCTTCATTAACGATTCGCAAACGACAAATCGTTTAAAAACGTCAGATTTACATCACATAAAAGGGGTGACTAAAATGTATGTTCCCTTGAATTAACTTTAAAAGTTCTAGAGTCCTACTGGAGTGTCTTTATGAACATTACCGTCTACTGGTTTGAAGGGTACCGTAGCTGGCGTCATGCGAGACGTTTGCAATCCATGTTTCAGGGAGACAAGCGGATTTGCACTGTCTTATTCCGTATTTCTTATGGGCAGTAGCACCACTTATCATCACGTAAACATTTTGCTTGTTTCTTAAATCACTACAAAAAGAGTCTTTATATCTTTCTTAATCATGAATTGTTGTAGGTGCGCTAAATACTTTCTAAAATTTAAGGCGTTATCGATAGTTCAACTTTATATGTTAGAATAACTTCTTCTCATTTTGCTTCCGTACACAAGGGTCGACTGGGTTTTTTAAATGGATGTTAAGTCTCGTTTACTCAGTAATTACGCTGGCTACGGTGCCCTTCAAACCGGAACACAGTAGTGTTTTCACACTACTGCTTTGCGGTAGAAATAGGCACCGTGGTGGTTCCCACCCAGACGGTCCCTTGTAAAAAGGGGACCTACCACCGGTAAACGGTGACTACTATCACATTGCTTATTTCGACCAGGCATGCAAACATTACTGTGATTTAAATTGAAGTTATTGCTTTAAGTGTGATTACGATTAGGATAGATATGTTGTGTTTGTCATCGAACATCTACATTTCAATGTGCTGAAAGTTAAATTTCTTTATTATTCTCAAGTATTTAATTGGTCAAGACGATATCTTTAGATCACTTGATGTTAATTAGCGACGAGTTTTTAACGAATATTATTTATTTAAAAGTGTAATACGAGATAATATTCTCGTTGTGATTGGTCCACTTTGAGGAGGTACGTAGGTAGGTACGTAAATATTTTGATAAAATTGATGTTACAAATATTTCTTTTATTTATTACAGAATAATTTAAATTTTATTTTTCTTTTGATATACATATTAGAAAATAAAATATCACCATAAAGTGAAGTTGGTCTTTAAAAAATATAATAAGACTATAAATATATTTGAAATCAATATTAGGCATTACGATTAAAGTTGACGATTCTACTTTAAGAGAAAAAAATTAAAATACTTCGTTATAAATGTTACAAAATTCTATTAATAGCTGTACGGCGTTGTTTAAGTACATTTGGTAAATAAAGACAAAAATACTGCAAGTTTTTATATCACAATAATCTTTTGTTTTTTTTTGCGTTAAAGGAAATAAATTGATATGTCATAAAAATATAATATTTGATTGGCAGGATGAAGGACCACCCTCTGGGGTTTGAACGAACGAACATATTCTTACTATTCCGTTAATTTATAAATAATAATAACTACTTGTTATAATAGTTAAAAAGCCTTTCTATGATTGCAAGAAAATATTAATGATAATATCTTTCTAAATTAATTGATATAATACGGGTACTATGAAATCGAAAATAGTTCCAATAATGCACTCTTAATAATATAGTTCTAATAACCGAGTTTTCGTTGATCGAAAATGCAATTAGTTATTCGATTAAATTGCTTGTGAAAATGCATAAAAATAGCATGTCTATGATCTCATAACCACGTTATTTTTTGCACACAGGAAGATTCCCATAGGGTAGTCCAATACTTAAATATACAACAAGAGCAAAATACTTTTATGCATCACTCCAAAGTTGACTGGCAGAAAATGCCATTAGTATTAAGTCTGCACAGCTTGTGCAAAAAAGATTATTAAATAGCCAAAGCTTAATGAAAGTAAAGCTTATAAGTAAAAAACAACCTGTGATTTTTATATTTATTATTCAAAACAAATCATAAAAACATGACAGATGCTACGCCAGTATTACGTTATGTTACAAAATTTTAGCTCGTGTTATCATAATATTTGAGATAATGATCTATAATCTGTTGAAGTTCACCCGGAAAATCTATTAAAACTATTTACGGCGAACATTTTTCTAGTTTTGTGTCCTCCAGCGATAGTTGGAGCATTCTGCACAAGCGGAAGCGGACTTTTACTAGCTACATTGCAAAAAATAAAAACATATAAGTAAAATTTCATGTCATGTTTGGGATAAATTTACTGAACAGTAATCTATTTTTGATATCTTGGCAACTTGTATGATAAGAAAATTCCTTCATCCAACACTCTACTTTAGTCAAAGGAGGAAAAAATTGATTCATAAAAAAGTAACTCATTCAAAAAACAAAATAAACCAATGCTGCTCATCACGATATGTACTAATACGATGAACATCTTGTATATAGACTTCTATTATTGTATATATATATATATATATGTGTTATGCATGTATATCTATTTGTTGCTTTCCATATCTAGTAGTCGTAAGGAATCAGTCAGATGATAATTTTAATGATCCTTCCGTTGAGATAAACGCTCTTTAATACGCTCAACTACAACCGCTTAAGTCTATAAATAAGAACACGCTGCCAACCATCCAACGACCAGTCTATCTATACATCGCGCAACACCCACCCCTATATAAGCCTTACTCTACGGCAGCGCCATCCAGTGCTTGCCGAACGTTCTATATTTAAACAATAAAAAAAAATATTTATCTGTGCTTTGTGAGAAATACTAACAGATAAAGATAATCGTAAGTATATTATAATATTTTATTTCAAATTTATTCTTTGTGTATTACATTGATTAATGCCGAAAGAACGATCAATTATTAATTGTAAAACTGAATTACTAAAAGTTAATTTTATTTTCTTACGTGAGATAAAACCAACATTATTAAAATATAAAGATAAAATGTAAAAAGATTAAAACAAATTTGGTGGTACTAAAGTCAATACTGATTTCTGCTTTTTCAAAATGTAGAAATTTTTAACTATTTAAAATTAGTATTTTAATTTAATTATTACATATAAGCGGGATTTGTTCAAAAGGATCACTAGATTTTCATAATATTTTTATTTGGCACTGAAATCATAGTAATTAAACTTTCTTTATGCAAATCAAAACAAACTATTCAATACTTTTTATTAATAGGTTGATTATATAATCAACCTATTAATAAAAAGGAGACATTTAAATACAAAAAAAATCACGGGAGGTAAAGATTTGTCCAAATCAACAAAGAACCAAGTGAGGAGGTAAAAAATACTCTATTTCACTTAGTGAAAAATTCCTCAATCCTACATCCGAATCTGTTTACATATTTAAATAATTTAGTTACAGGAAAATGTAAACGTTCTTTTTATACGATCTTAATAGTCTCACCGTAAACCTTAGGATTTAACTAATGAAAAAAACAATAAAAGCTAAAGTAACAGTTAAAGATGAATGGCCTAGATAGATAGATTAATGCTAAAGTAAATTTTATACGCAAAGAAATTTAATGAAGTTTTCATTTGTTTATATTTCAAATCGTCGTTTATCTGTATGTAGAATGTCTATACATATCGACAACAAATAGTAAAATTTTCTTTCAGACCTAGTAATAAACCGTATTTGTTTTCAACTATATCGTGGCAACGGAAAATGTCTGTATAAAATCGAGTAAAGTCAACAGTAAGACAATATATCACAATATGTCAGCAAATGGAGCGCTTTCATTTTATTTCTACAGATTAATCTGCGATAGATTTTTATTTTACCAACGTACGTTATTCTGTTTTTTACTGCAATGTGGGAGTTAGCTTCTATTTACCTGTTTTGTGATATTTATCGCCAAAATCGATAATAAAGTTATGAAATATACTTTTAATGCACACTGGTATTACTTTTAGATGGATTTTGCATTAAAATTCAAAGTGTAATAGAAAAATTTTGAATGATTATGATGATACAGTAAATTTAGTGTCATCCATTATAATCATTGTTGTTTGAAATTTAAGCTGAAAACTATAAAGGCTTTGGCTGATAAAAGATATATTATTTGTTCTATGTATAAGACTATTTTACGGGGTACAATGTAGAGGAAAAAGAAGTAAAGTTAGAATTTTATAGAAGTATAATTTTAAATAATAGTTTTATAAAGAATGTTTACCTTAGTTTTCTATATCTAAGGCGGTTTTTTTACAAAATTCGGTCCCCTCGACCTAACGTCGACATACAATGATTTAATCCATAGTATCCACCTCGCGTTAGAGAAGCCATAGAAGTAATGTCAATAAGACTTATACACCGCTACGCGAGATATATGGACTAGTAACTCACTTCTGACACACGAAACACGGTTTTACATCGTTTGTTAACGAAATATTATTGGACGGTGAATAGTGAAATTGTAAGTTTAGTGACGTTGGAGCTTAATACGCTATGAACGGAAATTTATATGTAACGACAACTAAATTGTCTTGATATAAACTGAATAAATCAAAATTAAGACTATTTCAACACGTACAATTAGAGTTTGACCTATTTTGATGTGCGGAAACTTTTACTTCACTCCGGAAGTAAAAATATATGGTTTGGCTCAAATATCGTCAAGTTTTTATAATTGAACGTGTTTAAGAAATTGAAGTTTTTCGGTGTTGTTTAAGAAATTGAAGCTTTTGGATACGAGACAAATTATGAAATAATAACAATATTGCGTAATAAACCTAACAAACTAACCGTTATTTTTAAGTAAACTTTAAAAAAATATAGCAAAATGACAGAATGTTCCAGAAGATAAATTTAAAAAATTATTTGTGTAATCTACAGTTTCTTTAATTTTTCAGAATAATCAACTACAGGTTGTACGAGCAATGGATCACAAGGAATTTCGTGTAAAAGGTAAGCCTTTGATTTCCTTTTTATAAAACTGTAATTTTTTCTTGTTGTTAGATATCTATGAATTTAAGTTTTAAATATAAAATATATTAACGCATAAAAGTCGAAACAATTAATTTTGTTTCATTTAGGATTTACTTTAAAAGTGTATTTTTTGGTTTACTTGTAACCAAATTGTTTGCAAGTTGCTGCTATGACAAAATATATTGTTTTGTATCTTTTTAACAGTAATGACAACATAACACATGTTAAATTCTTGAAAAATTGTTTTAAATAAATCAGACTATAGTAAATATAAAAATAAAGAAAAATTGTGTCTTTATTAAAATGTAGAATAATTTTGAATGTGTTCTTTCGTTTATACAGATACACTCCATGCACTAAATGCAAACCTTTTTAGAACTTAGGAAAATTTTCAATTTAATGAAATTCTTTAATAACTAGCTGTGACCATGACCTCGTTGTAATATTAAAACAATTAATAAGTTGAACTTACTAGCTGGTGTCACTGTAATTTAATTATGGTATACTGTTGGTACAGATATGATTATATTGAATTAAGACTTCAATCGTAGTTCTTTAATTGCTTGAAATACAGATATAGAAACGTAATAAGCGGTCAGCAACAGTAATCTGTAGGACGTTATTTAGTTAGTGCACAAATACCTTGATAGTCATGTTCAATTCACTAGTGTTTTTCAAAAATGTTATGCGTCAATTTAATATCAAGTATAACCAATTTATATGTGAAATAGGTAATTTAAACGAACTAATACGATTTTAAGATTAATACAGTATAGAATAAGAGAATAATTAAGATATAAATATAATATATGTTACGTTTTGTGAAAGCATTGTAAAAAAGAAACAAAAGTTAGACTGGTCACATCAAACTCGAAAAAATCAAGGTACTGGTCAGTTTTGCAAATAAAATGCAAATTGTTATAATTTATTTCAGAACACACTTTATATATTAAAAAAGGCGCTTTCGCTTTTTGTCCGTCCATATGTATGCTTGAATCTTTCAAGCTAGGTACTCAACGGATTTTGAAGCAATTTTTTTAGGATATAGAGTAATTCAAAAGGAAGGTTTATATTTATACATTACATTTTACGGGAAAAATAGCTTATTTACAGAGTGAATTTGCATTTGAGCATAGCACCAGTGTAAAACCAGGGCGGGTCTCCTGATTTTCTTTCTTTTTATTACAAAACGTGTTTGTGTAATGATATCAAAAGTTTTAAGTTTTAGGTTACGTAAAAAATCCACTTTTTAGTTTCCAGTTTTATTTCAAAATATTAGTTAGCGTTTAGAAATGTTTCGGCCACTTAATTATAATGAAGCTTGAAGTCGGATCGGGAACAAAGGTTGAGATTGGACAGAGAACCAAGTAGCTTAAAGTGTTTAAATTTTGTGCCTGATTATTGATACGATTTCCAATATGGAAGAAACAGTTTGATAAACATAATATTGCTGTACCAGGGTGCCTGATCTGTACTGTTTACCAAAAGAACAAGTGCCAAAAATGATATTTGCTTGAACTTCGGCGTATTTTGACGAAAATGATTGTATTTCAAAGGAAAACTACATCAATTAAATCCACTTCCACGTCTCGGACTCTATCTAGTATCCATGATCACGGGCCAACTTTAATATAGAATAACTTTATTTTAAACTGGTTTATGTCAAAGTAACAATATAGTACAGATTGTGTTTGAATAACATTCAGCGTAAAAGCCGTAGAATTGTCAATTTGCGATTCAATATATACGTAATAAAATGAAACGATCTGGGATTGATCCCGATGTATGTTCACTTATTGAGTTGTTTGTCAGTTAAGACTAAACCCTGTTTATGTGAGAATCATTCGCGCCGCCTTTATTTGAACAAATGTAACGCAAATCTGCATCCATTTATTTATTTTATTAAAAGTGAAATGTAGACTTCTTTACGACAAAATCGCATTTAAATTCTACTATATTTATGCAGCTCGATTTATATAGAACGATTTATTTTTTCGCTATCTGGTACTTGTATATAGCTTTTGAATTTTGATTAATAGTAATATTCAAATAAAGGTTTGAATTTGTACAAAAATTGATTACTATTGATATTTGATTACTTAGATGATCGTTACTACGATTCGTTCGCCTTATTTCAGAATATTTGAAGTGGTATATTTCTTAATATATCCGGATTCAAAATGTTACCATCGCTACATAAATAATTTTAATAAAAAAAAATGCTCTTTTAGATTAAGGTCAAAATATATTTATTCCATTTAGCAATTATAAAAAAAACCATCGTCTTTAAAACTTAAATTTAACAGCCGTAAGCAGATAACTTGCGGGCGTTTTTGTTAACTATTTCATGAAATTTACAATGAGGATAGTTTTATTATTTTATATTTAAACACAACACTTTTATCCACTTCACACCCTGATTTTATTATTCTTTTAGTATTTTATACTTTTTTCTGCAACTATTTTCAGTTTATTATTTTATACATTATTCATGTTTAAAAATATATACATAATTATTCTCTACAACAGTTACTAATTTAAAAGTTACAGTTTTTAATTTAAATTAATTATAATTAAATGCAGCTTAGCCTGTCTGTAGATAGGATATACATATAATTGCATATAGTTTAGTTGAAAATCCAATTAACTATATCCCTTTTTTCAATACAGACTTTACCACAAAGCTGAACTAACGTTAACTGTAAATAAGTTCTTTGAAGCACAGTTGTCCACTGAATCAAATAGTTTCTTTGCTATACAATTACATCGAGTGCCGTTTGTATCCTGTCTATTCGATTACTTTTGTATTGTTTATTTCTCTTTTTTAACGCATCTTTGATACGATTCGTTGGCCTTATTTTAGAGTATTTGATGTAGTACATTTCTTACTAAATTATTATCTTAGTTATCGGATTCAAAACTGTAACTTTAACATATAAACATAAACGATTTTCATTAAAGAAAATTACGAATTATAAAAATGCTCTTTTAGATTCAAGTCAAAACTTATTTATTCCAAATAGCAATTATGTATATTAAAAAAATATCATCGTCTATGAAACTTAAATTTAATAGCCGTAAGCAAATAACTTGCGGACATTATTGTTAATTATTTCAACAAATTTACAATGAGGATAGTTTAAATATTTTATAAAATACTTATCTATTTACATTACAAATAATCAGGGTTATCCTTATACAGTATCCTTCACACCACTTTTAACCATTTCACTTGCTGATTTTATTAATCTTTTAGTATTTTATACTTCTTTCTGCAAGTTTTTCAGTTTAACGTTTATTATTTCATACAGCCAAGGAGATGGTGGATTACATAGCAGATTACTTGGAGAACATAAGAGATCACCGGGTCTATCCCAGTGTTCAACCGGGATATCTGCATAAGAGGCTCCCTCAGGAGGCACCGCAGCTGCCTGAAAAGTGGGATGACATCTTTCGTGACGTAGAAGATCACATTATGCCTGGTGTAAGATAATCTTAACTTACCTTCAGTGATAGCAAAAATACGGTATACAGATGTAATCATGGATAAACACCAATTAAGAACGGTTGAACGGTAAATTGGAAAAAAATATAAAATTTAGTAGTTAAAACATTGTAAACTTTTAAATTAGTTAATATTTTAAAGTTAACAATAAACAGAGTTTAATATTTATTGGGTTTGGTCATTAAAAAATATTTGTGATTAATCAAGTTTTTAGCCATTTAATTTGGGATTTGAGTAAAGGTCAGATAGATCCATTTAAGGTATATATCATCAGGTTCTTTTGTGTTTGGCATCAGATTTAAAAAAATGATATTTTGTTTATTTTGAGAAAATTACAGAATTTCGAAGTAAGTAAAGAGACATTTTTTTTATCTTTGATAGGTAACAATTTTTTTTACAAATTTGTATGTAATAAATTGTCCGTTTCATCTAAATAATGGTAACAGGTTCTTTGTTTGTTATTAGATTGTCCATTGGCAGAGTCCGCATATGCACGCGTACTTCCCAGCTTTGACCAGCTACCCTTCCATAATGGGGGAAATGCTCTCCAGTGCACTTAATGTACTCTGCTTTACATGGGTAAGTATTATTGACAAACTGGTTATACATGGAACATTGATTGTTAACAACTTGCATGCAATATTTTCTGCAAAAGGTGTGTTTTAAAATTTATTACTTTAAAAGTATTTTAGATAAAAATTACTATTATTGTTAATATGTATTTTTTGTCAAATACAAGTTAACCCACAATCAAGTGTCAAAAAAGTAAGTGTACTCGTAGAAAAATTTCAATACATATAGCTCGTCAAAAGATAATCCGATTATAAAGAAGCTAGCAATTTGTGATTTTTGTAATGTTACACAGACAATCACCGTACATTTTACGTAATCTTTATATCATATGGGTAATACGTGAAAGATTAACCCTAAAAATACACGTTAGGCTCTCCAATTCAGTAGTTCATCGTGTTATCTATAGATTATCCGTGTTTAATACTAATTACATTGTCTGAACCAAGGCTTCATCACCGGCTGGGACCGAGTTGGAGACCATTGCAATGAATTGGTTGGGAAAGGTTCTGGGACTTCCTGAGTGTTTCCTGAACGAGAAGAACGACAGCCCAGGCGGTGGTGTTATTCAAGTAAGCGGAAATATTGTAATATATTGAAGAAACAGAGCTCTTTAATTCCTTAATGCATAGTTTAACTACTAAGCCTGCAATATGTATTACTTTGATTTTTTTTAAAGGAAGCACAATAAAATAGGTGTTACTATAGCTTTGCGTACACAACAAAATACATTTAAAATTTTTACAATCCATATCATGACAAACTGATTAATTTTTAAAGCTCAATGATGATTGTAATTTTAAGCCAACGCTATAGTTTTAACTAAAGTTAGTATGTCGATCAACCAGCAATATACATATACCATAAATGGTCTAAACCACCACAAGACTTAGTTGACTATAAAACCATGAATATTTTTTTCTAAAGACTACTGCGAGTGAGGCAACTCTCGTTAGTCTTCTGGCAGCTCGCACCAGGGCTCTTATGGAACTCTCCAAGTTGAATCCTGATCTCCAATCTTCGGAACTTCTGGGGCACTTGATCTGCTACTGCTCAGACCAAGCCCACTCATCTGTGGAGAAAGCTGGTTTAATCGGTAAGTTAAGATACAGTGCGTATTAGTTTAATTTGTTTCATAAATCTGCGTATATACCCGATAAAGAAGATAAAGGAGATGTCGTTTTCAAACTCACTGATCACGATATCTCTGAAGCTATAAGGCCGATTGACTTGAGCAATGAAAGGATTTCAGCTGCTGTTTAATAGGTTTATTGATTAATGATTTTAAATCATAATTAAATATTTTATATATTGCTAGTTGTTTGCAATATCTGTTTCAAAAGTTTGAATGTGAAATAACAAATTTAGCACACATGCAGATTTATATCTGATTTCAACAGTGAAGAAAACAAACAATATAATCATATTATTATTCATAGATAAAATTAATTTTATGTTTATTATAATTTTTCTTTTAAATTTAACAAGCGATTTTTGAACTCCATTTAACGTTCGGGGTCACAATCTGCTTATGTCAGAAAAAATAGATGAACAGCAATTAAGTCTGTTATTTTCGCTTCATTCAATCATTTGTAGTATCAAACATAAAAATGAAACGTTACTTGAATGTAAAAATATCATATTTTTTTTTTTGGTTAGTATGTCGAGTTTGTGTTAAAAGTAATTTTTCTTAATGTGCTTTTATTTCTAATTTTAATAGTAGTAACGTATAAAAAAGATAATGACTGTGCATCCCTATAGAATAAACAAGCGGTCTTTATGGACTCTAAAACTAATTCAAGTCACGCCCTCCGAAGTGTGGAAATAATTTAAGAAGGCCAATATTTTTTATGCTTATTGTAGTTCTATTTTTAAATGTTGTCTTTGGTGCAGCAAAAAAGATTTGGGTTCAATCTTTGGTATGCAGGCACATAAAATTATTTAATCTTAAATTGCAATTTGGCGACGATCGTACTCATACGGTACTTATACGGAAAGTATAAATTGAAATTTAAAATACGTTTAAATCAAGATGAATCTGTAATCGCAACATTCTCATGCATTTGCCTTTTATATTTTTTTTCTTTTATCGTCTGTTAAAATATGTTTAAGGTGAATAGCGCTAGTGTCGATGGCTACAAGTTCATAACTAAAGTTTTAATTTTTCTAAAGGCCTTGTACGAATGCGGTACATCGAATCAGACGAAAATCAAAGCATGCGCGGGGATAAATTGGAGGAAGCGATACTTATAGACAAAGCTAAAGGGCTCGCCCCCTTCTGGGTAAGATTACTTTGTGTTTATTATTAATTTACTACATTATAATACTCGAACTCATTTTTAACTTAAGATTTCATTCGATAACTCTCTCCTTATTTTTAAGAATGATAATTGTTACTACAATATTCGTTTTAAAAGCAACATAAATTGTTTCAATAACTAAAAGTAAGGTACAATGTTACTCAAAAGTTTTAATCAAAAATATAAGTATGTTAAAATTTATAATATTCTTCAATTTATTCCTATAAGATATATATATATTTTTTAATTAACTAAAACTCATATCAAATCCACTAATTTACGGATTTTCACGTTACTTAAAAATGTATTTATTCCGACGTTTCGGATTCTTTCCAGCATCCATGATCACGGGCAGACTAAGTTGGTATATGTCTGTATTTCAATGTTTCGAATAACGTCAGAGTTATTATTTAAAAATTGACATATCGATATGTCAATTTTAAAAATCCGTAAATTAGTGGATTTGATATGTATAATAATCGCGTAAATAAAAGAAATAATTATTAACTAAAACTCTTTAAATTAATAACGTTTCTAATTTATAAAAAGGGAAATACATTGAAGGATGCAGTTTATGATGAATTTTGATCTTAAAAAGCATTAGTCTAATAGCACTGACGTGTTCAGTTTTTAAGTGTAATTGCTTTAGTGACAATTTCTCTTCTATGTCCAACACAACGAACCTTTTTTATTAAAATAATAACAGTCCGAAGCCGAAGAAAACAAATAAACAAATTTTAAAAGCAATTACGGTTCTATTTTTAAAACCCCAAGTGATGAACCATCCCTTGACGCAAATATTTCATAAGGAACATCTTAAAAGCACTCAAATTAAAATGATCATTATAGAGAGATTAGTTGTTTTCATCATTTTAATATAACGCAAACTAGGAACAGTTGTCCCTTTGGGGCCAATTTGTTTTGCGGAGATTATTGAGTCGAGAAATAAGCAAAACAGATGAAATATAACGACAAAGCGGATTGTGGAAAGTTTTTAAGTTAATACTTTATTATAATAAGAAGATATCTTTGTAGAAAAGATATGAACTTTACATTTTTTACATGCATTTTATTTTGGTTTCATCACTTATTTTATTTTAATAACTTTAAGATTGTAGACTAAATATATAATAATACATATAAATATATGATAAACTTCTTAAACGAAGGGCGTATGTGATATTACCCTACTTATTTTAGAAGTCATTAGGCTCACGTCGAGTCTTAAAATTGCTTTGTTAATTACGTATTGATATTATTATTAGACAACGCCTACAGTTAGCAGTATCATAGTGAAAATTAATAATTTGATGGGATGAAGGGCTTTTTCACAGTTGATTTTTGGTTTTGCTATTGCTATTTGACACTGCCATTTTTTTACAGATTTATGGTACTAACTGCAGTTCATATATTACAGTTATAAATAAATTAGATAAATGTATGATTAAGGAGAAGATAAATTCAAATTAAAATATCTTTATTCAATATACAAGTTTACATTTGCTTATTAATTGTTAAAGATAAGGCGGTAAAATATATTATAGATAATTTATAATCTAATATGAAATCGAAGTTCTCTTTAGTACATTCTGTGAGTAACCGATAACATTTGGAACAGACCACAAATTGAGATTGAAATATATCACATTGGTGACCTTTTGATAGTTACATTTAGTTGATTTGGATATTGCTACATAATGTGTTTCGCATATAATCGGTTTGACCACATTCGTGTATGTAAATTATTTCCACGAATTGTACTAATAGTAAAAATATTTCTTATATTATAAGTTGTTGCTTCTTAATTTAGAAATCAAATTGTAAAGATATAACCTATAGTTTCACGTACATAATAATATATATATTTTTGGACGAATAACACAACATCATCCAGTCCCAAACTAAGCAAAGCTTGTAATATGGAAACTGGATAGCTGATAAATACATAGATTTACTTTTCTTTTATAAATAAATACATATTACATAGATACAAACACCCAGACAAGAGAAAAACACTATTTTCATCAACACAATATTTTTCCCGTAGTTGGACTCGAACCCACCCTCCTTGGCGCAACGTTCAGGTCACTTACCACTGCGCCAAGCAGGTCGTCATTAAAAAAACTGATTATACTCTGTCTCCTCTGGCTCATCATTATCGGGAATAATTTTGAAAGAATTAGAAAGTTCAACGCGATATCTTCTAAACTTTATTAAACAAATTAGTACAATTACAGGTATGTGCAACACTGGGAACTACCGGGTCTGTAGCTTTTGACAACTTACGGGAAATAGGCCAGGTCTGTGAGAAACATTCTGCGTGGCTTCATGTCGATGCCGCGTACTCTGGTAGCGCTTTCGTTTGTCCTGAATACAGGTTAGTAATAAAATTTTTAATCCGTGCAAAGTTTATATTAATTTTGAGAAATAAAAACTATATATTACTTTTATATTTTTAAATTTGACTGCTAATGCAATTTATGAAATAAGTTTAGAAGCTATACTAAAAAAAAAAAAATTTATAATTATAATTTTATTTATAAATGCAGAAATACAAAGCGTCTTTGATTTTTTAAGGTTTACCTTAACTGCTTATTAAATTTTATTTTTATAATAATTTTTCTATGTAGCAACATTTTTTTTACCAGGCACTGGCTGGATGGAGTGGAATTGGCTGACTCGTTTGCTTTTAATCCTTCGAAGTGGTTGATGGTGAACTTTGATTGTACTGCCATGTGGTAAGTTTATCTTCTTTTTTTTTATTTTATTGCATATGCAGGCAGACGAGCAGTCGGGGCCACCTGATAGAAAGTGGTCACCGACGCCTATAGACATTGGCAATACAGGTATCACCAACGCGCAGCCTACCGTGAGATGTTAAGTCTCGTTTAGCCAGTAAATGCGCTGGCTACGGTGCCCTTTACACCGAAACACAGTAGTGTTTTTACACGCTTTGTGGTAGAAATAGGCACCGCGGTGGTACCTACCTAGACCCTGTAAAAAGGGGACCTACCACCCGTAAATCCTTCTTATAACCTATCTATTTTATTCTTTCATTGATTTAAACATTTATAAATTAGTTATTCCTAAAAGTATAGTTTATCACGTCTTATTTTAATCGTTCCTTGTTGGATTTTAAAACAGACTATGGTCACCAGAATATCCACTGTTTTTCATCTTAAGTGCCCAGATCGCTGTTGGTACTATAAAATGTTACTCCATAGGATTCGAACTGATGACCCTATGTTGGTAAATGAGTTCTATAACACTAAACCATAAAGATATTTGTCTTCAGGGGTCTAAATGCGTAGTTTATCCGTCAAACATGTAATTAATTTTGTTTCGTTAGTTAGTTTTGAGTTGCTTAATAAGAGAGTTTATAAATTTTATAGGGTGAAGGATAGTACAGCGCTCCATAGGACGTTCAACGTAAATCCGATTTACTTACGCCACGAGAACTCAGGTATGTAAACTTTTATATAATGATGACAGTAAAGATTTTATGCATACTTGATTTTGTGTAACATAAAAATAATAAATTTTTTTATTGTTATAGGAAAGGCGATTGACTATATGGTATGTATGGCATTTATGCGGCATTTACATTAATAACGACTGTGTGGAGATCCATATGTATAGCTTGATACTTGTTTTAATTAAAAAAACAATAAAAAAAATATATAAAATTTATAATATAATAAAATTGTACAGACAGCCATAATACTAAACGGCCTTTCTTTTTTAGAAATTTCACGAGTTAGTTTAAGTTGGTCTCTTTAAAATCCTCTTAGAATTCCCTGATTAGCAGTTTTTCTTGACAACCGCGAATAACATATCACGTTCCTATCCGACACTACAGCCACTTAGTATCCTTTACTTTATTGGCCTATTTTTGTTACGGGGTTATTGTTGTTCGGAAAATATATGAAATTTCAGTACTAAGTTATAGCCATACAGAATTTTTACCCACGTTTTCTAGTTAATGAAGTAACGATCTATTTCTTGAGGTCATGGAGACTATAACAATAGTCAAAGGCCTGGCCTGGGCAAATGGCGGCCGCGGGCCGCATCGTGCTCGCGGTACAATTTTGTCTGGCCCGTAAAACATTCTATATATTATTGTAAAAAACGTAAATATTAGTTTTTTCCGAGATAAACTGTTGTATAATTTTTTTAGATATTGTTATAAATTTAAAAACCTGTTCGGCCTGAGGTCACATACTCATCTGTTAAGGGACCAGACAAACAAAATATTAGTCACCCCTGGTTTAGACAAGGGGTGGACAAATATTTTGTTTGTCTACATACAGTATGTACAGTATTTACCTTAAACTTCGCATTCGTCATGTTTTTAAAAATGATAGTTTATGTTTTTTGCATATCTTGATGTAGATTGAACACTAACATAAACAAAGGTTATTGACAGATTAAGTTGAAATTTGCATTCGTATTTTTACGTTAAAAAAAATAGGTTGGCACGCAGCAGTCGAACACGAAGAATCACTCGATAAAGATAGAAGAGACCAATGGAATAGTGAGCGGTAAGAATTGCGCTGGCTACAATCAAATTTATGCAGAAGACGACAACGCAGATTCTAGTAACCTTCACGGTTACTCGAAAATGTCACCGGGATGCGGTGAAAAGATACAGTTGGAAAATCCGGATAAGAAAGAGCCACTAGTACGAACTATCTACTCTTTTGGTGGTGGTAGTATTGGTGATGGAGCTAATGCAAATTTATCCGAAAACGAAGACCTAGTTGCTGTATAATTTATTTGTTGTAATAACCGCTTTTTGGCCAGTAACTCGGTGGGTGGTGTACTGAATCTTTCTTTTACTTGAGAATTAATAAGTTTTTTCCTATTGCAGCATTGGCAAATACCCTTGAGTCGCCGCTTCAGAGCTTTGAAACTGTGGTTTGTGTTGAGGAACTACGGCGTTGTGGGATTGCAGAAGCATATTCGTGAGGTATTTTTACTTATAATAAAATCAAAGTTAAAGTTAGTTTTTTATTTTACACCGCGAGATGCTTTACTTTCAAATATTTTTCAGAGTGTACGATTGGCACAGAAGTTCGAAGCGTTAGTATTGGCGGACCAGCGGTTTGAAATACCTCAAGCCAGGAATTTGGGTATTTAAATTTTTATTTATTTGTGTCATGGTCGTTAAATTTTTAGTCTAGTTTCGCCTTATAAAGGAATTTAAAAATGGCAATTTTAACAAAACCTTGAAAGAAATAACTGAAGCATTAAAAATCTATAAATTAAATAAATAAATAATAAGTAAATAAATTAATCCTTAAAATTTTACCGTTTGCAATCTTCAATAACTCCTTCTTTTACAGGAATGGTTGCATTTCGCCTGAAGGGGATAATGCTCTGACTGAGCGTTTGCTGAAGCGTCTCAATGGTCGCGGTTACATTCACGCTGTACCTGCGTGCTTCAAGGGCGTGTATGTTATTCGCTTTACGGTTACCTCGCAGCGTACCACAAATCAGGATATTCTGGGTAATTGGCAGTTTTAATTAAAAGTTTAATTTTGAAAAACTTAAGCAAACTTAGTAAAAGTATAATTGACATAAAAACCCCTGCATCGTGTCTACGCAAAAATACGTGAAATCTACCATTAATCTTCCAATGTGTTTTTTCATTTAATGATGGAATGAATATCATTTCAATTCTTCTGTTAATCTTTTGAATTGTAGCTGGCTATATTAAGAAATGCCACATAAATATTCATTAATATTCTTCTTTTAAGATGACTGGAACGAAATAAAAACAGTTGCGTCCGAAATTTTGGTGGAAATGTTTGGATCGGAATATGGCAACGTAGTAGTGCCTAAAAAACCGAGGATCTCATTGAAAGGTAACTGTACTGCACAATTATCACAATAAATTGTTTCAATCAGATCGATTTAATTGTAAAAGATTATAACAACAGATTTATATATATTGTTCAATTATAATTGTTCACTTCGTTCTTATAGAAACCCGCGAGCTGAATGCAACTTTTGGGACAAGCCTATTACTGGCTAATAGTCCGATGAGTCCGAAAATTGTTAACGGCACTCACGTTGCCATATGTGATTACGAGCAGGTACTGAACTCCTGTGCGCAGACCTTTGCCCAATTGAAGATGGAGCCGAAAGATAGTCCTGGTAAGCTATACGATAAGTAAATATATGAAACCATATAAATTTAGCATGTAATAACAATTTGACAAACTTTCAGTAGTCCCTATTGATAGAGCGTTACTTAGTAGTTGAAACTACGTTATACTGCCGACTATTGATCTCAGATTAATCTTTTTATAAACGAAAAAAAGTCAACACATTGTTGACTTTCTTGCTAATAAAATTCTTTACTCGTTTCACTTCTGTAAAATATGTCAGTTTTAAAGCTCTGTTGGGAAATGAGTAGTTTGCTAACAATCCTGATATATTCGTAATTTTATCTAACGTGTAACGATACGGAACGCCAGAGATGCGCCGTCGCATCCGTGGTATCAGGATGTGCGGTAAGAAATTCTCCCTGGACTCCTGCATGGACATGGTTCAAGGGCTGATGATGGAGCAATCGCTTCCTCAATGCTCTGAAGAAGAAAGGGAAGAGGCCTCTGGTGGTAATTTCATTCTATCTCGTTGTAATTTTGTGTAGTGTGCACCATTCATTAACGTAGGCTAATAATTTCTAGCACACAAGTACAATATGGTTTAAGAGAATTAAAAAAAATACTTACATCAATAAACTATGTATTGCAATCTCTTTTTTTTTAATTTAAATAAAATTAACGCGGATGAAGAACAGAACAGTATCTATACATATATCCTATCGTTTGTACTTAAGGCTGGAAATTATTTACTTAATCCGTAGTTTAGGTTTGTATTTATTTGAGTTAGTTTTGGACACTTGCTTGGTTTTTTAACCAAAACTTAATTCGGCATTAGCCTTTGTCGTTTTTCGCTGTTTTTTTGTTCCTATTTTTTTAAAATTTTTTACAGCCTCCATTATGTTGAACGTTGGCCGCTTTTTGATTGCGTGTTAAAATATTTGATACGAAATCAAATATGTATATCAGTTAATGATTATATATCTAAATATTTGTGTTCTATTCTAGGTTCAAAGAGTGAACCCATTGGAGCCAATTACTGAGGTAATTTATAATATTATTTTTGGTGGCGGGTTCTAAATTGGTAAAATGACTGAAAACTATATAATATTTGCTTATTCTATGTTTTAATTTAAGGTCTTAAGTGCTATAATATTGTCTCATTGATTTAAATCATCTTTTTTTAATTCAGGATCAAGCCCTGGCGAAGCTTCATCTAAGGCGTCCTCGCCCGTGACAACTGCTGAAAATAAATCTGACATAGCCTCCGAAGCAAATCAATTGCAAGTAGCTACTACACCCCGACCGCATAGATCTAAATCAGTGGATGTCTCTTTAATGGGTTTGAGTCTTGATGACGCTAAAATAACTATAGATATGAAAAACAATGAAATAACCATAACACCCACTGGAACCAAGAAATTCAGTGACTTCAAGGAAAAGTCAAAGAAATCAGTACATTATGATGCAATTGACGGAAAACTTGACATTGGCGATGGAGCAACTCAAACTCATGAGAATTTCCAAGATGAGCTTGAAGTTACGAGTGAGTATCATCGCAATGATGCAGTCGAGAGAACAGACAATAAAAATGAAGCTTCCAGTACCAAACTTACGATTAAAGGACCAGGAAATTACATCAAGAGATTAATTCAGCAGTTCAGCGAAGGCCCCTTTGATGCCGAGGATCCTAAGCCAGAATCGGACAGAGCTATAAGCACGCCATCTATAAGAGATAGAGCTGACGCTATTTGCAGGAAATGTTTACATTACAAAGGAAAAATTGGAAAATAATCGACTTCACTACGTTCTGGTATCTTATTGCAAGTTTAAATATTAATATTTTTTAGTTATTTACTATTCTATGTCAACTTAATGTCATCTACCTTCTGTGGTAAGAGATTTTGTTTTATGCACAATTTATTCTAATTTTACGGTGAGAGTATTCTGTAACTAAATATTTTAAGACTTTATTGTAGGTTAATCGTTCTCTGTATCAACTTATTTTTCATTTATCGAATTTTAATATTTTTAATCTTCGCATAAAGTATAGAAATAAAACTGTTTAAATATTTTAGTAGATAAAATTGTATTTGTAGTGCATTAGATAATAATTTTAAATGTGTTTATGATACACATGAAATAAGTATTAATCCTTATATTTAAAGTAGATAATATTTACTCTGTTATAAAAAAGATTAAAATATTCAAAAGAACAGTGCCGTTCGACATTGTTTGAATATTATACTGCTGTGCAATATCAATAAATTCATTACGAAATATATAGAATAATAAAATAAAAGCAAAAATTATAACCAAATATATTATTGTAGTAGAAACGTATTATGTAATAATTCGTAAATAATAACATTTATCAATCTTTACATATCTGATATGTATGGATTGTTACAAAAATATAGTGCATTTTATGTATTTCAAATTTGGATGTAGTTTTTGATTAACCAAACTTAATTCATTCGCTTGTAGAATAGTAAGCAGCAATTAAATAAATTTGTAATGTAAAAAAAAAAAATTGCAAAGTTAAAATGTACTTAAATATATATGGATTCAGCAAGTACCTACTGCAATTTTATTAAAAAAAACCTCAAGTTGATCATAACATGCATTATTTATTAGAAATACATTTATATGTGGCAAGTCGTTGCATTAATATCGGGGCTTATGAATATCAGACCATTAATTTCATGCAATTTATATGAACAAAGGATAATGGTAAATTCTTTACCAATATGAGATCTTAACTTATGTAGTGACAGTTAGTGCAGTACCCATCTGTGATCTACTGGTATTGACCCTTGCTTTACTGCCCAGTGGTCCAGAATTTGAATCCTTGATTGAATTAGAACTAATAAGTATTGATTGTGACATATGATTATGTTATCGTTAATTTCTGATGGGTTATGGTAAAATGGGATCTCTCTATTTTATGAACAGTGGCTTTAAATTTTTCGACATTTAATCCACCAATTGAAAGTAGTCGATCTTTTAGGTTGTTAAAGATAGATGCCAGTCGTTCAGCTATTTAGGTAAATATGGATATATTATAAGCGACTTAATCGAAAAGTGCTCGTGGAGAAGAAGTTTTAAATTAGTAAAAGTTGGTAGTAAGAATAGAAATTCGAATAACTTATTAAATATTTATTAAATGCGTAACAGTCATTGCAATAATTAACATTTCCTACTTACATAAATTGAGCGATTTTAAGAGTAATTGCGTCGTGATCAGGTGAATAGAAACGATCATATTTTTAAAACCTACAACAAAGTAGTAAAGCAAAATTTATTTTTACTATAATCGATTATATTACAATTAAATAATCAATTATTTTAAAATTAAATTAATAAATATTCAAGTTCAATAAATGTTTTGTTGATCACTCTCTACCTCACTCGCTTAAAGCTATGTAATTTATAAATATTCTATAAATTGTAACTAAATAAATTAAATGCAAATTAATGTACAATTAATATTGCCCGTGAAACACATTGTAATCAATTACGATTAATATTTTAGCGTTTTTCTACTCCATCTCGTTGGATTTTGGTATCCATAAATAGTTAGAGAGCCCTCCCATTTTATTTATATTGAAATATTTTAAATTAATTAAATAAACAGCAGAATACATGACGATGAGATGATCACGCGTTTACAACTTTTGAAATTGATAAATTCAAAAACATCCCGTGAGCGAAAGGAACATAGACTTCATAACTAATCCTGAAGCTTGCTTGCTTTTAAAATTAAAATCAGTGGTAAACATATCAAATTCACAATTTTTCCCTTTGAACCTAAATTGTATTACCGTAATAAGACTGTTAACAACAGTTCACTTTATAGATTCTCTTCGCTGTTTCAACACAATTATGTTAATTATAAAGTTTGTTTTAGGGTACGAGCTTTAAGGTTTCATTTAACGCCAGTGATGCTTCTAAACCATGGCTTATAGTATGTAGTCCTCATGTACACTCCGGGGAGGAACCTTGCGGCGCATTTTATACCATGTGATACTGTTCCCACTAGGATCCATCTTCCGTCATCGTTTCTCACTACTAGCGGACCACCGCTATCGCCCTGTAATAGAAAAAAATGCCGTTATAAATACTGTGAGAACTTCATATCCCACTGGCGATTTTGTATTAACTGTTCCAAGAAAGTAATTATTCAATGAAAAATATATCATTGAAATATATATTTTTAAAGTGTAATAATTTTTTAAATAAGACATTCATCGAATTCGTGCACGTAGGATAAAAAAAAATTACGTGAAAAGTAGACAATGTTCAAAAGTTAATGTAACAATTTGTAGGGAATGTGATATAATACTTTTTGATTACTTTTTGACCTGGGATAGTCTATTTTATTTTTAAAGTAGTTTTTATAAGATATTTTAAATAGATGCAGCAGTTTTTACATTAGTGATCATTGCATTAAATGGTAGATCTTTTAATTTATCAAGTTAGTGACAATTGAAATGATTTATATATTTCATGTATTTGCTTTGGTACTTCTAATAGTATGTCAATTTATTTTATGCAATTTTTTACTCGTTTACCAAAGCTTATTACGAAATTACCTCTCTTTTAGTAAATTTACGTAACCGTTTCTTTATTTCTATGTTATTTTACGTTGTAAGTTTAAAAAGTTATCTTTTATACTTAATATATTAACATATATTTTTATCATATATTGTTAGTACATAAGTCTTTTACTTTAACTATTGTCATAAATGTTGTGTGTACCTATCATTTGGCCTACGTATAAATGAACCTAGAGTATGAATAAATATTTCTAAAAATTTAAATATATTATGTCCTGTTGGGGTCGGTATTTTAATATCATCTGTCTTTGTTAGTCCACTGCTGGACATAGACCACCCCTAATGCACGCCTTGTCCATAAGGAGGTATTAAAATGTATCCCACAACGCTGGTCCAATGCGGGTTGGTAGTCTGACTTCTTCCATGCCTATCCGATGCTTGGATCATTTTAGACAATTGGATGGTCGGCCCAAACTATTCTAACCAACCAGAAAACAACGATAACTCAAAGTTGTTTTCCTCGCCGGGTTTGAACCCAGGACATCCAGTTTATAAAGCAAGGGCTAGTACCGCTATGTATAATAAATAAAATAATAATAAAATAAATTATATTTAATTAAAAAAAATTGGACCTACCTCACAGGAATCTTTCTTCCCGTTCGAGTAGCCAGCACAAATGAAGGAGTCAAGAATTTTTTTTGCATGGCCTGCGGTCTGGAACATGTACTGGCAATGGCTATTTTCCATAACAGGCACCTATAAATTATAAATAAAATTATTGTGTAAATATCATGTACCCTCACAGTTTTCTCCTTAATAGTAAAAGATTCATAAACAATGTACCATACATTCCTTTCTACATCCCTTTTTGCATATATAAAAAATTATAACAAAAATCAATCATACGGACTGCCTAATAAATTTTGTTTTGCTTGCTTTGTTATTTTATCTCTTTTTTTGATGATTATGCATAGAAATTTCTTCGTAGTTTAATCTAAAAGGTCAGTAATGACCATTACGATCCTCGCAATTAATTGACATCCTCTCATCTTAAGGAGAAAGCAGACAGGTTGCGAGCTTGTAACAAGGATGTAAATCAAATATTATAACGTTATTACCTGCACTTCTTGAAGAATAGCCGGTACTCCGCCGCCATACTTAAGCCTTCCCCAACCTGTTACAGTCGCCATGCGATTTGTGAAATCGGCCTCGTCCGGTGGCATACATATTGGCACTGAAAGATAAACATTAATATTAAACTAGTCCTCTTAGCCTGTATCTTTAGCTAAATTAAAACCAAATCAAGTCGAACATCTCCGAGAAGAAAATAAGATCCACTTTTACGAGTGGCATTCTGACATTTGTAAACATAATTTAAAGCTTTGGAAGTCGTCCTGTTTGCCGTATTCTTATTCTCAGATTTTTCTCTGACAAAATATACAGAAAGGAAAGAAAAGAAAAGTATGACATCACTAGAAAAAAATTAATGAAAATTCGCTGTAATTTAATAAGCTCTTAACAATTCTGTAAATACGACATTAAATTGAACATAACGTTAGTCCAGCAGCAGTATCATTAGTACAAGAACAAAATTAAGCCTAACAGTCAGAATGTGCTTTCGTTTTCATTGCTTTTATTATTTTTTTGCCATAAAACAACTTTTTCTTTTACATGTACATAACTGTCTCATATTAATAATATTTTTTTCATAAGTGCACGATATACTTACCGATATGCGGTTCATATTTAATCGGTGAATCTAGTTCTAGCAGTGCTAAATCGTTTTCGAAGGTTGCTGCATCGTACTTTGGATGTGGTATTACTCTTCTCACATTTTTCGCCACTGGTCTTCTTGGCTCCAGGTTGGTAGATATGTCATTTTCACCGAACACCGCTACCAACGAACCCATAAAGCTGCTAAATGAAATTTATTCTTAGAGGCTGTGATATCATTTAATGATACAAGTTAACAATGAAGTTATGAAAAAAATATTTATTTCTACAATTTTTAAGACAAACAAACTATATCATTAGTTGATGCCTTGTAATAGTTACGTGACATAATTTTTATAACACAAGTGCTTCAATAATTATACAGTACTTATATTTTTATATAATTTGTACTTATTATCAAAACGGTGAGAGCTGTTCAACTTTAAGTTGACTTTTTTTTTTATATAAAGTGTACAAACTTATTTGTTTTATTTCTACGCATATATAATAAATAATCACGGTATTTGCTCATTGTTTGATATATGATCGATTCAGTAAATCCCGTATTCATACAAGCTTTTTCAAATTAACAAAATCCGTATCGCTAGACCACTTACCCCGGTTGGCAATGTGCCGCCGTGGTGACGAAGCGATTGGTGATTAGCACACCGCCGCACTTGTTCTTGGTGAAAAGTCCCAACCACGAGGACTCTCTAATGAGGACCTGCCACGGCCAGTCACCGAAGGAAGCGTTTTTTCCACCAACAATGCGGCCAGATTTCACAAGTGGCCGCACGCCGCACACTGGAATTTTAATGATTCAAATTGACCCACAAATGTATTTAGATGGGATTCAGGTATTTTCTATTTGCTATCCAGAGGTTTTATAAACTAGATTTGCTTAAGTGTCGATATAGTTTATAAAGTGACAATGTTTAATAATTGATAAAGAAATAATTTAATTAGTTTTTAAATTAATTTAATTAAAATTAAGCTATTTTTGAAGTTGTTTGTTGAAAATATTCTGCCACGACCTTATAATGTAAACTGAAAGGATATGAAATAATTTTTTTTATGTTTTTTATATCTATTACTTTTAAGAAAATTTTATATGAATTTACTTCAACATATGTATATATTATACTTACATCGTCTATCATCGTAATTTACTGGCTGCTCCGGGTAACTTTCCGTCGTAATGTCTTCATATTCTTCTGTAGTTGTGCTGGGAGTAGCTGTTGTTGTAGTTGCTTTTTTTGTTGGCTTAGACTTTTTAGTGGTTGTGACCTAAAACAATGCATCTCAATCACAGGCCCAGAGCAAGCCCACTTTGTACTCACAAAGTATGGTCGCACGTTTTCTGTCATTACGAGCAGAATTTTTTCCGGACTTATTAAATTTAATTTTAAATTATATCTTAATGTGCACTTAACGTTAATCAATTACTCTATGATATAATTCTAATTTATTAATGACAAACTATTTGTATATTATTGTCACAAATTCAGTCATTGAGGTTTTCTTACCGGTTTTTTAGTCGTAGTAGGAATAGTGACTGTAGTTGTTGGTCTTCTGACTGCTGTTGTTAATTTTGTAGGTTTTTTCGTTGTTTTTACAGAAGTTTTCTTCGTTGTGGTAATTCTAGAAGGTTTCTTGGTCGTTGTTAATGGTCTTCGTGTGGTAGCCGGTGTTTTTCTTGTGGGTTTTACAGTAGTTGTTTTAGTATCCCTAATAATAGTGGCGTTTGGTTTTTTATCAAGAATCACAATATCATGAAGCTCTTGGAAAGTCCCCTGAAGACTTCCAACAATCTTATTAACAAACAGATTCATTTTTTCGTTTAATTTGTCATCTTCATGCCACACTGGTGTTGTGAATTCTACATCTGGTAATACGTCTAAGTCGTTTTCTGTGACACTTGTGTTAAAAATATTGGCTCCAGTAACATTAAGCATAGGATTCCTTACAGGCGGGAAGTTTATTAAATCATCGGGTGAAGTTTGCAATTCTGGCCTGAGTGTAGTAGGGGAGTAATATTCCGTGTATGAATCAAAACTTGGTGCATCTGGTGTCGAGGTCGGGGCCGGTCTTGTAGAAGCCTTTACGGGATACGGTGTAGTGTTTGGTGGTGGCTTTGGGGTTATGACCACAGTAGGAGATGCAGGACGATCGAATGTTTGTGGTGGTTTTCCAACAAAAATATTGTTAGTAGATTCTATATGATTGTTAACCGTTATTTGATTTACTGGTTTTTTAAATGGCTCTTGCGAAATTTCTACAAATTCCGGGTGCTTGTTCTCAGAAGATTCTGGCCTATTGGTTTGTGGGCTGCTAAGTACAATGACAGTTGGCGTTGCGCTTGAGTAAGTATCAGGAGTCAGGTCATAGGTAGAAATGGTGTTTGTAACCGGTTTTTTGGATGGTTTCCCTGTGACGTAACTTGTAGACGGCGGTCTTCTTGTAGTAGAAGTAGGTTTAGTTGTTGTCGAGCTAACGTAACTAAATGTTGTTACAGTTTGGCCAAATTCATTGGGATCTGTAGGATATCTATTAAATGCTTCGATTGCTTGACTAGTGGATTGACTAGGCTTGGGTGAAGAATAGTTTGGTTTTGACGATCCTGGTCTACTGTCTTGTGATATACTATTGGGAGTTGTGTAAATTATTTCATAAGAAGGTTTTTTAATATATTGAAGTTTTGTAACTGTGCTAGCTGGATTCTTATTTGGGTAAAATGATGGTTTTACCGTAACATAATGTCCAGTAGTTATGTGTTGCACAGGGTAAGCACTGCTATGGTAGATTGGGGTTGAGGAAGGATATAAGGAGGATTTAGTTTCCATCATGTCCAAAGTAGCAGAGGAGCTTAGATCTTCCTTCATACTCGGTGTACTTTCATTCAACATTTGTATGATGCTGTCTATTGATGACAACTCTGTTATTTTATCCGTTTCTTTTGTAACCGTAGGAACCATGACATAGTTCTCAGTAGACAGACTTTCAGTAGTTATTTTAGTTACTGGTTTCGGTTTGAAAATGGGTTTCAACACCGGCCTATGAGTAGAAACGCTCAGAGATGGTGATGATTGTGATGTCGTCGATGGAGTTACAGTAGGTTTGGTCTGCATTGAAGAAATTTGTACATTGAAATCAGATGGTCTTACAATATCCTCAACTTGACTTCCATCTTCGTACAAAAGAATTGTTTCGGGACCACCGTGATCGATTGAACTGTGTGTGTATATACTCTCAGAATTAACTGGTTTTGTATTCTTGTTGTTATTTCCTTTTGGCGGTGAGCTTAATAATGAATTAGTGATTTGATTCAGACCTTCAGATATTATTTCAGATTGTGAACTTTCGGTGCTATAACTAGATTCACTTGGATTAATTGTTGACGTCACAGCTGTGTTTTTATCACTTGGCCGATAGCCTGGTGTTACAACAGGTTTGAAGCTATTGTGCCATGTATCTATTTGATCAAAGTTATCGTACTCATCACCTTCAGCCTCTGCTTCAGAATAGTCCATAAATCCTGGAACAACAACTCCGGGGCCTTTAGGGATATGCGATTGGCTGTCGGATTTAAGTTGACAACAAGTTCCAAATAGAAATCCATCCATGCAAGCTCCAACCACTTCTCCACCTCGTTGAGTGCATTCATGATTAAACATACATATTGTATTGCCCCTATTATACCTCGCTGCTCTAGTTGCTTTGCAGTAAGTTGGAGTTATTCTGTAACCACCAAACAATCTTCTGGCATCTGAAAAAGTAATTTATCGTGTGAATTTTTTATATTTATGCGTGTTAAATAGAAAAATATATTAATTGAATTAAGCTCAACTTTTTTTAATAATGCGTCAAGTATTCTCAAGTAATTTTTGGATAAAAGTTTACCGAACTTGTGAAAAAATATAAAAAGCTAGAAGTACGTTTGTATAAAGCGTTTTATTTGAGCAATACAGACTTTCTATGATTGGGGAAACTATCAGTGAATAGGAACTATAAAGAGTACTCTAGAAAATATACGACATGATGCATAACCGTGAAACAACCGCACGTTCATTCTGACCTAATTATTTTCAATTGCAAATATCCAATATCTGTCTGAAGCTTGTTATTTGATATCACTATCTTATTATATCGTCCGCTCTTATTTGCTGATGAGCGAATAACATGAAATGACAACAAGAATGTGTTATAACTATTTTAATGTGAATGATATCGTTACTCATTTATAGGTATAATATATATCTTATTTCATGGTAACATTATTTGGATTCTAATTTAATAATAATGTATAGATTTGCACACAAGTGTACCAAATTGACACCGGAAACACTTTAGCAGCGGCATCCTGCATATGTGCGTTCAGTCTACTTAGTACTACTGTGTACCGAATAATAAATAAACATTCCATAGACTCAATCGAGAACATTAAATTGCGATCCACTTTCTATTTGGTTCTTGATTGTTCCATTTCAAAAGTGAAATTAAAGTTCTAACCGCGAGCAGAATCCAAAGTAGATATCAAAATCAGAAACTCATCACTGTTCTACATTTGTTAAAAAAACAAGGAGTTTTGCAAATTTGCATTCCACCTAAAAATTAAAAAAAATTGCTAGTCTCATCTATAACACAAAAAAATTCGTAAGAAATGGAAGTAATAATGTATATATTTATTACTATTTTTTGTAAAATTATGAATAACATAATTTTTAAAAGATTCCTAGGATTTTTGTTTAAACTTGCGACTTTATTATTATTGCAATTTGTAAGAAACAATATGACAAAAATAAAATGAAATAACAACGTGACTTTTATAAGTTTCTATTGAATAGTTAATAAAGAAACGGTGGCTAATTTATGCCAAAATATTCTTCATCTTAAACTTTATTCCCAAATTTACTTTTCACAATGTATAAAAAAATTTTTGTATTGCTATTAGATGTATCCGTCCTTTCTCATTTAAATTCTTATGATTAGTCAAAAGTACATATATTTAAAAAGTTAAAGTAATATAAAGTTAGTTAGTACAGTAGAGTAAAATATATGAACAAAAAACGAAAACTTCAAAAGTCACATAATTTCAACACGTCTTTCTTTAAAAGATCTCAATATCAATAATATCGAACAATTAAAACGTTTATCGAATAAACTTGAAATCGACAAATTAAAATGCAAATTATTAAACAACTCGAAATCAAGTGAAAGTCGTATGAATATTGAAAGCAAATATCAAAGAGTTGCTGTAAAATCGAAGATATTTAAAACCACCAAACCCCATTCACTTTCGTGGGGACGTTAACTTTTATCGTTAAATGATCTTTACTTGAATGTTCCGAAATTCCAGACAAATGACGATCGTCGCGTAATCGCTTAGAAATGTTGCACGGATGTTATGACGTCATACATTTCTCGGTCCGACAGTGAAAGTCCCTTTTGTCTCACTTTTTTTTCAAATGAAACGAATTTGCGACACTTTTTACTTAGCGGTAATCGATGTAGATGTTACACAATATATTTCTTAAAATTTACCATCTTATTGTATAGAATAGTATATATTGTAAACAAATCTTGTTAATTATTATATTAGTTTAATGACTATGCTTTTCTATCAAATTTAAAAACTAATAATAATACCTATTATTAAATACTTTAAGAGCAATAAAAGTTCACTCTATATTATAATCATCATCATCATCAGCCTGTGTTAGTCCATTGCTGAACTTAGACCTCCCCTACTGCACACCTTCTCCATTAGGGGGTTTTTATACCACGCTAGTCAAATGCGGGTTGGTGGGTGGACCGATTTTTTATGTGCCCATCCGACGCATGGATCATCTTCCTTTTCGCTTGGGTGATCAGCCCCAATTGTCTTAACATACCAGAAAACAACGATGGCAAAAAGTTGTTTCCCCGCGGGTTTCTAACCCACAACATCCGGATTATATATCAAGGGCCAATACCGCTAGGCCACGGAGGCGGCATATTGTTATACTATGCTATATAGTCGTATGTTTGTCATGTTTTTATTAGAAAATGTAAAACTGTTTTACTAAAAAAATACGGAACCAAGTTTACTGTGTTTAATCTCATATTTGTTGCAGGAAATCATATTTTTTAGTCGGTTGTTAGTTTAATTGTATGTTTTTATCGCCTATAATTACTGATTACTGGTATAAAAGCCGGTGGTGTGTACCGTTTACTAAGCTACATGAATAGACCATAAAACACAGCGTAGGGCATAAAAAGTTGCCTCTAATTGCAATAAACATACAAGGTTAATAGCACAGTTCTCACATCGGAGATCCATAAAGGTTTTCTGACACGTAGAAAATTAGTACAACTTAATATCTTCGAAATATTAAAATAATGCAAAAATAATATTAGTACTTGAAACGATCCTTAGGCAAAAATAAGAAATATATTGCACTAAAAAAAATCTAGTAATTAAAAAGTTTTTATTTTCGTTCTTTTTTTTGCATGCCCCCAAAATAGTACCAGTGTTGAGGGAGGTAGTTATATTTGTAATTCACATTCTAAAATCTTGCGACCGCCTGACAATTTCATCGTCTTTTCTGCCTATGACTAAAATTCAAATTCAACTCCAAAAATTTTGGATTCAATTTTGGCTCTGTCAGGCTCTTTTTTATCTGTCCAGAAAAGAACAGACAAGAAGCGATTGTAACTATTTAACTAAAAATCAATAACAATAAACTGTGCATTTATTATACCGATAGCGGAAGCTTGCCTACTTGATAAATGGAGCATGCTAGAAACGCATACCTGGCTGACAGCACGCTCTCAGTCTCACGGTATGTAGCGAGTTCAAACCGAGGATATTACATTGAAAACCGAACAATTTTCACGTCCACAGACACGCTGCAAGCTCGTAAACGTCGCTCGTAATCATAGCTGAGAAATTTCTAAACTGGCAGTTGTCATTTCGTTGCATCGCAATTATATCGATTAGTTCTATGTTTAAAAAGTAGAAACTGTAATTATTTAGAAAGATGGGGGTTCCAGGTTCGATTACGTTTAAAAGTACGGTAATATATAAATATGATAATAGAATGCCTTACCTATAGTCAATAAATGTGTAACCTCAATTTACAACTAAATATTTTTACAATAATAAAAATCACTAGAATCTTACTTCATTTTCATATTACTATTATGATTAAAAACTTATAATCTTAAAAGTGAGAATGAAATTATCAAACACATTAATGACATTAATAAAAATATGAGTTTATTAGCATCATTATACATTCAATTATTACTCATTTCATAAATTTTGCCCTGGTCGAACATAACGTTGATGTCTGATTTAGATTGACAGCCCGTTAAACATCTATTCACAAAACCTTAACATCAATCTATTGGAGTTATCAACGTCAGCTGCATCCACAACCTATTCGAACCCACAATAGAATTATCGAACTTTTATTTTTTTTATTTTAAAATAAGTATTGAGTTAGATTTCTCCATCCATAGCCCGTTTTTTCACAAACCCGTCTTGGTTTCAAGTCAATTTTGTACTTCTTAGTTGGGCATCTCTTTTAATAAAAGATAACCAAAGCTTAATTAATGTAATGGTCACATATTTATATTTCATATCTAAATGATCGGTCATATATTTACTCATCAAGGCTTTAGTATTGACAGCGTTCGATCATGTCTTGATTATCGTTTGAGTTTTGTTAAGATTTAGAATTCTTTTTCCCTTACTTATCCAGTACTCGATGGATAAGTTATTGAAAAAGATTAAAGCGATCATGATCTCAAAAAAAAATTAACAAGAGAAATTTTTATTACACTGCACCGCTCGCATTTACCTCATTGCACTGATCATTACGAAACAGCTTTGTTTAATAGTGAAAGTGATGAAAATGTTTTATCGCCCAAGCGTCTGTGGCTTAAGTATAAATGTATTATATTGGAAATTGATCGTAACAGCGAGAAAACAACGTGAAAGTTGTTTGTGTCGAATGGACGTAATGCCGTTAAAAGCGATTTTGCGCAAGAGCAAACCGTGAGATGACTGTATTTTGAAACGTTTATTACAGATTAATTTGATTAAAACTTTATGTTTTTATTAACTGCTTTGTGCGTTACTCATTTTCTTTTACTTAATTATGTATTCAAACTTACAGACAACCTATGGGTGGACAGAAAAAAAGGTAGGTACAATAAAAACAGATATAAACACATATACAGAGAGTATATGTGTTTAACTATTAAGTATTGGAGATAAATCTTTTGCAGTTGTTCTAGACTCATACTAAAAGTGATTCGTAGCATTAGTACAATAAAAATTTATACATCTTCATTAAAATCAATGGATTCGAATTGCATTTTTCTTCTAAGTAAAAAATATGCAATATATTCTTTTTGATTTTTTCTCTCTTTAGATATTTTAACCAATTTCCTAAACATAACATAACATAAAATTTTATGAAAGCTTAATTAAAAAAAAAAATTAAAGTTCTCGCCTCTCCACTTTAAAAGCCCTACTTTCTCATTTTACCTATTAATCTGGACTCCAAAGTGGTCAAAAAGTTCTATTCTGAAATAACCAGTTTTGAAATGAAGTTTATGTGCTGGTCTAAGCAATTAACGATGAAAATAACGGGCCATTACTGAGACTTCCATGGCATGATGCTATTATGAATAGATCAAACCAAAGAAATGTATACCCAAAATACTTAAATGGATTAAAACATTTTATACTATTCTGATGTAATTTGCAAGTGATATAAAATATCCTTAAAACTGTGAAAAAAGTATAAATAATTATAAACGTGTCCTAGTAACTTCAGCTAAAAATGCAATGCGACAGGAGTGTGATGTCATTTTGTACAATAGATGTAACAGTACTAATAAATATTTTTTTTGTGCTCGAAATAAATATATAGATAATCATAAAGTTAGTTTTAATTATGATGAAAAGTTTACAGTTACAGTTTGTAATTAAGACTTCCATCGAAATATGACCGCTTTACTCTATTTGTTGTTCAACTGGAAGTAACTGTTCGTGCGTTAACATTACGGTATCATCGAAGCTACTCAAAAAGTTATTTTTCTTACCTATGCATAGTTTTATTGATATAAAAACAGTTTGGAAAATATATGGTGATTGTATCTTTACAATAAGCTATATCTATTTTATATATTTCATATCAATGCCCAATTTGTTGAAGATAAAAAATATGTTATTATAAATATGTCTGTTAATAAAATATAATAATTTTAAAAATTAAATATAACTATATTTCTTAAGCTATACAGTAAATAATACACTGGACTGTAATATTGAACTACTTATTATACTGCTCTTAATACACTTTTCGTTTAACAATAAGTACAAGCAAATGTAGTCTAGTTTTAATTAAGAATATAATAAAAGCTTTTCAAAATTATTACACTTAATATATTAAATAACAGTTCAAATAACACTTTAGGGGCGTTTGATTATAAAGAATCAAATTGAGAGTTTACTAAATGAATAAAAACTGGTTTATATAAACTGAAAACATTTACTTGCTGGACACAACTACGATAACTACAATCATATTTAAATTCTATAAAATTCTGACGAGCCCAAAAGGAAAGCATGTGACCTTCATTGAGACCTGACCAGTTCTCACACCAAAAAATCATCTTGGCAAACGTCATTGTATAACTGACGATATACAATACTCGTTTTGTATTACATTGAATTTAATGCTAACAATACCTGCGACGAAACCGAGCAATGTACAATTCGTGATTTGGCAGAGTCTTTGATCGTTTGATGTTTAATAAGGCACGATAGAAAGTAAACGTTGAGTCGGGGTCGAAGAAAGTGAAAATCGTGTTAGAATAGAAAAGAGGTTACGCAGCGGTATGCCGACCTTTAAGTTCTTTGTACAGGTGTCAGTCGATGCCATAACATTATAATGGCACGAAGCTATTGTATTTTTATAAATGGAATCGCATTTATACAAAACTGCCTACGCTATCATCACGGACGCAGCACAGTTCATTGAGATTTAAACAATCATCACCATATTACTTTTTATACTCATCTGTAACCAAACGTGACAAGTGGCAATTTATAGTATTAAATGACCGACTTCCAGCAAAAGGTGCTCAAGTCGGAGCGTATGTTTTTTTAATATATGTTACCTCTTTACTCCGCTCCTATTGCTCAATTTTGAACGTTATTTCTTTTAAACTTACTACCGTAATTGTTATCATGTGCTCCCATTTTTATTCCAATAATTTTAGTTATAAATAGTTTAATCAGAGAAACAGAAAAAGATAGGGCATCAAAATTAAAAGCTTGAGCGAATAAATTGCAACGCTGGCTAAATCTTACCAGATAGATTTAAATTATGTTCCACGTTATCGTACGTCTTTAATTTTAATGTAGATCTGCATTAAAGTCCGCAAGTTGATGAATCTATATTGTAGGAATAAGCTACAAAAAGTTTTTTAATGTATACATATATCAAAATTTCTATGTCGCGAATTCAAAGCACATCTAAGGTAACACAGAGTAAGTCCACATAAAAGCAAATGCAATTATAATAAAATTTATTCTATGTTCATAAAAAGTGACATAGACGACATTTTGATAAAATTAATAAATCAAAACAAGTCAGAGATTTAAAATGCGGTGCGCAGAAATTGTTGTTCACAGTATGAGATCCGCTTAAATTGCGGAAAATAGTTCTTTGAAGTCGGTCAAATTTTCTTGGTAAAACATTACTTGTAAAAAAAATTATCATTAATTTATATTGCCATTGGGACTTCGAGGTACGTATTAAAACTAAACATATGTAGAACACACAAAGGAGAGCTTTTCATGAGCACTGAGCTTTCCTGATTGTGCGGACAGATTAAAAAATATTTGACCCCATTGCCACTGGGACCGGTCCGTTTGCCAAATACCCGTCCCGTGTCGGGAACTGACCCGCTTCGGGTTATTCGACGTAAATGCAGACGGTTACCGTTTATTACGGTTAGCGGTTACGAGAAATTCGCGTTTTTTTTTACTTTAATTAACAGCTAGATTTAGGAAAATGAGAAAAATTTTGCATTATTTGTTCAGTTGCTCGTGACATTTTTCTAATATTGTTACGGAGTTTAGTATCAAATACAATTTTTTGTAAATATTTTAATGTATATATAATATTTTTTGTAGATATTTAAACTTAAACTCAGTGTTCATTTTGTAGATAAAAAAACAATATTGTAAATTCTTAGACTTCTATATAGTTTGCTTATAGTTATACCTTTCTACTACCTCTGATATTTGTATGTCATATCACGTATTATTTAGTATATCACAGCGTATCAATAAAGAATCGAATGAAAGAATCATCTCTGTATAGGTAGAGTCGTCATTATCTGCCCAGAAAGAAATTAGGTATTTTCCTTGTAATAAACCTGTACTTTAAAATTGCACTTTAAAGTACAGGTTTATATTTTTATCTTACTTTTTACTTCAGTGGCGTTTTTCAAATGACCGCTCTAATTAGGTCGGCGCGTTACTTAACCGTTACTGATACGGGTAATAAGAGGCCACTAGGCGTTATTTACATTTATAACTAGAACTTCTGTGTGTACGGTTGTAAAAATGTATTGGGTTTTTAAAGAATATTTAGAATTTCCAAAAGAAAGATTTTATCTAAATTGTACAGTATTGATAACATTTTTAAACATTTGTATCTATGAATAATGCAGGTGTAGGGGATGATTTATCTACCGCTACCAGTCTAATTTTGTAAGAACAAAAAAAATATTTGACAATTTAATATCTTAAAATGTGTACTTGTCTTAATTTAACAGATATTCCAAATTAAAGTCAATTGTTCTTATTCTTACTTTATGAAAAACCGTTCATATATTACGATGCCATAAATTTTAACACGGTTACGACCAGATGTGTCTAAACTCTATTTTATTATAGTGACTATACTTGCAATAATGAGTACAGACAAAACTAAATACATTTTTTCGTTTGAGAAAACCTAAAAAGAAGAGAAAACCTTAAAATAAAAATATTTATTTGCCTTTTAATGCAGTTTACATTTTTTTTGTAAAAACAAAAAGCAATTGCGCAATAACCTTTTGTGGTTTAAGTTAGATATGAGATACTCAAATATTAAAGGAATTAAAATAGAAGACTAAACTTTTCATCAAGTTCCAAAATTTTGTTTTCAGGTTTAAACGATTTCTGTGAATTGATATTCGTTCGTCCTCTAGTTATAATTGCGGCGTTAAGTTTCAAATTAATTTTAATGATCCTAACTATATTATATAATAAGAATAATAACAATGACATAATAATATCTTAACAAAAGAACAAAAATCAATTCAAATTAAAAATACAAAATAAGACTTCAACGGGCTCAGTTAAAAAGTCATTTTATTTAATGCATAGCAATGAATTATGAAGTTGATTGAAATATCAAGGTGCAAGCAAATATAGTTATTCGAAAATAATACAAATAACTAATGTTCTTACCTCTATCAAATTCTTGTCCATTACATATCGATGGCAAAATGTCCAGAACAGTCAATAGCACAACAATAAACAACATGTGTCTCACATCACTACGGCATATTTTACCAAATTGACACTTATGGATCATCTTGACGTGTGTTCCCGCGCGATACCTTATTATATGATTTAAATTATTTAAAAATACTTTATAACACGCTTTACATACTTTACATTTGTTTATATTTGTTAATTATATCAAATGCCTAGCGACACCGGAACGGTTTCAACGTCATTTTAATTTATGTTTAATAATTGTCGAAAACCGCTGTTTTTTTAGCAGCACCGTCCGATGGAAGCGTGCGTCTTGTACCGCGGTGAAGAACCCACTAGCCGACTGACCAACTTAACACGGTAAAATAAGAAACACACATATTACAACCAGCAACTTACTTGGATATGGTTTCAAGTCAAAACACTGGTTAACCTATAAACGACTCTAATACTTACAGTTAAAGACCACAACGCCGAATATTAGTCTCGTGATGAGACTCGGTCACGTTTAATAGCAACTTGCTAAACAAGTGAACGGTGAAATGAGAAATTGTGAGAGATGGACTTACATCAGAACGAGACAGACAGACATTTCTTTTAAAGACAGCTACAAAAACTTGCGACGTTTACAAGTAACTCTGAAGTAATTTAGTGTAATGACGATTTGTATAACTTATTTTTAAAGATAATAAACAACTCTATGTACGTTAAGGAAGTATTATGAAAATTACGAGATAAAAATATTACTTAATTCCTGAAAACATATTTTTTCAGTGATATTATTTCACTGACAAATATAGTAGCACTTTTAATAATGTTTATCGTCTAACAATTTATATTTAATGGGGATCGTATGTAAAAGTGGTAGTTCAAGTTAAAGTGGGTTGAATAGACTCATGCGCCGTCGCTAGTTGAATATTGATCGCTAATTAAGCTAATATCATGGAAACGGTAAATTAATTAACTCTTCCTCTGAATTCGTTTCATGCTATACGCAGTGTTAAACAGAGCAATTAAACGCTGAGTGTTTGTAGACTATTGTAAATAGTAGCTTAATGTTGATGATGAATTTCTCGAGTGCCGTTTAATTGGTACACCATATTTGATAAATTATTAATTGTATTTACGTACTTTTAGTGTTATTTCTATCTCTTAAAGTAGGATGTCTTAATGTAAAATTATGCTTTTTCAAATTGTTAGGTACAATATGATGTTCTTTGTATAAATTTCGTTAAGTTTATTGAAAAAAGAAAAAAAATAAGTCCCGCGGAGTTTCTTACGATGGTTCTTCTCAGGTCAAAGGCTTCCATTTCCGAACCGGTGGTAGTATATTTGACAATCAATAGGAAACTGTAATTCTTCGTTATTGAATAAAGATATATTTATTTATATTTTAATAATTTATATAGCGGGAAATGTTTGTATGGATTTTAAAATTAGTGACAATCCTTCACATAATTAATCGGATTTAATTCAGAAAAAGTGAAGGTTAAAATAATAAAGATTATTTTATTCTAGTTTCTTTTAAATGTTTTAGTTATCATAATAGTAAAAGTCAGTTTTTATTTACTGCGAACTATTTAATATGTGATGATGTTAGTGTTGTAAATTATATTTTTTATTCTTAAAAATGTCATTTGCATGTTGCATTTTTTCTCAAAGTTCTCGATATTTTAAAGGTTATGTTCTTCTAAATGGTGCAGGTATAGGCTTTCCAGGAGCATATTATTTATTGGCTGTTACTAACCGGCCTCTGGAGATTACTTATCAACACCGCCGCTGTCGTTACAACCGAAAAAAATTAAGTATCTTAAAGTATCTGTGACTTAAGGTAGCCAGTGCGGTAATAAAAGCTCTTATCACCTGCTTTATTTTATTGGCCTTTGTTTTGGCCTCAGACCAGAGGGAGTTAGTTAAAATTCTACGGTTAATTGTGTTTTTATGGTTGGTTAGGGCAATATGAAGTAATCATCTACTTTTTTAAAAAAAGATGATCTATTCGTATGGTGTCTATATAACAAGTCCGTTTTCATGACGATTTTTGGTAGGATATGGTATAGGATATATTATTGTTTTAAAATTTTATAATATTCAATCTCTCATTTTCCAAAAGAAGTTTCCCTGTTGGTAGAGGAGATTAATAAAATTGTTGTTTTGCAAAAACTCTTATGCAGTACCACTTGGCCAATGAAGTGGCAAATTAACCATAACCTATAAAAATAACTATTATAAAAAAATACTTTTGGGTAATGATATAAATGATATATTTGTTATATAAAAAACAGGAACAAATAGTTCATCTAAGATACCTGAAATCGAGATTCGTTTCATCTGATCGATTGAATAATGAACAAGTGAGATTCATCGTACTTAAAATTTTAAAAATTCTTGTTAAAAAATTAGGGATTAGTACAACGAAATCTTAACTTTTAATTTTATTTTAATATTTATATAATAAAGTTCAAAGATATGTTTATAAATATTTGAAATTTATTACGGTGTCTGTTCTATCGCGGTTATTTTTATAATAGTTTTAGTAATAAATGCAATCGACAATTACAACAAATGTTCTTTAATCCTAAAACGAATAAAATTCACTTTAAAGCTTTACTAATTGTTTAAAATGTATGCAATATCAATTCCATGTATATTTTTGCCCCAATATTATAGTCGTAGTAGATCAATTAAAATAAATCAATAACATATTTTTAAATTTAAGAGTTACTATGAGAAATGCATATAAAACGTTATTTGTAATCAATTAAAATAAATTTCAACATGTCCTAGAAAATGTTAATTATCTTTTTCTCAAACATTTGAACAGTTCCAGTTGTTGAGTTGGGACCAAAGTTTGCTCATCTCTACGACGCGGCTAGATAGACTTTCGCTTGAGGCCACATAACATAGTAATGTGGTTTAAATATTTTAATAACATCGTTACAATAAAAAATCAAAGCATTATAAAATTTATGATAGTTGTAAAACACTCAGAAGAGAAACGACCTATTGAGAAAGAAATAATTTTAATGAGTAAGAAAACAAAATAGGACTTGAGAATCGATTAATTAGAACTCAAAAAAGAACCGTAAATATGTGACGGACAGCGAAATTTTTAAATTTTTAATACAAGTCCATTTATATCACAAAGCATTTCATTACTTTTTTTAATATGAATGTTTATACGAAAATGGTATAAACAAAGAGAATAAAGATTCATCGATACATAATTATTACTGCTGGCACATCACTTTACTCCCACGGTCCATTATTGATAAAGCATTCCGACAAGGCAAGATACAATAGAAAGTTTATTTGTACGCCTGTAGACTGTACAGTCAGCAAGAGAAAAGAAACGCTACCTTACTATTAATAACTGAAGATTTTTTTAGTTTATTTCTTAAAAGTATTGTCAAATTTTTCTGTGATGGAAAACTAAAAAAAGAAAGTAAACTTTGAAACGTTCTGATTAAAAAAGTAAGTAAGTTTAATAACACAATAAATTACTATTTAAGATATTTTTATATTGAGTTATGAATTATTAACATAATACTTGTATAATTAATTTCAACTTTATAAAATAAAACAGAAAAAAAACTATACGCAATTATATCTATGTCAACTGTATATAACACTTTTTAAAAATTTTCAGGTAAAATTACACATCATTCTCGACTACCAGCAGTCATCATACGTAATATCATTATATATGATATATGACTCTGCATAAATATCATCTATGTCAAAATGCTATATAATGTCAAGGTTTGAAGTATTTCGAATGCTTCTTGTATTTTTGTAATTTTCATATTAAACCTTTTTATTTCGCTAGGCTAAAATAATATCTTGTTACATATGATTATAGCGGTTTTAGCTAATAATATCGTAACATTAAAAAAGGTATTTCCATATAACACCGGTTTGCTGATTCACGTAATGTGGATTAATATAAAAAATAAACAATTGCAAATGAAGATGATTACAGAAGTAAAGACTGTTTTTATTTCTGCTACAAATCATTAGGTTCTGATTTCTGAAAAACTTTTTGAGTAGGTTATTTTATAACTTTATTCCAATAGGGTACAAAGCAAAAGTCAGTACAAGACAAGATAAATTACTTTAAATATGAGCTCTTTCATCGTAAAAAGCTAAAAGTCATTGTCTACGTATGCCGCCATGCAGCAGATAATTAAATTTCTAGTAATTTAAACCGGCTTTAATGGATGTCACCGGGGTAATAAGAGACACGGAATCATACATTCAATCATATACAAACCAAGTGATTTGCGACTCATACTTTATTAACATTAAAGTTTAAGTTTATACTTGCATATAACAGCAATTCAATATATGTATTACCTACATAATTTAACTTGTAAAATAAGGTTTTATTAATTATTGCAGCGTGCTATATCCCGTTACATTTAAGAAAATTGCCTCTGATAAAACATTTATAGATGAGATACCCACATTTTTACATGTTTATAATTAAAAAGCAATCTGAAGGTTAAAAACAATAAAACACCTTTATTTACATAATAATTTCTTTTATTTACGCGAGTATTATACATATAAAATCCACTAATTTACGGATTTTTTTTGTGTTACTTACATATATTATTATTATGGATATATGTCTATATCTCTATACAGGCCAACTTAGTCTGTTCGTGATCATGGATGTTGGAAATAATCCGAAACGTCGGGAATAAAAAAACTATATAACTAACGTAAAAAATCCGTAAATTAGTGGATTTGATATAATTTAATTTACTTCAATGTAACTTGATTCTACAAACTGTTGGACGAGGATGTCATTTCGTCCTCATTCAACGAATTCGCCATTCCTTTTCGTGCGGAAATGAAGCGATTTCACATGTTTTAATAATGCATTAAACGCAAAGAGAAATTGCCAAGAAGCTCGCATGGTTTGACCCCGAAGTGTCGCCTTACACATTCACGTTGCGTATATTGCGGGGAAAGAAACGCATACATATCACAGTAATAGAGAAGGAAACAAACGTACTGCGTATTTGCGTTCTAGTACCAATAACTTAGTAGCTTATCGATTTTATATACAGTCGTACGTGCACTCAGAATAATTAGTTTCACATCCTTATGTATACTTAAACAGTCTCTTTACTTAATTTTAATTAACTGTGCTTCTGGAAAGCTTCTTCCATAAAGACTGGAACTTATGTATGGATACAATTAGCATACAAGTTCTTTTTGCACAAATATACCTGAACATAATTTATAATATCTCAATGTAATATCGTCATTAATCTCTTTGTTTATTTATAGTTATGTTTTTATGTTCAAGTGTATAAATGCATTAAATTACCTCTAAAAGTTATTGCACCCTTCGTAATCTTTAACCACGCCCTGATTGACTGGTAGAGATTTTTCTATAGCATTAAGTCCGCCTCTTGTAAAGCTTATTGTAAAGTTAGCAATAAAGCTAATAAATTAGAAAAAACATTGCCAGATAGAATTACTTAGCTGAAATATTTAGTGGAGTAAACGTAAAGTTATTCAGAAAGCATAGTGCCTCTCTTCAAAACATTTTCCCAGGGGTCGGCTTATTATCCATCTAGATTTACCTCAATAACAGCTTTTACGCACAGCAACTGTTGTCTGACCTTACCAACCCAAAGGGTTAACTGCATTTCATGGATAAATTAGTTGTCAGTATAATTGAAGGCACTAAAATCCTATAAGGACTGACTAAGTTTGTCTTAACCAAATATTTATAAGCGCATCTGACATTTTGTCTTCATTTTTTGACAGTTAGACGATCGGGATGATCGGAATAACGATAAGACAAATTATTTCCCTGCAGGATTCGAACACGTGCTGCAGTTTGTTATGCAAAGCTAAAGCCAATGCCACTAAGCCACAGAGACATATGGTATATACATATAACTCATGTCGAACCAGTTTCAAAAGTGGGCTAACACCTAAAGCTTGCACACCGAAATTTAAAAAGCGCACGACCTAGATTGGTCGGACTAGTTTTGTTAATGACTCATTTACATAAACGAATCAATCCTCTTACAGTTGATTAAACACAGGAGGAATCCACAGTTATGCATGGCACGGCAAAAAAGTCTTGAAAACGTCTTAAAAAGCTGTCGATCATCAGGAGGTGTGCCCTCCGTTTTCTTAGAAAAAAATAATTTCATTAACAACAATTACATTCAAAAGGACTTCCAAGCATTATACATTTATGTCAAACTTTTCCTCTTTAATTTTTGCAAGATCTTTAAAAGGTAACTACGACTTTTTAATTTCCTTTATAGTTATAAATATTTCCGGAAAAACTTTTGACGTAGGATAAAATAATTTATTGAATACAGTTTAATATAGTACAGTTGCACAATGTATTGCAGTTCATTTTGATAAAATATTTTATTTCTCTGTTTTTAAGTCCTTTGTGTTTTATGAAATCTTCAAACTGTCCATCATAACTTTTCGTCAGCGCCATCTATCGTGACAGCAAAACTTCATTATATTTCTTATTATCATTTGAACGAAACTTTATAATACAAGTGAATTGCGTATAAATTTAATAATATATACCAACATTAAATGTGTGTCAAATTAAGTTGGTAATAAATGGTATAGTTTTATAATAATTGTACCTTAACCGCCCCGTACAAACTGTAAAAAATATCTCTAACCTGAAAAGAATACATAGTTATTATAGGAATTATTATAATTAACTAATTAATCAAGGTAAAGTTTTACGTCTTCTAAGTTTACAGCTTACACGTCTTAAATAAGTTGCACATTGACCCTCATTTGTGTGAAAATTTCCAACGCGTAATTTTACGACATGGAAAACTTGTTAACAAAGTATCACGCATCTAATAGTTTTGCCCGATCATTGTTGGCAACGGTCTCCATACGAACGTCAAGTGCAAAGTTCAACGACCCCACTGAAGAAAGTGCCACGCAGTTTGTAATAACATCTATAAGATTGTTCAAATAACACTTTTACCCGACGGATTACGAGTGAAAGCGAACTTTCGCCAGGGTCAGTGCGGACGACGATTTTGATGCGGGATTTTTGCATTTTATTGTCGCGAATGCAAACGTAAGCAATTGTGTGATATCTTTTTTATCGATTCGTCAAATGATGAGCTAAACGATGTACATAAATTAAGAAGACGAACAAATCTTCATAACTATATAATATTTAAAATATACATATGGTCCTCCATGCTCATTAAAATTTTAGCTTTAAACACCACAATTACATTACAACGGTGATTAGGTCTTATTCGGTTATTATTCTTGTTACCGTACTTAACAAACCGTAACACAGTAGTATTTGTACATCACTGTTTTGAGCCATAAACTGTTTTTTTTTTAGATGATTTTTCGATTTATTACTCTTAAACTAGGTATATTTTCCTAAAGTATAACATTTATATCATGTGTCCGTAAAATTAGTCTAATAAAGCAATCTTAGTTTTATAGTCTTGTCTTATTTCATATGACATAATATTAATAAAGGGAAACCGCATGTTACACAATAAATAACATTACATAGTTCATGACATATCGGAATGAAACGAGGATGTTCGTAACTTTCCCGCCAAATTCAACGTGTACCGTCACACATGCATTATGAATATCATTAATCAAAACTGTGTTGTAGAGCAGAACCTGTTTACTTTGACCCAGAAGATGAGAGCGTCAAGAATGCGTGTTAGTGTAACGATTATGATTCTAGTGATGACTCGAAAAGTTATTACGGTAATGTGTATAAGCACGTAAAGAAAAGTATCTGCATCGAGACAACACAATTAAATCGGTCTTAAAGGGCACAATTTTTTAACTGAAAAATACTATTCATATCTAATGTGGCCGATTTTATTGAAGTATATGTTAAGATATGTTTGACGTAAAAACATAATACAAATATGACTATAAGTTAATAATAACAGGTTATCGTCATGTGAATATTGACTCATTTGTTATTAAATAAAAAATAAGCTCTAACCGCTAACCGCTTTCTAGTCTGTGGGACTTCCGGTTTCAAGAGTAGCTAGTGATATTGCTGGATAGACGAGACATATGGTAATATCCTCTGTCATGTGTTGCGGTGCACGGTAAAATTATATGCGAGGAACCGTTTAAAATAAAATTAATATACATTCAACCGTATGTTTCGCAACGCTAATTTTTTAAATCAACTTCTCAATTAGGTTTTACATATTTATTTACTAAATATTATCACATCATAGATATATAGATAGTGTTTAGTAACTCAGGAAAACAGAAATAGAACACAAGTGAAATGTTAACGAAATAATATAACCGACTTCAAAGAGCGTATAACGATTTTATGCAACAAAAGCAGGTAACAATGTTCTCTCAGTATAAAATTGCACCGGAATTTCTTCCACCGCATTTTAAATATTTGATATCTTTTAAAGTATTTATTTAATCAAAATGTTGTTTATGATACATTTTATGAACATAATGGAAAGACAAACCCCCAATCGATAGGTGTGTATTAGGGGAGGCCTATATCCGGCAGTGGACTGCCACAGACTGATGATGATGATGATAGTGATGATGAAAGGAAATAACTTTTTTTAATGCAATAACTTTTATGTAAACTTAAACTGTATCATCTTAAATGAGCTTTGAATATGCCTAATTGCAATTTTTAAACATATTTCCATGGACATGCTTATTGTGAGTTATTCTTAAAACATAGATAAATAATTGCGCGGACTTTATTGTAGACCAATTTAATTATGTACAACATAGTTAAAATCTATCACTTAAGGTGTTTAAAGGAGGAGGAAAGGAGCCGGCGTTTGCAATTAAAGGTGCGATTTTTGCGCTGAAATTTTCTTAATTTCTGAACTATCCCCTTATCATGAAAACTTAAATAATGGGATCAAACCTATCACTAATATCTATAATTTAAAAAAAGAATTAACAAAAGCGTACCACTGGGAGCGAAGTAACGAAGTAACATATATATAACACAAAAAACATTCGCTCTCGATTGAATTCCTCCTTCTTTTGGGAAGTCGGTCAATAATTAATTCTTTTATGAACGCAAATACTACACATAATTTAACAAATGGACTTAAACCGCGTTTTTATTTTATCGCATTTATTTACATTTAAAAATTATCAAACAAATATCTAGCACAAGTAAAGACTAAAAATTTAAAATATTAAGCAATCGGTTCAGCATTGGCATCAGGACTCATAGCATCCCGGTCTGTACCGTGACCCTGACCACAGTAAAGTGTACGGAAGGTTACTGGTTAAAATGTAAATAAACACGATAATATCCCTAAAATGTCCTTTTATTAAATTTTGTTTTATTTTTTAATAAAAAATGCTTTTAAGATATTTAATAACTTTAGAAAATTTATACGTTACTCAAAATTAATAATAAATGTAAAACACATTTGTAGACGTCGTCAAAAAGGCCGGTTTTTTAAGAAACATATGTGTTTAGAAACTTGAGCTTCGCGATAGGAGAGACTTGCCATATTAAATAACACCAGCGAATGTGGTGCCATATTAGTATATTTTCACATTGATCTTACTTATTTTTTACATCGGTAATTAACACATGTCGAGAAAACATAGCAGCCATTCGCGCAGCGGGTATTGTTTGCGAATGCACTTTCACAAGTGAAATGCGCTAACTGCACATAATATGTCAGCACCGGCCTCGGATACTACGATGCGTAAGTCTCGAGCTGAGTCATTGCGTCGTTTACTTTCTATTGCGTTTAAATTATTATGTTCGACTGTTTAAAACATTTGTTTAAGCTTCTTGGCACGCAATTTCCTTGGAAATCTGTCCTGGTTTCCTTCTAACGTTTGTATGGTGCGTATACACTAGAGAGCGTGTAATGTAACAGGATTCAAATCACCCCAATGAACTTCTGGAATAAGTTCGAATTATCCCACGATATGAAATTTCTTTAACTTATTTTTCCTATTCACATTGCGTTCTAAATCAGTGATCAAACCAACAAACGTGTGTTTACCGGTAACGCTCGTCCAGTTTAAACGCACCTTACGATCATGCAAATAGAACGTCTTGTAAACGCACTAAGGTAAAATTAAGAAGAAACAGACAGGTCTTTTTGAACATACTTTTATTTGCTTTATTTTGATTCAGTTTAGTACTTAGAATTATAAGGAGAAAGTTCATTATGCTTGGTTTAGTGCCAGTGTCTAGTTTAATCATTCTAATTCGAAAGTTTCTCTTTGTCAAAAGAGATTAAAAGATCGCCTAACTCACTTTAAATGTAAAAAAATATTAAATAAAATATTTTTTTTACTGATTGCTATACTAAATTTTATTGTAACTAAGATAATAAATCTACATCAGAAGCATCGTCAATTCAACTCACAATTTCAAAATTGAGGTCAAGCTGACAATATTGTAAGCACCAAAAATAACTTATAACGTGATCTAATCTATTAACCAAAACCTCACGATAACTCAGGTTATACTTATAGTATAGAACAGAGCATTAATATTAAATCGGTTAGTAAAATCGAAAGTAACTTAATGAATGAATATTTAATTCATCTAACTCGAACTACATCACAAAGTACTTAGCATTAAACTACGATCATAAATGAAGACATTAAGGCGATGATAATCTAGATTTATTCGCTGCTGTATTATTTGACTGCTTTAAGCTTCGTTCCCTTTCCAATAATCTTTTTCTCACTTCGTCTGGGTTGTACCGCTTTCTATATACTCGTCTAATCCTTTTTACAGGATTTACATTTCGAGGCTTAATTGTCTTCCGTTTAGCTTGCATATTATTAGCAATAACTGAAGGCCCTCTCGATTCTTCAAGTCGCAAACTCTTAGTTTTCTAGTAGAATTAGAGAAAAGTTCTCGATGCTCTCTTAGCATTGCGTCATAAAACACTTTTCCGTTCACAAAAGCCTTACGAATATTTTCAGTTGTACTCAAAACTCGTGGCGGTCTAACAAAAGTTGTCTCACTCACCTCTAAGCTTTTGTCATTACCATACCTCTGCTTTTCAATTTCGTCTTTCGTAACCCTTTGTACGATTCCACGCCTCTCCGTTGTTGGAAATTTATTCCCGAAATTGTAGTCTAATAAATCTTTATCAACTGCAATATTTTTATTTTCCAACTCTTTTTGAGAACGCTTCTCAAGCAAAAGTTTACCGCCGCGTCTTGACGCTACCAGTCTTCCGATGGCTTCTATTTGTCTTTCTTCAGCCTCCAAAGTTTTTAAGTTAGCCAATTTGTCACATTTACTTACGTCTTCTATGTTATAGACCTCCAATGACTTGGAAAAATCTTCTAATTTACCATCTATCCCTTTTATGCCATAAAGTTCCTCATTATTCTTTTCACCATCATTATCGATTGCTTCATCTTTCGATTTACTAACGTTAGATATATCTATAGTTTCAGTTATGTTATTTATTATAATATCAGCTTTCAAGGTAGTAGGTACAAAAGTTGTTGTTGTTATTGTCGTGGGAGATGTGGTGGTGCTAGTAGGTTTAGTTTCCAAGTTCAAATAGTTTTCATCTTTGCCTGTGCTGCCATTACTAGGGTCATCTCTTATCTTCCTTCCTTCTATTTCAGTTGTTTTAGGTTTTATAGTGTCCACCTTTTTTTCATCATGACTTGATCGCTCTGTTGGTAATAAGACAGAATCTTCACTTTCCCGGGATTGAACTATATCACCACTGTTGTTAGTTTCGTTATACCGAAAGTATGTTGTGTTTGGTGGCGGACCTTTATGGAGATATGCCACAGGCCAATACCTGTAAATAAAAACATGAAAGCCTTTAATGGATAAAATTAAAAAAAAGCGTGTAAACTATAGTCAGTTTACATGCTTTTTTTAGAAATTAAATCAATTTAATTTGTGGAAATTATTTATAAACATATCTTTTTTCGTTCAAGCTTTTTAAAACTACAATAAACGTAAATCTATCAGAAGTTTGAAAGTTCATACCGGTCTAGAAGAGGCAAAACTCTTCGGTTACATTGTTATCCATTTTTATGATAAACATTACCATTATCAAGTGCGATACAGAAATTATTTCCAAATATCTTTTTGATGTACCTTTTTAGAGTAAAAAGCGTTAATGTTTCTGTTACAATATTCTAGAATCCAATTCAGTGTAAACTTTAGTTTTTTGTCCATTTCCATATAAAATAGAAAAAGAACTTTTGACCCGTCTGAACCTAGGTACCTCAAAGAGCATATTCATTTCTTTTTGTCAAGACTTAATGCATAAATTAAATTGCTACATTTCAGACGTGAGATACATCGTTGACAGTTTAATGGACATCTACTTTACATTAAGTGATTCAAAGAGATATACAAGGAATTTGCCTCTGTAACTGTCTTGGTTAGTCTTACCTTTATTGCGATATTAAAAGCAAATTCTTAGTATTTTACTCCTTGACCATCTCGTTTTATTTACATGTTTTTACTAAAAGATAGCTTGCAAGCTTTGCATCTTGTAAATTTTTCCTACGGATTTTTGTCCATCAAGAAATACATATAAAGTATTATTTAAATTCAGAATTTGCAAAAAATTCGTTAATTATACCCATTTTATCATTCCTGTTTTCTTCTGATTAAACACGTATCGCAATTATATGATGCTTACTTAAAATGATTTTTTTATCCATATATAAGTATTGGTGTGAATATAAAATATTTATTTAATCTTACATTATGTTAGAATAATTAGAAAAAAACGATCGCACTTGACAACGGAAGAACACTTCTTCCGCCTATAAATAATAAAACTTTTTAATACCTAGGGGTTCCCAGAGGTGCGGGAATTTGATCGCGGAAATCATTTACTCCTGGTACAGGAACCCAAGTCCCACCCCCAGGAACTCGTGGATTATGTTGATATTTTATTCTCGGTCTGTCTTCTGTAGGCACTCGTGTATAACCTTAATTAAAAATATGAATATAGTATAGAAACATAGAAAATTATCATGTTCGGCTTATTAGTTATATTTATTACAGTTAATTTTCGAGATTCCTGCGAACAACAAGGTAAATAACTTGTTCAGAAATAAAGCCTATTTCTGGACCAAGTTGTATATATTAAAAAATGTTCAGCCAAAACACAATTATATTTTATTATATCTTTCCTGCTGCGACGTGGCGTTTTTGTGTTGATCCTTAATTTCAATTAAAAATGGATGTTATTGGTTTGAATTCTATGAGACAGCGATTGCTGTTGTCTAAACCCAACAGTCGCCTGGAGTAAAAAAAGCTTATTACTAAATTTCATATAAAGAAGGATGAGCCACGCATCCGATCTGCATAAAAAAACCATAAGAGTATAAACAAAGCATAAAAGATCATAAAATAATGCTCTTATAATGCCTTTTTTTTACCAGTTATCTGTATTGATAGAAATATAACAGGATTGGTTAATGAAAAGTTTTAAGGATCTTAACGGATTTAGTTTAGTATTAAATATTGTGGCAATAATAAGTGTAATTTATGATGATTTAATAAAAATTACCGTTGTCTTCCATTCAATCATATGTAGTGTTCGCGTAATTGCAAAGATATTGTTACAATGATTAATTCTTATATATCACTGCAACTACATACCTGGTAGCGGGTTCCCATTCTTATCGTAATACGCTTTGGGTCCACTCCTATACAAGCCATCCCAGTATTTTCTATCAGCATCTGAGAGGTACGGTCCAGAATATCTGTCGTTTGATGGCGCATTATCTAGTCTATCGCGCCATTGTTCTGTTGGTCGTTGCGGTTTGGCTGTATGAACAAAAATACAATCAAAACCTCTTATAGAATAAATACGAAAGTATAAATTGAACATTGAAAAACCTAATAATATGTTTTACACAGCTTAGTAATGTAGATATTAGATAACACGTTAAAAGTAACGTTAATTTCACAATTCATAAGGATTCAAAGGCTAAATAGATCGTTTTAGTGGTCAAGTAAATAGTGAAAGAATATTTAAAATAAAAATTAAGTATTTAATAAACTTACCATACTCCTTATACTACTTTCCATTTATCAATAATTTTATTAACTTATTCGGACTACATCAGGCATCTCATTAAATGATTTTACAATCAAAAGAATTATATCCAAAGTACTTATTATTAAACATGCGCATACATGCCTTATATTATATAGCGAATAAACCTATTATATTCAATATATTTTTTTAAAAAAGCGTTGATACTAAACTTACCCCCATGCCCCTGAGAAGGATGTGGGACATTGTGCTTATAATAGGGGTAGTATTTTTCGCTGCATGGACGCCACTGCTCGTGTGTGGGACCAACATAGCACCTAAAATTGTAGTGAGCACGCTTTCTATTATTTAAACAACACTGACAAGCGTAACTTTGTATTAGCGATTGATGGTCATTTTTAAAAAAAGTCACATTGTCCTAAATCATTGTTTATGAAATCATAAAATACTCATTCGCATATTTGAATTTTGCTTTTTTTAACTCCTCGTGTTTTTGTTTACAAAATGATGTTTTGTACTTAGATCCAATTTGTAACTTACCAAGGCTTACGAAATCCTTCGCTATATCCGCAACGATGTGTAGGCGCGCAGCAGTAATCCCAAGAACCTAAAAAAGATAATATTAGAAAAGTAAAGAAAAGTATTTTTTAGGTTTCAACCAACGTAACTTCTCGCCTGAAACTATTATTACAATTTTAAAAGTCCGTTGTCAAATTTATGTAAAGACAGGAAATACGGAAAAGTCAAGATGTTTGGTTCAGTTGCAAAACCTAGTTTAATGAACTTACCAATTTCACCGCCTTCCGGTTCGCACGCCCAATGTCCGGCGACGTGGTTTTGGGCACAAACAGTGTTCGTACGACAGGGGAAGCCCGACACAGTATAGTGTCGCCATGAAGTTATCACTGGAATAAAAAAAACACAAATTCCAACGAATTCCGTAGCGTGTTAATGACAAGAAAATAGCTAATTTGTTTCCTTTAATAACACGGTAAATATATTACATATTTTTATTATTAATAGGTTTTTAAAATAAAAACTACTAAAATAGTACATAGTGCTTTTTTTAATGGCGCGAATGATATACCTGACAAATAAAATGTTTGATACTCATTTACTTACTTTTTTACTTTTCGTATTTCTATTTTTTATTATTAATTAATAAAACAGGTAATAAAATACTGTATTATATATTAACTAGTATATGACGTTATCTTTATAAAATAGCCACGGATACCAACATGTTATCACATAAGTTATAACTTATTTTTTTTTGTATAAGCCGTTTTTCAGGTTGGTTTTGCTTCTTAATTCTTCTTCATATCAATCCCATTTTATCATGGGGACCCCCCATGATAAAATGGGAAAATAGCTAGGTGAAAAAAGAAGACATCAAGTTAGCGCCTATGATCCTCGCATTGTTTGTCAAAATGTAGTAGTGTAATTATTTGAAACTTAAGAAAAAGGCTAACTTACAAGATCCTTGGTCCTGCTGGCCACTGCCATACGCTGGTTTTCGTTGTCCAAAACTATCATCAGGCTTGGGTGGCAGTGGAGGATAAGGGATTCGACTCGGTTCCCCTGACCCATACCCAGTAGACCCTGACCCACTCGGTGACGAGGGAGGATAACCCGGTAGACGCTCTGGATAACTTGGTCTCGGTACATATGCAGGTCGTTCCGGTGGTAGTGGCTTATATGGCCGACTAGGTATATCGAAAGACGAATATCCCGGCTTAAAATCTGGGCCACTGGGACCGGAAGGAGCAGTGTCAGTTAGATATCCGGGAGGAGGTCCCGGTTTAAAACTGGGTCCGGATGGAGCGTAACTGGGCTTTATAACGGGCCGTTCCGGTGCGGACGGATATCCGGGTTTGTAATCGGGCCCACTAGGTCCGGACGGTGCTGAGTATGATATATCTGTAATATAAAGATGCAAAGATTTTTGTTTGTTATTGATAAAGCGTCTCGCAAACTTAGTTTTAGGCCAAAAACAGATAAAAAAGATGCAAAAAATATCGATAGAAACATGAATTGTGCCGGTACTATAATTTAACAACATTCGTATTCACTTTTTGTTTGATGAGAAAATTTCCAGAATCACAGAAAAACCATACTATATTATCCGATTTCACCACACTAGGCCTAGTGTGGTCTTCTGGTTACCGGTCACAATAGTTTTGTTTAAAACTTTAGAACTGTTACTTAAATAAGATAAAAAAATATAATAACAGTACAAAAAGGAAGAGAACGATTTACATTACATATATGGGCTGTTTTGATATAAAAGAAATTATATGAAAAAAAGAAAGGTTTTTAAACTAAAATTGGATAAATAAATAAAACATTATAAGAAAGGCTAAGAAAAAAAATTTAAAGATTTTTTTTGGCCCACCCTTATATATATAAAGTTAAAAATATAATCTTAGGTATGTGGTATGAATAATGGCAATATTAATAGTGATTTTACTACTTTTTGTATCTTTTAGTGAGTAGTTTTTTAAGCTCAGATGACTTTGTGCTCTATCGAACACATAAAAGTCTTTGTAAAGGCTAAAGCGTCTAGCGAAATATGATTGTATTTTAGGTAACGGACCTTTAGAACACGCATTTTATGTTGCTCATGATGGCAATTACTGTTAGTTAAGAGTTACTCTAACAGTTATTTAGAAGTTATTACAATGTTATTAGAATTAAGATTAATTTCTCTAAACTATCAAAATGACGAATTTGAAATCACTTACCTGGTGGGCTAGATATTTCTGAGCTACTGGGACCGGAAACTTGATAATCCGACTCTGTCGGAGGAAGTGGATGAGGTACTTCGTAGCTTGGGGATCTAATATTTGTAATAATACAAAATGTAACAAAAATAAAGGTGATTAAGCAAAATAAATATATAACAATTTATTAGTCCTTTTATACTAAACGTTAAGACGTTAGGTCCTTTCCTAATGTTTTAAAAAAATCATTTGAAAGTGTTTTTAACTACACTTCAAACATCATGTTAATAATAAATAATTATAGTGCCAAAAATTTTATATTAAATCAATAAAATACAAGAATTCAACGCAGTATTGCTATTGATTATATTTTTAAATACTAGGCATTTCTTTTTTTACGCGCTAATTACTATAATTAAAAAATATTAGCTATTTATGGCATTTTCATCTACCACAAATCGGTAGGGTACCAGTACTGTAATGATCCAGGTTTAAGTGCATTGTAGTACATATCAATATATCTAAAACTCCGTGGCTGAGGACGTTGTATAGGTATTTGCCATAGGTAAGGCGTCATCATCATGACGAATCTTGTCGTTATATTCATCATTGGTTTAAAAAAATCTTCATCATCATCATCATCATCAGCTTTTAGTGATGGCCCTAATACACTAGGGGTGTATCCATTAAGGGGTTTCGGACCGTATCCCACAACGCTGGTCCAATGCGGGTTGGTGAGTGGACCGAATTTTTGCATGCTTAAAAAAATACTCACTCGTATTCCTGCTTCCCGTGTACCTTTCGCCAACACCGTCCGTTGAAAAGGTCAAAAGCGAATAACCAGTCGTCTACTGATTGCTCGTAATCAACACCACGTTGCAAATCGAATAGGCGTATTTCTGACATCAAACAGTTGTCTTTGCCGGTATGGGCGTTATTACTGAAAAATATGGTTATGATAACAAAGTAACAAACCGTATCTTTAGATATGCAAACTTTGAAAAAAAAATCAAAAGTTGTTAGAAATAATAAGGTCCATCAAAATATGTTACGAATATTTTAACACAAAAATCGTAGTCCTTTTAGCTGTATAGAACTTTGGAAAATATAATCAAAAAAATTACTTAAATCGTTTCAATCTATCGTCCTTATTATGCAGGCTGATATGGTGTGCCATATTAAGCCTGTTTAAATCTACTTTTAAAAAACGTCTTTTCTTCAATTTCAACTCTAGAACCTTTCATCCCTAACGGTTATCGGTTATACGCCTTTCTGACGAGCATGTTTCCTTTACGCACTCTTTTATGGAGAGAAATAGCAAGCATGCTCTATATTCTAGTCAAAGGTTATTACTGGCAACACACATTGTGTACATCCAGGTACTTTTATCCGGAAAAGTGAGAGAGTAAATCTGCTTCCTTTAAGTTTTATATTAACTACACGAAAACCACACATGTGCTAGAATTAATATACCCAAGTTTATTGGCAAACCAAATGGCACCAAAGTGCAAGGCTCTTGTTACGCCAAAAAATTAATCACTACGCGATATTTTATCGATATGACGGCCATAAGTTTTGGCGCCAACACGATTTGACTTTGATTTTAATAAATTTTCAGCTCATATTAAGTGTAAGTATTATTATTGTTATTGGTTTAAACCATTTTACCAGCAACGAAGACATCTCATACATGTAACAAGAGTTGTTATCTGTTACTTTGTTTCACAGTTAGAAAAGCACGTTTTCTCTGTTCACGGTGAAGAAACATTACCCTGCCTATTAAAGCAAATAATTTCCTTTAATTATTTACGAACAGTATCAATAATTACGCAAAATTATAGCTAGAGTCTATGCAAGCTTCGGACAAACTAAACATACTGAATTTATTTATAAAAGTATGTACTAAGAAAACCATACATAAAAGCGAAAGGTAATCGTTCTAATTTGTTTAGAACAGACAAACATAACTCAGGAAATAGTCACCACAGTATCATTACTTAATAAACTTTTAATAGCTATAAGTCATTTTGCCAAATGTAAAGCTTTGTCGATATATTTTAAATAAACATACATTATAACAATAACATCACTCCAGTAAATATCAACATAAGTTACATAAACTTACGGATGCATCTCCTTTCAACTCATGCTCGATCGACTGACGACTTTGAAGATAAATATTTAATAAATTGACATTTATATACATCCTCCAGAGAAACTCAGACATCTGAAAGGGGCATCGGTGCAAGCACGGCCGCATTCCTGCTCAGTCTTTACTGCTGACCGACGTATCGACTGAACCCTAGCTTAGAGTCGTCAGATAATTGCAGGTATTTCACTCTAGAAACTCAGATAAACCAAGCAGCGATCTCAGACTTTTGTTATCAGATGCAACCTTTCCACTAGACTCTTCTATCAAAATTATAAAATATTTAAGTGGATGATGTGACAAGATGTGCTGAACGTTAACGTATTAAGGTAAGCTATCAAGTTTGTTAAGTACCCCATTGGTAAGGTTTAACCTTGAATACAGCTTGATAATAACTAAGTTGAAAGTGCTGGAAGGTCATAACCACTTTTACCCCTATCGACTAGTTTATTCTGTCGAGTGCCGGTTGATACTCTAATAATAAATGATAAAGGCATAACTTCTATTACATGATACTTATAAAACGTTATAAAATGTTTTTCTTGCAAATCCTAAACTAACGCTTATCTTTGCCCATATTTAAGTAAGCAATTCCTAGATCGGCCCATGTTATATCTGAATAATAGAAAATGTTTGGCCTGGTTTAGACGGAAATACAACCCGTCAATATTATACTAACCGCTATCTCGATTCTGTGCATCATCATAAAGCGCCGGTTCGCAGCCACGTCCATAATTGCCGCGGGCGTAAAGCTCATGCCCAATAGTGGGACGAAGACCCCTCCCTATCTCCAAGGATGTTGGTGGAGAGGAGGTGAGGATACAGTTTTCTAGTTCATCACCGATAGTCGGAGAGTCAAATCTGAAATGAAAAATGTACAGGATTTCTTTTAAAACTTTGGCTTATGACTTTAGCGTGTTAACAAGTAAAAGTTCAAGTTTTGATAGAATTTCAATTTAAAAATATTTTAATACAAAACAAAATACTCTTTGTATTTTGTTACTTTAGAAAAGATTTTTAATACTTTAGATTTACGTTAGAAAAAGGTAGGGCTTATTGGTGATGTATTGGTTGAATAAGTTTCGCTGCATACTGTACACTGTAATAGCACATTGATTGTAGATTGACCTTTAGATAGATTGATGAACTATGCAAATGTTTGGAAAGTTTGAAAGCGCAGCCCTCTTGGGAATAAGGTGTTGTGGTAATAAATAACTATTTGAAAGTGCATTAGCGTATTAAGCTAAAGCAAAAGTGTTGATTACAATGTTATGTCTTAAGCACATTTGTTTCGATGAAAAAAACTGCAAACTTTTTGGTGATAACGAAAAATTTAACAAATAAGCAATTCTTTGTAGATGTTAATAGAGCTAATGAAAATACAACGTAAAAATGTTTAATGCCGAAATCATATGTAGTTCGTGCAATTTGAATGTTTACACACTTGGAATTATGTGCGAATACAGTCCTACGTAGTACGTACATATATACCATAATAGGTTTGGACATTATTATAATTCATCATCATCATTAGCCCGTTATAGTCCACTGCTGGTCATAGACCTCCCCTAATACACCCCTATAATCATTAGGAGGTTTAGGACCCTATCCCACCACACTGGCCCAATGCGGGTTGGTGGGTGAACCGACTTTTTACATGCCCATTCGATACATGGATCATCTGACTTTTCACACAATTGGGGGATCAACACAATGGGGCCCAAATTGTCCTAACCAACTAGGAAACAACAATAAAAATTTGTTGAGTCCCCGCAGGGTTCGAACCCACGACCTCCGGTTTCTAACGCACTTGCCCTAGCCACTAGCCTACGGAGGCAGTTGTTATAATTATTTGCGTTGATTACATTTAAATTTATTTGAGTCTTAATATATTTCTTAAGTGACTGCGTGTACTCAACATTCAATATCCATTGAATTGTTGACCGGTAGAGAATACCATGGACAAGTTTCATGTTGCACTATTACAAAAAGTTTAACGAAACTTAACAGTTTTGACGCTTAACGCGAATACTACACCGGTGGTAGGTCCCCATGGTGGGTACCACCGCGGTGCCTATTTTTACCGCGAAGCAGTAATGTAAAAACACTGCTGTGTTCCGGTTTGAAGGGCACCGTAACCAGCGTATTTACTGGGTAAACTAGATTTAACATCCTATGTCTCACGGACCACTTCCCATCAGGTGGCCTGACTGCTCGTTTGCCTGCGTATGCCATAAAAAAACCCACAATTTAATAAAAGACAACAGATTTTATCGCATTGAATTTGTAATTCATGACAAAAATACTCTGGTTCAGTGGTTTAAAACGGCAGTAGTATTGAAGATAAATTAAACGCGATAAAATCCGTATTCTTTTAAGTCATTCTTTCTTAATGATATTACCTGAAACTAAAGCCGCGACAGAAGAAAGCGTGCGCCCTTATACATTCCGCTTCGCACGCTCCCAGTCCAGTGACGCTGAGGGAGGCGCGTACGGCTGTTCCTCCCACTGCCGCATCAGACCGGACGTGCCAGAAGCATTCTAAGATCGAAAATAATTGGGTAACATATTTAATTATTACTCATATGTGATTATAAAGCACTTATATATGTGAAGAAATTTTATTTTGCCCGCTCTAAGCTGGGTGGCAAGGAAAAAGAATCTTTGATATAAAACGAAAAGAAACAAAAGCAATTAAGCCGAAATATTGTACAGACAACAATAAAATATAATAAGAAGTCGATATGCATGTAGGAAAATCGGAAAAATTATAAAAAAAAGAAAACGTATACCATTATGACGTTTTTTGTCATGTTATTCTTTGAAATTAAATAGAAAAAGAATTTAGAGTTCTAGCATGCTGTTAAGAATTATGCAAGTAAGAATTCCGCACAATTAATTTTATTATAGGAAACGGTTAAGTCAGAAATTAGATTATACACCGTTGTCCTTCAGGAATATTCGTCAAGATTGAGTGGGATTAAGTCTGAAAGTTTAGTTACCTGATAGGCTTCTTTAAATAAAATATTTGTATCAATAACAAACAAACAAACACTCTTCACATCCAATTTTCTTTTAAGATATTTCTGCAAATTCTTCTATCGAAATAAAGTCTTCTATATAATGTTTAAGACTTTATGAGTGTATATACATATTCGTATAGAAGAATATTTGATATGGCAATGGATTATCTTACTGTTGATTTCAGATACAACTGATTGGTGTATGAAAAAATGAGACAAAAGTTCTATGAATATACGTTTCATAGATAGTCTGTTCCTAGTGGTAAGGGCGTGTGCGTACTGCCTCCGTAGCCTAGTGGTAAGGGCATGTGCTTTAGAAACCGGAGGTCGTGAGTTCGAATCCTTCGGGGACTCAACAACTTTTCATTGTTGTTTCCTACTTGGTTAGGGGAATTTGGGCCGATCACCCAATAGTCTGAAAAGTAAGATGATCCATGTCCACCATGTCCATGTCGGTCCACGCACCCGCATTGGACCAGCGTGGTAGGGTACGGTCCAAAAACCCCCTAATGGATAGGGGTGTATTAGAGGAGGCTTATATCCAGCAGTGGACTACCACAGACTGATGAAGAGATTGTCTGTTTACTATTTAAAAAAAAAAAAACGGAATTTCGACATGCAAAAAGACTGCCTTTTTAAAAAACTAGGCAATCTCAAATTTAATGTTGAAAATTATATACTGCGTAAAATAATTGACAATCTGATTGGCAGCTATGAAGATAAGAGAACTGATTATAAATTAAGCCTCATATCGCATTAAGACCTTTGATGTTTTGTTCAGTATATAATTAAAAAGATAACTAGAAATAAATTTTTATCATTGAAAGCTTAGCAATTTTTTTCGCATCTTAATTCACGAACAGCATTCAAGCCTACGCTGGGTACAAAAAGTGGGGATTACAATTCAAATAAAACGCGAAGTGTTACGAAAAACAAGTTTCATTTACTTAAAACTTCCTGTTTATAAAACTTACATACAAATTTGTTGTATTCTGTATAAATATTAATTATTTAATATCTTTTATATCTTACCGCTCTCGACCCAAGGTTTCCTACTTATCGTGGAGCAACCCTGATCCTGGGGCATAGCGTACACATCAGAATCGCTATCTGCTGACATATCAAGCCCTCGGTACGGCCTCTCGCTCAAGAAGCAATTATCCGATCCTCGGGAACTCGAATACCTTAAATAATTATCAAAACTAAATGCTTGCTTGACTATTCAGAACTAGTCATTGTGCTAAGAGTACAGGACACAATTTTAAATTTATTTGTTGTATTATAGCAAATACACGATAGAGAGACTAAAAGTTACTGATAAATAAAAGTGATAAAGTCCATATAACGATTTTATTTCACAGCTAAGTACCTTTTGCCTGCATCTGACATGCAAAGTATTCAGGTAGTTTGGAACAATTGGCCCTATCTGTCGGCTACTAGATCGAAACCCTATTTTTTCTTTCAAATAAATTAAATCAAATTTACTGATGAATTTTTACAACTGCATTAAATATATGTACATTTAAAGAGGGGATATATATTAAATTTGGATATACAAAAGTTGACTAGCATGACATTCGTTAATTGCTGACATATATACCTTAAACATTGGAGTATTGGTCAAACTTACTTGTAGCTATATGATACGCATTTGAACTCCTTCTCACCAAAGCATGCCGCTTCACATTCGACTACATTACGAGCGAAGAGCGACCGTCTTATCGCACCAGTGCCCAGTGACATGCCGGGTCGTCGACGGGACGAGCAATCTATAACGTATAAAAATTACAATTGGTTAAAGAGCTAGTAATTTATAACTAATGAATGCGATTTCATTGCGATAAATGAGATAATCATTAAATAATGTTAAATTATGAATTACGTTGGTCAATAATTTCGATTTATGTAAAGAAGACGTATTTTTATCCTCAGGGGTGCAAGTCATTTTGTGGTATTATTTCTTTTTAGAAAACCTTTTCTCGTCGCTTCATAGACGACGAAGGAAAAGTCATACGAAGGTATCTTACTTATGTCAAATACGACTAGAATTTGTTTAAACTTTGTATTTTAAATACATTTCAAGAAAAATATATTATTATTTGCACCTAATAAACAATATAATTTGCTAATACTACCTTTCACTGGGGGTCCATCAGAGCGATCCTCAAAATCGTAGTAAACGTGCGGTTTCACTCGCTTAAATTATTTGACTCTTCATAATCCAATCCACTCCAAGAGCTGTTCCACCTGCCCTTCTTCCAATGTCCGCTGCCATAACCATAACTGTCCCATCCTTGGTTCTTACCCAAATTGTCGTAGTTAAAATCGGAATTGAACCCGTGGGATTTGACCCCATAGTAATTGGAATTACGGCGTTCATCGGATATACGCCAATGGTCGATTGATTTACGGTAGTCTGTCTTGTCTTTGTAGTAGTTGAACCCGCCGTACGAATCACCATATTTGTGCCACGCTTCGGGTACTTCATCGCTGCGACTCACTCCTTTGAAAATAAGTCACAATATAAGTTAAATAACTGCCTAAAGTTGTAGGTGGCACTGTTTAGGAAATGAATGCTTCTTTTATGTGTACCTGAGGTAAATAAAACCTATAGCAATAAGGTGGCGGATGTCTAGCGCCCTTATTAATGATTTGACACTGAAATGTCAATTAATGAACGATTGTCTCTCGAATGGCGGTTATTGCGGTCGTTGTTCAAACTTTATATCAATTCTATTATATACTTTATTTGGCTTACGTGTGACATAATATCGTAACAATTTGTTTTTATTTATATTAGATGGCGTTGTGCACTATATTACTAAATAATTTTGTAATTTAACAATAATAACTGAAATGGATTATGTTACAAATCTTTAATAGCTTGTAATGAATCATACGAACCTTGAATCTTACCTATTTGGTAAGGTACAAATTCCTGATTTTGATATCTTCTGTTTGTATTATAAACTCCTCTGCGTTCATTGTAGTATCTATCGTGTTCAGTGTGAGAGCTTCGATCGTACCAATCTATTCTGTCTTTCCATCGATCCACATCCTGAGGCCTACTATTGGATAAAAAACCCGAATGTAATAGTCCCGGCCCTCGGAGAGTCTCCGGACAGTTAGGCTCCAAACTATTTCGATCTAACTCGTAGAAATCATAGTCTTTGTCTTCTACGAAATCTCTGCGCAGATCGAAAGCTTCTATCGGTTTTGTCATAAGCTCGCAAAGACCTTTGCCGCGAAAACTTGGATCCAATCTGTAAAAGATAAAATAAATATATATATAATTATTATTCCATATTACATGCAACAGTAAAAAATTTAGAATATGAGAAAAGATATCGATAATATTAAATGATGTTACTAAAAGGAGTTTTTCTAAATAATACACTTACTAAATATTACACTACAATTTTGCACGACGAGAGTTTCAAAGTATTTACATTAGACGTGTAGTTGTGAAGCATTGCTACATTCTTTACATTGCTCAAATACACAGAATATTTAAAACAATGAACATATTAAGACATGGTGGATGTCAACATTCTAAATATTTATATCGTTATTGCGATGGTATGTGGGAACTTGTGATATTGCGTATAGACACGCCCTTACTTTAACACAAAACAATATTTGCCTATCAAAGAAAAACTAATTTAGGCATAAATAATGGCTAGCCATAAATTAAAACAAGATCTCTACCACTTTCTGGTACAATACGATTAAACATTATTCGGTGTACAGCAACAAAGTCTAAATCTAGAATAAGAACAAACGGGCTAGAAAATGGGTCATTCTTCAATGTATGTGTGGTGGACAATAATTTCTACCTATTACATTATTTCTAATGATCTAAAAATCTATCAGGTCGACGGAAAGTACCCGCACGCAGTAATGTAAGTTGCGTTAATGCAATTTCTCCAATTCACACAAGTTTCTAATATAAATGACACAATATTACCAATCATGTAAGTTTTCGTTCTTGAAATCGAGTTTTTATAGTGACGTCCACTTAAACTTATTTAAAGTAATAGTAAAAAAAAATATTCTGCATTGAATCGTGACATTAATTTCACCCAATAAAATAACAATATAAATATAGACAAAACGATATAAATAATAATTTGATTACTTCATCGTATTATGAATTGAAAAGAATAAAAGAGTGGATAAAAAACATCGTATTAAGACCTTGAGTGTCACAGAACTACCGACATATATTTAGGCCACTGCTACGCGCAGATTAATCACATCTTTATGTAAATTTGTATTCATCCTAACTATCCATCGCACAGGGCCGGACTGCCATTGTATGTTTTGATCAAGCCTTAACATATTACATAAAGATTGTTGTTATGTTTTGTATTTATTTAGAAACAGCTCGAAGAGTTTTACAAGTAGCCCTGGGAGAACCTCTCTGATTCTCTACTGACCCTTACGAGGAAGCAAAGATTTTAAGCGTGAGAAACCTGTTTATTCTAAAGTGGTTTTACATGTCCATAAGTCGTTGCATCTCTCTGACAGCTATAGCACATCAATTAAAAAACGTCTTTTTAAAATCCCCATAACTACACTACTGCATATATACTACTCATCTTACACAAAGGTTTGACATTTTTTTGTATTTATTTTTTTACAACAAATTAGTAAATTTGCTTCTTTAGAAACTGCACTATGTTTAAAACTAAAAAAGTTAATAAAAAATTTAATTCAAACATGGAGTTTCGACAAAACGAAGAATTTTATAAAAGTAGAGAATTTTATTGACGCATCGGTCATCAGACAGACACACACATTAGCGCGTGCGCACAATAAACACACACGAAAAGAAATTTATTACAACATTTGTATATACTTTTATCATTTTTTATTTATTTTATATCTTGATTTTGAAAACTATACTATTTGTAATTTCGATAATATAATTTAGATATTTTTAATCAATTATAAATAAAAGATCTTGTAAATTGATGAATAATTGGAGTGTGAGGGATATACTGTACTAATGTAAACGTTTCAATTGAATAAATATATTTTCGTTTTTATAATAACAGTTTAAAAACCCAATCTTTTGTGAGGCAGCCCTATATGTATATAAATCCAGTATACTGTTTTATATACAAGTATTACTTATTGGTCAGTTTAAATCCGTTCCTGGCATAGTAGCAAACGCAAGGTGACGCGGCATCGGACAGGTACCAACGACTACAATGCAGATGTTTAGTGCAGATAATGGTTGTGACGAGGTCGCAGTCGGCAGTACATCTCTTGATGCCATAAAGCGTGCGTATCCAATATTAGGTATATGTATATTCCTTACCAATTTAAATCTATTCAAATCATGCTCGTTATATACAAAATTGATTATTAATTTAGCCCGCCGGCAGTTATTCTAAACTACTCTTATGCTAGCTTTATATATTTCTTTTAATAATATACTAACCTTAAAAACATCGTATCTTGTGGGAACATTACAGGAAAAATGCTTTGTTACTGACATTAATCTAATGTAATACTAAATATTGTTACAACCGTTCGTAAGACACTCATGTTCATAGAACACCATACAGTTTTCTAGACCAAAGTGTTATACTTTGGCTTTGTTTTTTTAAGTATAACTGTTTAGATGTTTAGTAAGCATAATTAATGACTAGTTTTAAAAGAGATTATAATCTTTATTGATTGTAAAGGCAGCAGCATATACCGAATGACATTACAATTTTCAAAAATATCTATGATGAATCAGATATACAATACAACTCAAAATTTCCAAAAAATAAATTTAAAAAAGATTTTGAAGAGCTTTTTTCCTTTAAAGGTTGTTGTAGTGTAAATAAGTTTTTAAATAATAAAACACTCTGGTAATAGAATGCTTGCCCCATTTTTTTAATAGCATGGCAATTTCGTGCTTGTGAGACATTTATTTTATTTCAAAGATTTTTGTTAGGTCAAAAGGTGTGGAGGTGAATGTTTCACTTCAATAATACTACATACACATTACAATTAGACTCATATATCGTTTGCTCCGACTTTACGATAAATAATTATTTCTTTTGTTTAGGAGAAAACTACATATTATTGAATAAGAGGACTTTTTACGGATTTTATCGCGTTTATTTTACACTTTCCAGCGGCCGTGGTCAAGTCTACCCCGTGACAACGGCCGCTGGAAAGTGTTCGAAACGTCGGGAATTTAAATATGTAAAATTTAAAATGTTTAAATAAATTGTTTGTGCCAGCCTAAGCATTTTTTATGTTTCATTGACGCATAGTGTAGATTTTTATTTAATAAGGCTAAAAAGTAGCAATTCAATAATAGCATAGCTAACACTAGAATTATCTAATCTATTGATTGCTTATACCTCACCAACTTCTATTTAAAATTAATGAAAACAATAATATATTAGACCAAATTCTATAATGAGATAACTGTATTTGTTAATTTAATAGTAGTTTTTGAAAAAAATTTATCCATTAGTAGCTTATCAATATAGTTTAATTAGAAAGTACTATACCTATAATATATACATAAAATTAATCAGTATTATAAAAACTGAGGCACCTTGTTTATTTTTAATTCATTTTATAAGTTGCCATTTTTGACATACACAAGTATAAGTATGTCATTAGTTCCAAATTACGAAATATTTGAATAGGCATCCAAACAATTACACAGAGAAAAATAATAATTATACTGTTATTATTAATCTATGCCTTCTATATTTTAAATAAACATGAGGTAAAATTTAAAAATACGACACCCAATATTTTCCCGTATTATTGAGCACAAAAAATCTTAAATCGAGCTAAAACAAAAGGTTACCAATTGCAAGTAATCGCAATTGATAATTGTTTGACCCTCGAAACATTAATTTCCAAATCATAAAAATCAACCTTTATTTAATTGAAGGGGTCAATTAAATAGCATTTTACACAGAATTAAGGTCAACAAAGAGCCTCCAGATCAGGAAACTGACAACAATTGTGCGAACACAACGTGGGATTGTTACCACATTAAAAAAATTATCATAAAAGTTATTTATTGTTCGGACCGTGAACGCAGGTGGTGAATAATTATATGGTGAATATATGGAAAACAAAATGACTGAGTACAATTGAATTAAACATATAAATACAGAGTAGTTCCGGATTAATCTACATGATTTAAACAATGAATCATATCTATTGATTGGGTACTTAAAACAGGATTTTTTTATATAATTATTAATAATTTTTTTGCTCAAGTAATAAAATATAGACCACCTCTACAGTTAAGCAATATTGGTCCTTGCTCAACATACTAGAGGTCGTGTTTTCAAAATCCACATAGACCACATTTTTATCGCTGAACTCTAGTTGCTTAGGACAATATGGGTCGATAACCAAAGGTCTGATAAGTAAGATGAAGGAATCATCTTACTTCGCATCGGATGTACAAGTAAAAAAAAGTACATGTGGTCAAGACCATCTTTGGTAGTCATCATAGGAGCGTCGGTACCTTTAAATTTACTGACAACTAATTCATCCATCAAATAAGGTTTAATCTTTGGCTTGTGCATACCAGATGTCAGCCACTTTACATAAAAATTGTTATTCAGGTAAATCTAGATGAATCATAAGACGACCTGAATGGAGGACGGTTGATTAACTAACATGTATCTTTTATATTAGCTTTTGAGTAAACAAGGCAAAACAGTGTGTGGGTAGGGTGGCTAGCAGACATATGGTGTACAATTATTGATAGATTTTGCTTGTTCCTATTTGACATTAAAAAAAACTTCTAGATCCTAATCTCTTCGTACGCGCTTTTTAGAGAGTACAATACTAAAATTGTCGCCTTTAATATTTTAATCATACAATATTTACAATATAAAACTTAAAGATTGTTTCTAAAGTTAGTAATAGCATATGAACATTTACAAGAAATTATAGCAGATCATTTCTGCGTATTTATGAAGTAAATCTAAAGCATCAGAACAATATTTATAAAATAAATAATGGTAAACAATGTTTTACTTTATTTTTCTGCCTCCTCAGTCTAGTGGTAAGGGCGTGTGCTTTAGTAACCGGAGGTCGTGGGTTTGAATCCTACAGGGCCTCAACAAATTTTCATTGTTGTTTCCTAGTTGGTTAGAGCAATTTGGGCCGATCTCTCAATTATCTGAAATGTAAGATGACCATGTTTCGAATAGACATGTAAAAATTCGGTCCATTCACCAACCCGCATTGGATCAGCGTGGTAGGATACGGTCCAAAAACCCTCTAATGGAGAAGGCGTGCATTAGGGGTGGCCTATGTCCAGCAGTGGACTATCACAGGCTGATGATGTTAATGATTTTTAAGAGCTTAAAATTATATCAAACTAATAATGTAAGAAGATTTAAAAGTTTTTATATAGCCATTTTTTCAGTAATGATGTAACTTTGGTCCGGACATATAAATTGCTGCTTTCCGGCTTGTATCACCTCAGCTTATGTAGGTTTTTATAAACACGACTCACATTATCGTGATGATCTATGTACAATTATTTAAAAAAACTGACCTGTAGTTAAAGCTTTCGCAGTGGAAACGTTTCTCTATTGCGCACTCCCTCTGGCAGTCTTCAAGGCGCTCGCAATCCACAACTCTTCGGACGTAGCTGCGAAGTGTCCGTTTTCCAGCTAGGACTCGGCGGAAACATGCTGTTCAAACATATCAAAATAAATATAAAGTACATATTTTATAAATATATTCTGCCTCCGTAGCCTAGTGGTGAGAGCTTGCGCTTTACAAACCGGAGGCCGTTGGTTCGACTCTTGCGGAGAATGAACAAGTTGTTGTTGACTATGTGTTGTATTTGTTTGGGCACTTCGGCCTGACCACCGGATTAATCTGTAAAGTAATGCGGTGATTCATGCGTAGGATAGGCATGTAAAAATTGAGTTCTGGTATTTGATCTCTGTGTCATCGCGTCGGTTACCCGTTTGTCGGACTATGAGTGTAACAGAAATAGGGATGCATGTATGTCGGTGAGTACCCTAATGCACTATAATATGTACTGCGCAGGTGATTTCTAATATAAATAAGCTATCGAAGTTGGGATCAACTAGGAGGACATTAAGTAAAGGCCTTATTCCTTTTATAAATAAATAACAATCCTTATACTTAAATGTAGACATACAGTGCTGTATAAAAACCTCAAAATTATTGCAAATATTATAAATATTAAATGGACGTGAATCTCACCGTAGGGAAATTACAGTGTAAGACGCTATAAATTTATGTATTGCGATAAATCAAGAAATATACTTTATTAAAAACCGTGACAATCACTGCTGTATAGCTTTTTCTGAAAGTTATGGTACTGTCATTTTCTATTTAGTTTAGCGCATACTCAGCACAGATGTCAACAGGTGATTATGCTACTGTAGGACTTGCACTATAATTATGACTGAGTCATTAATACGCGTAAATAAGTATTTAGGATCATGATGAATAGGCTTTTCCTTTATACATATTCCAACCTATAAGAGTGAAAATTAAGACAATGTTCAGTCTTTAAGTTAAATACTAAAAATCAATAATATTATGATGTTAATTTAGTAACTTACTTTGCTAAGACAAAATAATTAGAGTACTAATTTGTCACAAAAAAAATGTCAAATCTGCTTCTCTATCTTATAAGTTTTGGATTCCATTTTATATTTACTTTAAATCAAATAAGCCTCAAGTTATATTATCATAACTTAGGCTGTTGGATTTCAGACAAAATATTTTATTATTAGATCTAATTTTTAATTTGGTACATAAGTTAAATCTGTAATCTTGTTAGCGCTGGAAAGTTCAAAGTTAATTAAAATAAATACCTCAAAAGTCCTTTTATTCAATAATGTGAGTTATCTGCAAAAATTGTTCTACGTGTCGAGAACCTATATATAATAACTAATTAGTACTGTATTGTAACCTGCAGATATTGAGGAAATTAACAACATCATAATTAAATCCAACATTACCGAAATGCACCATGCTGTGTACGCAAAAAATACAGCCTTGGATATTTTACGCTACACACTGCCAACTTTAATGAGCTTCAACAAAAAAGTTACAAAAGAAGTACAAGAAACCGTTTAGAAGCGATTCCAATTAGATAACTGTAATATTATTATCGGTTAAATTACTTTACAGCAAAGAAACTGTAAAAACATCGTTAAGTATGCCAGTGTAAATAAAGATTGTAAAACCATATGAAAAATGCAATTAAAATTAACTAAGCCAGTTAAACTGTGTAACATTTCAGACCAAAAGCTATAAAATAATGTTTAAATAAATAAGCATTAATTACAATTTTTTTTCTCTTGTATTTGTTTACGATGTTTTTCACTTTTTATAATAAATAAAAAAACTGTATCAACACTGGCATTAAATACAAACTGAAATGCTAGTTCTGCAAAGTTTAAAATAATTTTAAGTGACGAAATATAAATTAAGTATGGTTTTTTTTTCGCTATTAGAATGTAATAGGAAAGGCAGATTGATTTTTGATATATTTATGTATATTTGATATATTCATAAATATCAAAAATCACTAGATCACTAATTATTTGTTGAGTCGGCCATTCAATATATTCTACAAATCAATACCTCGAACTCTCTTATACGTTATTGGAAATATTGAACTATTCATACGGTGAGAAAAAACTTATCACGTAAAGGTATGTTAATAAACTAAAAGCGTTTATTCACGTACTTTTTTGGTCGTAGCGTATGTAAATTAGCTTATAACCTTTATTGATAAGTAGGCTACTACTATCACAAGTAATAAAAAATAAAGCTGCAATACTTTTTAATAATCTACAAAGACAAAGTCGAAAGACTTTTACGGCGTACAAAGTTGAATGGCTTATTATAATAAGGATATTTTTAATAGTATATACTTTGTTCGAAAAGAGCTAAGAGCTCCAAAAGCAGTTTCGTATTTAGAGATATAGACATATATGTTATTAATAAACTTTTTTTATTACGTACTTGGCGCATTCTCCACAAGGATCACTCGGGTACCGAATATATTTTGCGTGCACAGAGAAAATAAAATTATCACACTTAAGTACATTTTCACCGCACTTCGATGTCATTATCTATACGAAAAGAACACATAGCCTAATTTCAAAACTTTCATACCAAAATTGTACAACACTTTCAAATATACGATTAGACAAAAGAAGCAGTCCAATATTACCGAGTTCCGAATATCATTTTTCAATATTATATTCTTAAAATAATATTCGTATTTTTTTTATATTAAATATTCGCACAATATTAGAATGTGGGTCAGTGAGGCTACAGCGCGTAACCTAACGCGACTGAACAGTAGCATTGTCTGACATAACCTTATATGCGGGATGAATGCTGTAGAAAAAAATATATGGACCATTTAACATTATTATATTAAAAAAAAACTTCAAAAAATGAAGGTACAACTTTTATAGTTTACAGCTTTATGACTTTAAAATTAAGTACTTTCTATTTAAAGTAATCTATTGATCTAATTTAAACCATTTAATGAGTATCTTCTAATGAAAAATTATATTATATACCTTTTAAATACTCGAGAAGATTAGAGACATGTTAACATAAATCACAAAAAAGCGTGTTACATAGCAAAGAAAATAATAAAAAAACTGTCAGGTCCATACAATCTCAACGTTGCATTGATTACACCTGATAACCCCGGCATTCGCCCTATTGTCTGTTAAAAAATAGATTTATTCGCGGCAAAACCTCAATATATCCGACTATTGTAACGCACATGAGAAAATAACGTATACGCACGCACATTGCGTTTTGTAACTACGCTCGTGTCTATTGAAGCGCAAGAATTCTAAGACTATGGAAGTAAATCGCAAATACTAAGCACCTTTTTCAAGCAATTTCACGTTTTAGGCAATTGGTTTATTAGCTTTTTATGCTCTTAACAGAAAACGACGATAACGGAAAATTCTTCTCCTCAGAACTTAACCTACGACCTCTGCTTCGTAAATTAGAAGAAGAAGAAGTTGTTGTTTTAAGCCATGAAGTAAATAGTAGTTAAATATTCTGGTCGAGTAGATAACATTACCTATCCCGCAACTGGCAATATAACAAATACTTAATGATTATCCGTAGCTAGTGGTATGGGCGTGCTTTAGTAACCGGAGGTCGGGGTCTGAATCCTACAGAGATGCAACAAATTTTCATTGTTGTTCTTAGTTGGTTAGCAATTTCAGCCGATCACCCAATTGTCTGAAAAGTAAGATGATCCATGCGTCGGATGGGCATGTAAAAAAGTCGGTCCACCCACCAACCCGCATTGGACCAGCGTGGTGGGATACGGTCCAAACCCCCTAATGGATAGGGGTGTATTAGGGGAGGCCTATGTCCAGCAGTGGACTAACAAAGGCTGATGATGTATGTATGATGTAATTTTTGTCCAGGACTTTTTCAGTATACTGGTTTATTTGACTGAAAATATGTTTCATAATTTTTTCTTAAAACAAAAATTAAAAATTACTTCAAATTTTTAAATAATATGAAGGAAATTTTATTCTATTAATAGGTGCTTAAATTTAAAATTATTATTTTAATATACTTTCTTTTTTACCAGTGCTTCGTTAGCAACAACCTCCAAATAAATGTTAATTATGATTACTGAAATTCAGAGCATTAATCAAGCTTGATACGCAGCGTTTCTTTTCCAATATTTTTTGTAATAATTACTTTAGAAGTATTGGCACTTCATATAAAGTACAAACTCCCTTTCTTTTAAAAAAGTAAGTTCGTAATTGCCAGAATAAAATTAAGACGAGATTATCAGAATCAAATTCTTCGTAATAATATTATAAAGAGGCACAATTTGTATATTTCATCATCATCATCATCATTATCATCATCGGCCTGTGTAAGTCCACTGCTCGACATAGGCCTCCCCTTTCACCTATCCGTATCCCACAACGCTGGTCCAATGCGAGTAAGTAGTTTCACCGACTTTTTGCATGCCCATCCGATGCATGGATTATCTTACTTTTCAGACAATTGAGCGATTGGCCCAAATTGTCCTAACTAACCAGAAAACAGCTATAACACAAAGTCGTTTGCCCGCGGAATTCGAACCCACGACCTTCGGCTTACAAAACACGGTTAATTCCGCTAGACCACAAATGTTTGTATGTAACTAGTAAACTTTACTAATATACCGATTTAAAAAAAAAACCTTGCAATTGAAATGCTCCATTCATTGAGTACCTCATATCACATTTGTTACTAGAAAAAATGAATAATCCTTAAAACCTCAACAAAAATCGATTCAAGGTGTCAAAAATTAAGGTCGCTATGATTTATAAACCGTTAGTATTAATTATCGAGTGTTTAAATGTGAATAAAACATTACATGAAAGAAAAACCAAACGAATTTAGTAATAACCACAATTTCTTCATAGACCACATACCACTATTTATAAAATTCAAAACTTATTTATAACCTTGCTGGCATACAACTGATATTAAATAATCAATTTTCTGTTAAACCACAGCAGAAATGTGACTAGACATGAAAATGTTTTAAGAAAACACCTACAAATATTAAGCGAAAACAATGGCTACAATGCAATATTTAAAGCGTAAATTTCCAAGGCCCAAAATCTTCTGACATCGTTAAATAACTTTGTAATAACTAAACGCAGGAAACAATTATTCTTTAATAGCAAGATTTAAAAATACCTCTGTTTCTATATCAAACACAACATCAGAAAAATGTGGCAAATAGAATATTTGGCCAGGATTTTTTTAATTTAGCGAATACCACGGTAACATTGCTCTAATATTTTCTATACAAATAATTGAAATTGGAATGTCAGTTTGTAACATTAAAGTAACCGTTTTTGACCGACTTCTCAAAAGAAGGAGGTACTCAATTCGGAGCATATGTTTTTTATATATGTTACCTCGTCGCTTCGCTTCTAGTGCTCCGATTTTGTTCATTCTTTTTTTAATGATATGTATTAGCTTACCTCCGTAGCCTAGTGGTAGAAGCATGTGCATTAAAAACCGGAGGCCGTGGGTTCGAATCCTGCAGGGACTCAACAAATTTTCATTGTTGCTTCCTAGTTAGTTAGGGCAATTTTGGCTGATCATCCAATTGTCTAAAAAGTAAGATGATCCGTGTGTCGAAGGGGCATGTAAGAAGTCGGTCCACCTACCAACCCGCATTGGACCAGCGTGGTGGGATACGGTTCATAATCCCCCTAATGGAGAAGGGGAGGCCTATGTCCAGTAGTGGACTTACATAGGCTGATGAAGATAATGATTAGCTGTCATTTGGTCACATTTTTTTTAATAATTTGGTGATAAGTAGTATAATCGACTTAAAAATGCAATCAGGTATAGTCAAAGCTCATTTAAAATTATTATGTTCGCTTAAAAGTTATTTAGTTATTGATTTTTAAATTTATGTACACAGAATATGTCATAGACAACATTTTGATTAAATTAACACCTTAAAATATATCAGAGATTTATAGTTATGTTAGAAGTCAATCATATTTTTTGTTAAAATTTGACTTGTTAATTTATAGGTAACCGGTACATTTAACAAAACAATCTTTTTTTTATGTTTAGCTTAAGTTATTACATTTTTTTGGAATTTTTAAATAGATTACCACAACAGCAACTTTTAAATAAGATTCAGTGTGGTTTATATGATTGAAATGTACACACCATCAGCAGTAAGCGTTTCGCTTTTTTGATGAAATCGTATGGCAAATGCCTAACCAGCTACAATTATTTGTTCATTAAAATGTAAGATGTTGCGTCTAGTTAGGTTCTCCATAAACAGTATTTGTGCAATGTTTGGATATTTGCATAGTGCTTTATACAAAATATGCACGGTATTAGTACCTAAAATTTTGGCCTCCCCCTAAGCGGTAAGCCACTTTTGGGGATGATAAGCTACTGGAAATTAATATAAAGAGAAACTAAGGCGTTGTGTAAGTATGTGTAAGGATCATCACGCGACGTTCAAATAATAAGAGCGCGATATAGGAGCAATTTCAGCGTTTTATTATCGTTATCATCATTAGCCTGTAATAGTCCACGCTTGGACAGAGCCTTCCTAATACTTTGTTTTTAGGTACGGACCACACGCTCCAAGCATGCGGTTGGTGGGTGGACCGACTTTTGACATGCATCCGACGCATGGATCATTACCTTTCAGACAATTGGGTGATCAGCCCAAATGCCTAATCAACTAGGAAACAACAATGAAAATTTGTGAGTCCCCGCAGGATTCGAACCCACGACCTCCGGTTTCTAAAGCACACGCCTATACCACTAGGCTATGGAGGCAGTAATTATCGTTATTATCGTTAGCTTAGCTTAAATTCCATAACTTATATAGTTTGGGTACGGAAAAATTGTAATATGCCAAATTAACAAAAGGGATACGCTTCCTAAACCCATCAGAGCATTGTTTCCACATTCAAGGCTGCCGGCACAATGGCGATTCACAAAGATTTATCTTTTTATTTTCATAAGAGGAACAGTTGAATTCAATGACATCACTTTGCAAAAAATTCTGAGTCAGTAAACCATTTGAAGTATAAAAACTTACTTAATAGGTTCGGTGAATACTATTAATTAGTAGGAGAATATCATTAAGGTTGTAATGTGTGTGCTTTACAATAATTGAATTAACATGAGCTATAATATTTTTCTTCTTCATCATCATCAGCACTGCTGAATGCAGGCCTTCTCCATTAGGATGCTCATTTGGCATCATTTTATTGTTCTGTATAAAATAACATGCAGGCCTAAAAAAACTCTCTTTGGGCATTCAAATATTTTTAGTCGTAGCTTTATTGGTAATCAAGGATGGATTACTATTAGTTTTTAATAAATTATTAGGTTTTAGAAAAAACTTGTTTTTCCTAAAAATTTTTCAAAGGTATTCGTACGATCGGGTGGCTCATTATCAACCCGGATTTAACTGACTAACAGTTTTTAGCAGAGCGAATGCAAAACCTGAAGGGTTAAGTGCATTTTTGCATAGATTAGTTGTAAGTAAAATTAGGTCCCTTTTGCAACCGCCAAAGATGGTTTTGTCTATTCGGATGAACTTTATACATCTTTCCACGCGTTTATTTCAACTTTGGAGAAATTTAATGATTGGCCCATATTGATCGTAACTGACGAAATAACATCGATATCACAAAGTGATTTCCTCACAGGATTAGAACTCACGGCCATTGGTTTTTAAAGCTACTGCAAAATCCACATGGCTAAGAAGGCGATTTTAAAAGATATATAAACCTCAATATAAAACATAATGTATAACAGCGAAGGTCGCAAACTAATAGGTACATGGGTATGATATAACTTCAACAATAAGTTTCGTACACAATAATTTAAAGATTCTTTGATAACAGATAACGATCTCAAGAACATGTAACAAGTTATAAGAATGCGTAAAAAATTTCATTTTCTATTTTCATACAACATTATTATGATTATTTATGAATATTAATGGCGATAAAAGACAACGTGTTTATCACTTATTAAAATAAAATTATAGATAGAGAGTAATAAAATATATCTTGAAAAAACTAAGAATCAATTTCCACCACGGCATAGCCTAAAATTTATAATTTATTTTATACACCACAAGATGGCACTTGATAAACATATTTCATATGAAGTTGAATTTAAAGTCAAATTAGCATAACTAACACTACAACAACTTAGTTACGGAGCCTATAGGTAACAGATTACCGTATGCTAGTATTTACTACTACACCGGTTGGCATTCTGCAGGAAAATAACTTTGTGTTTTCCCTGATTTCAGGTTGGTCATTGCAATATGGACCGATCCCTCAACTATCTGAACACTAAGATGATCAGATGGGAGTCTGACACAGTCGGTCACAGTAGTCAAAACCACCTATAGCAGTCGTCCTACATCACATCAGATCCTTATAATTTTACAGATAATTAATTCATCCATTTAATGTTTATTCTTTGGGTTTTAGAAAAACTATGAAAAAACTGTACACATACTTGCAATCTGATGCACCATCAAAGAACAAATTGTTTAAGGCTTATTTTTACGTATTTATGCTAAACGGGACTTAATTTTTTTCTATATTTGTATTATAATTTCGAATTTAAAAGGCGAGCATGCAAAGCTCATTATATCTATTATACCTTATGTATTCACTAAATGCATATATTTGCTCAAAATTCAATAGAAGGAAAAATTAAATGTAACAAATATTAAAATTTTCTCATATTGTTAAAAACTCCGGAAGAAGGATTGATACATATTAAGCTTACTGCTACAATGACTTTTAAGTAAAAATTTCATAAATATACAGGTTGATGGAAAGTTCATTATTCAGGTTTCTATTTCTGTCGCAAGGCATTATGAACAGATCATGGCTAAAAAAATTCAGGAACCTATTACCCGGTGCTAACTGTAGTTATTTTTAGGACAATTTTGAATTCATTAAATTATTTTATAGATTTTATTTTGTTTATATTTGTTTACTTCCCGTATTTTCAGATTTTATCACGTAATAAGTTCCGTAATGTAGGAAGATTAACTTACTTGTGTGGTTGTCAATTTATGATTACCGCTTATAACTTAAACCAAACATTGTCAAACATGCAGTAAGTTGTATCAGTAGGCTCAAACAGAATGGCTTAGACCTTCTACTGTGTAATTTTGTTGTTGAGTATGATTTATTGTACGTCTCGACCATTTTATGATTTGAATTCTTTCCAAATGTTTTTAACAGTAGGCTAGCACTTGAACCTTTGAATTGAGGGAAGGGATTCGTGTGGATATGACGCAGCCTCGCTTTGGACCAGAAGGTTTTCTGGGGACCTTTTACTTATGCACCAAAAACTATGTATTTAGCCGCAATGCGAGCCAGGAATAATGATTATCTGCATATATAACGGTGCAACTAACAGAATCTTAAGATGTTTATAAAATCAGCGTCGACTCCTTAATCTTTCATAACATCGATGTTATTTGACTCTTTATCCAAACATTATTCTACTATTAAATTTCATGATAGACAGATTGGAAGGAATTATACTGTTTAACTTAAGTTTAATGTTAGAAGGACTGAAGTGTCAATACAGACAAAAAGAAGACAAACAGACTCACAGTTAAATCATAATTGCTTGTTAGATCATCATCAGCCTGTGCTAGTCCACTGTGCTGGACATAGGCCTCCCCTACAGCACGCTTTCTTTATAAGGGGGTTTTTGGAGCGTATCCCTGCGTGCTGGTGAGTGGACCGACTTTTTACATGCCCATCCGAAGCAAGGATCATCTTACTTTTCAGACAATCGGGTGATCGGCCCACATTGCCCTAACCAACTAGGAAACAACAATGAAAATTTGTAGAGTCCCCGCGGGATTCGAACCCACGACCTCTTGTTTCTAAAGCACACGCCCTTACTAGGCTACGGAGGCAGTTAGATAAGTGGCCTAAAAAGCATATAGAGCCAATGCAAACCCATGAGTCTATGACCATCACGCTCTATGGTCGTGACTTTGAACTAACAATTTTCGGAACTGCACGTACTGGTTCCATAAATTTAAAACAAATGAATTTAATGCAAGGACATTTTTTGTAATTTAATAGTAATGACAGGAAAAGCGTTAAACGTTTTTGATACTTAAAATTACCCGAGAACAGATACTACAACTACAAGGACAATTTGTAGGCTCGCCTTGTATTTAAAAACTTGAAATAACAAAATACTATTAGAATCTAAGGCCCTTGCAAAAGAACACCACTGCTGAGGTAGCTTGTATAGAATAAAATATTAAAATTGAAATAGAGAAGAAATCTAGGTATATATTTATTTAGGGTATAATAGTTAAGCCTAATTCTATCAAATCTGAAATGCCTTAGGATGGATTTTTCTTCGATGGATTCTTTTGAAATCATAATAAAATATAAAAAATATATCATCTTCAAATTCTTACTTTTTTATAGATAAGGACTGACCTGTAAATGATTTTCATCTGTCCCTAGACTAAAAATAAGCAAGATGACTAATTTTATTTAATTATATATTACTAAATTAAATTAGTCATCGAGATTACTATCTCGTTAAAGCAAAAATCGTTATAAATAGATCATTTAGGTTATGTTTAATTTTTTTGTGGATATAGCGTTAATTATATTAGACTTCATCGGATCACAAATTAAAATCCAAAACATAAATACACTGAACAACAAGTACGTGTTAAACAAAACGTCAGTAAAACTAAATCAACGCTCGACGATCACGATCGCAATTCAACAACCTCACGTTTTTGTTTCGGAATTCAACGCACTATGATCAGTTGTGTGAAATGACAATTAATTTGCATCATAATGGTGGAGTCTGGCGACCGCGGGGCATGACCTTACAACGGCTAGCTTAGCTTTCCGATTTATTTGCGAAGGTTACGTAATTACAAACCAAAGGTGACTTATTTTCAATATGTTAACAAGTGTAACATGAAAAATAGTTAAACTAGCCGCTGGTTTAGGATCGAGAAATTCCATTTTTGGTGACATAATTATAGAAGAAAGAAGTGAATATAGGCAACTAAAGAATAATCTGTGGTGCAAATAAAATAATGAAGAGACAAGACAACAGGTCCTAAAGTTATGTTATGCATCGTGAAGCATAACTTTAAAATGTGTTAATATTTAAAATGGTGAATAACATGAAAAATTATTGATAATTTATTAGTACCGGTATGGGTATAACTTTTTAAATTTATCAAACAGGCAGAATAGAAACTTATGCAATGACACCCAAAACTTGTGACGTAGTTTAAAGCCGCTATACTGACATTAACAGATATTTTAATTGTTGAAAATATATCTTAGAGGACTAATGAAATCATCAGTATGACCCAGGGATGACTAACATGAGAATAATTTAAAACGATAAAACTAGTACACAATAGCATTTAATTCTTTTTTATATCTTTGGGGATACGTCCGGATGCATTGGTATGGTAAATGGTTTTTTTTTGGTAAAGTATGACTCCGATTTTCATTAAGATTAAAAATTTCACCTTACTTAATGCATAGAACCTGTCAGAATTCAAAGTTATCTTCATGATAAAAAGTCGTACGTCGAGTTAGTACATCTTTTATGTGTTCATATAAACATAATTCAAGCAAAACAGGTAGTACATTTAATATTCTTCTTGTGTAACTGATTTTTATTTAACAAAATATTGCTAATATTTGTAGTATTGCTATGACCATGTAGATGATAAATACAGATAGTTTGATTATGGACCTACTATTCACTTATCGTCATTTTATAAATACGCAAGTTTGAGGAAGACAATGTATCTCACGAGAAACTACAAAACTAAGAATGTTGATTTTACAGTACTTACGTTATTTAATCAGAATAACTAATGAGCTATACAATTTATAAAAAATTGTACCATTTTGGCATAATGTTAGAGACCTCCCTGAAAAAATTCGCGGATAACAGCTAGTGAAAGTATATGTTTTAAAAAGTCACCAAGCCCTTTCAGCTCTCTTTACCATTGCTATTTACATACGCTATGTTTTAAAAAGCACTTACCCTTATAAGATACATCCTCCCCAGGAATCCGTCCATACCCGGAGTTTGCTCCGTAATCACCAACCGCTACTGGTCTTGACGTAACTACATCCCCATTTGGTTTATCCATGTAACTTGGTACGTCATTTATACGATCAGTATTATATTCATAAACTGGTTTCACATCGGGCCTGGTATAACTAGGATTATAATTCGATTGGTTAGCTGGTTTTCTATAATCACTACCAGGTCTTTTGTAACCAGAAGAGGCACTGTCGTCTAATGGTCGATTGTAGCCGGAAGTTGATTCATAGCTGTTCTGTGACGAGTATTGAGAATTTTGTTGACTGTTGTAGGAAGACTGGCTGTAAGGCCTGTCATTATTGTATGGAGGACGGTTATTATAGCCTGAGTTGAATGTCTGACCGCCGTAGCTGGCCGAGCTACCATATTGGCTATCTTGTGATGTTTGACTTGTATAACCAGTCTGCTCATTGTAATCCTGACTACCACCATAGCCACCACTCGAAGGTTTGTTCAATTGACCACCACCATAAGGCTTATTAAAATTCTGACCGTAGGTGTTATAATTGTCGTTATCACTACTTTGACTTCCGTATCCTTGATTCGTCCCGTAAGGTCTGTCACCAGATGCCTCGTCATTGCCGTAAGAAGGTTTATTGCTAGAAGATTGGCTGCCATAAGACTGGTTATTATCATAATAATTAGCAGCCCCGTATCCATTGTCAATTGGTTTGGTTGAAGTACTCCCGCCATACGGCTTTTTGTTACCATTAGTACCGTATGGCCTTTCACTTGAACCGTAAGAACCGTAACTACTGCTATCGCTTTGACTTGAATCACCATAGCCTTGGTTACTGACACCACTACCGTATGGTTTGTTATTCGAAGATTGAATACTATCTCCATATGTAGATTGACTATTAGTTCCATATCCAGAGCTGCTTTGCTGTGGCTTATTATATGATTGTTGGCCACCATTGTTATAACTTGGTTTATATTCATCATCATTACCATAACCCGAATTTCCACCATATGGTTTGTTGCCGGAATATGGTTTGTTAGAAGAACCATACGCTCCATCATTACTTTGCTCCGATCCGCCGTAATCTTGACTGCTCTCATATGGTTTGTTCGAAGCATAATTAGGTTTATTGGACGCTTGGAAGAACCATATGAGCTTTGACTACCATACCCTTGATTGTTACTGGATGGTTTATTGTTTGCTGATTGGCTACTTCCTCCATATGTTCCAATATCGCTTTGATCACTACCTCCATATCCCTGGCTGATTGGCGGCTTTTATTCGGTTGGCCGATGGCGTACGAACTTTGACTACTACTTCCGTAGCTTTCGCTTGCTCCATAAGATTGCCCGTTACTAAATAACTGTCGCTAGCATAACTACCTTGGTTGGATCCACCATATCCCTGAGAGGCTTCTTGACTGTAACCATCCCCGTACGGTTTTTTGTTGGGTTCAGATGGTTTCTGTATAGATTGCTGTCCATATTGGAAACCTTGATTTCCATAGGGCCGAGTTGGTCTATAAGCAGAATCTTCATTTGGCCTATTATAATTACCTTGAGTTAGAGTACCAGATCCAAAATATTGTGATTGGCTACTTTGGGACTGTGAATATGAGTTTTGACTAGAGTAAGTGTCGTAACCATAACCAAGATGACCATAGTCATAACCTCCTTGGTTCAATCCATAGCCTTGATTGCTTGGCCTACGCGGGGGTTTGTATGGACGTGGTGGATCCACTATTTCCACATAAATTGAATTATCATTGTTACCGTAACTACTTGCGTACTGACTATTGTAGCTGTAATTCGGTTTTTCATAGGGCTTTGTTGAAATGTCACTATTTGGTCTTGACGGCCTGTATGGCTTATCATTATTATCACTGAAATCATTTTGACCATATGGGTCAGGTCTATTTGTATCATCGGGCCTGATACCGTAACCTCCGTCGAAATTTGGTCTCGTTAATGGTCGCCTATGCGGCTTTCTGTTTGGTCTTACACCGTATTGATATTCAGGCATCTCAGCAGGATATGAGTCGGAAGCTACCGGTCTGTGGCCGTACATTTCTTCTGGCCTCCAATTTCCTTGTGGTCGCGGTCGTCCGTAAGGGTCTTGTAAATGTAATACATCATATGGGTCAGGTCTGTTATTCTGAGGTCTATCCGGTGTGTATGGTATGTTTTGAGGTTTGTGCCCTCCGTAACTTGGACTATCGTTGATCACAGGTTTAGAAGTATCATATCCGTCTGGTCTTTCATTATTGTAGGACGGCTTACTATTGCTATAAGAGCCGAGGTCATCTGGCAACTCATCGGATAATGGTTTCTTCGAATCTTTAGCAGGCTTAAACGTAGGTCGATGTAATAGACCATCTGGGTCATCAAATTCTGCTTGTAAAGGTGTTGGTGGTGATTGTTCGCATTGGAACCTTCGTACATATACATCATAGTCGGGATGTTTGCGAAGAACATTCTTCTCTTTGATTTCTTTCTCGTTCAAATTGCCCAAGTTGCACGTCGCATTACCTTTAGCACCAACCCTGAAGAAAAAAATATTACACAATACTTCTCCAACTGATAAGTAATGCTTTAAAGAATAATATTTTGTAAGTATCCTCATATGTAGAATTGTCGTAAGGTTATAAAGAAGTATGGCGTATGAAGATTTATCATGGCAGTTCAACCATCTAACGGCGGTAACCGAAACTACTCACCCATAGTCATAAGACTGGCACTGCTTATCTTGTTTGCATATTTGTTCACATTCCTTAGTCGTTAATTCGGAAATGTTCCGATAGATGGCATCGCTCGGTAGTTGTTCGCCGATCGAAATGCGTTCAAAGCAATCTGTAATTTAATTAAATAAAAACATAAAAAACAAATCGAAGTATTTTGTTAAAAATTGTATAAAATTATAAATATGAGTGGTACAAATATGCTAAACGTAAACAGTTTTTGTAAATTGTTTATAAAAAAATTATCTATAAAATAGTAGCTTGTGTTGAATGAATTTAATTGGAATACGTAAAACTTTATTAAGCTGAGTTAGTTCTCTTCATTCTTAAATTAATCTTTAGTAAGGTTGTTTATATACATTGTTATTACTTTTATGAAAATAAAATTAATAAAAAAAGAAATTATACATTTTGACATGTACGAAATTGACATGGATATAATATTTTCATTCAAAGTCAATCTGGAAGTGACATTAATAGGTCTTGTCCTCCGATACGATAAAAGCTGAAACAGGTTCCAAAGTAAAAGTTAACATGCACCGCCTTTTGACTCAAACCATTGCAATAACGATTTTAGACAAAAGGTTACTAAATTAAAGAATTTGGTAACAGCTATATACATATAGAAATAGTAACGTTTTAAAAAACATACTATTACTTTTAATACATTTTATTTGTTAAGATTTTGCCATAAAGTAAACAGTTGCCTACATACAATACTTATTACAGAAATGATAAAACTGTAGAAAACATTTGGTATTTTATTAAAGTAACAAATTGAAACATAGGAAATAAGTATTTTTCTATATTCTATATATACTTTACCTTCAACAGATGTGCCAAGTTGGGAGTCAATCGTCAAAGTGAGGACAGCAGATACAAGCAACACCGGACACACGAGTAAGAAACGAAACATTTTAACTGACATTTCGATTATCATACTAAATCATTATAATAAGATGCAAAACCAAATAATCCAAAAAGAAATTACTTGTAGTATTTCATTCATTGCAGTGATATTTAATACGAAAATAATTATTCCCGCCAATTTTTCTGACAGGGCGCGAAACTAAGAACCGAACGCGGCCACCGACGCGTCCTTAAACCCAAGGACTAATAAGACGTCCACGCAGTTTTGAATTTGCAAATGTTGTGGCGCAGAACTGGCGAATCTTCTTTGGGTGTGACCAAGACGTCTCGCTCCGATGAACGGGCCACACTTCCTTGCGTTCATGTGAACCTTTAACTGAGTTGGTTAATCGAAGCAACAATGCTGATACACGATTTAAGTATTTATCTATGTAGATTAAAGATATAAAAGAATTATCTATAAAGCTATAATGTATAAGCATACATAAAAAAATACGTCCTGACTCATATTTTAAAATGGTAACAATGCTTAATGTTCCCTTTTATTGTAATTTACTTAAACAGTGGTAATGTAGGTAACATTGTGCAAATTGAGTACCTATAGTATAACCAATTTAGACTCTAATAACAAACATTAGAAGCGCCAGAAGCAAGAGCAAAGGATAGCTAACCTATAAAAGTAAACAACTTTTTAGCGCCAAATGTATTTGAAATTTAACTTTGTTTACAAGTAACCTGGCTAAACTATACATTGTAACTGACTTTTCCCAAATTTTTGTTTCATACCCAAGAAGTTAAGTTATATTTACTTGAAAACCAATACACAAATCAATTAAAACTAAAGGTTATTTCTTTATAAGTTAACGTAAGCTTGAAAAGACTAAGAACAAATATTTCAAATTGTAATACCACGTGCAGCGTAAAACAGACTAATTAAACTTAAATCTTTTAATGTCGTCAGAAAATAGTTCCGTTAACGAATATATATTAAAATTATACGTAAAGCTTATAAGCATCAACCATAGTCAAAGTTTAAACACCTCGTAATTAGCGATGACTCAAATGTGTTTTTTATTGGAAACTCATGCGATAGACATCGCATAATTATAAGATATACATGGGAATATTTTTATTATGTTTTATTATTAAGCCTTGTTATTTTTATAGACTGCCTTCGTAGCCTAGCAGTATGGGCGTTTGCTATTAAAACCGGAGGTGGGTTCGAATCCTGCGGGGACTCGGCAAATTTTCATTGTTGTTTCAGAATTGGTTAGGGCAATTTGAACCGATCGCCTTATTGTCTGAAAAGTAAGATGATCCATGCGTCGGACGGGCATGTAAAATGTCGGTCCACCCGCATTGGACCAGCGTAGTGTGATACGGTCCAAAATGGATGTATGAGGGGAGGCCTATGTCCAGCAGTGGACTATCACAGGCTGATTATGTATGTATATATGTTTTTTTATAGTTCCTCATATGTTAGTCATTAATACACACTAGTTTATTGTAACACTATTAAGCATTATAAATTCATCTTGACTATATTAAAATGTCCACTAAAAAGACGTTTTTATTATTCGTAAAAATGTGTCAGAAGAACGTACCTAAAAAAAGATATTATATATTTTTATAATTATTTTACTGTTAGTGACAGAAATTAACATTCTAAAACTCTTAGTTGACTAATTAAAACTTCGTCTTAGAATATAGAGTTCACAAATTCAGTTACTCTCTCACGATATCTTGGAAAGGCAACTCTTAAATTTACAGATTCTGAATTCTTCTCTCAAATTACTTAACCCAAAATTACACGTTCGACTAATCGTTGCAATGTTGTGGATAAGACCTAACCAGTTGACAATAAAAATTTTGTGTTTCGCTTTCAACGCGTATATTGTCCCAGAATTAAAAGAATTTTAAATGTAGTACTTACAAAAATTGAAGGAAGCAAAAATTGTGTTTTAATTATCATTACACGTATAGAGGAACCGAATATAAATTCTTGTAGATCAGCACGTGAACCTCAGAATTCTTTAATACAATATCTATACCAGTTTGTAAAGCTCATTTATTTGATATTTAAATATCAAACAAATGAGCGCCACAAAGGTATTCAAATTTGATATAGTACAAATGCATACGAATGTATCGAAGTTTATGCTATAATAGAATATATAGAAGGAAAGAAGAGTGCGTGTAGCGGAGATGAGTATGTTAAGATCAGTATTATTGTGTGCAGTGATTAAATAAGATTTGAGCATTTAAGGGAAATATTAAAAGCGGCACCTGCAACTGCATAGTTACGGAGTAGAAGGCTAGTGGTATTGACATGTAAAAAGAGCGATAGATTGACCATAGGGGTAAGTACTGAAATTACGAATAATAGAGAGGAATAAAGTAGGAAATTGTATTTTTCTTTAGTTTTTCATGTTTGCTACAATAAAATGAGTAAAACTCAATAACACTCGTATAAATATGCGCAGTTATGACGGTCATAAATTTGAATAGGCCGGTAAAAACATGAAACATTGTTGCTTTTTCATATCCGCTACATTCTTTCCGAAAAGAAGACAAAGAGCACGCCGTCGAATGAGATAATTAGCCGGTTTACGGTTTTGTTTATCGTCCGATCAGCGGACTGACGGCATCGCGCGAAATTTATTGTAAAATTAATAATACATGTGCGTATTCAGAGATGGGTATTTGTCGATGGAATATTAATGACTTCCGACAGTCTGTATTGATAACGAAAATCAACGATATAATTGTCAAAGACACCACAATAAATCACAGAATAGTTTATAATGCGTTGAACAAGTGAAGTTTAAAAATTTAATTTACAAAATTAGAAAATTTATAGTATTTGTTTTCTTATTGTGGCATTGAAATAGAAAAGGAATTACTGAAGGACCATAAGCAAACTTAAATTGCAATTTAAATGAATTAAAACGGTAAGTAAACGATGTGAAATAGAAAAACTTAAACGTGACAGTTTTATAAGAACTTTTTTGCGCTTTTTACTTATTTCTTTTTCGTTTTGTTAAGGAGTCCTAAATATCTTAAATATTTGTTTCTTGTTTTAGTAAATATAAGTTATTTAACCTTTAGGCGCTAATTTAAAAGAGTTGAGTTTTATGTGTCTTTCTTATAACATTCTTGAAAAATGTCACTTGATCAATAATGCCATTGTAGATAATTGATATGTTATTCTCTAAACATTTTCTTGGCGTGTCTTATTTCCTTTTGTTCTCATTCAGCACATCTCACAAGTGCTATAAATTAATATGGTAATTAACAAGGCATATTTTATAGTACTCCATAACAGTAAAGTATCAATTTCAAACGCTATTTGAAATGATATTTTTATAACACATCTAACATGTTAATACATATTGATTAAATTTAAGAGCTACTGCTTTTGAATCCAATAACACTTTACAGGCTACTATTAGGCTGTAGAATAATTGAAGAATAATTCGAACCGTCAAAACTTCGAAGGCGGCAAATGTAATTTTGGAACTTTATTTCTAGTTATACGCTTTACATCACTACCTTCTATTGATCATTATTAAATTAAGCTTTTCTCGACTCTAGTTAAAGATAAACACGGTGGCGGCGTTGTTGATATCTCTGCAGTTATTTCAAAAGCTAAATCACTTCACCATTTCGTTGCTATTGTCAGTTTCTTAATTATTTTTATTTATATTTTAGTAAAGATCACAAACATTAAATTTGCCAAATCTTTTCGATATCTTAGCAGTAAACAGGTGTTGCAACACCAAATTCAAATACCACGAAATAACTGGCATTTCATACTTCAGTTTTAGTTTAACCATATTATTTGTTCGATATTACTGAGATATTTTATAGATAACTTGAGAACATCACTAGAACAGGTTATTAGTCTACACTGACCCGTAAACTTTGACCGGCGATGCTCCTGATAGTCTGAACATCACGTTGAGGATAACGCCTCGTATTGTTTAACAGCTTTGATTATTTCAGTTGGAATAAATTTACTCGGGTCAACTACCACGTATAAATGCATTGACAGCCCACTTGAAGAAAATTATTCTAATATAAGACTTCATATGTGATAAGATGAGCTATATTACTGATTCTAGATATGATTGTTCTAAGGATACTATCAATTCAGGAAAGAACTTAGACAGTTTAAGCAACTTGAAAATAAATTCTGATTAAAAACAATAAATATGTCATTCAAAGAATACTGATCATTCGGTGTAAGAAAACTAAGAGGCGGGTCGTCAAAATATAAACCTTATATACAGATAACTAGGGTGATGATATACAAAATCAAGGTCCCAATGATTAGACAGATCGCCATGGTATCAAACGGCTGCAAAAGAACATAGGACAGACCCGAATCCAGAAGTGTAGTAACGTGTAAGTATCATCATTGCCTTTGTTAGTCCACTGCTGGACACTAGGCCTCCCCTAATACATCCCTATCCATTAGGGGTTTGGACCGTATCCCACCAGCTGGTCCAATGCGGGTTGGGGAGTGGACCGACTTTTACAGCCCATCCGACGCATCGATCATCTTACTTTTAGACAATTGGGTGATGGGCTAAATTGCCTAACCAACTAGGAAACAACAATGAAATTTGTTGCTTCCCGCAGGATTCGAACCCAGACCTCCGGTTTCTAAAGCACGCGACACAATAATTATTTTATGAACTTTTAGTTAATTTAATGATCCTCATTGATTTTAAATATATTCCTATAAAGATCTGGAACAAATAAATTTAAAATGTCCTGTCTACCATAAGTAACACATAAACTTTGTACGTTAATGTATGTCAAATAGTTACCCAAAGATTACTACTTAATATCAATTTTCCTTTAATTTTTATTGGTCTAAAACATAACGATCTTAAATAATACAAGAAATTTCAAATTAATTCGACATTGAATTGACTTGTTTTTACAGACAAAAATATCAATGCAGAGCACATACACGAGTCAGACTTTAGGGTCATCATCATCATTATCAGCCTGTGTCAGTCCACTGCTGGACATAAGCCTTCCCTATTAATGCACGCCACCGCCTACGATTTTCGGTTATTCTCATCCAGCCCAAACCGGCCACTTTGAATGTCGTCACTCCATCTTGCCGCAGGGCGTCCTACACTACGTTTGCCGAGCCTCGGTCTCCACTCCAGAACTTTTTCGACTCCAGCGGTCGTCAGTTCTGCGGCTTATATGACCGGCCCACTGCCACTTGCTTACTAACCGTTGATATTCAAATATCAAACAAATGAGCCCATAAAGATATTCAAATTTGATATAGTACAAATGCATACGAATGTATCGAAGTTTATGCTATAATAGAATATATAGAAGGAAAGAAGAGTGCGTGCAGCGGAGATGAGAATGTTAAGATCAATATTATTGTGTGCAGTGATTAAATAAGATTTGAGCACATAAGGGAAATATTTAAAGTGGCACCTGCAACTGCATAGTTACGGAGTAGAAGGCTAGTGGTATTGACATGTAAAAAGAGCGATAGGTAGAGTGGAGAGCAAAGGAGCAAGTACTGAAATTACGAATAATAGAGAGGAATAAAGTAGGAAATGGAATTTTTCTTTAGTTTTCTATGTTTGCTACAATAAAATGAGTAAAACTCAATATCACTCGTATAAATATGCGCAGTTATGACGGTCATAAATTTGAATAGGCCGGTAAAAACATGAAACATTGTTGCTTTTTCATATCCGCTACATTCTTTCCGAAAAGAAGACAAAGAGCACGCCGTCGAATGAGATAATTAGCCGGTTTACGGTTTTGTTTATCGTCCGATCAGCGGACTGACGGCATCGCGCGAAATTTATTGTAAAATTAATAATACATGTGCGTATTCAGAGATGGGTATTTGTCGATGGAATATTAATGACTTCCGACAGTCTGTATTCGATTGTTAACGAAAATCAACGATATAATTGTCAAAGACACCACAATAAACCACAGACTAGTTTAGAATGCGTCGAACAAGTGATGTTTAAAAATTTAATTTACAAAATTAGAAAATTTATAGTATTTGTTTTCTTATTGTGGCATTTAAATAGAAAAGGAATTACTGAAGGACCATAAGCAAACATATATTGCAATTTCAATAAATTAAAACGGTAAGTAAACGATGTGAAATAGAAAAACTTAAACGTGACAGTTTTATAAGAACTTTTTTGCGCTTTTTACTTATTTCTTTTTCGTTTTGTTAAGGAGTCCTAAATATCTTAAATATTTGTTTCTTGTTTTAGTAGATATAAGTTATTTAACTTTTAGGCGCTAATTTAAAAGAGTTGAGTTTTGTGTCTTTCTTATAACATTCTTGAAAAATGTCACTTGATCAATAATGCCATTGTAGATAAATGATATGTTATTCTCTAAACACTTTCTTGGCGTGTCTTATTTCCTTTTGTCCTCATTCAGACATCTCACAAGTGCTATAAATTAATATGGTAATTAAGAAGATGTCGATAAAACGCTATTTGAAATTATATTTTTATAACACATCTAACATATTAATACATATTGATTAAATTTAAGAGCTACTGCTTTTGAATCCAACAACACTTTACAGGCTACTATTAGGCTGTAGAATAATTCGAACCCTCAAAACTTCGAAGGCGGCAAATGTAATTTTGGAACTTTATTTCTAGTTATACGCTTTACATGCACATACGCTTCTATTGATCATTATTAAATTAAAGCCTTTTCTCGACTCGAGTTAAAGAAGTGAACAGGGTGGCGGCGTTGTTGATATCTCTGTAGCAGTTATTTCATAAAAACGCTTAAATCACTTCACTATTTCGTTGCTATTGTCCTTTTCTTAATTATTTTTTATTTATATTTTCGTAAAGATCACAAACATCAAATTTGCCAAATCTTTTCGATATCTGCAGCAGTGAACAGGTGTTGCAACACCAAATTCAAATACCACGAAATAATTTGGCATTTCATGCTTTAGTTTTAGTTTAACCATATTAGTTGTTCGATATTACTGAGATATTTTATAGATAACTTGAGAACATCACTAGAACAGGTTATTAGTCTACACTGACCCGTAAACTTTGACCGGCGATGCTCCTGATAGTCTGAACATCACACGTTCGAGGATAACGCCTCGTATTGTTGTAACGCCTTTGATTATTTCAGTTGGAATATATTTACTCGGGGTCAACTACCTACGTATAAATGCATTGACGGCGCCACTTGAAGAAAATTCTTCTAATATAAGACTTCATACATGTCATAATATGAGCTATATTACTGATTCTAGATATGATTGTTCTAAAGATACTATCAATTCGGCGAAGGAACTTAGACAGTTTACAGCAACTTGAAAATAAATTCTGATTAAAAAAACAATAAATATGTCATTCAAAGATTACTGATCATTCGGTGTAAGAAAGAAAAACTGAGAGAGCGGGTCGTGCATCAAAATATATACACTTATATACAGATAACTAAGGGTGAAATACAAATCATGGTCCCAATGATTAGACAGATCCCACATGATATCGAAACGGCTGCAAAAGAACAGTAGGACAGACCCGAATCCAGAACTGTAGTAACGAGTAAGTACATCATCAGCCTTTGTTAGTCCACTGCTGGACATAGGCCTCCCCTAATACACCCCTATCCATTAGGGGGTTTGGACCGTATCCCACCACACTGGTCCAATACGGGTTGGAGAGTGGACCGATTTTTTACATGCCTATCCGACGCATGGATCATCTTACTTTTTAGACAATTGGGTGATCTTTCCTCTTTATTTTAATTTACGTCATCCGGTTTATAAATCAAGGACCAGTACCGTTACACCTCGGAGGCAGTTAACAGATATTCGTTATTCGTATTAACAGATAATTTAAATTATCTGTGAATTACCAACGATTCAAAATAAATAATCTTTGAACAACATATCGTAGGTCCCTTACAGATCTCCTCTTACAGAGAGGTGGTACCTATGTTTACCGCAAAGCAGTAGTGTGACAACACCACTGTGCTACGTCTGTGCACTTATAAGGGCATCGTAGCCAGCTTATTTACTGGGTATTTGAACATCCTATGTCTCACAGTAGGCAGCGCGTTGGTATTACCAGTTGGTATATAATCTACCGTCAGGTGGCGAGTAAACAGTTTTTGCTGCATATTTGGCTTAGATTTACAGTTTCATTGCTATGAATGCCACTGTGCATATTTACCAATAACCACCAGCCTAAATATTTTTAGCATAGCGCCGAAAGAGAATCTCTTTGATTTTAAATGTGTGAGGTAACTTATGTTAGACTGAAATTGATAAGATAATAATAATAGCCTGTTGACAACTCTTAAAAACACTGAGAATTGATATTCTCCGTAACTCTGATGAGTTATTTAGCTTGAAGGAATCAATAAAGGTCAAAGTAAAAGATAGTATCACCTTGTACTGGGAATCTAAATAACAGATTTTAAAGCAGTATAAATGTTAATTTGATTAGGCCAATGTTCAGCCACGTTATTCACTGAGAATTTGCAAACAAAAGTTTTCATCGTCATCATTATCAGCCCGAGGTAATCCACTGCTGGACATATGTCTCCCCTTACGAACGCTTTCTCCATTAGGAGGTTTTGGACCGTATCCCACCACGCTGGTCCAATGCGGTTTGGTGGGTGGACCGACTTTTTACATTCGTATACCAAAATCCAGATGAATTTGATGTTAATGTAGTACTCATTAAGAGTTGCAGGTATATATATACGGTAAGATCTTAAAATATGTTATTTAATATATCGATACGTCATAAATATTTACTCTATCGACATAACATAACCGCAGGAGTTACTTCATGAACCGGTATGGTTATTAAGATCAAATTGAGATAGATTTACCAATACTATAAGTAACTATGTATCAAATCACTGTATAGTAAGCGTTTTACTTGTTCAGGACCGATATAAAAAATATTGTATAATATATGTGATAATAAATTATCATATACATAGATATGTATTAAGATAATTTTATTTAACTTCAATTTCATAACACGTTTAAGGACAATATAGAACTACTCTATAGGACAATAAAATCAAAACAAAAAATAAAAACAATAATCTATTTTTTAGTCTTTTTATCAGATTTCTCCCTCTTTCTCTTATTTATCGGGTTCCTTGGATCGTAGATGTCAAACCAGTCATCACCCTTCGTAGATGCATCCTTTGCAAGTACAGCTCCTTTGTCTTCAAAGCAAAGCTTGTGTCCCATCCTGAAAAACAACTTTTCTTTAAACGTTATGTCATTCAATTGCTTTTTTCAAAATAAAGGAGAAAAAGGAAAGCAGCTAGGAAGCTATCTCAAGTTATCATAGGTAGCTTTTAATTCGCCTAGATTTGCCTGAATAACAGAATAATTAATGAGGTTTCTCGGGTTTTATCACGTTAAAATTATTTTTAAACTTTGTCAAAAATATAAGTAATTGACGTTTCACATTTTTTCTAGGATCTATGGTCATGTGACGAACTGAGTGATATTTTGGTTCTATGCAATGCGATTGGCATCTGACCTCCACAACTCAAAGGGTAAACTGTATTTGACGAGTAAATTAGCCCAAGGAAATTCGAAGGCGTTGATTAACAACCGTCGTCTTATAACGGCTGCTAAACGTAGACTTTACGAAAACCTTGTTTCTTATATTAAATTACAGTATAAATAAACAACTCTTCAATCAATAGGCTCTATGGAGTATAAAAACTACTACCGTTTTGTGGAAAGAATTACAACGGTAAAACAAAAACGCAATAAAATAACCACTTCTGAAATGAACTCGAAATGTGCAAATCATCGAAAAAGATTCGTTAATACAAAAGCTAACGCGTTATCAAGAATTAAAAGGACGCCCTCATGTGTAACGTTGAACTGTAGGGTTACCATACTTTTGTACAGAGTAATTAAAAAGAGAATTATTATTTTAATATTTTCAATGAACTAGAGCAAAACACTGTTTTTATTTGTCAGAGACGGCAATGGGATAAATTAAAAATATTACAGCCATAAAAAGCTTTTTAAATTCGATGCGGTTGTAACTAATACTATCGAGTTTAACAGAAATAACTAACTCCTTAGATTTCGCTTATACATGCAGAAAGGTAGTGTCCTAAATTAAAATATCTTACCAATCTGGTTTATTGAAATTGTCGTCATCCTCCTTAGATTCACTCTCACCCTGATTGTTCTCTTTTATAGCATGGAGTTTGTTCTTGAATTTAGCTAGAAGTTGCAGCGTGAAATCCTCACTGAAACAATAAAATGTATCATCATAGATATCGTCAATAATTTTTACATTTTTTATAACCACAACCACATAATAAAAACAACAGTAGTTAAGAAACGTTGTTAAGAATTTTTTATTTTTTAAATATATTATTGGGGCTATTGTACTAATTCACTTACACTCACGTAGACTTCATATCAAAGGGCACTACTAGTACAACTTTGGGTGGTGAAGATAAAGTTAAGGTATATCTCAAATATGGTTTCAAATGGAGGAGAGATCTCTTATAAGTTTAGAAGTTATTAAATACTCATAATAATAATGTATATTATTAAATGCATATATAAAAATAATGTTCTTCAGTCGATTACGACTACGGCGGCCGATCTATATTAGAGATCAGCGTAGGCGATATTATAGTGCACAAGTGTACGCGCAAACACAGGTGCACTCCCTATTCCTTTATACAACCAAAGTCCAATGGGACGGATAACCGACACGATCGTTGAGAGTAAGGCGCAGGACCGACCTTTTACATGCCCATCCGACGCATGGATCATCTCACTTTTCAGACAATTGAGTGATCAGCCAAAATTGCCCTAACCAGCTAGGAAACAACAATGAAAATTAGTTGAGTCCTCGCAGAATAAGAACCCCTCCCCCCTTCGAATCCCCCCACCTCCGGTTTGTAAAGCACACGCCCTAACCACTAGGCAACGGAGGCAGTTCGAAATTAATATATATAAAAATATCCAAATCAGATTTGTAACTAACGCATATAAAAAAGTACCATAAAAAAGTTAAGGCCCATTTCTTTCAAAAAAGAATTTTACTTAAAACTGCTTGAATACTAATCTATTATTATATCTTTTAACTCAAGTTTAAGACTAACATAACCACGGTGGACTTCTTAGCGTTTTATTAATATATTACCTTACTTTAAATTATGAATTAACAAGCATTGCATCAATTGATTATGAAGAGACATAAAATAAATTGCAAATAAAAGTTCAATAAAATATTTTAGACCCCTTTTATTAAGTAAGTATCAAAATGTACCATCCATATTTATTCACCACAACCTACAGTTATATAGACTCCATCTATAAAAACATAAAAGTGTATTCTTCGAACATTAAGGTAACAATGGTGGGAGAATAATTTGTTCCAAAGATTAATTTTCAACGTTGAAATGCCTGAATAACTTTACATACACAATATTATGGTCATATCATGGTAAATAATATGTTATTAATATATTAAATACGGTCACAATTAATATAAAAATTTTGTACATCATATATTATAATTGATCAATAATTATTCGATGCTTTGGTAATACTAATAAATATCAACAAACACAGATATTGTTCACATATAAAAATATAAAATATTTCAGTTTGTCCTGTATTTTGTAATTACTTAAAAATTACATTTATAAACAAAAAATATATATGTACAAACTAAATGTAACAAAAAAGCTTTTAACATATATTATAATTGATCAATAATCATTTGATGCTTTGGTAATACTAATACATAATAGATATCAACAAACACAGATATTGTTCACATAGAAAAATATAAAATATTTCAGTTTGTTCTGTATTTTGTGATTACTTAATAATAACATTTATAAACAAAAAGTATGTACGTACAAACTAAATGTAACAAAATAGCTTTTAACATTCTTATGATCAAATTTATTTAAAACTATGTTTAATCTTTTCCTTGATAGCAGCAACACTTTAATAATACTGGTAACAATGCGAAAAAATTGTGCACACTATTATTTTCAGATGGGAGTTTTTTTATTAAATTTTAGTAATAGCAATGAAAAAACGATAATTCTGCTGGGTTCGTACATATATGTGTATTCAGGAAACTCTCTAATTGTAAACACTCAAAAATATCTGTAATTTTTGAGGATAATTGTTTAGTGGCTCCATTTTACATTTCAACGGCATAGTGGCCTGTGATACTGGAGGGTTATAAAAAGTAGGGTCGAAGATGGCCTGGAAAGAGGCAAGTAAGAAAAAGGTTCAATGAAGGGACAATGAAGCTTGCGCCCCTAATACTTTTCTATAAGGTCAGATCATTTATTTCTTTAAACTAGTCATGGACCCACCTATAGACGTTATACATCAGAAAACATATTTTCATATTGCTGGCAACATAGAATTGCATACTGACTACTTTCATGAGCCAATACAAGTGCCAAATAAGACCTAGAAATAATATAAACAACGCAAACCCTTAGGACATAATTGCACCATACGTCTACCGTTCCTATAAGAAAAATTGACAATGACATGTAAGAAACAGAGCAACAGTTCACAAATAACAAGGCAGAACGTACGACTACACTTCGTTGCCATGGGTTACGTTATTTCCGTCGTTACTTATCTTTGCTTTCTGTATAATACATATGTATGCAATGGTGGACTGATTCTAGCCTGATCTCTATAGTTAAGGAGACAATAAATTATTTCCAATACAATAAGTAAATACGACATAGATAGTGCTGTTTAAACTTTTGTCCCACAGTTGGACTAGGAGAAATAATAGTATTATTGAAAAGTAATAGTACCTAAATATTATTGCAAGCATTTCTCAATTTCACAAATATAATAATCATAGTTGTATTTATGTTTTACATAAATAAACGTAACCAAAAATTAACGAAAAAATGCCAAAAGACAAGTAATAACTAATTGAGCCAACTTTAAAGCGAAATTCACTTATATCAAGGCATAATGAGATCTAAAAGTTACGCAAATTAAAATTTATCTTAAAATGTCCAGCATTTGTCAATTTTTGCATGACATTATTTAACGCTACTAGATTTTTATGATGAAAAAAAAATAAAAATTGCAAAACTAATATGACCATAAGAAATGCAGTTAACAACATAAATGCACACATAATACCGATAAAATTTCTTTGGTTAACAACATATTCGTAACAATCTAAAATGATTTTTATAATAAATTAAAATTAAAGTGAAACCCTGACTGGAACGTTCATTAAAATTTCCCAAATAAATAGAATACAATAAAATAAGTTATCACAAAATACTATAGCCATGGAAGATTGTTACTTTTGTGACTAGTACTAGCAACATTGTTCTAATACATTGCATCGTCTATATCATCACAGTCGCCTATCACCGCTTCATCCCATGGTCCGTATATATTGTCTTTATACTTCTGCCACCTAACAAACATGATCGGGCAATAAATACTAATAACAATTACCAAAACGATAAAATAACACAGTAGCGTTACCGAAACCGAATACAGCGCCCCCAGTGTCAAAAGTAATACGGCACTAAAAAGTAAAGTAAACATTTTACTATACAAAATCACTTGAAACAACTGCGGGCTAAGTACAAAGAATATAACAGATACGGTCAGCAAAATGAACGCGTCAAACGGTGTTGCCAACCTTGAGACGAGGCAAACAGAGGCAAAGATGGCGGCGTTGATCGACAAAGACTTCGACACTATCGCGGCCGGAACGTCGTAATCGAAGAATATCAGGTGCACCAACATCATCAAGACCGCCCAAGCGTATATAGTATCTGTGCTCACGGTATCCGGTTAATGTATGCAACACTGGAGATAAGAGGAAACCTATCACTAAATATACTAACACTGTCCTTAAATGTCTTATGAAAGCACTCCCTTCAAAGTACACGTACAATCCGTAGCATATAGTCGATACTATCATCGCGCTTTCTATCACTGCGCGAGTTTCCACCCAACTATTATACATGTACACGAACAGCACAGCATATAACACACACAGACACAAACGCAGCACAACCCGAAATGAACCTTGCACTGCAACACTTAAGGTCACTTTTTCAACGAACAAGTTCTTGCGCAGATCTTCTAGAAACTTCCGATCAGTATAGTTGTCGGGGTAATCGCGGTTTTCGTACAAATTCTTCACCCAAGGCTTTTTTCGCGTCAAACTGTTTGTCAATTTCGTACGTCTGCTTCTGAAAAGACGTATCCACATTTTCTTGAGTTGTCCATGGTTCTCTAAACTTATAGTTGTCTGTTTTAATCACTATTCGTAATATTTATCACTTAACTTGCATTATATATAGATCACTGATAGTTAAGACACTACACATTTATGAATCACATTTTGATAGAAATTGTCTAAGGAAGAGAAGCAGCGATATCAAAAGCCTACGCTTTACTACCAGTAACCCAAAAAAATACGAGTTTTTAGTCACCATATTACCAAATGTTTAAATTACAGTAAATACTAAAATTTTTAACAATGAAGACTTACCGAGCAGCTCCTTTCTTTGGTATCTTTTCCTTCATTTTCTTGTATTTCTCCTGCTCCTCTACAAACTTTTTATACATTTCATTGTCTTGTTCAACAGATTTTGTACTCTTCTTATCTTCCTTTACATCTTCGACTTTTGCTTTTTCGTCTTTGGATCCCTTCATTTCTTTCTTAAGCTTTTTAATTTCATCTCTGATGCGATCTCTGTAAAGGTATGCACAGAAGATTAAATTTACCCTATTTCTTAAAAACTAAAAAATAATTCAAAACAACAAATTGTAAAACTATGAGAGCAGACCTTATTTTAATAATAATTTTGAATGTACGCCAATATTATAGTTACTGATCAAACCTATCTTTCTAACAAAAGGTGCCGTAGCGATTTTGGTAAGATTGCAACAAGACTATTGCTTTTTTAAGGTTTAGTTGAAAGATAAATAATATAATAGTAATAATATTTTTTTTTCTTCTCTCCAGATATCCACCACCTCAGCGGTTTTTTCTGTCGCAAAGCAGTATTGTGTTCATTTTGAACGGCGCTGCAGCTGTTTAATATTTAAATATCGATTGCCTAAACATTATTTTGCGCCCTGGTACTTACATGTTATGAGTAAAAGCCAATTAAAATCATTGCTCGTTTTAAAAATATAATTAGAATATGACTCAAGATTAAATAGAATTATTAAGTTAAATAGGTTACAATATCAAATTAGTTAAATACCTTTCTTTCAATCTTTCCATATCCCTCTCCTTTCCTATATAATACTCCTCTTCCTCAGAGCTGCTTTCTTTATTGTCCTCCTCTTTTTTTCTCTTACTGTCATCATTAGCTTCAGGACTCTTTTCTCTTTTCCTACCAGTAAGTTTATCTCTAATACTATTAACTGCAGCAGCAGTTTCCTCTTTTTTCTTTTCTTTTTCCACATTTGATAGTTCAACTTGCATACTCTGTTCTTCGAGTTCTAGTTCTGCAAAAACATTTCATGGTAAAAAAATTATAACCAATGTATTGCACAAGTCACAAAAATTCAATTACTTCACAGAAAGATAATTAGCTTCGTCTCCTGAAGATGAATAATTTTTTGCTATACTTCTAGCTGCCTACATTATACTCTTTCGTAAAATTTATCAAATCCTTATTATTAATTAATTATTAAACATAGGCCAGATTTTATATGTCTTAGAAAAAAAACGCTTTTCAATAAATAAAAAATCCTTTTAAAGAACAGTGTTGATTTGGCCAAAATGTATTCAATACTATTATCCTTTCTACATTTCTTTAGCTTTACTAGAATGTTATCCTATGTCAATTTGATTATTACATGTAGTGTGTATTATTTGTACACAAAGCTTTGATTATTACATGACTTTATAATAATTAATATTTACTAGTAAGGAAACTAAAGGACTTCCTTTACATATTGCATAAACAAAGCTATTTTGATTTATTTACCAAGCACACAAAATGCAATGTGACTTAAATATGTAATTAAGCTTAGTTTTATGCTGCTTCATCTTTTCTTGGCAAACTACAAGTAAAGCAGATGAAACGAATTATAAAGAAATTAGTTTGGACTATAATAAACTGTACTTACCAGCCGCTGTTTTCTTGCTTAGCTTAGGATCTTCGAGCAAATCATGAGTTGACTTTGGCTTTCCTCTATATTCCTGTGCCTCATCTTCGTCCTGCTCTGCTTCTTCACCAAATGACAGAAGACCAAAGTTTCTGAAGTAAAACCAGTTAAAATCTATAATTTGAGTTACTCCAATTTTGATTAAAATTAAAACAGGCAAAATATTTAACCTTGGAGTAAAATATAATAAAAATGAATAAAATAAATAGAACCAAAGTCACCAAGTGATACATGTTAGTTGGAATCAATAAGAATCTGATTTTTTTATCTTAAATAACATTCTTTTCTGTCGTAAGCAAAGTTAAATGATGTTACATACTAGAAATATGCATGGTGAATGCTTATTTCTACAACTCAGTTAAGCACAGGTCTGATAATTATAGCCAATTAAGTTAATCCTATGACTTTAAGGCAAAGTATTTATATGTAAACAAAATAATTATTAATTTGAGGATGATAAGAAAACGAAAATTGAAATATACTTGTGTTTAAACAAAATTATATTATCTAGTCAATCACTATTGGTTATTAGAGGCCTTATGTCCTCAGTGGTGCTATGACAGGCTGATGATAAGACAACTACATTATTAAAATACAGTGTTGGTAAATTGCACATCTATTTACAATTACTAGGTTACTGTCAGTTTTGTAAGTCAGGTGACAATGAATAACATGTTTTTATAAGTGATGAAAGTACTCAAAATACTGACTATATTTAAAAATGGGAAATATTTTGCAGATCTAGGTTACTTCATAATGTAAAACAAAATCTACAATTTTAGGATATAAAATAAACAACAATAATTTCCAGAACCTTCAGAGATTTTGTGAATGTTAAATCTAATAAATATTACTTACTTAACACCTATTCTTTCCTTTTTCTTCTTTTTGGGTGCTTCTTCAACTATTACTGAACTGACTCTCGGTACAATATCGGTAAAGGGTTAATTACAACTGTCGTATTTAGAATTTTGTGAGGATGTTCTGGCCGGTCATCTTGATCAATAAGACCATCAGCTAACTTTAACATATTGTATATTGTCTCTCCTGTAAATAATGAATAATAATTTTTTATTTTCTTCAATATTGATGGCAAATTTACAAGTGTAGATAAAAATTGCGAAATTATTATTAAATGATTTTAATTTATTTATATTTATATACAAGCGCTAATAATACTTATACCACATGTGTTTTAAATAATTTTAAAAGATAAAGTTTTAACAATATTTACCCGTAACTTTTCCAAATATTGTATGTTTATTTTGCAGTTCAGGTGTTGCACCCAAAGTGAAGAAGAATTGTGAGCCATTGTCATCTTTACCTGCATTGGCCATTGCAACCAAACCCCTCCGATTAAACCGTAATCGAGAATGAAACTCATCCTAAAATGTAAAAATGTATAATTTTGATAAAAATAACAAACGCCTACAGTTGATTTCCTTTTCTTTATTAAATTTAATAATTTCTTTATTAATTTTTTATTGAACAAATAATTTTTCTTTAACTATAACTAATGTTATAAAAAAATGTGCATAAATAAATGTAAGTGACAAAGTAATAAAGTGCTCAGGTAAGTGCAGGTACCAATTGATCTGATTTTTATATGTAGGCGCTTTTTTTGGAAAGAGACACAAAAAGTAGTAATTTGTTAGTAAATTACTCAAGTTTATTACACTTTAATATCAGTGTCAAATACAATCAGAAAATTATGTAATCTATACCCATTACTATATATATGTATATGTAAGTAAGCTGCAATCAACTAAAAACAACACCATATTTATGATGCTACTTTGTTGCTATGGATTCATTTATTTTCCAATTGATTCTATGTATATGGAATATATGCATTTAGTTATTTTTATCACAATGTAAGCCACAAGAAGAGTAGTCTTAAAGCTACATTTGTTAATTTTTAGTTACAAAAAACTATTTCCATGTTTCACTGAGGAAAACGAAGGGACTTAGACATACATTAAATAGTGTTACTCACAAACTACCCAATTTTATAACAAAAAAAATATTTACTTTAAAGGGTTCTCCGTAGACCGATTCACCACCAGTTCCGTCTCCGTTAGGATCACCACCTTGCACTATGAAACCTGGCACTACTCTGTGGAATATGGTTCCTACAAACCAAAAACAATTAAATAAATATGACCAATCTCTCATTGTAGAATTAACAAAAAAGTATCAGTTTAAACTGATCTCTGCAATTTATATTTAGTAGGTTAGAAGGTAAATTGGACTATTTAGATATAAAAATTAGACCACAGTTTCTTGCCAGTTCTTCTCAAGACAAGTTTAAGTCTTTGAACCAGAGATAAATTTTTAACATTCATAATTGTTCAGTGGTGCCTAAATTGAATAAATAATATATGGCTTTGATTTTAATATGAATATAAAAGTAAAATTGTTACTAGCCATGTTATTCTTACAATTATTGTACAGTAATACAATAAAACAGTAATGTTCACAAAGTGTTCATGTCATAATCTATATTAGACAATAAAATAGTCATAAAATATTTTCAATGACAAAATTGGTCTGACAGTTTACAACATCTATTGCACATTCAAATAATAAAAAATAGGCTAAAAATTTATTATTATAAATTTAACTAATAAAGATAAAATAAAGGAACTTTAAATACATTAAGTGGAAAAAGTTATAGCTATATATGAAGTTATATTTATAGTAGCTGAAGTTATATATTAAGTAGAAATGAATAGATATAGTATCACCGTTATAATATCCTTCCAAACACAGTTGAATAAAATTTCGACTAGCTTTTGGCGTCTCTTTTGTCCATAGTTCAACATCTATTTCGCCAACAGACGTTTTCAAGAGCACCTAAAACAGACCATGAAAAATATAAAAATCCACTATGACCACAATATAACTAAAATTTATTGTTATAAAGTTAACAATGTAATTTGATCATACTAATTTATAGTAAATGATTGTTTATGAAGTTACAAATGCAAAAAATTATTACCTTTCCAAGAGCAGGGGGTTCTTGAATATAAATATTACTCATATTTTATAATAAAATTACTTCTTTTATAAAATATCAATGACGTAACACTAATACTACAATTATTAGATAAAACACAATATAATTTTTATTATTTTTTATTATAAACACATTTAAAACAATCTATTGTGGCATAAAATAAATACCTAGGAATTATGAAATACAACGACAAACTAACGTCAATGTCATCGTTAAAAATGTCATTTCGAAGCACAGATATGGAGCGCTGCATGTCAAAGTGTTGGTGTAAACTGTGTAATAGGTGTAAACACTTTGTCCAGTTTTTCTTAATTAATTTTTTTCTCTTTTGCGTTGAAATCCTGTATTTGTTTTATGTTTGTCTGGTGTTGGGTTTTTATTCTTACTGGTAAGTCTTTATTTTGACATTTTTAGGCGGTAATCATGGATGAGGATAAGCCTCCGGATGGAGGCGGTGGGCGTCCTCCAGATATCAGCCTACCAATCTAACAACCAGCGAAAACGACCAGCCGAAAAGGTAGATTCAATTGACCAAAAAAAAAAACAAATCCAACATACTTCATAATTGGCTACGAAAATGACAGGAAATTAAAATACACAGATCTTGACGATCGATTTAGGACCTTTTCATCCATGTAAGATTCCTTCCCGACCGACTTCTGCAGACAATCCATCAGGTTTAAGTGCTGAAACCATCCTAATATAATTTACTGGTATGTCACTAAAGGCACTGAGGTAGAAAAAATTGTCCATCGAATTTAAATCCTCTCTGCAACATATTCTTTCCATGATTTTTAACCTCCAACAAATTTAATGCTAGCATCCCAAAATTTAGTATCACTCGAATGGGAGTTGTGAAAACATACCAACGAATGGACTCTAGAAGAACTTAGAATATTAAAACTACCAACGTGGTCGATGTAGACATACTACATGCTCCCAACAAAGTGCGCTACGTGTCTCAACACCAAAGTGCGGCCGAAGACAATACATGGTCCCATTTCAGCTAGTGGTCTGACTTTTGCTGGTCGAGTCCTACCTGATAAAGTTTTCGACTCTTGGTTCTATATAAGTGTACAGGACGGATGGGGTCATAGTTATAATATTTACGTAGTTAGATGCCCTAACTGTTTCTGGTAATCAGTACATAGTATAAAACAAAGTCCCTTTTCTTTCCCTAAGTACGCTGAAATCTTTGAAACTAGTTCTTCTAAAAAGTATACCAAAAGTTTACAAAATTGTTTACCTTAACTAAGTTAACTGTCTACCCTGTAAAATCAACTTGTTCTTATTTCCGGAATTGCTTAATCCGTACAACAAGAGCGAGCTAGTGTGGCATTATTGTAACAGAGCGAGGGCTAGTAACTGTACCTTTTTTCCCTCTTTGGCCATGGTGACTATATTGTAATTTGACTTATAAACAAATATTACAAAAAAAATTGTGGTCTGACGTTAGGAGATCATTGTTTCGGATCAATTTTAATTGAAGGTGCCAACGATAAACTAAGCCCTATTCGGCAAAACACATTTACTGTTTTATTTGCTTTTCACACTTGCGTCATATAGGTAGGTAATTACCTACTGGTCTTTGTGGGACACGACAAGCAGCTGGACTGAGATAAAATTACGATAATTAAATAATTACAGTCTGTTGTGGTATATTTAACTAATTAGGTAAAGAAAACACAATTAACTGTACATTAAATTCTAATTTTGCACTTAAACGTAGGTAAATTGCGAAATGAATTTGCTAACGCCTTCATCATTCAAAGTCAAAAATATCATGTGGACTTTGAAATATAGATTTAGGAGTATATTGCTAAGGCGTTCGACAGGGTCTGGCATAGAGCTCTTATATCGTACTTGCCCGCTTATGGAATCCCCGAGGGGCTGTGTCAGTGGATTGCCAGCTTTTTGGATGGTCGGAGCATCAGAGTCGTTGTCGACGGTTGCTGCTCCAAGATCATGACCACTAATGCGGGCGTCCCACAAGGTTCAGTGCTCTCACCAACGCTTTTTATCCTGCATATCAACGACATGCTATCTATCAGAGATATACATTGCTATGCGGATGATAGCACAGGAGATGCGCGGTATACTAGCCAACGACCAGTCCCTCGGTGTGAGGTGCAGAAGAGGCGATCTAAACTTGTGTCCGAAGTGGAGGACTCTCTGGGGCGAGTCTCCGAGTGGGGTCGAGTAAACCTCGTTCAGTTTAATCCCACAAAGACACAGGTTTGCGCATTTACCGCGAAGAAAGACCCATTTGTCATAGCGCCACAATTTTTGGGTGTCTCTCTGCAACCATCCTCGAGCATTGGAATCCTTGGTGTCGAGATCTCGCGCGACGTTCAGTTTCGAAGTCATTTGGACAGCAAATTCAAAATAGCCTCTAAAAAACTGGGAGTGCTGAACAGAGCGGGACGGTACTTTACATCAAGCCAAAAGCTTCTACTTTACAAAGCTCAGGTCAGGCCTCACGTGGAGTATTGTTCCCATCTCTGGGCCGGTGCCCCCAAGTATCAGCTGCTTCAACTCGACTCCCTACAAAAACGAGCCATTCGAATCGTCGGCGATCCAATGCTCACGGACAGGCTGGAACCTCTAAGCCTACGGAGAGATATTCTACCGCCTGTTCAACGGAGAGTGCTTAGCGGAGCTGTTTGATATGGTACCTACCTCCCCATTCTATTATCGTACTCTCCGTCACCGGACTAGAGTTCATCCATACCACCTGGAAACCGTGCCATCAAATACGTTACGTTTCCAGAGATCATTCATGCCACGCACTATTAAACTCTGGAATGAACTCCTTTTTGGTTTTTCCTTCGCGCTATGACATGACTTCCTTTGAACGAGGTATAAAGAAAGTCCTTTACGGTAGGCAGCGCGTTGGTGATACCCCTGGTATTGCTGATGTCCATGGGCGTCGGTGACCACTTCCCATCAGGTGGCCCGACTGCTCGTCTGCCTTCGTTGGCAATAAAAAAAAAAATATGGTGGATCTTACAACAGCAACAAACAAAACTTTTCTTTTAATTATTTTAATACTGGTGATAAAAAGCAACTAAATCTTGACGACATGTAAAATGTTTTCTACATACAAATAAAACATTGGTCAATTTTTCGGCCGGTTACATATACAGTTTAATATTTCCTAAATATCTATTAAACAACTTATTACAAAAGTATTTAAAAATAGGAGTAATTAACAGCTAATACCTATATATAATTTAAAAAACAATGAATGAAATTGGAATACTAGAAGCGGAGCAACAAGGTAACATTTATAAAAAAACATATACTCCGAATTGAATACCCCCTTTTTTGGGAAGCCGGTCAATAAAAGAAAGCCCATTCGCTGATCACAATTTTTTATGTATTTACAATGCTTTACACTTAGCAACAAATAGTAATACTTTAAGATGTCGGAATCAATTTTTTATTTATATTTAAAAACATTTTAGAAGTAAAGTTTACGGTGGTAGGTCTCCTTTTTACAGCGGAGCGACTGAGTTGGTACCACCGCGGTTCCTATTTCTGCAGCAAAGTAGAATTCTGAAAACAGTACTTTCTTTCTTGTGGTTTGAAGGCACCAGCACCAGTTTACGGGGTAAACGAACGAACAACTTGCCTCGGGGGATATCAAATATTGCTGATGTCTGGGGCTGTACCACTTCCACAGATGGCTTCCGCCTACTGTCTGCCTGCGAAAAAAGTTTTTATACCCAATCACATATTTTACAAACCACGAATGGATTGACATCCACTTAACTTTGGCAACTCTAAGACACTGTTAGAACGAAACACACCTTACAGTAAGTGCTCTCTCACTTGCTTCATTATTATTTTGCGCGCCACAAGACTCTTACGACTTTAGCATAAGGTTCTATTTTCTTTATTTTAACTGTAAGATGGATATGTACAGCTCATTCCTGTTGTAATGAGGTACTTATTACTTCCAAGGATTTAATATCTATACTACATTACGGCATTTCAGAAAGACTGAAAATTTTAAAACATATGTAGTGAACATAGTATGACTAAATTTTATTTGAAATTATTTTCATTAAAAACTTTTTAGAATACTGTTTTTGTTTATAGATATAAAACACCGGTGAGTATATTTTAACTCCATAATACTAATATAATTTTTAGGCGTGAGGATGTGATGATCCCACCGCCTACTTGACGGTGGATTTGCTTTGCAGTGAGACTAAGACAGATTCGCAGTACAAGTGCAATTAGTCAATTGCCAATTAGCGTGGCAATAGGCATGATGACAATAATTGTAAAACGGACCTATAATGTCCAGAAATATTTACTATTTACAATGAATGAGACATTTCTGCAGAAATTAAAAGTTTAGTAGGAAAAAAAAAATCAATTTTAAAATATAATTTAAGTTTCCCCCTAAAACGATTGTTAGTGTCATGTCGTCGGTTGTGACGTCACGTTTTTGTAATCAAAACGTAAACGCGCTGCGCTCGAGTAAGAATTTAGTTATTTTGTGTTATTAAATATGAATTCGAAAGTGTATAGGTGGTGTGGGGTCCCCCAGTGTGAGAATACATCGATAAAAACTCCTAATAAGCAATTTGTGTTTGCTCCTCAAAATAAAACAATACGGAATAAGTAGCTTAAACTTGCAAGGCGAGATTCAAAAGGAATATTGCCCAGTACTCACCTTTATTTTTGTGGAGATCACTTTGACGTAAGTTTTTACATACTTTTGTAGATTCTAGTATATAGTATTTGGTAATAATATTTTGTACGAGGTCTAAATGTAAAAATATAAACTATCTATTTCGAGGTTAGGTTTCATCTCAACAAAAACTCTCCCAGCATTATTATGTCGATTCTAGGCAAATTAGCGCTGTTTGCCTTAGTAAATCCTTGATACATGATTCGTCTTATTTTGTATTCGAAATAATAATAATCACACTTAAACAGTACTCGGTAGCGTGACGTCATGCGCTCTGATTGGTGTTCAAGATATTATGGCGGATTGCCTTATTTTGTAATTTTATTTTATAAAAATCAATCACACTTATAATAAAAAAAACAATGCGTATTTTATATTCTAAGCTTCAACTTTTATTCGATAAATATAGTATTTTAGTAGTTTTAATTACTGTCATCATGCCTGTTATGATCAACTCTTTTAATGGGCGCCGTCTTGGCGTGCATTAAAAATACCTTTGCCCAGCTGGACTGCTAAAGCTGTTTATGATGATGATGATAATAATGAATGTAAATTTACCACGTAAACAAAGGAATAACTTTTTTTACGATACATATACAAAAATTGTATATATTTTTTACCCTACTAATAACTTTAATATTCTTAAAAGTAAATAAAGTAATAAAATCTTTAGCTAATCAAGAATCGCCTTTTTACTTTATAAACACGTCTTACTTAACAAAACGATTGTCTGTTAACAAATAAAAAATTTAATTTAATAATTATTTGTCTTCAAATTATTTTGTGTTAGATTTAGTTTGCGGTTTTTAAAAGAATTTTGTCAGTTTATTTATATAACACTATTAGTCCGTCCACTACTCTGCCCGTATAGTTTTTAGTTTTGTAATGGATTTTCTTGGGGTAAAAAGTAGCCTATGTATAAAAGCTTTTTTTTATTGCCTGCACAGGCAGACGAGCAGTCGGGCCATCTGATGGAAAGTGGTCGCCGACGCACATAGACAATGGCAATACTGATATCACCAACGCGCTGCCTACCATGAGACATAGGATGTTACGTCTCGTTTACCCAGTAGATACGCTGGCTACGGTGCCCTTCAAACATTTTCCACCGCGGTGGTACCCACCCAGACGGTTCCCTGTAAAAATGGGGACCTACCACCGGTGGGTGTGTGTGGATGTGTCACTCAAATTGGTTTTATAGCTTCGGAACCTATTAAAAATAAACGAACAAACAAATCTTTCCTCTTTGTAATAATTGTGTAGACTAGTCTATTACTATGTGCTATGTGCTAGAAGTATTTGCAACGTCTAGAAAATTCCACTATAATATTCATGCTACACGCGAGTGTAACATAACTTGCTCACAAAAATTTATCAATTTTCATCGGCATCTTAAACATGTCGCATATCAAATTTTTACAAAGCATTCGCATGTTATAAAAGTCTGACAGAACTGTTAAACTAATGAATGATTGATACATTTAAACTTATTCGTTTACAAAAATTGTTATCTCTACGTACATTTAAGGTTTTTCATTTCAACTAAACCATTGCTTTGACACGAAAATAAAGATGTATTGTGAGAAAATTAAATGCTTTGAAAAGCCGAGGTCCGACACAGTTTATTTATTGCCGTTTCAATTAAGATGGACTGCTATTGTCTCGACGCCCCCGGGGAGGATTAGACTAATTTATTTGTTTACTACAGTCGAGGAATACTGATGTAAAATGTTTTTGTTACCTTTTCTCAGTGTAGGTGTATCTACAAGCAATTTTCGAAACTAATTTGCGTTCAACTTTGGAATCTGCAATGAAAATAATGTAAATAATTATGCACCTGGATAAATTAAAATTAAAAATATAGTCATCATCAGCCTGTGATAGTCGACAGCTGGATATAGGCCTCCCCTAATACACCCCTATCCATTAGGGGGTTTTGGACCGTATCCCACAAAGCTGGTCCAATGCGGGTTCGTGAGTAGACCGACTTTTTACATGCCCATCCAACGCATGGATCATCTTACTTTTCTGATAATTGGGTGATCGGCCCAAATTGCGCTAACCAACTTACGCAACGCTTTTATCTTTATATGACGTTCGCAAATTTTTAATAAGTCTTTAATTATATTAATTCTTTACAAAAAAATCAGTAGTATTTGAGCTCTTTCGTCCACTAAATTAAACTTGTAAACCATTTATATAGGCCAAGATGTATAGAATTAGTTTATTTATGCGCTTGAAAATCCCCTGGCATCTAGAAAACCGATGTATTACTCAAATTTTGTAATTACTTTTATTTAAATTTATTGTTTGTTAATTATTTTATTATTTCTACGTAGTGTAGAACGCCCAGCTGCAAGATGGAGTGACGACATTCGCAAAGTTGCCGGTGTGGGCTGGATGAGAATAGCCGAAGATGGGAAGCGGTGGTGTGCATTAGGGGAGGCCTATGCCCAGCAGTGGACTGACACAGACTGTATATAAAAACACCTCAGTTTCTTGCCGGTTCTTTTCTGAACAGGTCTGAGTTTGTGAAACGATAAAAATTTTATGACGTTCATAAGGCTAAGTAGAGTCAAGAGTAAATAAATAAATTTAGCTTTTTTAACTTAAAATTATTTCTTTTATTCACGCATTATTATACATATCAAATCCACTAATTTACGAAAACATTCACATTCCAATGTTTTAGAATCAAATTCCAAAACATTGAGATAAGACATATACCAACTTAGTCTGTCCGCGATCATGGATGCTGGAAAGAATCCGAAACGTCGGGAAGAAATATATTTAAGTAACGCGGAAAATCCGTAAATTAGTGCATTTTTTTACTTATTTAAAAAGTTAGCTGTGGTCAACATTTCTTTTTACTAGATAGTCTAGTATACATATCAAATCGACAAATTTATGGATTTTTTGCGTAAAATCCATAAATTTGTGAATTTGATATGCCTTCTCTTTGTTATTTCTGTTTGTAGTTTTCCCTTTGTTAGTGTCGTTTTTTGTACAAATGTAATACAAGGCGAAGGGTATTTTTTAACGATTTTTACTTGTTGCATCAAAGAAGTATAACTATTTTTAGTTAATTTAATTGCAATCTACAGGAGCAAATAAGACAAATTAAGATTTTTTGAAAGTTGTTTAGGTATCGGTAATGAATATTATTAATTTATAGTATCATCATCATCATCATCAGCCTGTGATAGTCCACTGCTGGACAAAGGCCTCCCCTAATACACCCCTATCCATTAGGGGCTTTGGACCTACCCTACCACGCTGGTCCAATGCGGGTTGGTGGGTGGACCGACTTTTACATGCCCATCCGACGCATGGATCATCTTACTTTTCAGACAATTGGGTGATCGGCCCAAATTGCCTAACCAACTAGGAAACAACAATTAAAATTTGTTGAGTCCCGCAGGATTCGAACCCACGACCTCCGGTTTCTAAATCACACGCCTAAACCACTAAGCTACGGAGGCAGTTATTTATGTTATATATGTTAATTTATAGTATTAGTAACACAAGATTGCCTACATAATTACTTAATCACATCAGATTTTTGTACAAAAAAAGTAAAACGTTTATTAATTATACGAAAGAAACCAGATTTTATGTTATAAATACATGTATATGAAAACTTCTACAGAAAATATTACGTAGAATAGTTGCTATGAGATCTCTTGCTTTTAGCTTTTAAATTTCGTCTGGAAGTATTTTTTTAATGGGAATCGTCAATAATATTTCCATCACCCGTGGTAACTTCTTCCATAGTTTTGATATCTTAGTAAAACCTGTGTTCTTCACTCAATTCATTACTCACTCAGTTCTTTATTCAATCATTAAGATTATCAAGGAAAAAATCCAAATGTGAATCTAAAAATGGTATTGTATAGTCATATTACAATTGAACATGTCCAGCTTCCGATTCAGTCGTATTTAATGTTTCATCTATTTTTTTATAGGTCATTAAAGATTTTATTTTTTATTTTTGCATCTGATAATCTTAAAAAAATTGTACTGGAGTAATTATTTCTTTTATTTACGCGATTATTATACATAGTGTTTATGATTAATTAGTGGATTCGATTTGTACTGAAGTATTTAAAACTGTCAGTTGCTTTATCGAATGCCTTAAATGAATGATCAATTTAATTTTCTCGCATAATATTTTTAGTTCCCAGTTTCGGATTTGTACGAGAATTCCAACGTTTTTGGAAGTTTTGCTTTGCTCGTGCCCTGCTGTCCCACTCGCATAGAAAACAAGAATTTTTGTGTATCCTGACTGCTGCTGCCTATCAGCAAAGCCGACAAAGCTGCCAACCAAGCGAATATATTCGTTGTTTTTTTTCAAATCTGATGTGATACGATAAAATGAGGTCTAATATCGTTATCAGCACTTTTTTTTTTTTTTTTTTTTTTTATAGCTTACGCAGGCAGACGAGCAGTCGGGCCACCTGATGGAAAGTGGTCACCGACACCCATGACTTGGCAATACCAGTGGTATCGCCAACGCGCTGCCTACCGTGAGACATAGGGTGTTAAGTCTCGTTTACCCAGTAAATGCACTGGCTACGGTGCCCTTCAAACCGGAACACAGCAGTGTTTTCACACTACTGTTTCGCGGCAGAAATAGGCACCGCGGTGGTACCAACCCAGACGGTCTCCTGTAAACAGGGACCTACCACCGGTAAAACTATATAATTAGTGTAAAAAATTAATTATTTCTTAGAAAAAAAAAAATCATGGGCTCGAATTCAACAAAGCACAACAGCTTTATGTTATCGTTGTTTTCTGGTTAGTTAGAATAATATGGGCTTGTCATCAATTTGCCTAAAAAGAAAGGTGATCCGTACGTTGGATGGAAATGTAAAATGATTAACAGTCGTTATAGAAAGTCAGTGTTTTCAAGTTTACTGACAACTTATTCTTCCATAGAATGCATTTTACCATGCTGTTTGTGAAGGTAAGATGGCGGTCGCTCTGCATAAAAACTGGTATTCCGGTAAATCTCAATAGATTAGAAGCCGACTAACCGATAACTATATTAACTCCATCAACAGAAAACAGTTCTATTATTTATATTGTGAAAACCAGATAAGATTTAATTAAAGCAAAATCTATAAAAATATATTAATAAAAATAGAAGCAGAAAACAATTGCTTTGTGATAATTTCTATTCCATTCAGACTTAAAAACACGTAGCAAGTTGAAAGTGTAATAAAGACAAACTGATCAGATAAAGCGAAGTTCCACACACAAAATATAACTATACTACAAAATTAGTGATACACACATTTTTTATTTATATATGAATATAATGCGCATTGATACCGTTTTCTAATTATCATAAAATATCAAGTTTGTTAAGCACTAAGCAAATTAATATAGTAATATTTACAAATACAATCATTTGGTCTATAGATTTCCGGTGCTATTATTAAGTCTTCAATAGATAGTAAAATGTTAATAATTGGTAAATATTCCTAGCAAAACGTAAAGTATTTTTTTAACGATGAAGCACAGGCGTTGTCGCTGTTAGCGGAATAATATCTCTGAAACCTACGGATTTCATATTATTTTAAGAATTGTATTAATACTTTATATACCCTGCAGCAATCGAAAATTATACGATATTTAACAAAACTGTAATACCTGACAATGACTAAATAACTATAGATATTTAAACAATAGTGTTATACACTATTTTTATAGTTAGACAAATAGTCATTTTAGTCAATGACCCGACTACAACATATGATAAATAACACAGTATACAAACTTTATCGTGTTTAACTCGTTTTAATACAATAGTATATATTAGTTCAGTAATTGTTATTAAGTCAGATAATTTTAGTAAAACCTAGTAATTATACCTGATAATTACAATTTGATATAACAACTTAATACAGGACCTAAAAGGGTATTTAAGGTTTTTTGAAATAAGTAGCCATAAACTATTCCTGTAAGAGAGACAATGTTTCAATCATAGAGCGATGACATGACCTTTGAGCGTAAAAACTGACATTTAAATAACCTATTTTGTCCTATCCCTTGAGGCTAGTAAATTTTCAGCATAAAAAATAGCATCGCCCACTCACTGGATAGCAAGCCCGGGATGGAATGAATTGGCTCACTTTTATATCACGGACTCTAGGTCCCGATTTCAGTAGAGTTGCAAGCGACATCCCGATAGTACGTGAAAATAGTGTTGAAAACTTTCGTCGAAACTTATTGAAATCTTTTCCAGTTTACTTCTCAAATGGTGAGTTCATATTTTTATAAAAGATTTACTGACTTAAATTATATTAATGATTTTATTTACTATGTTAGGTTTTAATGAACTCTTCTTGTCTAAAGGCAATGAAAATTGTCAAGGCATTAGTTTTTAGTTATTTTTTTGTTTAGTAGTTAACGTTATTGTAATATTTTAAAGCTTTATACTTAAAATTTGTGCTAATATCAGATATTCGACGTAGTGTTAAGTAGTATGATAGAATTATTAAAAAAAATTATGTTGTTGTTTGTTGTTGTTGTTGTTGTATCTGCGCGAAAAAAGTTACATTATAAAGCAGTGATTTGTTTTTGTAATTTCATTTGTGTATTAAAATTTTGTATGGGGATAAAAAGGGTTTGAATATAGTTTAATAAAACACTTATATACATCCATAAAATTCAACCGAAGAATACTAAATGTATCATTAAATGTTTCGTATTCTGATTTGGAGCTATAAATTTATTACCAAATGAATGTGTAATTAATTTTATATTATTTCTTTAAAATAATATAATACATATTTTATTGATCAGACAAACATATCAAGGTACGCTAATAAACACAAATAACAACGTGTAAGATATACACATGTATATACGTACGATATAAATAGTTTCCAAATTATATTAACGTTTAAAAATTTTCATTTTATATTGGTCAACCAGAATCCGATCATATCTCCTATCATATAAGATAAAACTTAAAATTGAGAAATATTTGAAAATAAAACTAACTTAACTAAGTGGTAGTTAAACCAACTTAACTAAGTTGGCTTTATTTTTAAAAGCGAATCTAATCTACATCTACATAATCTGATAAATAGGGATACACTGCATTAAATGAATGGATAACATTATAAACATATTTTTAACTGGGAATTCAGTAGATATTTGAAAGCACCAACCGATTTTTTAATATCTCATCCAACGCATTGATCATCCTACATTTGAGGTAATAGCCCAGCCCATATTTCCCTTACTCACCAAAAAAACCAATAGCATTAAGTTATCTTCCACAATCTCCGTTTTGTAAGATAAGGTGAAATAAAACAATTGAGTTTAGAATAAAAGCTCTTATGATAAATAAAAAAAATATTCAATAGGAGATAAATATAATACGAGATTATTTACTGGATTTTCTTCGGACAGGTAATTTTAGATCAGAAGTTACTAAAATGTGAGTGAACAAAGTCTGAAATAATCTTACATTTTAAATCTATAGCTTTTAGAATAAGCAGTTGATTTAAAGAAAAAAATACGTAGCATGAAATGTATGATTTTTAATACTAATAACATAACAAGTTTAATCAACTGGTACTTCAAGAAGCATAAAATAAACAGCCATTAGACAACATGAAAACGTTTTCATGAAAACCATTTCAACTTGCCGAAATCAATAGTTAACCGGGTAAATTGAGTGTTATATCAAGTTGAGCGATAAAACATTCGCCAACAAAGAGTTTAATGAAAGCCATCAGAATATGAAATCACTGGCACTTGAAACCTTGATAACTGATAACGGGAAAGATAATTTATTAGGGTCCATTACAGGGATGAGTATATAAAATTGTTTGATATTTTTTATTGCAGCCTTTTTGCAACGAATAAAACATGAATTTTGGTTGGATTTAGAAGCGTAATTCGTTTTTCTAGCCATTTCCCTAAAGAACAATGGAAACGGCTTCAAAGTAATGGAATATATATATATATGTAAAATAAATACTATTTAAAATTAAACATCAGAAAACTTTATAACTTTATCGTAATCTATTTTTAATTCAATACTAAAAAATGTGGTAAAAACAGAAACAAACTTGGACACATAGTCCAAAAATATCTGTTTAACTATGCCCTGTTTCTGTCTAGTTAAATCGATACCTTTAAATTTTTAACTAGCTAACTAGACAAAGAATCTCTTTAAGTAGATAATAAAGTTCCAAACAACCTGTAAACTTTTAAATGGCCCTCGTACCGATAAAAACGTTATTAAAACTTTGAAATAAACTTTTAATTATACTAAAATTCTACAAAAATTGCCTTTGTGGGCTATTAGTAAAAGTTAAAGGTCTGCTGCGAGAAAATATGTTATTATTGTTTTTTTCATACTGAAGCCAAACAAGAAATAATACATCGTAACCCACAGCAACGCAATCACTGCTTGGATCCATAAAAACAGCGACATTACATTTTAGCGACAGCATTCGTAAACGCTTCCTCGTTGCTATTGGTTACTTTGTTTGCATCTATTACAAATCCTTTATGGCTCCGATATAGTTAGCAATAAGACATTGGTCCTATTGTTTGAAAAGTAGGATAATACGTATATCAAATATCATAATACATAAAAACGTCAATCTTCTTTCATCAAAACATTCCTATCATTAAAAAAATATTAATCTTATTATTCTATAAATATATTAATCTTTAAAATTAAATAATGATATATTTGTTATAGATAACAGACCGAAAATGAAATATCTCTTTTTTTTTCTTGTCCTGCACCTCCTAAATCGCTGTTGGTGTAACGAAATTAACGATGAAAACGGCGTGATGAAACTTTTTGAAGACATTAATAAAAATGTTGTAAAATTTAATGCTATAAGCGCTGACATTGAATGGGAATCGTCTACAAAAGCTCATAATCTAGAAAATGAAATTAAATCTACTATTCATCAGAATAAGTGGACGATATGGCAACACAAAATCTGTGAAAAATTGATAGCGTTACAGAACCGCCAAATGCTGAATACTACACAACAGAGACAAGCATTTCTGTTATGCAGAGGACCTGTGTATACTTTTAAAGAAATACGGTAACCTCATCAATTCTTGTCATAAATAGAAGTATCGTAATTGTCTATATACTCGTAGATAAAAAGATTACAATGTTAAGACACCAGCGCACACCTATTTACTAAGATCCTGGCTATTACAAGATTTTCACTTTACCACTATTGGTTACAAAATATCTTTTTAAATGATATGGGCTCTGCCTCTGCTTTATAAAACTATTTATGAGTAATAAAAATGTTTATTATTTTATTATTATTATTGAGGCCTAGATATTACTCTAGCACATACGCTCTAATCATGTGAAGTTTTATCAAATTCTTTTATATATTGCTATGATCTCCTGGTATAACATATTAAAATATTCTAACTGTTCCATATATTATGGTAGCGTAGCATACACTTAATTTAACTAATACCCTAGTTAAGCACTCGATATTTTCCTTTATTGATTTGTCTGTGTTAAACTTTTTCTTTATTTAATTTTAAAGCAACATCTTTTTTTAAGGTCAATAAATGAACTAAATGAAAAATTGCTGTCAAACTACTATGACTTTGAAATTTGCATACCTCGAAAAATTTTCAATGAAAATGAAACTAAGAACGCTCTTGAAAATAACATTATCGCATACTTATCCTCGTCAAAATATCAAATGGAATTAAGAAATTTTAAGCAAAAATATGATACGACAGACAATAAAATGTGTTTAAGACAAAAAGATTTGGAGGAACTTGCAGCGCACTCCACTAATGAAAATGTCTTAAGATGGGTTTGGCTTACATGGAGAGCTAAAGCGGGGTATATTTTTAAACATCATTATTCTTCGCTAGTAAGCATAGAAAACAAGGCGGCAAGGAGCAACGGTAAGCTCTCATTTCAATTAACAATGATAAACCATTTATTATCAATTTAGACAATCTAAAAAGTAAGACGATCAATGCTTTTGAGCGTCTGTGGGACCCGACTGTCAAGAATTTTTGTAGCCGTTGTTTTACCTATAACATATATCCTTTCCTCCTTTATTTTACCAGCATCGTAAGCACATAAACTGTCACGTTTTTTATAAAATATGCATATTTTTTTGTGACAATAAAACATAATTTTTGCAGGTTGAATAATTCTTTTCGTCTATACACAAATAAGCGTTTCTATCGTTAGTAGTTTTCATATAAACGCTTTGCTGGCCATTGAAACTGAAGGAAGAAAAGGTGTTAAATACCAACAAAGATGTAATATGATAATTTTCATTTCATTTTTATAGATCAGAAATAAAAAAAACAGTTCAAATTTCTTTGTACTTGATTTTTTTGAGTTATATTTCAATACAATGCTAACCTATTTGTATTTTCTTTCTATTTTTGCTTTAATTAGACCTATATCTATTAAATTAAAATTTATTCCTTGGGCTTTAGACTTAACTAGACAAGTGTATTTGACTTCCATTATTGCTATAAAATACAATAGTAAAACACTACTGTGCTTGGGTTTAAAGGGCAATTACAGTACCCATGTAAAAATGGATATCAGTGGTGGAAAAATTTGTAGCAGACTTTTAGGGTTTTTCGGTATTGTTACTGATGAGGCGCACTATCAGACAATCGTCTTATTCGGCTTATTGCTTGATTGTGTGATAAATGAATAATCTAAAACTGTGTTTAGTTTCTCTTGTCCATTTACAAGTCTCATTCTTTGCTTCAGGCTATGCAGATTTAGGTGAATCTTGGCGGGAGGAACTTGAAATACCTAACTTACGGTTCGTATGCCGTCAACTGTATAGCTCCATACAGCCGCTGTATGAACTTTTGCATGGTGTAGTTCGGTACTTCCTACGAATAAAATATGGCGACGTAGTTCCAGAAAATGGTCCTATCCCTGCACATTTATTGGGTATACGATTTAATAATTTTTCACATGTACTACTTATGTTTAAATTATTATAAACTAGAAAAAGCTTTACCGAAGCTTACACGGCTGTTGCCGGTACGGATACCTGCTGTTTGGTTATACTCCAAAATTACCTAATACCATTTATATCGTTAAAACACGAAATTTTAAAGTAAAAGTAGTTAGAATATAAAGCATTGGGGCTGTTACGCTTCGAACTATTCAGAGCTACCAACAGCTTAAACAAACAGTTGCCACTTAAGAACACTGTGCGAAAATATTAAAAAGAAGGCAAAGAGCTATTTACGGGGCTAATTCTTGCAAAACTGTATAATATGTATGAATTTCTATGTTTTGAAAGTTTTTGTTTGAAATAGATCAAGAGTTCCATTTACAACAATTTCAACACATCATCACAATCAGCCTGTGTCGGTCCACTGGATATAGGCCTCCCGTAATGCACGCCACCGTTACCGACCTTCGGTTATTCTCATCCAGCCAACACCGGAAGTCTACGAATGTCGTCACTCCGTCTTGCCGAAGGGTGTCCTCGTTTTGCCGAGCTTCGATATCCACTCCAGCAATTTAATGAAATGAAAATATTAGTTAATAAGAATTTTAGCAACAGAGGCCTACCAATCAAGCTAACGCGAAGAAGTCCTTAGGCATAATGACGGGTGTCTTATATGTTTAAAGATAAATGATATCAGAAGATTCATAGCGACTAAAAATTAAGAAATTAACAAAATTTTTCAAAAAATTGACGATAGGTAAATAATGACTCACAGTTCATTTTAATTAATGCAGGAAATTTGTGGATACAAAACTGGGAATCTTTAGCAGATGTAATAATACCAAACGCCATAGATTTGGATGCCAATATGAAAGTTTTAAAGTGGGACGTAAAACATATGGTACGTTATTATATAAATTTACTGTTGTAATAACTATTACATTTAATTTTTTTTTTTTAAAACACTTAACTAGCAATATACAAACTTGTTCACTTAGGTATCTACTGCAAGTAAATATTAAGGTAATTTATTACTAATCTTCTTGCGTAGGAAATTATTGATTTATGTTGGCTGTAACATAAAACCGCAGATTTAATTTCATATTTTTTTGTAGCTCAAAAGAGCGGAAGATTTTTATCTATCTCTCACTTTGCCGCCAATGACTGAATCATTTTGGCTAAAATCGGTGTTTACTGATGTTCAAAAGGACAACGTACGCTGTCATGGAACCGCTGCGAATATGTTCAGGAAAGATGATTACAGGTAATGCAACCTTAAATAAATACACTAAATAGGACTCACTAATTAATATCATTCAATAACTAATTCATGCAAGGTCTATGGAATCGGCTTTTCATTTCTTCTAACTTTGTACTAACAAAACATAATGATAAAGAAATGTAAATGCATTCACAAATCGGAGTCATGTTCAGAATCTATCTGTCATCGGATGTTGTAAAAACTTTATATTGTCTGTAGTAAATAAATTATATAGAGAATGTAGCGAATATTTACAAGTACAAGTATGGTGTAGACCAGCAGAAGAAATAGCTCAGTATTAAAGTTATTTATGAGACATAAGACTTCCAACAAATAATGGTGGGGGTAAATACATTTACACGCCTAATAAAACAAAGGTATAATTCTATATGTAACACATTTAATATAAATTGAATAACGATAAATAAATTTTACAAAAAAGTAACTTTCAGAATGTTGTACTGCTCCAGCGTGTCATTACAAGACTTCAATGTTTTACATCACGAAATGGGTCACATTCAATATTACATGGCGTACGAAAATCAACCTGGATTGTTCATGGTAAGGATATGATTTATTAGTATTCTATGGGGTCCTAAGGTTATTTTTTCCAATGGGGTGATACCACCGCAGTACCTGTTTCTGCAACAAAGTAGTAGTGTAAATGTTTGTAGTGAAGTCTAATAAGATACGGAATCGATGTAAATATTGTAACCCAGGTGACCTAGCAACCAGGTAGTGTAAGCACTTTGTTCATCACTGACAGTTCTTAGTTCCATGTCTTCATCATCATCATCATCTTCATCATCAGCCCGTGTCAGTCCACTGCTGGATATAGGCCTCCCCTAATGCACGCAATCGCTTTCTAACTCCGACTATTCTCATCCAGCCCACACCGGCTACTTTGCGAATGTCGTCACTCCATTTTGCCGCAGGTCGCCCCACACTACGTTTGCTTCATTGCTTGGTCTCCACTCCAGAACTTTTCGACACTGGCGGTCGTCAGTTCTGCGGCTTATATGACCGGCCCACGCCACTTCAGCTTACTAATCCGGTGGGCTATGTCAGTGATTTTGGTTCCTCTGACGGATCACGTCACTTCGGATGCAGTCCTTCAGAGATACTCCGAGCATAGCCCTCTTCATAGCTCGCTGAGCGACTTTAAATTTGTGGACCAGTCGAACCGTAAGTGTCCAAGTCTCGGCACCGTAGGTCAAAACGGGTAGGACGCACTGATCGAAGACTTTCGATTTGAGGCACTGTGGGATGGGTGACGAGAAAACTCGACGAAGCTTATGAAAAGCTGCCCAGCCCAGTCGAATCCTTCTGTTGGCCTCCCCCTCAAAGTTGTTTCTACCTAGTTGGAGCGTTTGCCCTAGGTAAACGTACTCCGAAACCACTTCGAGGGAGGTGCCGTCAATTGTGATCGGTCCCGGATCAACGTGCTCGTTAAACATGACCTTGGTTTTACCCAAGTTCATCCGGAGACCGATGCGTGCAGAAGATTCAGCCAGGCTTTGCACCATTTTCTGCAGGTCCTTTGCGGTCTCAGCCATGATGACGATATCGTCCGCAAATCGCAGATGTGAGATGTACTCGCCGTTCACATTTATGCCGTGTCCTTCCCAGTTGAGCGTCCTGAACATGTCCTCAAGCGCGGCGGAGAACAATTTCGGAGACATGACGTCTCCTTGTCTCACACCGCGGTGCAGGGATTAGGCTCAGTCTGTCCACTTTGACTACGACAGACATAGTGGCGACGTTGTACAGACAACTCAGCATCTCGATATATCGCCAATCAATTTGGCACGCTGTAAGAACTCGAGGAAAGACCAGGTCTCGATGGAGTCAAAGCCTTCTCATAGTCCACAAATGCCTATGCACAGGGCTGGTTATACTCAAGTGTCTTCTGTATAACCTGCCTCACTGTATGGATGTGGTCTATGGTGCTGTAACCCTCTTAAATGTTTGTTGTTGTTGTTGTTGTCTTATATGGTACAAAATACGGTGTGCACTGTGTTAGCGAGACGCAATATCTAACGTCTCAGGGTGGCGAGTAGACTTGTGGTGTTACGCATTATTTCTTCAATGCTCTTGCTCGTTTTTTCGTTATAATATGGGCATAATGTACCAAAGTTTATAATATTAAACATAAAATTATTACAAAATAATATACTTAGTATAATGTTTAATTTCTCAGAACCATGAGAATATTTAAAGAGTAAATTTGCGTGACTATTACGAGTCATGTACCTCGTTTTTTAAGATAAATTTCAATCCAGTATTAGTAAATTGCATATTTATACTTAATAAAGATATTTTTCATTTCTTTTCAGAGCGCAAATTCAGCCCTCCATGAGAGTATAGGGGAAGCGATAATGCTAGGCGTTGTTACGCCTCAGCATTTAAACAGGCTCGGCTTACTAAATGATTCGTTACTGTTTTTAATAGATGAAGTACACACAACACAGCCTGCACCAAACAAATTCAAAGGCAATCGTAGCGGTTTGACTTACTTAAATTTGTTTCAAAACTCAACTACTTCTCAGGAACTTTTGCTGAAGCGTGCTTTAAGCAAATTACCTCAAATTCCATTTGCTTTGTTGATTGAAGAATATCGGTGGAAGTATTTCGAAGGCAGCTTAGATGTCAATTCGTTGAATAAAGAGTTTTGGGATATGTCCTTGCAGTTTCAGGGGATATCACCACCCATGCGAAGGGGTGAAGAGTTTTTCGATGCTGGCGCCATATACCATGTAGCTGATAATTCTCCGTACATAAGGTAGGTTTCTACTTCATTCCATCACGATATTACGGGATTTCAGTAATAATTTTACACAATTTGCAAAAGTACCTAGCTATTTGTATATTCAACATTATTTAAACACAGTCAGTCAAATAAATTTTGTTAATTTCATTTTAAAAAATCGGCACAAAACTTTTTTTACGTAATTACTTATATCATTAACGTACTCAGCTATGTAACGTTAATTTCCGTTGCAGATACTTTCTGAGTCACTTCCTCCAACATCAGTTATTTGAACACTTCTGTAAGGTTTCTGTGTTTGGAAATCAACGGGCAAATGAATCATTACCTGACACAATGGACGTCAGTAAGTGTGATATATACGGGGCTAAGGCGGTAGGGAAAATTTTAAAGTGAGTGAACATCTATTTTGCTTTAATTACTGCTACCTTTATTAACTATTGCGACGAATCTTCCGAAAGTTAATTTAAAAATAATAATATTTAAATTCCTACAATCTAAAACATTAACATATAAATACGTAATAATTTCACAATCAACTTGTAGTACAAATGTTTATCCAAATCCAATAATAAATAATTATATACTTTCATTTAAATTTATAATTTTTTTTCAGAAACTTAATGTCATATGGTCACTCCGAAAATTGGCGTGAAATCCTAAAGGTAACTCTAAATCAAGAGGATATATCTCCAGATCCACTTTTACGTTATTACCAACCATTACGAGAATATTTAACGGAACTTGTACTGAAGCATAACATACCAGTTGGATGGTAAAACAATTGAGATAATGTAAAAAATGTCGCAATTCACTTATATCTCTCAATGATGATTGGTATTTTAAATTGATGCTTGGTATTTGCTTTAATTTTTATTTACTATTTTTGTTTTTCTCTTTAAATTATAATTTAGACAAAAATATTATAAATAGACTTTTATTACTATCTCTACTAAAAAGTTTTGCGATAAGAATCGATAATTCAGTGTAATTTCTTTCTTATAACCAATAGGTAAACATTGAAATGCTTTATGCGTCAGTGGGAAAATAAAATCGTTTTGTTAAGTTATCAATAAATATTTATTAACTTATTAAATAGTGTTTTCTTAAAGATAATTTTTATAAGAAAGTAATAGCAAAAGAAGCTTGATAAAGTAGCCTTTAAAAAATAAATTACAAAGCCTTCAAAATAAATTATTTCAAGCGTTATCAACGAAATATTCGTCATGAAATAATTATTTACACTCAAGTTAATAATTACATGATGTAATAGAAAATAACAATTATTTAATGGTTTTCCCCTTTAATATTTACACCTATAATTACCTTTATATTTACACAATCAATGATACTTCATAATATAGATATAACAAACGCTGCGTGAAGCTGTTAAAAACAATAATTTTTACTTTAGTCAACGAAATGTAAACAAATATAATGTCAAAACTAATGGCGTAAAAAGCAAAAGCCTTCTTATAGGTTAACAACGGCCATTTTTTTCTATTCCCGCGTTTTTTATAACCTATAAGCGCGTCCGAAGTGTGTTCGACTTTTTGGCGCTAATTAAATTTGAGACTTTACTGGATTTACGGTTTATGTTGGTCCTTTATATTTGGCGACGGCTAAAATACAATGTCATACCTAAAGTCGAAATTATTTTCTTGTATACCATTGTAAAGTTTTCCTCACACGCCTGACTTTGGTACGAACGAAACGTCTGAAGATGAGAAAATTTTCAAATTGTAATTTAATATGATAATAATATTTATATCTATATCATAATATATCATCGCTCACAATGCTATAGGCACTAATAAATTATTTTAGATATTATTGCATATTCGGCCGGAATGTATTTAAATCACAACATTTTTTTTAAATTACTTATCGTAACCAATAAATCTATCATTTTTTTTAATAATTATAAATTACTTACAAAAAATTAATACAATTTTGGCAACACCACCAATCTTAAATAGTGACATGGTTTTTCTATTTAAATTTGTATCCAAACATTTGGTGTATTCGACTTTCGTATATTTATATAGTAACATACTTATACCGTAAAATAAGTTCTGTTAAATATTGATTTTATATAGGCTTTAAACTAAAACGGAATACAAGCAGTTAACTTATAGTGAGCTATTATTTGGTGGTAACATAATTTGAATAGAACAACTAATTCATTTCGCCCGTGTGATAACGTTCAAGAAGACTACAGATTTAATTTTACATTATATAAAACTTCCAAACGTTAGATATGTAAGAAAAAGGCCTCAATTAAATATTAAATTTGATAAATGAAACGGGAACATGTTTCGTGAGCACGGTAATAATTTTTTTTCGAAATGGTTGCATGGTTTCGAAAAACTAATCTTAAAACATGATGAGTCAAAATGGGAACAAGTTGTTGCAAACGTTTTGGGTGTACAAAGTAACATTATCACGGGCGTATGGTAAACGCGATCACGTTATATGATCGTTTGTGATAGCATCACGCGGGGTCTATTCCAAAAGAGCACGCTATGAGAGCGTTGTCGCATGCGATATCCAATCCACTGTGTGGGCGACACGATGGTAGATTCCTGGTTGGCCCCGACTGGCGCAGGAGTATCCGGCGGAGACTACACCGATCAGGTACCACCTGCCGGCCCTCTCCAGCATCAGGGGACCACCGCTGTCACCTTGACAGCTATCTTTCCCGCCCCCTCGGTAGCCGGCGCAGAGCATCTCTGGGTATATGACCACGTTGATGCCTATAATAAAATTACGTACTTAAATTAATGTCATGAAAAATCCTCTTATGTACAATTGTTGTTTTTGTTTATTCGTAGCGAGAAAAAATAAGGAAAAAAGACATATAACCCTCACACATTTAATAAGGAGTGATACGCATAGTTCCTAGTCCTAAGTTATAATGAAATCGAATCTGCCATGCTCATCCGACTCCTTAAACATCCAATTTTTTTGTAGACATTACTATTGAGAAAATAACTTTAACACAAAGTAATTTCCCCGTAGATTCTACAAATCTAATTTTTACCAACTACTCGAAAAACCGCTTGGTGAATGTAAATATCACTTGATTTTCAGGAGGCGAAAAATGTTGTAAAAATATTTAATATTTAATATTCTATAATTAATATTTTCGTATAAAGAATAATATTATAGTAAACTTGGAGTAGAGTTAACACAGCACTAAAACCTTCATCAAACGATACTTTACAACAGAACTTACCGTTTGCTCGGTGCCACCTCTCGCAAACTCTATTGTCCAAAACTGGTACGTCCACCGCCTGCAGTGTCCGCGGTCTTAACCTGGAGCCAGGGCTTAAAGCTCCCCAGCCTGCAGCCCAGCCGTACTGGCCTAAGAAGTCCGACCCACGCTCAGGCAAGCAGATCGGTGCTGAAAACATTTAAAAAGGAAATGTAAAAAACCGTACTTTTCGTTAAAAGTTCTTATGCATCTTCGCAAAAATGCCGACGACAACTTTAGTCTTAAAATCAACATTACTTTCGCCACCCAAATCGTAGAATGTTATGAGTACCCAATTACTCCCTAGGGTAAGTTTCATATTGGAATATAACAATAAGCAGCATTGTTGTATAGTTAAATAAGCAATGCTTCTTAGTAAAGTCCTTACCTGTATAGTTTAATACAGATAAGTAAATGAATTATGAAATTCACTACGTAGGCAAATACTTAAGGATTCTTACGTGAATCCGATTATCGCAGGAAAATCTGCTGGATATATGATGTTCAATTTTAATTTACTATATTCAGACATAACAAGTAAAACAAAAGTTAAAATAGACCCAAAATTGATGTTAACAATGATATTAGACCACTCCCTCTATGATTGACATCTTGGTGACAATTGATGAAAAAGGATGCTAGTTTTATGTCACCACTTCGTTGCTGTAGGATTTATGAATATACACCAATTTCATTTAATATTTTTATCAATTCAATGTCCAGTTTTACTCTGACACAAGTCGACTTACGTTGTCTTTCATTACACATCGATACTTACCTATATGAGGCATATAATGCACGTTGCGGTCCAGTGTGAGGACTGCCACGTCGAACCTATCCGCCTGAGGGGTGAACTTGAACAGAGGGTGGACTTTGATCGTCCTAACACCGAAAGTGTACGCGGGCAGAGGCTCTGCCGCCGAATTGATGACGTAATCGCCAAGCGTGACGCGTACATGACGCGGTTGGGCTCGAGCAACGCAGTGGCCGGCTGTCACAACATGGCGCCTGGAGATCAATGACCCGCCACATCTGAAATGTCATAGAATGACGTTTTAAAAATTGTTAAAGTAGTTTTATTTTAAATCAGATAGTTAAAATATAGTACTACATTTAAATAACAAAGACCGTTAGCGCAATTGAAAAGAAATCGTCGTGAGAAATAAGCGCTTAGTTTTTACAACGTGCTATACGTTGTAAAAACTAAGCTCTCTCTTACACCACATAGCATAGCAAAGAAATCCTGCCAAATTGAAAAGAAAAGGATACGGCAGGTTGTACAAAAAGATACATCTAAGACTATACCACCTGACACTTCATTGTAGGGACGGTCGACATCATCAATGTTATAATAATCATAAATATAATATTATCCGAGGTGATTTTGACTACAGCGACAACGTAAACGAGACTTAACATCCTATGTCTCACGGTAGGTAGCGCGTTGGTGATACCAGTATTGTCAATGTCTATGGGCGTCGGTGACCACTTTCCATCAGGTGGCGCGACTGCTCTTCTGCCTGCGTAGGCAATAAAAAAAGAGGAAAGCTAAAGATAGTGATTTCTTTATGTCTGGCTATTTGAATATATTTACAAAAAAATAATATTATATTTATTACTTATGGTTATGTTACTCTTGCTTACCAACCAAAGGCTTTGATATTGGATTATTGCGGTGAACATAAATTTTGTGTTGCTTTTTGATAGATTCGGCGATCACCAAAGTTGCCTAAGTATGCAAAAACCGTCTTTAGCAGTCGTTATAGGAAGATCCAATAAATACAGATATTAACTTTTTGAATTGAGCATTTCAGATGTAAACGCTCTGTGAAACTCTGTAAATCAGGTGTAATTGATAGATAAGAAGCGAACGCTATAAACACTAGGAAAATCGGTAAAAAGGAAATTTGCATCAGCTTTAACCGTCAAAACTTTACACAAATTTCGATATGTATATATCACGTCTTATAACAGTACTTAGTAACACGTCAGTATGTCGATTACATAAAAGCAAAAGTTAGTCCATATTGAGTAATACGTAACTGTTTACAAATTCCGTGTACCTTTCAAATGATCTTGTAATTAAGTGAAATGCGAACAACAATCGGACGAACAAAGGCCCATTCTTTATTAGTTTTATCGGACATACATGCAACATACATTACGTTTCATTCACACCTTACATTTTCTAATGATACGAACAATTACTCACTAATTACATGTTGCATGAAGTAGACCATTGAACTTGTATTAAATAATAACGTTGTCTGCCGTATCACTATTTCATAATGTGTTATTGAATATTTTAAGAGTAAATATATATAATAGGAGCTCATTACCGATTCTGATTACGCGGTACATCTATTTTAATGATTAGCCATGTGATAATAAACTGTATTTTCGACATAATATGTGAATTATCATTAATCATTAAGTTATTTGGACATATAAGTTATATCATTGTTATGTTTCATTAGTATCCATCAAGTCGTTTTTGAAAGAAAGAGTAACGAACATTAATCCACACAAACTTTCGCTTTAATAATATTGATAGGAAGTAGGATTTTAGACGGATATAGACCAAGTAGCCCATGGTAATGACTTCAAGTAGATCATACATGTAGCGTTTTGATTGACAACGCTTAGTAGACTAATAACAACAAGATACGTATGTAGCCACTTGATTTTTATTTTGTAGAGAAAAATGGTCGCCTGATGGTAAGTGACACGCTTTGCCCGTAAGAAATGCACCGTCTAACGCTAAAGACCCGCTCACAACCGTAAGGCTACCGTGACTTTTGAACCGGAAAACGTAGTGCGAAAGCACTGCTTTGCGGCAGAAAAAGGCACCGCGGTAGTACTGCCTCAGATGGTCCCCTGTAAAAAGGGGATTTATCTCTAGATTGTAGTGGTTTCTTTGTTTTCATCTAATCCAAGTAAGGCTAAATTGGTGTATTAATAAAGAACTCTGTCTTCTTTTAATCTCATAGTCCGATTGAATGGGAAAGAGGTAAAACCAGAGAAGAATCAAGTGCTGAACCGAAAAATTATACATCTCCTTACAGTTACATGCAAGCAAGTATGGCACTCTCGTTGGTGGAATATCGATATTTAAGTCAAATATCAGAAGATACGAAAGTCATAGAAATATAAGCTAACAAATATTAATATAAATTGTTAAGATGCAAAAACCTATGGCACTACTGGCTATACATATCCTGGCTTTTGGAAGCTTATCAGAATTTCAGCAACAATGGTATCTGAATTTAGACCTTTTTCTATAAAGTTAAGGTCATATTCGAGTTTGGTATAGAATACAACTGACCTTCTTTCTTTATTTCCATAGCTCATTAGGTAAAATATGCACATTTAAAATATTTTACAGCAAAAAGGCCATATTTTTGTAAATAATATGGCTTCAACGTCATATACAATATCAAGAATGGGTAAATTGACTTACAACTTATTAAAATTGACCCGTCACCGAAGAGTATTAAAGTTAGTGATTAAAACAATTTGTTAGTAAACATGTTACAATTTAATATAACAATACACATTTACAAATTATCTACGAAGAGGAATGTGCGAAAAAGTTTCGTGAAAACTGTACCATATTTACGCTAGCATCTTTACATTTTCATTAAAGATTATGAATTAAAACTTACGAAAGCATTCAGAACATGGATATTAAGTTGGTAATTAAAAATTACACTGAATACGAGAAAATATAATACCAAAACCAAGGAATCTTTCATTTATTACAAAATATACAAAACGAGATATTTAATAAAATAGTAAAGGGAGGATAATAGAATCGATAGGTATCTATTCCATTGTAATCCATAGTGTTCAAAATAATAACATGAGTATTCAATGAAATAACCCAAGTTCTACATAGACAGAGTTTACTACCTACTGCATGCATTTCTCTTTCGCACATTTACCTCTCTATCCAACACTGCTTCCAACCAATAAGCTCGAATATCGACATGAGCATGTTGCATCTGTAAAATTAATGGTTAATTACATATTAGTCAAATTAATTATTAGTTTTTATAAATATTAGTTTGCGGTATGACCAAACGCATATCATTTAGACATCTACCTCCATAAACTAGATGTTTATTACACGTTAAAAAAAATATTAATTGTTTGTAAACGATGTATTCCATAACAACGCAAAAGCGTCATAAATGTTCCTTTTTATTGGCTAAATCGTTCAGTAATTGAAAGCTAGTTGCACCAAATTTGTAAAGTATGACATCATGAAATAGCTTTCAATTCTGTTTACAAACACTCCATAGATTTTTTGGCACGCGAAAGCTTGAGGTAATTATGTAATGCACTGGATCATACGCTTAAGCGTTAAGTGAAGTGATGGCAATGATGCACGTTTTTCTTTTAACAATTTATGCACACATTTCCACCTTATTTTGAATGTGAATGTGAATGTTTTGTTTCTCATCCCTTGTTTTTATTGTGTAAATAATGTGTTAAAAATTATATGATAATAATTATAGTTTGCCATATTAGTCACGAAATAGATGCAAATAAATTAATCAATAGCAACGAGGTATGCATATGACTGCCATTAGTCAACTGTCATCAATAAGATATCAAGAGAGATATAATTCATCAATAAGAACTTTACACGAATAACATCACTTCATTGCCATAGTTTACTTTGATTACATATTCTTAAGTCCTTCTCGGCTAGACTATACAACCAAGTATTAGTCAAGCCTAAATTAAAACGCAATAAACGTGAAACAGTTTGCTGTTTGAAGCTATTCATTATTGTAATTTACCCTCTCATGAACATTGTTCAAGGTGAAGAAACATATTTAACACGAGGGTAGCGTTAAGGCCGTTACGTAAATATACGCATATTTTATCTCCTTTTCATATGGTTTTAATATTATACATAATTTCGTCTATTACATAAGTGGCCTAGAAATGAAATATTATAATATCATACAATGTTGCTGCCTCCTTGGCAAACCGTGCGTGAGACGCTTACATGTTACGTCATTCTTTATAGTCGTGGACAAATTATTTATTAGAAATCTAGTTCAGCGTGAGACGGATAAATTTTTTACTGTTGATCTACCCAATGTTTACAAGTTAGTTATACATTTAAATTAATATGTAGTTAGTTGTAACTAATTTAATTATTTACAGGTTTTAAAACAGATAAGTGTATTTACTTCCCTTCAGACAAATGCGGTAGAAACATATACTCTTCTGATTTTTATAACTTTATCATACACTTTCTAAGTGCCCCCTTTACTATGTGATTGTATGATTACATATTCACAGATACATGATTCCTTGAAAAGATTTACCTATGTACTCTTTAAATTACTTGGTAACATAAGTACAATATAAATATTTAGTTTATATTTTCCATACAAGGAGTTCAGTAGTTTTACAAATTAAAGAAAGAATCGACGTAAGCATAGGCTAATGACAAACACAATGACGTCATAAACGGAAATTGCTCTTATTGGTGAACAGTTGCGTTTGATGGATTGTTTGAAAATAGTCCATGTTTATGTAAAACCTATCTCTGAATTGCCTAAACTGTTTACAGTTTTGTTTTTAATCAGTTGGTTAATGAAAGGATAATAGTCAGGTAACCTGGAGGATCCAATGCGGATGTACGCTTGCCACGGGAAGGTCCCGAATCCAGCGTCATCGCCGCCCACGATCCTTCGCTGGGCAGTTTGTTTGCCAACAGCTATACCGCAACCTGAAAATGGCAAAATAAATATGAGTACGTCATAAAATTTTGACAACATGGATAATTAAAATAATTATTCGTCAACTAGATTTTTAGGTGGAGGAAAGAACTACTGTCATCTCAAACTTAAATTTTAAAATATTACTGCTATAAAAAATAGTAAAAATATATATATTTTCACTCGATATAAATACAAAAGCAAGTATTATAAAAGATCTTTTAATAACATTGTGATGGGGTACCTACGGAGCGATTGCATATTTTTCATTATTCATTCTAAAGAGTTTGTTTTTATATTTAATCAATGAGAAATGTCTCAGTAACTACTAGCTTGAAAGCGATACAATTAAGACTTTATAAATAATTAGCAAATTATCTATATATTCTTAACTGTGTCGCTTTGTTATGAAAAGTTTATTACAATAAAAGTAGATCAAAAACATGAACATTTACGATTTTTAAATTTTCATATAATCCAATCCTTGTTTTTGCTTTACTTTTAACCTTAACTCAGACAAATAATTATAGAATTATGTATTGGTTAATACTCGCTTTTCGCGCATATTTGTTACACATTCTCACTAAAGCTACGTAACGTGTTTTAATGAAACATAGAAATTTTTCTAATAAAGAAAAAAAATATAATAAAACATTATATTTATTATGAATATAAAATATCTCGCAAACAAAGTCGCAGGAAAAAGTTATATGTACCTGTGTTAACGTCTTTTTCCATACCCTGCCGATTATTGAAAAGTTTCGGAAGCTTTCTCAACCAATTTAGTAGTTTGTTTTCAGCCATTGTTTTAACCAACAAAAACATCATAATGTATATAGTCCACTTCACCATATTTATTCTATTTGCTTTAATTACCTATAATAATGTTATTGCAGTAATATTTTCTTGAACGGGCAAATTACAGGAACTATTGGTCCAATTAAAAAAAAATATTTTAGTATAATTAGCACGTTTATTGCGGAACAATGTAGATTTTAATAAAAATGCATTGAAAATAGTAAATTTCAATAAAGATTGTCACACCACTGAGGTAATGAGAGAAAAACTGTTATTTAAAAGTAAATAACAGTTTTCTTTGTAACAAATATTTACTTTGCCAATGTAAACAAAGTCATGGCTTGGTTAAATACGTGAATATTTTAACCAGATCTTTTTTAGGTCCAAATGCTATAAAGTTATAATTATTACGAAATAAATAGGTACATGCAAGATTTTTTTTTTATAACACTATTCGTTCTTAACTTTTTTCTTAAAGATTTCTTGAAATATTATGGGTTCAGTGATAATCCACATGAATGTAATATAATTTATTAACAGTGGGCTACCATAAATGATATGTCTATTTAATGGATTTGTCATAAAACCATAAAAAGTATGTTAAAACAAAGCGATGATTGCCGGTATAGATAAAAAAAGAATTAAAGGAGCTTTCTTAAAGTTCACCACATTATTTTTTATTATTAAACACTGCTTTACTATTTATCATCATCTTGTATTCCAATGCTGGACACAGGCCTCTTCCAATGCACGCCCTCTCTATTAGAGTTTTGGACCGTATCCCACCACGCTGGTCCAATGCGTAGGACCGACTTTTTACATGCCCATCCGACGCATTGTTCATCTTGCTTTTCAGACAGTGGTTGATCGGCCCTAAGTGCCTTAACCAATCAGGAAAAAAAATGAAAACTTGTTGAGTACCCGCAGGGTTCAAACCCACGACCCAGTCTTTTAATTATATAAAAATATAGTATAATTTACGTTAGTTTTCACTGGTTTTATTTCGGCTTTACAAATAACAAGTCTCATTGGGGATTTTGCCTTGACTTTGAATACAAAGACTATGTTATTCAAATTAATATAATAAACATTAACAGTTGTATAGTCTAATACGCAGTATTTTTATTAAGTTTCCGTAATTAACAAAAAGCCTAAACTATCTTATGATAGAGAAGAGGCCAAACACGTACTTCAATTCACTGTTAACCTAATTACATATTAAATAGTCAGTTTTCATTTCCGAAATCAGCGGTAGCTGTATTAATTATTAAAATATACTCGAATTCCTCGCTGATATAATAATTAGCATAATTAGAATAACGTTAACAATATTCACGGCGGGCGAAATATGCAATAGGTAATTTTATTTTGATATAAAATTTGTAAATCAATGAAGTGACTTCCGCAAATAAACCGCGAATTCACTACACTTTTGCGTATTTTTATCGCGATATCTAAGAAAATATAAAAAAATAATCAAAACAACTTTTGTATTATACAATGGTATGTGTATTTGATAATTACATAATAATCATTCACTTCCACCTATTCTCCACTGATATCACTTATCACTACACTCTATTTATAATTACGATTAACTAAAAGTCCGTGCAGTACAAAACAACGTTGCTTGCGAACTAAACTTTTCATTTAGTTACAAAAACATGACATAAGCCGTTTACGCAACTCAAAAGCGAGCGTGCTGATTTTGTGCGCGTAATAATACTTTATACATTTCCTGAATTACATCTCCTTACACAAAAGTTGTGTAAACCTATACGATTGTGTGGCTGATGTGAAAAGGGGTGTTCTCAAAGTAGTCGTTGCGAGTATGAAGTACAGAGTACAAAATAAAAAAAAAGTTAGTTCTCTTATTTACGCTAGTACTAATCTTTAATTTTATTTTTTAAGGATTTTTCGAGTTTTTTTATGTAACTTAATCCTGACATTTCTCTTTTAAGCGTCTGAGTATTTCAGTAGTCTGCTGTTGATTAAACACGGTATAGGTAAAAAAATGGATTTACTATATAAAAATCATTTATTTTCCACATGCCATATGTGCAAATAATATTATATTATAATGGGGCAAACTTATGCTTATGACCATCAACTGACTGACTTTCATAGAAAAATACATTATTTATTTATTTCATTGTCTCCTAGTAACATTCTATCAAATCCAATTATAAAGCTTATAAATGAACATCACATTTTTTTGTTACAATCCCTTAAAACTCTGCCAACTGATAGGGTGTAGCTATAAAGGTCTTATACTGTGCCTTGGAAGTGTTTCTTTAGCAGTGGAATAAAATAACAGGTATTGCGTCGAACCCCATCATATGTGACTAGACGACCACGGACCCCTTTACCTTTCACGCTTACGGGTAATCCGTATATAATGATCTTTCTTTCACCTGACCACTATCCAAAGTTGTCATGAGGTTGGATTTAATCCGTCCAGATTTACCTGAATAAAAGTTTTACACAGACTGACTGACGTCCACAACTCGAAGGGTAAACTGCATTCTAAGGATCAACTAGTTGTCAGTAACTTTTGAAAGATCTGACATCCTATAAAGACTGCTAAAGATGGTCTGTCATAAAATCGAGATTGCCGGAGTTTAATTTTTAGCCCTTAGCTTTTATGTTATCTTCCCCATCTTTTATAATTTTTTTTGAGCTATGGCAGCTTTGTTTTATTTATATCTAAATATTGTTTAATAAATTATGTAGTTTAAGCAGACAGTAATAATTAACCAGGTCTTCTATTTTGTAAAAATTATCATTTACATTACAGTTTAACATTTTATTTACTTCTGTTCACGACAATTACTTTCGTTTAGAGATCAATGTGGTAAGTTAAAATGTCGCACATTATGAAAAAGTATCATCTGCTTGGAACTGTTGGTATATATTACCCTTATTTTAACTTTCTTATTATAGATAACAATTTCTGCACCTTACGTTAACTTAAAAAAGTTAAATGCTCCTGTACAAGTTTTTATTTTTTTATACTTTTTCCATTTAAGTATTTTATTCAGATTGCTAAAATGTTAATTATATTATCAAATAATAAAACTTACAAAAAGATTCGCGCTAAAATAAATTATAGTAAATCCTTAATCATAAATAATAGAAAATACTTCTAAATATCCTAAATTTTTTTCTTTACATTATTTAGATTTTTAACTTCAGACTTCCTTATCTTATTTGAATCATCCAAAAACTCATGGCGTCCGAAACAAATATCTAACAATAACTATACCCTTTGCATTTTCAATGTCATCGAATTTTTTTATACGTTTAATACTATTGAAGATAAATGTAAAGTTTCTTAATGATGTGTAGATAATGTTGTACAAACGATTTCATCGTATTTCATCAAAACATGTTCATTTGCAAACTTCGAAAGTTGTATTTTTTATGCTTTTGCAAAAGTATTGCACAGACAATCTGCTTTGCACGAGTTAATTGCATCTGGTATGATATCACATAGGTAAGTTGAACAAATTTTATTTTTAATGCAATTAAAGTTAAATTAAAGTACCAATGAGTAATTAAGTAGTATTTAAGAAAAATATGGCGTCGACTGATACGTTAAATATAAAAGCAAAAGCAAGTTTAGAATTTAGCTATATTTTAATAATAAAATATATTAGTACTTGTAATATAATTATAATTATAGTTTTAAATTGAGAGCCCTACTGTAATTATAATATGGTCAATTGCAATTCGCTATGCGATATGCTATTGACCAGTTTATAGGACTCCTATAATCCGGTTTTAGCAATGGTACATTTAATAGTTTTCCATGTAATTGATTTTTTACTAAGTTTAATAAGGTGTTTTGATTGATACTTTGACATAATAACAAACACTTTTTCTACACGGTCAGTTGTATATGAATATCGTCTGTTACTTACTTCTGAACTGTAGCGCAAAGATTAAATAAAAATATTCGTGACATATTTCTTTATCTAAAACATATTACTTCATTTAATCTGTACTTAAAATTCAATATGCGTTATTAGTGGTTATGCTGTGCAGTCTTTGTAAACTCAGTACAGCGTCATTCGTTCACTAATCCTTGCGAAAGAATTGCAAACACACAAACTTAATAATCACTCTTAAAGTTACAGATAATTTTGTCTATTAAAAACTAATAAATGTAAACAGAAACAATAAACTATGACGAGATACTAATAAACAATTCATAGAGTAAAGACGATCAGTTCGTAAAAGGCGATAACAACATTTCTCAACTCAATGCGGTCGAACCGTGTGCAATACAGTTGCAGAACACAATAAGAATACACATGGCGAAAGTTTGAATTAAATCAAAATGCCAGTTCTCCGCGTCATATTGGGCTGTGACTTGCGTAGACCATTCAATTTGCATAAACAGTACATAAATGGAATATTACTAAATCATTAAATAAACGCTAATGTCGATATCCTTTCACGTACTTTTAAATGGTTATTATTGACTTAAATTTATTATTATAGTATTTTTTTGTTTCTCAATAAGAATTAAAATCGAATTATTAGGTTATCAGGGTTGACCGAAAGCATGGAATCTTAAAGCAAAGAAAAAGTACAAAAGCTTTGTTTACACTATTTAGGAAGAAATCGTCATCCTCTCTATTGATTTACCTTTAAAAGGAGGTGAGATAATTAACATTTTATGAGTTGCAAACGCAAGCGGAGAAACGCTTGACATGACAATATAATGCGGCAAACATGCATACAATTATGGAGATAGATGGTCTGGAAAAGATAGGAATAACCACATTTAACTATTTCTATTGCTATGGCAACCATATTCATTTTATTTGTGCCGCAAACTATTTGGGAATGTAGTTAATATAAAAAAACAACGACATAAAAAATATACCTACATTTAAAATGTTGCGTTAACTTTTAATTAATGTGATAAACGCCACCTCTCTAGACAAATTAAAGTAACAATCAGAATGATCAGATAATACTAAACTTTATTCTACTGCTTCGATTACATCTATCATCTATAAGACATCTATTTATAATTTATATATCCTTATATAACCTTGAAATTATTTACTTTATTGGTAAGTTAAGCCAAACGATAGAAAAGGTATCATGGATCATAATTATTGCCAAAGTCTCAGCCGTTATTAATATCTCATTAATATCAGTCTTTAACATGTTATTGAACGTATTAGCATGATTAATGACGTACCTTATGTGTTAATTTAATTAAAACTAACTTCAACAAAGAAACAACGAATGTAACGTTATTGACAAAGAAATTAACACAAATGTGACAACCAATAATTCGAATTAAGTCTTCGCTTATCATACAGTCATCTCAAACTTCATATATGTTTATTTTCTGTAGGAACATTAAGATTTCACAAAAAATATACTGCTTTATCGGCACATTGTTTTGATATTACTCATTTAAAAATGCTTATACGACTATTGCACCTCCTTGCTCATTACATCACGTGTCGAGAAGTTGAATGATGATCCAAGTGCACGCTATGTCAACTTGAACTTTCACGCCATTCGAAATGCCAGATGCAAAAAGGTTACAAATTAATCGAAGAGTATGTAGGTATTAAAATCAAAATAATATTTTGTCGTTTTAGTATATAAGAAGGTTTAGTAGTTTGTGAACCATTATTGGTACGTTTCCATCTTGCGGAAATTAACCCAAAAGTTATAACTTAAATGATAGTGTATATTTATTAATTTAATAAAAAAATATTAAGGAACAATTATCGTCATATATAAAAATACAAAACCAGAGAATATTAGTAAATAAATAAATTGTTTTCTTAATTTAATTTAAGTTTTATGTAATATAATTAGATTTATTCCGACTCCAAGTCAAACTTAATGGTTTTTTGGGACACAGTATATTAATATTGTACTATTTTAGATTAATAATAATAATAAATAAATAGATAACAACTTTATATATGTTGATAACACTATCTTCTGCGCTTTGAGAAAAATGAGAATCTGTAATTGGGAGAGGGAAACATTTTTTTTATCCTGGACGTTATGCTTCCCGGCTCATATCTTTGGTATGCTGTATCTAACACAGAGATTGCAAGAAGCTACCGTCTCCGCAAACTGGGTGGCCGACACTTTTTGCAAAAAGTGAAGGCCACATGGACAGAGGGTACGTGAGTTCAGCATTCGTTATGTCTCTTAAGGATCGTCGGCGATCGGTTTACGGACCGGGACGCCGATGATCTGTTGACTGTATTAATCGATTGCTGCGGGCGGCGAGAACCGCCCTGGAACGCGGGTGCATCTTGTGTACCGTGTGTGTGTCATTTGCTGTGCTCGTAAGCGAGGGCGAACTGGTGAGTATGTGCTATCCCTATTTGTGCGGTGCGAAAGGTTAAATGACGGGAACCCCTTTGGGTCCGGAGTTCCAGTGACCCCTTCCTTGTTCGGATCGAGGAGAACGTTTTGCGGTCTACGCTTCTGACTAGACCCGTTTGGATTTACCAGGAGAAGGTTGCTATGGTTGACTGTTTTATGGGAACCATTACTATAGACCTACGTAACTCTCTTAGTTCTGTTGACTACATAATAAAAAAGTAAAAAAAAATAAGTAAAATAATTTCATATTGTTATATATAAATACATCGCTTGAGCCTATAAGGAAGACATTTATTCTCTCTATACTTGGTGTCAAGATTAAACGACACGTGGTTAATGGCTGCCTCGTTATGTGAACGCGAGAAAGCCTTGATTATGTAGCGATTGCACAGTTTAATGGTATAGTTTATGCGATCGTCTTTTAGATACTCAGAATAATAACTTTATTTACTTATTACCTACACCGTATCAAAATCTATTTACTTTAAAAAAAAACTGTGACAACTTAACTAATACGAGCTATTTTGAGACTTTCCGGGGTTAAAATTTCAGTATATTCAAATTTGAATTGCTGTTTATAACGCTTATTAATATGTGAATATGATTGAAGAATAACAATAAAAGTAAGCTATGAAAAATTGTAACAACCGCTGCAACACAGATTAACAGGTGAATACATTGCTATGTAACTTATTATAATTTGATGATTGTATTCTTTAACAAAATTTTAAGTGAATTTATAAAAATATATTAGAACCGTCTGATGTATAGATGACGCTTAGGGGCCTCAGGCAATAATTTTCAAATGATGTTCTGGTAACAATGCGGTATTTTAGAATTATAATATTTTTGCAAATTTAGATAAGAAGTCTATTATTATCACTAGGATATTAAGTGTAATACTTTATTACTAAAAGGATTCAAACATCTCTGATTTAAAATAACGGAAAACATGGTACACAACAGCACAATCAGAAATGACGGGACCTCTTTTTATTAATTTTTTAGTCGTTATTCAAAATTTCAACCTTTAACCATTAATTCAACTCTCAAAGGACTCAACGAATGTTCATTGCTGTTTCCTAGTTGATTAGGGCAAATTGGGCCGATCACCCAATTATCTGAAAATTAAGATGATCCATGCGTCGGATGGGCATATAAAAAGTCGATCCACCCACCAACCCGCATTGGACCAGCGTGGTGGGATACGGTCCAAAACCCCCTAATGGATAGGGATGTATTAGGGGAGGCCTATGTCCAGCATTGGACTATCACAGGCTGATGAAGATGATGATTATGATGAACCATTAATTAAAGGCATCATTTAAAGCATTTACCTTTAAAACTGTAAAAGATATTTACAAACAAATGAGAATTTATTATTTTTTTATGTGAAATCTGAATCGAAACTGTTTAGGTTATATTTCGTATTGAGTGTGTACGAGCCAAGTGTTATTTTCTGATATAACTAAAAACCCAAGCGATTTTGACTAGGGCCATATAGAATAGATCCCGCTTTCAATAACAATAAAACACATCGATCAAAGTCACGAGCGGACTCGTCTCGGAGTTTCACCGTTTCGTATAATGATAGCGTCCCGCAGGTCGTTACGAGTACTCCTAGTAACGGGTAATCTCGGACGTTGCGCAAAACGGTGATCGTCGACGGTTATTTCACGGTAGCTTAGCAACGGTTACAATGCTATCGCCGTTCACGTCAACGCTAAACTGCTATTTGCATCTCGGATCGGCCCTAGGAGATATGCGTGGACGAGTGCGCTGCAAATGCCCTGCTATGATAGCGGACGACGTCATTGTCGATTTGTGTAATATTCAATCTTGTAAAACTTACCCGAATGAAATATTTATGGCTATCTAAAATTATATGTGAAATTTATTGAATTAACGACAGGAATTTCGATGTACATAAGTGTAAAGTTAATTTATTTCTAAAATTGAAAAATGTACGATTTATCATTGCCTAGTTGAAACAAATTTGATTTGTTGTAGTGATATTTTAGGAACGGATTCAACAGATACGTCATACAACTTAAAAAAAAACTCTTAAATTTCCAAACACTGAAAAAGGAACGATAATCAAAAATTTTTTATTGGATGTCAATGGTTACTCAATACAAACTACATACAAAGTAATACATATAGTTATCAACAATAAGACATAACGGCAATCACCTCTGTAATACATTGTAATAAAATTGAACATGTATCAATAAAGTATTTTAATCCGACAGATAAATGGTTACCACTCAAAGTAACTTTGACAACGGGATGTAATCGGATACCGAAAATCGAAAGGATAATAAAAACCACACGTGCATTTAAGCGACCGAGTTGTTTGCAAAGAGGTTGCGCAAACGCATCCGCGTTGCACTTTCACCGCGCGGATCTAAATAAGTCCACTCTTCATTTCTATATTTACTGTGCTGTATGTTATTTTATTTAAGCAGTCAATTTTTTACTCAATTCATTTTCGTGATTTTTATGATGTCTACACTGAGAGAACTGTGAAATAGCTTAATTTAAATTTACATTATCGTTACTTGTCATACCTGGTATATAGATATGCGAAAAGATTGTTAATATTTTGAGTAAATATTGCTATAACAATAGTTTTTGTAGCTTACGCGAATATCCGATCATGTGGTTATACCCTGGTCTATCCTGGAAAAATTTAATGATGTCGGCTATATTATTTTTTTAAAGTAACAATGTAAAGTGATCCGTAAAACTGTAATATTTACCATAATATTGCTATGTCTAAAATGGAAATGTGTATTACGAATGAATAGTTTGAATAGCGAAAAGTCTAAGGTATTAAATTATGATATTATTTATTACTAAAATATTTAAATAATGAATAATATATAGTAAAATATTAACAAATTAGTTTGTAATATCAAGGCAAAGGCATTTCATTTTAACGGAACAGATATCCTTCTACTTCGCTATGGTAATAGAACAAGTGCAAGGTCATATAATTATAATGCTCAAGGACACAAAAAGTCCATTCGGAATACATAAATATTTACCGCTGCGTCGACCTAGATAGCTGCAATTAGGATTCTGAATGGCTAGCTTCCTATTCGGTCACATAGCGTTACGCAATTAACCGACCAGCTAAGTGACACACGCGTGAGGATCAATATTTGATGTATGGTAATGAAACCCAGTAACGGGAGTTGATAATTGCAACATTCTCGTAAACTTCCTTGTACCTTTGTCAGAATTCGTCCTACACATGTTCCTTTCCTTAACCCAGGCTGGGCATAAAGATTTTGGCCATGGATATAGCCTGGGTGGAGAACAGAAACATTTGTGCCTCAACATTCCATTTTAGCAAAAAAATTCAATAACAATAACAAGGGTGTTTATAAAATTTATATAATTTAAACTAAGTTTACCTTAAGTAAAAGACACATAATTAAAAAAAATTGTACTTAGCCTTACTCAATTGAATTGTGATTGAACTTGATAGCCAGCTAGCGGTTATACCTGATAATGGGACTAAAATTTTACTGGCTAGGGCGCCTGAAAATAGGGCCAAAATTTTACTTGCGGCCTGATATTGCTTGCCTGAAAGATCACATGATGATTGAATTCTACAGGTTCCTTACAAGTTTCGTTTACTTCAACTTGCTTAAGAACGCTTTTAGTTTGGGCCTTATAAATAGATTTTCATATCTTATTTTACTCTGGTAACAGTTATAAGTCTATGTATATTTTTTGTTTCTTTCCTTGATAATTACTTGCGACCCACCCCTGCTTCACACCGGAGCTATGCTGATTTGCATATGCTTACAATATTAAGCATGTATTATACATGAGGAAGGTTAATAAACCTCCTCTTCAATCACTGTATTGATAATAAAAACCGCATCGAAATCCATTGCGTACATTGAAAGATTTAAGCATAAATAGGGACAGAGAAAATTACTTTGTTTTATACTATGTATTGAAGACTACTAATTTGTCATAACGCCAATGTCTATGTAAAATTATCTGAATTCTTAATAACAGATGGATTATTTTTAATAAAATATGTTAAGTTTGATCTAATTTTGACTTAGCAACACAATAATCTTAAAAGTTATCTGGTAAAAACGGATTACCTCTGAAATCAATCAGAAATCAGTTGCTACAGCGTTGTATCACAATTCATTAATTATTTATACTACAAGCAATATCATTAGCTTGTAATTTATGTTACATAGTATTTCATAAACGAAACGAAACAGTAAAAAACAAAGATGATGATCGCAAACGTTCCAAAGACACTTTCGACAACAATACGTATATTGTTTTTAATTTCGACCAATTAATTTAATACGTATTGCACAACACGTAATTTGGGACGTCCGCATTTGGAGTCGGCAAGTTAACCGATCGACACAGTGAGCTCTGTTTGTATACGTGATACGACTCCGGGGCATGTCTTGAGTAACCGCTGTTACGTATTATGTCACGTTATGAGGGAAAGTTGGACAGAAAAGAGCCACTTTTGTGTGGCCAACTTTTGGCAGGGCCTGTTTGAGTGTTACACAAAACATGTCAATATTTTGTTTAACACCAGATCAGTGGGTTATGCTATGGCACTTATAATAGCTGTACGTTATGTAATACGCAAGAAAAATATTCCTAAAGCAGCAATTATAGGTATAGATGTAGCTGATATATTTTATCCGATCAGTACAAAAATAAGATATAAGTAGAACGTAGATCTACTTGTGAGGAACGTTTAGTTATCAAGTTTCAGGAAATAGCATTTAATTTGAAATGACGTAATCACATGTAGTATGAATATATTTTTCTATTAAAAATCTCATATGTTCAAATTCAGAGAAAGCATTCATAGAAAATAAGATTAAATTAAACAATACACCAAATAAACAAATTTTCTTACTTACTGAGCCCATAAATTTGATGACATCGCAAAAATAGATCTTGCACAAAGAAATTGTAAACCACTAAAAACTAATAAAAGACCACGCGATAAATGACCATTTCACGGTGAATTACGACGGTCAAAAGAAGGTAAATACGCACGTAACAATTTGAAAAAAAATATGGAAAAAAGTACACCGCAACGTTTATATCCGCAATTTTCTCATTACCGCAGAACAAGATTAGCCGTGAAGAGAACAATGGGACAGGCGAAAGCGAAAATTCGGAACATTACGAATATCTGTAAAACATCACCTTTTGTAGGCAGCCTGTGGGCGAAAACTAGAAAGTCGGAATTCTGTATACGAGCAAACGCTTATTATAGATAGATCAACTGATTATGGCAACATGGTTGTTGCAATAAAAAACACATGTCGCGATTGTAATCGTATAGATTTCATTTTCTGAATATTCAATGGATGTCAGTGCGTTTTTTGAAAGACGAAAGGAGACGTCAGATAACTAAACAAAAGACAAATGTATATTTTTAAGTAGTTAATGTTAAACTGTGGAAACTGTTATATTTATAAATGCAGCTGCTAAATAAAAGTATAGTATTTCGTACACTCGGGTTGGAAATGATTAGCCCGCTATAGTTTTATATAAAATTAATGCCGATATCAGAGGTAAAGTAATAAAATTTACTGGTAGTAATTTATAGCAATTTCCGGTATTTATATATTTCTTCTTCCTTTCAAATACATATCATGGTGATTTATTAAATATTCTCCGATTACAAACACATGAATCAAATGGAAAGTATTAAAATGTATTTCTGAGAGGTTACATATTAGATTTTTCATTCGAGAGGGACTACAAAAAAGATATGTATATAAATAGATCACAATATCATTTTTGTATCTGTTACGTGGAGAAGAAAAGTTATATTGATTCATTTTAGATAATTACAACGGATGTTAGGGGTAGATCTATACTTCCGGTACGTTTGAATTATTTAGCGAAGTCTAAAATTGTACTTCCGGATTTCTTGATTATGTACCGCATGAATGTACCGTACGAATGGCATTTTTCCAGTTTATGAAGAATATGCCATAGTTTTTCATGAACTGGATAAAAAACTAAATGGTCGACGTGGTCGATAATGATATATGATGGCTTATTTTGTAAAATGTGACTATATAAGATATAAAGTACATCAATAGAAATATTTTGAAAATCATCAGATTAAACTTATAACTTATAACTTAACAAAGATGAATTCAAAATCGAGCTGGTTCTTCAGTGATTAAATAATTGCTATAGCATAAAATTCCGCGTCCTCTCCGGAACTGCGGTAACCTTAGGAATTGCGTCGAAAATGTTTTAATGCTTTATGTAACAAGATGTATTATGTCAAACATAAGAAAAGTTACATTATTTAGATAAAGATATCTGAAATTACAAAAAAATGCTGTTTATTCTACCTTTAAAATCCCGTAGCTGTATTTCGACAATTGATTTTTTTTATGTTTTATATCTCATATGTCCAAACCAATTTCGTTACTAGCTTAATGATTTATTTATACGTTTTTGAATATAATGTTCATGGTACAATTTATTTTCATGTACATATGCTTATTGTGGGTACACACAACGTTAATATAAGTTATTGAAGCAAAGAAAATTGTTCAATAATTTGTACATTTCGTCTTTTAATACCATTCCAAATCTTTAATTTGAAACGTTAGTCCGTTTCAGTAAATATAAAGTTGGGTAAATTTTTATCTCTGCCGCCTATAAATTGCACCATACGTTTATGGATAGTACCAATCGCGCTCGCCGACGCGTGGTTTCCGCTACTTCCTGACTTCTAAAAACACCTTTCTCCGGTTACTTATGCATTTGGTACAATAATTGGATATTACAAATGTTGTTATTGTTTGTGAAAATTGTTTTTTAAAATGCACGAAACTTTTATTTCCACCTGTGTACGGCTCAACAGTTAAGAGAATCTCGAACGCGCATTATTTTAGTAGGCATCAGCAATTTTTTTTAATTTAATAAATTAAGTACATTATTACCATTTTTATTGATACGAAAATATTTTATTTTTAATTCAACAAGGCGTCATCCTTGAAATGTGCATTAGTAACTTCAATAAATTTCCTTAAAAAGAAATATCCCTAAGAAGGAAAATGGACTTCTTTTTTTTTACTAGAAAGTATAATAATAAAGAAAAATCCTATTTAATTTGAGTAAGGACTGCTAAGGCATCGATAAGATAACCAGTAATCTCGAAGAAATATTTTTTTTGTTTTTATTGCAGCGCGTCGATCTTTTCGACTTTCCAACAAAAGATTAAACAGCATTAATTCAGGTCAAAAACCAGTATCGAGTTACTTGCGTAATCCGATCATTCGTTACCAAAAGGATGTCGAATGAAGTAATTGGTGCATCACTGAAAGTATTGATGCGTCTTCGATGAAAAAAACACCTTCGACCATCAAAATATTACGTAAAATCTTGACTGTGGAACTTTACGTAACTTTATACTGAAAAGTTTGTTGAAAGTGCGGCCTATTGATTTTTGGCGATGCAATTAATAAAGGTAAATCCTTTGGGTTATTAAACATTCATAACAATTTATTATACTTTCAAAATATGTTGCTCAGATAAACTTTCATAAAGCATTATATACACAAGGTAAATCATGTATAGTATATTTAAAAAGAGTGACACAACATTGCTAGTTTACAAAAAACCGATAAGGTAAGCAACATTTATGATATTTACGTGTAGTTAAATTGTAGCAAATAACCCTATAATAACTCCTAAGTCTATCTCTTTTAAGTTAAAGGATATGGTCAAGCTATTCGAATGGTTATTTGACTACTAATAAAAAGAAATGTTCTAACATACATAAAAACTAGCTCCACTCAGTAATTTTATCCACTTTGTCATGGTAATTTGTAGTTATTATTTAAAAAAGTTTTCTATGAACGGCAACGTAGCTTAAAAAATCCATTTATTTTAAATGATAATAATTACTTTATCTTTAACTTTAACTTTATTAATTGCAGCACAGTCTCATCAACACATTGTACATGTAATATTGTTACTCAAACAAAAAAGGGTTTGAAGTACACTGTACTGAAGTGCCCTTCAATAGGATTCTCTGTGCTAGAGGAACTAGTTTTCTCACATGGGTACAATAAAAATTATAAAAAGTACAAAAATTTAAATAAGTAAAAAAAACTGCTTATTAAAAATAATTTACTTATATCAACTATTTTATAAAGGTTAATTAAACATTGATAATGTATGATGCCATGCCTTATGGTTTGTTAAACGAGAGTGAATACTTTTAGATAACATACGTCAATAGATCCTACACTGACAAGGAATATAAAAAAATATAGTTAAACCTCTTTCTTCACGTAAGTGTTCGACATTTATATTAATACGCCAGAAATATAAATAGTTTTTTTTCTAGCGTTATTAAATATAAACGAAGTTAAAAAATAATATACAATTTGACCGATTGTGTATATTAAAAAAATTGTTACTCAAGAATATATTCCTAATATAACAGTTATGAAATTGAAAAATATTTTCTATGTTATCTGACTCACACAATTTGCAATCTCCGGTTAGCTAAAAATCACAATGTACACAACTAAGTGTTACAAAATATACACACTTTAAGTAAGTCTGTCCGTATCAGGAAAACCCATCTTATGAAATTAACGTTGTCGTTGTGATATGCAATTCTGAACCTTAATAACATCTACTAAGGTATGTTTCTTATAGACGATAAAATTATATGTGTATATCTCCATGTAGAGTCATACAGATATTTGGAAAGTCTTTAGATATCACGCAAGGCTTAAGGATTATGTGTTACGAAATTATGTATCACGTGTTTGATTTATTTTAATTAGGTTTTAGCTGACTCACGCAAGATTTTGCATCATCACATAAGGTACATAATCTATTCCAGGATTTCTTAATTCGCTGCTTTTGGAATATTTTATTTTGCTGTTGATCTTTTATTTACACAAACGACATCTTATCCATTAAATGCACTCACCCATTTTTGCGATAGTCACATGCCAGTAGCTCTACATGAAATTGATATTGTGTTGATAAAATGGCATAGAGAAAAAAAATACTAGCGTGCATGAAGACACTGAAAATATTATTATAAGGCAGAGGTAAAACATTCAATATTAAAACAAACTGATTAACTGTGAAATAAAACTGAAAGAAACAAATTAATATCTTCTTGGTTTGTATTAATATACCAATAATGTTACATAAGAATCTGATGTCTATAGTTATATAACTAGATAGAATAAAGCACATACATATATGTGCGATCGAGTATCGAGGTATTTCTTTGCCACAGACTGATACATGGCATGTTACATCTCGTTTACTCAATAAAAATACTGGCTAAGATACTCTTGCAGTATTAGTTACCAGCTTACAAGTTCTCTACTAGTCAATCTACTACCCTACTATCTACACTCTTTTGTAGCAATCGCAAGTTTAACTTAGTTTTTTGTACGTAATTTATTTATGAAAATGTGTTTCATAACTAACGAAAATATTGTAAGAAAAAAAACATTTACGAACGTTATTTACGCATCCCGAAAAACTTAATAGTGTCACAACGAGTTGCGTCGCTGGTGATTGTACATGATTCACGGCGACTGTACCTCTCAGCTGTTTGTTATGCAATGCGACTTTCACCTGGCGCCGGCGCATGACGACCAATTTGACCGCACAAACGTACGGCCACGGGGCAATTTTGTACAACAGGGTAATGTGTACGCAACTAAGATGTCAACAGATTAAGTGTTACGACCGGTTTTTGGTATATTTATGAACATAATGAGAATGGGAACTTTACGGGGTGTACAAAACATTATTTTGCCTGCTTTTATTCTTTGCAACGTTTTCGTTGTTTTTGAATAAATAAAATGATGCTAGATAGAGATAGCTAGATTACTACTGTCAAGTTTCATCGAAATCCGTTCGCGCTTTTAATCAAAATAAATTTATAGAATTTTGAAATTTTCTTTTAATCACTCAAACTAGGATCTATATCTTCTACCGAAAAATAAATATGTCCTATAAAACGTTTTTGTTAAAAATAATTTTTATTTTAACAAGCGGTTTGTGATTTGATTTAATGACATATAAAACAAATTTGTTTTTTTTTATCTTCCATAAATTAAATAACAGGAATTCACAGCCATTGCAATGGTTTGTTAACATTTTAAAGAGCTCATAATCTTTTAAGCTTCTTTCTTCATTTCTAACACGCCGTAACAGGACAGCTTATTTTACAAGCTACCCTATATATTATTACTATTATTTATGTTATTTACATTATGCGGGCTATTTATTTGAAAATATTTTTTGTTATTGTCAGAGAAAATCTCACATTCAGAAAGTCCATTCATGAAAATTTTTATATAAATTATTTAAAAGGCATAAATCTAACGAGACAATAAACATTCTCATTAATAATGTAACGTAATGTATAACTACACCATTTTCAAATATTATTTTGTAACTTTTAGTCTCTTTTCTTATTTTAAAAGAATTTTTTGTCTTTCACATTGTTTTATGTTGCTAAACAATTATCAACGACTTTTTTTTTTTAATAATTAACTAAACTTTTCGGCGAAGGGAGATATGTAACAGAGATTGATATAATTGAAGTTCACACAGATCTACATAATACTCGTGTTTAACAATATTTGGCTGTTACTTAAAATTTAAAATTTCTAAAGACTAAATATAAACTACACTTACCTTGGCTGTCGAAAAAAGAAACAAAGCATTATACAAGTTAGTTCGTTAGTGTCATATACAATAAATAAAGTATGTAAAGATGTGAGAAAGCAAGACATAGTTAGAAAGAGCGAAATAGGAACCTTTATAGATACAAAATTAGTTTATATACACGTTGTTCAAACTATACCTGTTTCTTAAGTCGATGCTAAAATAAAGAATTTTGACAAAATCTTGCATTTTCTATCTATGTCTTGCCAAATGACCACATCAGCTCGGTTAATGTCGCTATTCGTGCAATAAATCTTATTGCTTGAATTTATTGCATTCGTTGGACAAGAGTTTTAATGTTTTAAATTAAAATTTATTTAAATATAAAATGCCAAAAAAACGCCGTAAAGTTCATGGACTACGATTCCATTAAATAAATTTCAAAAACTTAAGCCTTAACAAAGCTATTAATTAATTTTGAAGTCAAACACTGATCAAATTTATAAGATGTATGCAATAAAAAATTCAGCAAAAGTGACAGACAACCCCATCTCTTAAAAACAAGGTAAAAGCTATCGTAAAAATCACAATTTGCAATCGGCTTTGGCCAAAATTTTCGCGTATAAAAGTTAACGCAGAAAAGTGAATCTCTTGTCTAACCAACACAAAAATCACAATGCAACAATATTCCACAGTCACTTCAAGCGTTAACTTGCTCGTGTGCACTTACTTTCGTCATTGATAACGGGACCAAAGCTTAGTCCCTCGTTCGATGCGTAATCTAGGCTATTCGAGTCCTGAACGCCCAATATTCCAGCTTTGGAGTTTCTATGGCAGCATCCTTTCAGTAAACCTCCGCAAGAGCCATCCAAAAGTCCACCGACCATCCAACAGTACATGAAGAACTCGCAAGTACCACCCTGATGGCACTTTTTGTCGTCTTGTCTATCTAACTCTTCTGGTTTCTCTATCATTTGTGGTAGAGCAGCATTTCCTGGTGCGCTACTAACAATAAGACGCCCTTTCCTTAATCTATTTGTACTGTGAACGTTTGTACTATACTTGATATCACGTAAAATCTCACTTATCCTCGACATTTGAGCGTCCGATATCGGTTTGAACTTTGGCAACACAGCCGTTTCTGTCTCATTTTGGTATATGTTTAAATCTATTCGTTTCAAATGTGTGCTTCTAGAAATTTCCGTTTGTACGAACATCGGTTTCTCGAGTTTCATTGGCGTTTCGGTATTTTTTATCGCTAATTCATTTCTCTTCGCATTGTTTCGAGCTCGATGTGGGTCATTGGCATCTGTTCGGAATTGAAAAATGTGTTTAGTTGAATATGATCTGTACAATGGACAATTAGAAAAATAGAGAAGTTGTAGAAGATTAATAAATTAGTATTAGAAGAAAGCAGTAATTTACATTAGAGGCTTAAATAAAAGCATATACATTTTTTTAAAGTAGTTCCACCTTATCTTTCTTTTTATCAAAATTACTATTATTTTACTATACTTAATATGGCAGTTTTAATTCAATAGTGAACTACCTTAAGGAAATGATGAAAGTAAAATATTAATATACAGAGTTAAAAATATTTGCATACGATTAATAACCGTCTAGCTATTCACCGCAGCGTACAGTCTAACGGATGTTAAACTAATGACATTAGCCAAGAGGAAGCCTGAATACCCTAATGTGTTGAAAAGCAGCGTAAGTTCCTTATTAAAGACTACTTTCTAGAACATTGCACTTCCTTTTCCTAAGATCTTATAAATCATAGGTTTCAGATAATGAGAAAAAATAATTTATTTCCCAAACCATCGTTAAGGATTATATAAAACTGTATAAAGCCATATCTCATAAAATCATTAGAGAAATAATCGTAAATTTTATCTAATATCGTTTAACGTTTTTGGCTGCAGCTAAAACGTTAAAACGGATATTAGATGAAAGTATTTATAGCTAAATAATTTTAGTCCCACGATGCGACTTGAAAGTAAGTATTCCTTTATTGCGACAATAATACGGGACACGAAGATATAATTTGGTAATATGATTTAATGCTACTAAGAGTTAATAAGAAATAGGAAAAGAAACCAATATCATAAAATTAGCCTCAATGAAAATAATATTTGCTTTTAAACAACTCTAATATAGACTCACATAGCATTGACCTTATTGATGAAAATTCTATTAAAATCTGTTAGGTAGGTTTGCGTTATAGGACAAACATTTGAGGTTAAAATATTAGTACGATAGTAACAATATTATTCTAAGTTAATGATTATTACAATATAGATTTATTCAAATTGATAAAACTATACCAATTTATATATCACGATTGTTTTCTATAATCAAACTCATAGAGCGGAAATATCAAGGATAGCAAAATTTTGCAATGTATTTCAGGCTAAAGATTGCGAATATTCATACATTTGGTTAAGTTCATTGCACAATAGTCATTGATTATTCCAAAAACAAATCACCCAAACCATATATAGAGAGCTCTTATAGCTGGATTAGAAATGTTAGTCACGAGCAATAAAATATGAACAGAACTAATTTTGTATATACATAAATATCCTGATTGTTAGTTATATTTGGATGAGTGCTGTTGCGTTGCAACTTTTCATTTCTATAAATATATTAATCAGCTTCATATTAGGTAAAATTTTGGCGTACTTTCATAAAAAATATAATTTTAAGTATGGTCATGTAAGTTAAATACAGAACTTAGAGTTTAATTTTTTAGTTATGTAAGTTGATATACGATGAAATCTTTACACAGGGTACTATCTGATCTACTTAAGTAGTTTTAATCTGCATTTTGAGTGATTTTTTTGTGTGTTTATTAAAATAGGTACGCTTTTTAGTCGCCAGACTTTAAAGCTATAATTATAAGAGCAATTACATGTGCACTAATCGACAATTTTAAGTTCAAGTGCAAAGCCAAAGAATAGAACGAATGAATAAAAATAATACAAAAATTTGCGTGGATTGCTGCTCACTTAGCTCAAGTTAAAGACAATTTATGAATAAGAACGTACGTGATACTGTATCGTTATGGGTTACATCATTTACTGCAATTTCGGATTTTATTTCTACAAAAACTATAAATTTAATAAGTTTTTCACCAGGTAATTATGGGCAATGCCAAAAAAAATAGTATATACAAGATCGTGGAGGTACATTTTGTCATGGATTTGAAACAGTTAAATTGTCGTTTTACAATAAACAGATGTTTTTCTTGACGGTACTTGATTTACTTTCACGATTTCATATACATTATAGGCTGTACAATCGCGTAATGCTATATCATTGTAAGTAACGTACAGTTAACAAAAAGAAATTTCTGGTGAAAAATTATTAAGAGTCATATCTTAAATTATTGATCACATAAGATAGCATTGCATGTTTATAAACGATGTTTTCAGGTTTAATGTATAGATAACATTTGTATGTAAAATTTATTACGATCGACAAATTAAAGGGGCTGTGATAATGTTGAATACTTTTTTTACATTTTGGCCAAAAATATTGTTTAAATACTCTAGCAGCCTAATAAAGTTAATTAAGTTTTAACGTTATTGGGCTTAAAAAACTGAGTCTACAACTATAATATACCGAAGTAAAACCTTTTATTATTATTTTATTAATCATTATAAGTGACAGTAACAAATAGCTGCCTTTGTGGTGTAGGTAAGGGTTCGAATTCCGCAGGAAAACAACTTTGTGATATTGTTTTTTTCTGGAGGGAAGGATATTTTAGGCCGATCACCCAACTGCCTAAAAAGTAAGATGATGCATGCGTCGGAAGTGCATCTAAAAAATCGGTCCATCCACAAACCCCTAAGGAGGCGCGCGTTAGGGGAGGCCTTTATCCACCAGTAAACTAAAGCGGGCCAGTTGATGACAATGATGAAGTAACGAATCGATTTTATCTTACAACGAAACTCGTGATAAATACGTTAAATAGGTTGGTTGTAGTGGTAATTTAAATAATTCATAGGTCCAAGAATAGATAAAGATTATTATCACTTTTTAATTAATTGAAAACCTACTAGTTACAGAATGTATCAAGTATTAAGTAAGTAACATGATATTTAAATAAATTATTGCCTAAGTATCCTATGCAATATAAAAGACATGTAAGCTTCTAGTCACTTATACAAAGTGCAGGTTATGACGGACGCAATCTTTATAAGTAAATCTGAACTGAACGCAGAATTCAAAAGTAGTCGTTTGATCATTTTTAAAATATACACAGAAAAGTTGAATAAACAATCATTCACATACAAACAATTTTCAAGATTAAACCTACAAAAACTGTCTTTGCAAACAAGCAAAGAAAATGGCGTCGTCAGGTATTTTATAATTCGAAATCCTAAAAGAACGTCATCATTTTGTTATCTTTTCTATTTTCACATTTTAGTTTACTAGCTACCCGCCCCGGCTCCGTGCGAGTGCAATACTGATGTTAAAATCTATGGAAAATTATACAATATTATGAATGAATTATAGATACTAATAAACCTTCCTTTTCATTCACTCTATCTATTAAAAATATCAAAATCCGTAGTTTTTAAGATTTAAGCATACATAGGGATATAGTGACGGAGAAAGCAACTTTGTTTTATACTATGTAGTGAAGTAGGTAAAAGCTCGAATTTTAGGGCTCGTCCAATATTGAAATCAGGAGATATATTATTTTTTGTACAAGGCTTGTTACATTACATTTTCACTTTTTTACAGTATTATTACTTTTGTTTTCGCTTTACGATGATTTACTTAAGATGTCTTGCATATTTTTATCACATATTTATTATATTTCGTAACTCTTTTTTAATTATTTTACTTTTCTTATTATTAAATGGATAATGAAAATACCACCATTATATTTTAGCTTAACAATTTTATGTGAAAATTGTTAAAGGGCGTCGTCTATAAAGTAATCGTGAATTAAATGAGATGTCACATCTTATGTCTCAATTGAACAAGCGGATTCACAAATAAAACCTTATGTTTCTTACTAAATATAATTAATAATAAGTGTTAGAACTGTACACATTGACAAAATAAATGTATTGAGTTATTTTTCATCGAGTTTAATCGTGGTTTTGTTACTTTTCCACTTTATGTGGAAATGGTACATAGGTAAAAAAATTATTTTGGAAAATATAAATCAATGTAATTATTACCGCTGTTTTTAACTATTAATAATTTAATTTTAAATAATAAATATTAATAGTACTTCTTCCTAAAAATTTAAGCAATATGTGCACTATTCTTAAAGCTATAAACTTAAAAATCGTTTTATTTTACGACACGAAATTTATTTACGGCGTAAAATCGCTTTGTCATTTCCTTGATTAGAAAAAAGTAACGTAAGAAATGTGTAAGTCAACAAGTCATTGACACAATGTCTAGAAAGAGATAGATGAACCAGTATCGTAGAAAATAAAAGAGATAAGCGTATGTTTACCTGTACAGTCGCACGCTACCTCGCGTGGCAGTGATATCTTTTTTATTATTATTTTTACTTATAAATTAGTTCCTGAAATCATATGCAGCAGAGAGAAATACCGTAGCAATAATAAAATGATGCTCTGGTCTATGATTTTATTACATAGTACATAAACAGATTTTTCATTTGTCCTTAAACGGAATATCTGGAAATAAAGTAAAAAGTAAAAACTGACAATAGTGTAACTTATGTTTTACATACACATAATAATATTTTAAAAAGATTCAAACTGACTTCTGCAACTTGGCTTGCGTAATATTAAAACGCTTGTATTTAACTTAGTCTGCGCTCGCACTAGCTAACTTTACATCTCTGAAATATTTTTCGAATTCAAATAAACAGTTTGTAACTTAAGTTTTTATGTAAAGAATCAAATATATTTAACACATACTTTAATATTATTTTTAAGAAACATAATTGCTCGAATTCTTTTCAGTCTTGAAGATAATAACAGTCTTTTATCTTTGTTTTTAACGTTAAAACTTTATTACTAATAAGCAAAAGTAACCGGCCAGCTTAAAATCCGTGGTCACCGAACTCTAGATGCATGTGCATTTAACGGGACTCTTGGAATAAATATTACCAACTTAAAGTGAATTACGCAACGAGAGACACGTTTCGAAACCTTTTACAGTTATGAATATTAAGTAGATAACGTCTTTAAGCTCAAACCTTTAAAGATGTAATCATAGCTTCAAAGCTACGTTTCGAATAGTAAATGATATTTTTTTATTTACTCATTATAATTTATAACCTCATAATTTTAGATTGACTGTACCTTGACTATATTATATTTGTTTGCCTAAATTTTAAAGCAGTTAACGACATATCTGGTGGCTATGTCGGTGATTTTGTTCTCTGACGGATCACATCATTTCTGATGCGGTCCTTCAGAGATACTCCGAGCATAGCCCTTCCATAGCTCGCTGAGCGACTTTCAATTTGTGGACCAGTCGAACCGTAAGTGTCCAAGTCTCGGCATAGCCCACCGGATTAGTAAGCTGAAGTGGCAGTGGCCGGTCATATAAGCCGCAGAACTGACGACCGCTGGAGTCGAAAAGTTCTGGAGTGGAGACCGAGGCTCGGCAAACGTAGTGTAGGACGCCCTGCGGCAAGATGGAGTGACGACATTCGCAAAGTGCCTGGTGTGGGCTGGATGAGAATAGCGAAGATCGGAAGCGGTGGCGTGCATTAGGAGGCCTATGTCCAGCAGTGGACTAACACAGGCTGATGATGATGATGATGATGATGATAACGACAAATAATTCTCATATTAAAAATGTGTAAGTAAGTATAAGTACCTCCATGACCACCTTTCTAAAAAGTAATTTATATGGGAATACTTGCAATACTTTTAATTGGTATACTCATCCATAGCAAAGGAAGGGGAAGAAGAAGAAGTTTGGAAGAAGGTTTCAACAAAAAAGTCTTACTATCGTAAATGACAAAAAAATTAAGTACTTTATTTTCATTAACCTTTTCTCTTCACGTGGTACGCGTAAAATTGCTACTTTGAGATATATTATATTTGATTAAACTTTAACTCGAGTTTAATTGATGTAAAAGGGAATAGGATTTTTAACTAAAGTTAAGAACTAAAATGTTATATTTTCAAAGGTCTTTCATTGCTTCTCCAATCCGCTTACACTTAGAGTGTTCTATTGCGCATACTATAGAGATATACTTAAAGAAAACAAATTTACTCTCAAGTCTTACAACGTCAGTTAAATCTGGGCCAATTATGACTCGGAATAAACGTAAACTTTGTAATCACTGGCAAATAATAAGCATCATAAATCTAGCGAAAGCACCCACCAACTGGCATTGGACCTGCGTGGTGGGATACAGTCTAAAAGCCCCTAATGGAGCCTGTGTTAGTCCACTGCTGGACATGGGCCCTCCTTATTCACACCTTTTGCACGATAACGATGATAATCTAGCGTTACTATTGATGAACCGTCACTCAGCTCTCGTTCACTGACGAGTTAGCTAACTATTAATAACACCATACGTACACCGCCGCTCCGTTACCATAGTTGTTGTTTATTTACTTAAATCCTGAATATAATTTGCCTAAACTATAATGCACTTACATTCGGCTAAAGAACAACTACTCTCTCTGTCTTTGTCTAGTACTGTGCACTATCTGTGCTACTTGTACAAGTTATAGTACAGTACAAGGAGCATAGATTAAGCATTTGTCAAGCGAGAAGACATTCATAATCAATTTGTCACGCCGTTTCAGGCTGGTCGTAAGGGTGTTAACGGAACACCGGAAGTTTCGGAGTGCTAGTTGCACAACATGAAAATCTTGACATTTCCTACATCTGCATGACATAATATTGTGATAAGGTATTTCGTAACAGCTCTTGCGCAAGTGGTCAATTAAGACAACGCGGCTTGTTACGACCTCGCCACTAACCTCTATAATACGCGAAAACTTGTTCCAGCATGTTTCTCAGTTAATGGTCTTTTGTTGATAATTTTGGACTCTCTTTATGAAAGTAGTTCTTTAGTTGTTTATAAATTGTTGTATAATTTAGTATTCATATATTAAAGTCCAATTTTTAGAATGACATCAGTAGAAAACTATTGAACGAGAAATTTAAACGAGGTTAAACATACCACTTTGCTAATAATTATTTTTTTGTTTATTTTACATTTTTAATTCCCTTTTTATAAGAAACACGATAACACTTTGCTCGTTCTCATAAGATCTTTCTAATTTGGTTTAGTGCCTTATTGATGTATATATATAAGGATAACATAATAATTTAATATTGTACGTTATCTCTAAATCTTTGAGGATGACTTCAATCCCTTTTCTAGCGTTACGAACCTAAAAAATCCTGTTCGTTAAAACCTGAGGTTATTTTGCAACGAGAAGATGCCTACGTACTAAACGATTGTAGCTTTACTGTATATTATATCGTATATTGACATTTTGCTTGAAGATTTGTATTACTAAAAGAAAACACTAGTACATTGTCATACTGTTTGAGCACTCACTCTTCATTCACTCTCGAAGTCCGATGGAATGGGTAACCAACACGAAGGGAGATCAGGCGAAGGACAGATTTTTATATGTCCATACGACGCATGAATCATCTTACTTTACAGGCAATCGGGGGATCATCCTGCATTGCCCTAACCAACTAGGAAACAACTTAGAAAAGTAGTTGAGTCCCCGCAGGATTCGACCTCCGGCTTAAGTTATGTTACATCTTTGTTAATTTACGCCGGCAATGTCACTGACGACAATCAATTCTTTAAGCCAGCAAAATGAGGGTCAAGCTTTATACGAAAAATAGGTGCAATTCTTTCATTCAGCTATTAGTCTTATTGTGTAGGTCTATTTATGCCATAGCTATTCCCTTAGATACAGAAAGAAATGTGATTTTTTCCTTTACAGCACAACTTTTTACTCTTCAGATAAATTTAATAGCAAATTCTAACACGATATAACTAAGATACCGACAAAAAGGAAAACTTGGCATATTTAGTACACCACACGACACGGCAAACCAAACAGTCGTAAATATAACAAAAAAAAACCAGGTAAACTCATATTTTCTACATCTCAAGATCGTGGGAACTCACGGGACCGGTGAAAAGTCAAGTTTCACTGATCGCTTTGACAAAAAGCTGATAAAACCTGGGAACGTGCCATTGTTAACGTCACGAAAGTGTTGTTTGTTTAAGTGAGAAGAAGATTTATTTAAACATTTTATTTCCTTTCTAAATTGGTAATACAACCAATTAAAATACTGCCGCACGGCTGTGCGGTTTATCGAGGGAAAAATCTTAATGCCAAAACAGAGGCATCTGATAATTTGTATATTTTGTGCGCCTGTCTTAATTGCTTGTATTTTTTTTAAGAAAAAAGCGACAGCGTTAAATTTGAATATTGATCATATGAGTGTATGTGAGTATTATTGGTATTACACACTTAGGTTCGTACTGTACTCAGGTTGGTGACTTGTTTAATATAAGAACATGGGTTAATGAAAGACATAAATTTATTGAAGATTAGTAACCCGAATATTACTTACTACTTTTCTCTTGAACTAACTTTTTTACATATTTAAAATATTCTAATTTTTTTTCATATTAAAATTTGAAAAAATAAATATTCGATCGATTTATATTTCGTTAATAACTCCTCAAAAGGCTTTTAAAACAACCTCAAAAAAAGGAATGTATAATGTCCCATTTAATATCTTTAAACATTATCTTGCTTCAAAATAATTCTTTAATATATACATATATAAAAATAGGAATCATATGTAGCACTATACAAATTTATATCAGTAGTTCAAAACTTTAAAAACTTGCGCCTGTTTGTTAGCGACATTTATTGCCTATAGCGTTCGAACGGCTACATTGTTCTATACAAAATGGGGCATTGACATTTCAGTGTCTATTGAACCGACAAAGGAGGCTAACTCGACGGCCATTACGTCAAGCATTACATCAGTTCGCCATTTTGACAAGGAAAGCATCTTTGTTACGTTGCGCAAGATACGCTCGAAAGCGGGCGTAGAAAGTGTGCGATCTTGCTAAGTTTCTTCTAAATATGGATTCGTTTAAAGTTCAACCCATTTATGAGACCTTATTATGATTTTAATTGAATGATGACGCGATGAGGCAACAAGAACATTTATAAGATGGTATTTAATAAGTTCTGTTTATAAGAAATGCTACTTTAAAATCCACAAGTCTATTCGCCACTCTATGTCATTTTAAGTTACGTCTCGTTTATCCTGTAATAACGCTAGCTACGATCCTCTTTTATTTGTATTTTTGGAAGTAAGTAGAGGTACTACCAGTCTATGGACTGTTATGTAGTACCATAAGTACCAGTAGTACCAGCCCATAGACTGTAAAAAGGTTGCTCTATAAGAACTAATCCCTCGGGCATGTCATGTACGCAATATTCTTTGATTTTTTGGAGTAGTCCAGTCGATATAAAAATGAAACTACAAATTAAAATACTTAAGTCCGATGCGATATACTTTAATGTTGTTAATATATTATATTGCATACATGATCAGCCTTTGATAGTCGACTGCTGGACATAGGCCTCCTCTAATACGGGGTGTATTAAAGGAGGCCATTAGGGGGTTATGGACCGTATCCCACCACGGTGGTCCGGTGCGGGTTAGTGTAATATATTGCATTAGATTGTTTATTTATTGTGATTCCGTCAGAATATTTTATAAGCATTGTTTACTCTTATGTGTCTGATAATGTACGCTAGATGATTCACGATTTGTCGTGAATATCGTTGAGGAACGACGATTATTGTAATGAAATGAAAAAAAGTAAAGCATGATAATTTTTTATTTGGGCGATTATTTGGGCCGAACAAAGTAGATTCAGTTTTATCTTTTTAAATTTTGCCTATTACAGTTCCTCATTATTGGCCATGTATTTTGCTCCTATATTGTACATTTAATTAAATTTTTTCCATAGATTGCTGTAAACAGTTCATGTGTCATCTTAATACTTTTTGACATATAATATGGGATAATTTATTTGGCGATCTCACAGACTGAAAATTCAATGCATTATTATAGAATTGTTTAACTAATACCCAATCATAAACAAATGCATGTATTGTGCTATACCTCGTTGATGTAGCTTTTAAATATTATCCATAGCTTAATATTGAAATATATGTGATTTTTAGTTACTTTATTTACAATGATTGTGATTAACATGCTAAACAAATCAAACATGATATGTGAATTATAACTTATATTACAAATGAGCCGAAAAAAATAATATTTTTGTGGACTACCCACAGTTTAATTAAATTTCCTTTGATATGTTAGGTGTATACTTAAAGTAACATTAAAGTAACTTGCATTAAAAGTACAAAATAAGAATGGATTAGATTGGTCAACATAAAAAATTAATAAGACTCATTTAACCTACTATTTCTGATTGTAGTTACTAAAGTAACTTTAACATACTTTTAACAAATCAAATGTTATTGAAAATAGTAAATAAACTAGTAAAACTTTCTTTGTGATTTACGGCATAAATTATACACTGATTTAATATAAGACTTTACGGATTTTATCACGTTTAAATATGTTTACAATTTTCCTGACAATTCAGAAACTTTACATAATCTATAGTCATTGTCTGCAACAGGAATCTGCCCGTGACCTGGTTCCTATAAAATGTCTGAAACGTCGGGAGAATTGTAAACAAAATTAAACGCAATAAAATCCGTAGTCTTCTATTAAAACCAATAAACATAAAGTTACGCTTAAGGTGGACTCGCCTCAAAAAAGTTGATTGACAATCTTAGATAAAACGCCAACATCGTAAGCAACAAGTGTAATATATTAGCAGCGATTATCACTGTCTACTTAAAATCGGGAAAAGAATTCAACGACAAAAAAGTAGCACTTGTACATTGTGCAAATTTGCTTTAATCAGTCTTATAATTCTAGGGTTTGAGAGCATAGTCGCTTGTATTTATACACTCTCGATTTTCAACGTTGCGTGATGAAATGTAGCGTGTATTCAAATTAAGGGAACAAACGACGCGTAGCTTTTGCGACGGTCTCAGTAACGGTAAGTGTAAGTGGTGTTTATATAAAATTTTATTTTAATAACCATAAAGATAACGCGAATTATAAATGTGTACAGACAAAAAAACTTTGTAAAGTTTATTTATATTAAATTGTACTTTTGATTGTCTTAAGGATGAGATTTCATATTAATGAAAATACTGTAAGAGTTAAGAGACTATATGTGAAAATTTATCATTGATCTAAGTAACAGAATATGTTTAACATGCTTATACTTTATAGGATATGTCCAAGCCCAGTTGGGGTTAAACTTTAAACATTTTTGCTACATAGAGCGGATTAGGTAGAGTAACATTTTTTCATATTAAGTTCCTAATCGAAAATATCTACTTACAATAAAATATTAAACACAAACAGTTACAAGAGGTACGAACTTAACTTCAACTTATATTGCATTCAGCAATTATTAAACAGAGCTTACCTCTTTCGGCGAAAGCATCGGCGCTGCCGGTGCCGATGTCCTGTGGGCCCGGCTCTTCCGCTCCGATGTCATTGGTGGTGAAACTCTGATCACGGAACACAACATTGTCGTTGAAACTTGGGCCCGCGTGCGAGTTGCTCTGCACGGAGTTCGCGTCCGACGCGTAAGGGAACACAACGCGTGGACTGCGTGCTTTCCAACCACTGTTCGGACCGTAGAAACTGTTGCGCACCGCGGGATGAGCATATGGATCGAAACCGAAGCTGGGAGCGTAAGGACGGCCGAATCGCCCCTGGTAGTACTTAGGATACACTTGAGACACGGGCGCTCTATAACGAGGCAAAGGCTCGTAATACCTCTCGTTCCCTGATGGTCCATCCTCTACTTTCGAACTCTCGTCAGGCGACGTGAACTCGTAGTCGGACGCATCGTCGAACTTTATCTTGGACGTGTATTTGTCAGTCGTCAAATCGATCTCCCCACGCCCAAGAGGCTGATGGTTCTCATTCTCGTCTAAAAACAACACCCTGGATTGTTTTGTCCGCCTGTAGTATTGTCTCGGCACGAACATCGGTGCACCCCTCGGCTTGTAGACTATGCTCAGCGCGCGGCTCGACTCGACGGCCGCTACGGACGCGGCAACGAGCAGTATCACTTTCCATCTATTTTCGCTCAACATGTTGCTTCGGTCACTGCTCTGTTGATTTCACTTTCATTTTACGCGATGCTTACTATTCTACGAGCGGTGTGTGTTCCACGCGGAGAGGTTTTCAGAACATTTTTTCGGCCCGGTCAAAATATTTTTTTTAGTTTTAAACTTTTATCATTGTTTTTTTCGGATAGATGTGAGGCGTGCGCGGCGGACGGGTTAGAGACGCGGACTGGGTGCTCGCCGGGCCCGATCCGGCGCGCGACTGGGGGTTATATAAAATGATGTGCTCGTGACGCTGGCGGTTTATGTAACGCATAGGAGCGCTTGATTTGTGATAGTGTGATAGTGCACCTCAATAATAATTGTGTGATGGTCCCTCAACTGTGATTGTGTTTCATAACTGTCACACGGAGCCTTGCACTTGTAGAAAGCATTATCCTTGGTTATGCGATAAAGGCCAGTTAAATACATTTTAAGTCAAACGTAGTACGCGTATTACACTACAATTTTTATTGTTATATTAATATATATAAATTTATGACCTACTTGGAAAAAAAAAAGGATTCGACTAATTTTGGCTGCTATTTTCTTTTTTAGTTTCATTATAAGTTTTTATCGGATTGTGTTGTTAAATTTATAATAAAATTGTGACATTTTTCATTAATTTGTAAAATTTTACCAAAAATTTAACCTATTTCAAAGAAATCAATCGTAATATAAATAGCAGCTGCTCGCTATAATGGGTCCATTATTTATAACAGATTGCTTCTGTCCATTTATGCAGCTAAATAAATCACTTGCAACTAAATATGCAGGAAGAATAATTCTACGACCATATTAAAAACACACTTAAAATAAGTTGCGGAACACAAATATTTTTATCTTAGAAATAAATATCCGAAATATCCGTGTATAATAAACAGCGTCGAATACAATAGTAGAAAGTAGGCTAAATGGTAATTGAGGATATAAACCGTGCCAAATCTTATTTCATATCCGGTTAGTTGACGCATGATTGGGTAACAAACAAACCGGTTTTTATTGTTTGCGGTTATAAACATATCCCATAGCAATCATTTTGGTATTTTTAAAATTTTTAACTGTTTTTAAAGTAATTTAATTGAACTCTTTCTACAATGGTCAGATGAAGTTATCGTCATAATCTTTCTTAATAGCGAAATATTAAATAGAACAATTATAAATAAAAAAATATATAAATCATCAATTAATATATGTCCGAATGATATTACCCTGGCAACAATCTAAATTATAAAGAACTATATGATGACAACAACCTGTCGATAAATTGTCCATCGTTTATGATTCTGACTTTTAATGCCGATAAATAAAAACAAAATTTATAATTATATCTTTAAAATATACGAATTTCAGAAGTTGGTTTATATTGCAAATGGTGCTTAAAATACTAAATTCTATGTGACCCTTAAATGATGTAAATTATGAATCACCATTTTTGAATGTTTCGATGATGATAGTTTTTTGTATAATGTTAGTAGTTCTACAAAACCATCTACCGTATATTAACTATTAAAAAGTCACATGAACTCTACATTATAGCTTTCATTTATCGAGCGTTGATTAAACGATACACGAACAATGTAGATGGCGCTTTTGGCAATGTTAATAAAATATTAAATTGGTTGTGACTGTAGACCGAAATAGAAAATCTATTAATCTGTCATTAAAAAGTGCATTTTATTTACCTCTTAAGTAGTGCAAATTGTTAGTTAAAAAATTAAATAAAGTAAGTCAATTGTGTTCACCTAACTCGTTAACGGTAACGCGTTGATGTCTTTTATACGGCTAATAAGATTACAAGAAAGTTGTCGAAATGTAAAGCAATTTAGAGCTTTCTAAATAATGTACTCACTACATTTACCCGTCTTAAATATAGTGGCGTTTAATGTTTATTCAAAGTCATACAATTTCTAACTTTTTTAAGTGGTTACACCTTTCTAAATAGGAATTTAACATTTTCCTGCTACAACGCAAATACACAAGTGGCAGTTTCAGCTTTTTATGAGCAGCTTTGAATAATCTGAAGCTTAAAGGATGTTTTTTATTTTCAAATATTCTTCTATGTTTTCGTGCTCTCTTTAACGGTGTGACTTACCGTACTAGCTGGCTAAAGTTGTAAATACAGGTGGCAAAAACTTTATATGCTTTGAATTACTTCATAATTCTGCTTAATTTTTAATTCTATCTTTATATTGAAATAAACATATTTGTGCAAATAAAATATTCTATATGTTTGTATGGGTGCAATCATATAAATATTTCATAATCAAATAAAGTTTTAAATCATTTTGTTATTTTTAATGTTTTCCCTATTCATTCTTACCTCGTAATATTAAATCATTCATAGACTGCTTAAAATCAAACAAATATTAATTCGATTCGTCTATCCCACTGGGAGCTCCAAGCGGCATAAGAATGTTTCAACAACATTGAAGTATCAAACATCGCTATTATTGTGTGTGTCTCATCGATACATTGTTCATTTCGTTCATAAATATATATCGTTCTTTAGTCTGTTCGGATACACTTCGATAGTTCTCACGCATTTTAGGTAATTTTTAATTTTAAAATAATGTTATTAAAATTGTAGACTATTCACGCACATTTTTAATTTCATCATCATCCACCCAACAACCCGCATTGGACCAGCGTGGTGGGATCACATCACATCACATCACATCACATCAGCCTTTGTTAGTCCACTGCTGGACATAAGAATACACCCCTCCCCTAATACACCCCAGTCCATTAGGGGGTTTGGACCGTATCCCAATGGTGCGTGGTGGGATACGGTCCATAACTTCAGCAGCTAGTCCAGCAGTGGACTATCAAAGGCTGATGAAGATGATGATGACTAGGCTTCATTTGCCAAATCGAGGTTTAAAGAGGTTCTGGAACTAAAACAAAGAGGGATGCTATTTAAATTTAGACGATTTATAATCTCTATTTTCCAAATTTCCGAAAGTCCCAATAAGACACATTCTTAGCATTAACACGTATATTCCTTGTGAACGATTGTTTACAGAAGCTGGACCAAATGTTATACTCCAAAGAAATAGGCTTTAAAAGACCAAACTCTCTATATCTATTCCTTAACTATGTTAGAACATTCATAAATTCCAAAAAAAAAATCATATTTGAAACATGGATTATTGTAATGCGAGGGAAAAGTAGTCTCATTTATATAATATACCGATGTGTTCTTGATCATTATGAACGCGGTTATTTAAATCGATATTTTGAATGCGAGCATCGATTTTTTATAACACTGATGTATTTTATAAATATTTTGCATCTCTAGGTAGATAATGTCATTGTATAATGGCCCTAACTTTACAACCCGGGGGTTGTGGCTTGGAACCCTGGGTATAAAAAAATAAAAAATTAAATGAAAATGTATTTACAGAAAGTTTTCCTTATTATCTAGGTGTGGTAATCTCCATTTAGGCATTGTAATGCCTGTAATATTATAGTTATGATAGTTAAAAATAATAAGTCAACTGCGCTGCGCTCGCGTGCGTGTGTTTGTGTGTTAGTGCGAGACAGAGAGAGAGAGTGTGTGTGAGTGTTTGTTGGATTTAAATCAGGATATACTTAATTCGGTTTCATTAAAGTTTAATGTTTTAAGCCAATATGTTAAATAACGGTATGTTAATAAATTGATTTTTTGTGTATTTTATTATACAGGTAAGCGGACCGAATTGTACACTCGCAAAGACGGATTTTGTTATAGGAACAGGTATACAATCATATTTCCTTCTCTTAGATGTGGGAACAGGGTACAGACGTAGGGTCTTATGAAATTTTAGCACAGTTTGCAGAATGTACAGCTTCCGGACTGATATTAGGTCGCTGTTCTTGTAAATTTTTTCCGTAGGATAGAGACGATTTTTAAAATACATTACTTTCAACAGGGCTCTTTGAGCTCTTTCAACCTCTATAAATCGAGTTTTTAGTGCTCCTCAGCCCCAGATTGAACTAACGCGATGTAAATTCTATTGAGCAAAACATTTGGACCCGATTTATTCAGTGGCACTACATGTCTAAGTGTAGAAAAGATCCAATTGAATTTACGAATTCTCGATGAAATCATCTCGATTTGGCGATATCATGATAACCTCTGGTCTATCGTCACGCCCAAATACTTTGTTTCGTGACCTTTACTTAGGGCGGGACCGATGCCATGGTTATTCCTTTGAATATTGCAAGAGTGAATTTTAATGTTAAAGTTTTGGTCAGGTTGTGTACGATCGTTAATGCTGTAGCAAATGAAGTTTGTTTAGTTTGTGTTTAATGTTAGTAGATTAAATTTAAGCCAGTTAGTGATGTGAATCAACCCTTTTTCGGCATTTATTTTGATGTCATTCCAAGATGGACCAGAGAAAACAATTGCAGTGTCATCAGCATTCGAAAATATGTTCGCGTGTGGGACAGTCAACACAGAGATCATTTATATATATTAGGAACAAGGTAGGCCCCAAGATGATTCCTTGCGGAACCCCAAACGTAATCCCTGCTTTATCACTTATATGGCAACTCAATTTAACTTTTTGGGTTCTATTTGATAGATAATCTTTATCATCATTATCAACCAGTGTTAGTCCACTGCTGAACATAGGCCTCCCTTAATACACCCCTATCCATTAGAGGGTTTTGGACCGTATCCCACCTCGCTGGTCCAATGCGGGTTAGTGGGTGGACCGATTTTTTAAATGCCCATCTGATGCATAGATCATCTTACTTTTCATCTATTATGTATTTTAAATACTTAGTAGTTATGTTATCCCACCCCGATCAGTTTTTAGACTATTTATGATGGTGTTAACTTCTTCAGGATTAATATCGAAAAGAAAAAATGAATCCGTGGAGATATGCACTAATGTTATTACTAGTAACATTATTTTTGATGTTTTCAGCTAGTTTAACCAACAAATAATCTATTTATAGAATTCACTGATTCCTTTGGAGAAGGTTTTATATTAAATTAATATTTCATAGTTTAGAGTTTTAGATTTATAAAAAAATAGTTATGTTCTTTATATTTTTCCAAAGTAATTTATTATTTTTAAGCGAATTAGTACGTCAAGTTTTTTCATTATTTTCGTTTAAGTTTTTTTATAAGGTTGTTGCAGAAGTTTCTGTATCGGATGTTAGTCATTTTTTATGTTGTCATACGGATCCCTTGGCAATTGTTTTTGAAGCTTATTTCTAACTCTTATACATTATAGTATGCCATCAGTGATCCACGGTTTATTGAAGCGTTTGCTGTTTGTTGTGAGCGTGACAGTTGTGTTTTCATTTAATTATTTAGAAATATAATAAATCAAGAGGTCAGTAATACAGTTAGAATCATTACAGAAGAGTAACTCGGCCAAATTCACTCGTTGTAATTTCTTAAGTGCGATATCGAAGTTTGTTTTTGTGTGAGTTTTTTGATGATAGATGAGTTTATCTTTAACCTTAGATGTGATAAGAGAGTAGAGTAGTGATCTGTTATTGTAGTGTGTAAAATTGCAATAAAAGCAATATACTTTTTAGGGTTATCTTTAGCATTATATGATCAAGACTGCTATATTCTCTAAGTACGTAGGTTGTGCCCTCAGTCAACACGATAACGTCACATGCAAAGGCTACGTTTTGTAAATTGACAACAAAGTCATCAAAATTGCAATAAATGCATCTAATATTTTGGGAGATAACAGTAAAGTCAGTTTTCATATGTTTATAATATTTTGAGAGGTTCACGGGGTCACATTCAATAGTCCTAGCTATGTCCAAATTACCCACGTCTTTTATAGTTTAAAGAATATCACCCATAGACCTGTATTAAAGAAAATATGAACATATATATGATTTAATGATTGGTACGATTACTTTTCTTAGATAAGATTTACGAGTGAGTTTAGGGATTAATTTAGTAAAAGTCCTGGAACCGTATTTTACGTTGCTGAGTATATCTGTGTTGTGTATATTTGTGTGTTTGATATTCGGAGGTGTGTACTGTTTGAGTGGTAGATTTGTTGGTAAATTAAGTCTGTAGTGTGAATTGTTTACAAAAATGGTTTTACATTTACAATATATATTAAGTAAATACAGTTATAAATAATACTACTATGCATGCAAAAAAACCTTCTGTATAGTCATTTTCATTCCAGAAAGCTTGTATCATGGCTTCAAGCAGGATAATTGCCGAGCTGTCTTCTTTTCTGAGATATATCCTGCCGTACGCTATCAAGCAATATTTATATTTTTTGGCTTTCACAAGATCACGGGTGAGGAAATGTAGACGAGCTCCTTTTGTAGTAAGATGATCTGTAATAACATGGGGCTATTTTCTGACGTACGTAGTCCAACATGTTTTGCACACAGTTTAGTCTTTTGTTTGATGTTAAAAGCCTTACAGGACTTCAGTAACTCATTTTTTAGTGTTGTGGATGAAGTTTCAACTACTATTGCAGTGTTTTGGCTAGAGTCTTTTTTTACCACGAACCCTATATATATCTCTTATATCCTTTTTGGTTAATTCACAGCCAATTGTAGATAATGTATAGACCATGTGGATTAAATTGTCTTTCGTTTCATGATTTTAATTTCAAAGCTCGATTTCCTATTGTTTTGTTCCATATTTTCTATTTTTTCTTCAAGCATAGTTATATGGCGCTGATCTTCCTTTACTTTGTTTTCTAATAATTGAACCTTCTTATTCATCTCATCATTTTGTGCCATTAAAAAAGTTATAGACGCAATAATTTATAGTCATTTTTTATAATGATAGACAACTTATCCAACACCTTCGTTACGTCTAGTATTTCTTGGCTGACATCTCCATTACGCTTTCTTATAGGTATCGATGTAATAAAGTTCGGTGGAGTTGTGTTATTTACTTCCGAGCGGTGTATTTCCGAATTAGAGAGTGATTTATCTACGGAACGGTATTGTGTTCTTACTACTGCTTTACGGCAAAAATAATTCGTAGGCTCCAGACAGCCCCCCGTTAAAAAGGGATCTACAACCTTTTATACATAAAACTGCCAATAAAATTTCATGAATGCGGTATCACCATCATCATCATAATCAGCCCCTATCAGTCTATTGCTGGACAGAGGCCGTTTTCAATGAACACCAAGACGGCTGATCTCCTGCTACTCACTGCCAACTTAAACCGGCTACTGTTCGGATCGCCATTACACCTGGTCGGGGTTTCATCCACACTCCGTTTTCCTAAACGTGGCCTCCACTCTAGAACCTTTTATCATTAACCATCACTTTTAGTACTTTTCCGAATAAATTCATTACAAACTTTATCCGACACAGAAACTCCTAGCATTGCACGTTGAGCTACGGCAAACTTGTAGACCCGTCCGATAGTCAGAGGCCACGTTTCTGCCCCGTAGAGACACGGGGAGTTTGCATTGGTTAAAGACTTTCGTCTTTAAATTCTGCAGTATCAACGAATTGAAAATGTGCTTTAGCTTCCTTAATGCTGCCCAGCCCAACTGAGTCCCTCGAAGCTGTGTCTTCCCAACTGCAATATGTGCCCAATGTATAATCGACAACTTCGAGAGTAGTACTATCGACCTTAGTCCAATACGTCAGGACGATTCATTTAAGCAAGGCAACATCTCCAACAAGCACCCCAACTACTCGGCCAATATGAGGATATCGTCATCAAAACGGAGGTGTGAAAGGTACTCGCCGTTAATATTTATGCCACGTCCAGTCCAGTCTACGGTCTTAAAGACGTCTTCCAATGCATTAATGACCAGTTTCGGGGATATTACATCCCCCTGTCTCACTTCTCGATGCAATGGGATTAGTCTCGTTTGGATTCCTTTTTTCCTTGTAATCAGGACGGACACAAACGCAGCACGATATAGACTTTTCAACACCACGACGTATCGATAATCGACCTGAGATCGTTGAAGAGCTTCCAGAACAGTCCAGGTTTCTACAGAATCAAAAGCTTTCTCATAGTTTCACAAAGGCAAGGCAGTCGCTGATTGTACTTATAAGACTTACGTACAACTTGCCTTATGGTGAAGATATGGTCTATGGTGCTAAATCCTCTGCAAAACCCAGACTTTTCCTTTAAAGTAGTAGAATAATAGAATAATAGTAGAATAACTTCCGTAACTCATTATAGACGTTTCTCCATAAGACCAAGCGTCTAATCGAAGAGTTTGGATTTCCTGCCAAAACCCTTAACCCACGCCACGTATGCAGTCCACTACGCCATCGAGTGACTCGTCAACTGCCATTGTTTTCGATGTGTTAAGGATATCAAATCGGTTTTTTAATTCCAATTGGAATTTTTCCAAGCCCATCACGGTTTGTCGGAAGTTAGGTCGAAGAGCAGACTTCATTAGGCGGTCCAATAGCAATCGGTGATGACTACCGGTTTTAAACCTATTGATCACAGAGACATCCCTGAATGTGTGTTTCCAGTCCGTCATGATAAAATCTATCTCATTTCTTGTCACAGTATCGGACTTTGCCACGTCCATTTCCTGTGGGGCTTCTTCTTGAGGTATGAGTTCATTAAGAAGAGCCCTTCTTTTTCGAGGAAATTGACTAGCATTTGTTAACTGCGATTAGGACTACCGACACCGTGAGGTCCTAAACACGATTCGATCGCCAGTTCGTTAACCCAATTTGGCTTTGAAATCCCCCATGACAACATTATAGTGGGCCTTGTAGTTGGTGTGCAAGGCTTGGAGACATCCTCGTATGTGGCCTCTACCTCGTCGTCAGAGTGTGCCCGGTGCATACACTTGTATTACTTTGAGGGTAAACCTCGTAGTGAGCCTAAGTACAACGTACGCCACCCTAGACGACACACTCGAGATTGTGATTATGTTGTTAGCAAGTGATTTGCTGACGAGGAATCGCACACCGCCTTGTGACGAATGGTAGATCTCGGAAGTAGAAAAGGTGAGCCGATGGCAAGGTTACGGGGTCCTCTCCCCGTCTTCGGACTTCGCATAACACTAAAACGTGCCATCGGATTTTACCCATTTCTACTTCTAGCTCGGCCAGGCGTTTGTTAATATAGCACATAGCGTTACTCCATTTTACGTAGCCAAGTCAAGTTTTTGGTAATAGCGATATGAAGCCCGGGTCACCGTGGCCAGGAATAGTGGAACTACCAGGAAACTAGGGGTTATTTCCGTCTGTTGACGTCCATTGAAAGAGGTTGCTCATAATTGCCACGCTGAGCTGGCGGATTGGCAATGAATGCGGTATCTTTCTTTATAATAGTAACTTTAAATTAACCTTGAAATCATAATTTACTGCGTTCATTTTCAGGATATTTTGAATGTTTTAAATAAATAAAGATGAAGATAGGCGAAATGAAAAGGATTTGTCTACTATTAATTTAATAATACAGGAGATAATTCTAATATCCATAACAGCCATTCTTTATAATTTTCTATAAATTTACAAAATTTATAAACACTATCTACAAATTAGAATGCACGGATCACATCGGAATCTACTACCCTTTTTTCGTAAAAAGGGTAGTAGATTATTGGCATTCAAAAAGCTTAAAAAATAGTTTTATTTTGATTTTGTGCGCTTCAATGTCGTCGCACACTAGATTAATGTATTATATTTTACGGTGGTGAGAGAATAACCACGTCTTTTTTAACATTTCTAAGGCTTTTGACTGTATGCTTTGCATGCATTTCTTATATGTATATCTGCAGTTAGAACAGAAGTAGAATCTTCTATTGCGTGCGCGGTCCTGCACTAGATATTATCCTAATATGTGATCAAACGGCGCTACTTAGAGTAACCCAAAGGTTGATACTTGCATTTCTGCTCCGTGTGTACGTAAATGAGTTGCCGTTAGCAGTAGACAAGTTGTCCAGAATATCCTCTGCACTTTTGACCCTCTCTCTCTTCAAAAAAAGGAATTTCATATCTGTAAACTAAAAAAATATGCCCAACTGGTTGACAGATTCGTTTTTAATTAAAAAAAAACTAAATGCATTCTCATTCATTCATTTACCCTTTGAAAGTTGCCGCTTCAATCAAACATTAACATTAAGAGAAAAAAGAAATGATTTGCTATATGTAGTAGTTGTAGTATGTATGTATGTTTATCTATGTATTTGGGATTTCTAAGATTCTAAGTTACAATAGAGGGTTTATTGACGGACTATATAATAGATTTAATGCTGCAATCCTTCCTACACGTAAGAGTTCACTGACGACTTAACTACTAAATTGGTTCATTTTGCACAGCTATTTGACTTACTCGATGTAACTTTAATGGTAAAAGTGCTAATCTCAGATCGGACAGTCATGGTTTTAAAACTTTAAGATAATTGTAAAAAACAGATTCTCGAAAAGTCACTAAATACAGGGTTAGACACTGTCAATAAATTTTTCATATATTGTTTAAAGTATAATATGTTAGTACGTAGAAATGATCGTTAAAATGTAACAGAAAAGTCCTATTTTGTTCTTGGTTTTGATTCAATTCAATAGTCGCCTTATTTCCATGGTTTGTTATCGGTTAATTCCATCAACCCAGTAGCGTTTGATTTGGTTACAAAATATAACACAAATTATTTTTTATTAAGGATTTTAAAGCGTTTTTAAAAAGAGTGGTTTTATGTAAATTCATGCATAATATTGTAGGAATTTTGATAATTGAGAGGTTTCTGATGTGATATTGTAAATACACACATTTATGCGCTTATATTGCTTACACTGTTTGTTGTTTAGTATATTTTGCAAATAAGAATTAGGAATAAAATGGTAATGGCGTAGTATTTCACCTTTTATGCTCATAAATTCGATTGCTTAGTAAGCACTCATAGCTATGTTTATCTACTCCTTGTGCTCTAAGTCTTAAACTTTTGGATATCACTTTCTAATTTTTTTTATGAATTAAAAGTACATTAGAAGCTTTAATTCAACCAATAATCAAAGAAGAAAAAAGTGTCCAAGTTCCTTAATATGGATTTGAAATTATCACTTCTGGTTCACAATGCGGAAAATTTTTATTTTAGAATTCGACAAAACAACTTCAAGACAATTCAACAAATTTCAAACAATTTCAATTTTTTCACTATAACAATACTTTTCAGATATTTTCACAAATTAATAGATACATAGAATAAGCATCCAAAAATACATAAATTCATTGCAAGTTCATTTTTAAAAGCTTATAACTCAGCAACTAAGAAACTCACGAATGAAAATTAACATGGTTCACATCCACGATTCTTATTGAAGTATAAAACATTAATAAACAAAATTCACGCCTTCATGTTTTTTTAGTAGTCCGCTTGACGTGAAATGTATCTTATATTATCTTTATTCAATATAGATGTATAATAATAATAAAACAATTGTAATTGTAAAACAATCGGTTCGTGAAGTATTTTTTGGATGCTTGACAAAAGTGCTAAATAGCTTTTTGACAGCGTAAATAAAATACACGCGTATAATGGTTGGTTATGCCCGTCCTCGTTTATACTTTTGGCATTCTCAGTTGGTTTCAAAACCGAGCTAAACGCACTGGACAGAAAAGTCCGCACCACCTTGACGTCACACAGGATGGACCACCGCTATTAAGCACCCTTGCTATGTATAACCGTGAAGTGTGCAGTCTTCGTAAGTACTTCCTGGCGAAATCGGATAATGCATTCTACACAGGCGTTATTGAGAGTGATAAAGGACTTACCCCTCTATCCCTATCCAATGAGCCAGAGAAGAACCAGAAAAGAAACGAAAATATCTGGATCTGGCTCACGAGGTGACTGACAGGTGGGATCGGATGCCGACCGAAATTATCCCCATAGTCGTTTCTGCAAACGAGTATACCCAGTGAGCCTTACACAACACCTGAGGTGGCTGGGACCGTTGCTAGCTTAAATGCAAAAAGCGGTGCTCCTGGACACTGCTCTTACATCGTCCGCCGGTTTCTCTCCTTCAACGTAACCCTCGGCCGTTTTGTCTCCCCTGCCGAGGGCTTCCGTCTGGCAGAGATGATTCTATTTTTTTACTATTTATTATGCTTTTTATTTCTATATATGTAATATGTTATTTATTGCTATAAATTTTTCTCTCAGCCATATGAGAAAATTCTTTTAAAACGATTTATAAACATAAAATATTTATACCATATTTGAGCTTTATCCATTGTAAAATTTCTTATGGCATTCCTAGAGTGGCAAATTTCGGTTTTTAACCTGGGCTCGAAAGAATCACTTAAACAGAAGTTAAAATATTCACCGTTGTTCTCAATACATATTTTAAAAGTTAATATATATGCAAAAAAATATATCATAAAGATATGTTAAGACATTGAGATGTATTATCCCAGCAACTTGAGTGCGAAGAATAGGTAAGTTGAATGACAACACAGCAATTACAAAATGTGTAAGCTCATAACTGTTTGTTGATTATTTTAAAAGATGATATAAAATTAGCCTTCTGAAGTCCTTTTGTCGATTCTTCTCAGGTCTGAGGCGTCCTATTTTAAAACAGTGGTATCGAGTTTGACAATCAATAACCAAGTGTAAACATCTATATATAAAAAAAACATTTCAATTTGAATATATTTAACAGAAGAACCATACCCTTAACATTTTTCTCATGTTACATATATGACATCATATATTTAATTAATTTTTCAACAGTGAATTTTCACATATTAATGTGCCTTTAAAATTATTTCAATTGATTTCACATTAACCAGATTGCTGTTAACATTTTCATAGGAGATTTGTATTGAATTATATTAAATTCTTATTTCGTTTAATTTCTTGACAGGGAAAAGTGCTCATACTACAAATATTACAATTGAAGCAAGAAACAAATGTATAGTACATAAGTAAATAATAACCGCCCTCTTTATTCGGAACCGAAATCTTACAGTACAAGCAACGCATTTGACATCTTTCAAAACACTTATTGCGGTTTTTCACCGATCAATTTTAACTAAATACTTTGTGTTTCTCCCAAACTTGACATTGGGAAAATCACCGAGGTACGCTTGGTGGAGCCATGAAGTTTAAAAGAAGAAGAAGAATATTACGTGTTAGTTTTTTTTGAAAGAATAATTACAAACAGCAAGTACTTATAAATTGGAAATGATAAATGCTAATATAGCACGGTGCGGGTAAAATGCACTTACCTCATTTACCTCATGTGTGTAAAAACCCGTTTTTTAAATAAATTGATGCAACAATGCCATTAAAAATTTCCTATTCAGAACATGGTGTGTCATTTTTCAACACCAGTGATAGAGTAATAGATCACGTGTTATGAAGAACCGACGTACTTTGAGATTATTTATATCATTCACAAAAACTGTAATCATATATTTATATTCATAATAATAATAATTATAATATTTTCCTAGTAGATTCCGACTACAGCAGCCGATAAATGTTAGAGATTAGCCCACTGCGCACGAGATATTATAGTGCACAATTGTACGCGCAGACCACAAATGCACTCACTCTTCCTTCACTCTCATATACCGATGGGACGGATAACCGATACGACCGGTGATAGATGAGGCGCAGTAGCAACATTTTACATGCCCATCAGTCATCCGAATCATCTTACATTTTTAAGGAATCGGGTAATCAGCCCGTATTGCCCTAACCAACTAGGAAATAACTAAGAAAAGTGGTTGAGTCCACGAAGAATTCGAACCCACAACCTTCGGTTTCTAAAGCACACGCCCTTCCCATCAGGTGGCCCGACTGATCGTCTGCTCTCGCGTATGCCATTAAAAAAAATTACAATAAAACTTTGTATACATGTTAACGCAATTGATCAATAAGATTTATTTGCTTGTCTTTGAATGTTTAACATTCACAAACATTTCGTTCATTTTCGTGCCTACTTTTGAAATAAACGATGTCTTTTTATACAAGCGTGATGTTTCTAAACACGTTGTTAAAAGATAATCAAGGGAAGCCGTAGGCGAAAGAAGCATAATGCACAAGTAGGATGTCTGGCTGTGTTGAAGTCATCCATAGAATCTCATAGCTACACTTTATAGATCACGCCACTGTAGAATTATAGATAAAAAACCAATTTAACTGTTTTAATTATCATATTTTTAGTGTTTAAAAAATTACAGAAACTATTTTTCTACTATTCTTCCTTCTAAGTTATATTATTTAAATCGCGAAAATATGTATACTTCGAAGAAATGCAATATTTTCATTCTGTCCAATATTTGACAATTGCGGGTCCTTTGAAGGTGTTAAGCGTAAATTTCAGTTTTATTTATTTATCGAACTTAGTTATTTGCTTCTAACCAGTTTGGCATATCGTCTGTTGACATTTTTAAAGATTGTTCATTCCTTTAAGTATTACGTCACAATGTACCATTTCTTAGCCTTATCTTGGGAACCACCAAGACGTCTCAGCCCTGATGCTAGAGTGCTGTTTATTATAGAAAGGCGATTAACCTTATATCGCCTTTCTATAATAATAATGTAAAGATATGTAAACAAAGTTTAATGTTAAAGACACATAAAAAATAGATAAGAGAACGCATTTGTTTGGTCTTCCAGGGGAGACGGTATTTACTTATCAACTGGTGACCTTTCTACTCGTTTATCTGCTACTTCATAAAAATAGTACATAATTGCAATTTAACATCATATTATAAATAAATGATGGAGAGACGTTATATTACACAAGTTTGATAACCTAAAGATTCGAAATTATATTATAATCTATATTACATTTTTGCAGATTTACTCACAATTGTAAGAAAACAGTCTTTTTGTAAATAGTCATTGGAACATTAGATGTAATATTCTTATTATAACTATAAAAATTAAAATTAAGAAAATTTAAGCCGATATAGCTGACAGCGGCCGGTCTATTAGAGTTCAGCCAACGACACAGAAAGTATTATATTGTACCAACCGAGAGAGATCAGGGTCAGGACTGATTTATATATACCTATTTACTTTAAAGTCGAGTCCATAGTTATTTATTTAATAATACTTATGAAACCTAAATTTCAATAACGGTTCTGGCTAACATTAACTTGTTAATTCAAAGAACACCGTAACTAAGTTCGTGCCTAGTAGTTATGGCCGACATATCAGTGTATTAATTCAATGAAATAAATTATAAGAAAAAAAACTTTAAATGTTCTCCTTATATTTTCATTGGGCTCTTTACAATAACTTTAAAACTTACCTACCTTTAAACCTTCATCAACTTTGATGGATTTTTATGAATCCTTGAAACATCAATAACAAGAAAAGATGGACCGATACAGAAATGGATTCGCACATAAACAATGCCATACAAAGCCAGGAAACGATCCTTAATGATCATAAAGCGGCATAGGTAACATAGGTGACTTATTCACAAATAGAGATTAACTACTTCTATAGATTGTATAGTATCACATAATCAAAATAAGTTTTTGTCTAAATCTGATAAAATTAATTAAAGATTAAGTCTCCATTACACCACGTTAACGCTATAAATTCTGTCATTAAGGTTATTACTCTATAAGATTTCGTGACGCCAAGTGTCGTGCAAGAGTCATTCAAGGGGTAAGCCCAAGATGATTTCTAAGAAATCTGGTATACCCAGGAGTGGAACATTATTTCCTTACAAGTACGATTCATACGCACGTGGAATTTCAATTGTTAATAGTGCCAAAATTTAGAAACTCTGAGATAAAATAAATACAGTAGGCGACCTGGTAAAGTAGATTCCAGAGAACACTGATGTGATGTGATGTTTTATACAAAAAAGATGGTCTTAAACTATTTATTCATCTGCAAATGTAGATCTCTTTAATATAATTCTAAATAGCATCATAAACCAACAAACAGTCCAATAATTTTATTTTATTAATGTCCTTAAAAATATTTGAGACAAAAAGTTTTAGATAGAATATTTTGTGTTTATTTTATTCGATTTTAAGAATATAACGATTCACACATGTTAGTTAGTATCAGGTTTTGTGGATTTACTATCTTTATTGCTTTTTATGATATACAATATAAAATGGTAAATGTCATAGCTGCTTATTATAAAAGATTCATATTGATATATCTATGAGTAAAAATGTATTTATTTCGATAACGGGTATTTAAACAGGAAAAATAAACACTTAAAGTCATATATAAAACAAACCATTACACATATAACTACGTAACTACGTTAATATGATAAAGGTTCCTTTAAACACAATAATAGAATTACAGGACAGAACACAGCTACTGTTTGAAATTTTATCTTTGCTATTGCAAACATGGATTTTGTGTTAAGGTTTCCTGTTTATGGGAATTCGACTAGGGCGGTGCCATAGTTGTACTTATTTCTGACGCAAACCAATTCCGTAAAAACACAACATAGTGTAACGACTAGACGATTGCACATGTTTTATTCTATTATTATGATTCGTTGGTATTGTACTAAGGACAAGAAGGGGAGGGAAGGGTAAGAAGTGATGCTTCATCATCAGATTCTAACAGTTCACTGCTGGACATAGCCCCTTCTCAGTTGAATTTACTACATGTTCGAAAATTGAATCTGTCCTGAAAAAAACTGGGAGGATTTCTTTTTGCGTTAGTCAGTAGAATTTATCTACGAAACTGCTAATTAAATGCATGGTATTTTAATGTTTGTACTGTCCTCCTAGACTTTATTACAAATCAACTAACTGCGCAGGAGAAATTAAAGTGCACAAGTAAACGCGCAGACATAGGCATCCCCTCTTCGGGGATCGATAACCGACCGAAGAAACATCAAGCGCAGGGTCGACTTTTCTTATCTGACGCGTGGATTATATTATTTTTACAGGCAATCGGGTGTTCAATTCGCATTGCCCTAGCCGACTAGAATTTGATTGTTATTCAATGTTTGTTCTGGCCAATCTCTTGAATTGCTGATCAGATTTTGACGGGACTTTCACTAGAAGTTAGTTTATGTAATTTAGGCCACTTAAAAAAATACTGAGAATGTATTCATATATTAAAACGCAGACAAAGTCGCAGGTAATGGCTAGTCAGTAATTTGATAAACTTTTACTGCAAAATCTTAATATTTAAAAGCAGAGGCAACTATGAAAGTGTGCAGTGACTAAATTTCGTTTAAAAGGAGATTAAGTGATTTAGTGAGATTTAGTGAGAACCAGTTTTACATATTATTTATTGTAGTTTATGGGAACCCATACATTTTCGTACTTTATCGTATCTTTACCTTTAAAATACAAAGTGTCATCTGATAAAAGTATTTTTTAAGGTCTTATCTCCGCTGCTTGTCATTAATATAAACAGAAAAGGACTTAGTGTTGCGCCGTGATGCACTTTAATAGGCACTGAGTATTTAGACGATCGAGGGCAGTCTGTCTGGATTTGCTATCATATTATTTATAAAAAAATAATAATAAAAAGAATGTAGGATCCTGTGAAAGTATAATCACTATAATATTTACTTTTTTATTTTTTAGAATTAATTAATATTTTTACAAATGTGAAATAATTTAGACAACCTTGATAAGATACCAAAGAAAAGGCACTCCTTAGACTATGCATAAATCGTACATATCGAATATTTTTTAGAATAACAACATAGAAAACATACAGAATCTGACCAAAAAGGGGTTTTACGGCCTAGACTTAGTCCTATATCACCGATGGAACTTTTGAGCCCGCTTCCGCTTTTAAGGTTGGGAGTTAATTGCCAACTCTTGATCGGTTGCAACCCAACGTAAGAGAGCCCAGCTGCTCTTTTTTACCGATGAGATGCTGCGTTGTTTACTTCGGCACGGTGCCCAAAGTTTAATTCCGGGTAGCTCAACTTCCCCGAAAACTGCTACAACACGTTCCCGCTGCCATGTTGAAGCAACATGAACAAATGAAGCAACAGTAGGCTTTTAGTAAGTTTACTGCAAAATTTTAATAGAGAGGATGGTTGGTCTTTGCCACCTTCATGATCCAATAATTTTAAAAATTAAACCCAAAAATATAAAAACTACAAAGCCACAGGACAACATAAGTACTTTTTGTCAAAACAATGTTCAAAATTAAGACATTGGAAAGATATGTCAATTTTAAATAAAAACTCTGACGGTTATTCCAAAACATTGCGATACAGACATATACCAACTTAGTCTGCCCGTGATCATGAATGCTGGAAAGAATTCGAAAATCCGGGAATAAATATATAACCAACACGAAAATCCGTAAACTAGTGGATATGTATAGTAATCACGTAAATAAAAGAAATAATTACATATACCTACATTTTGCGGCGGGGAATCTGTAAATTGGATTTATCCAACGGCATAAATAATAGCAATACATTGCTATTATCATTATTATTTGCACGTTGTAAATTGTTCTATTTTCATATCTGTTTATGATTGTTTATTTCCGTTATGTTGATGTGACAAAGGTTTTCAGTAAACTCATCTTTAAACATAGTTATTTATTACAGTAAATACGTTCAACAAAGCTGACGTCACCTAACCACAGCCAATTATTACTGGGATCGTGATGTAGGGTCATTATAGTATTATTCGCTGGTCTTAATACATATCTATTTTTGAATTCTATTTTTAAAATATAACAAGCATAAACCGATTTCTTTTTTTTACTCATGTATATCTTTTTATTATTATCTTCGTTGAATTCGTAGTAGTCAAAAAAGTTAGTTCGAAAAAACTAAGTAAAGACAATTTATTTCTTTTACAAAAGACAAACAAAAATACACTATGAAAGACCTTGAACCTTCCAAAAAATATGTCTGATATCAAAGAGATTCCATGGTGCCAAATTATTTCTCACAAAAGTATACTAATGTGGAATAAATCACTGCAGCACACTTTGTAAGAAAGATATAATTACAAAACACGTACTTTTATATATAATCGATAACCATTCAACATAAAAATATACAACAAAATAAATATAATGCGTGTATTTAAATAAGAAACAGCCGTGATGACGTAAGCGGAGGCCGAAATGCCGTTTTGTTGGGAAGAACCGTCACCCATCGTACGCAAAGTAACACGATGCACGACTAGTAATCAATCATGAAGTATTATATAGTTTCATGTCTAAATATTAAATAAATACATATACATATATTAAAAATTACAGTAACTTTAATATAAGTATACACATGTGATTCTAAAATAGTTTTTTTCAACTTACTGTAGTAAATTTACTGATCATTGTAAGTAGGACGATTAACTGCATTTATTTTTATGGTATTCAGATTAGAACAGAGAAGATGGTTACAGTAATATATATATATATATATATATATATATAAAGATTATTTATTGTTCCTTAAACAACAAATAATCTTTTCTTCTCTTTTTTCAAATTTAATTCAGTGCCTTTGAATTGGATTTAAAAATAATTGTAAATATACTCTTAATAGATGATATCTGCATCATAACGTTTAATTTAATACGACAAATGGAAGGAAACTGCGTGTAGGTCCCCTGTTTACAGGAGACCGTCTGGTGGGTAACCACTGCGGTGCCTATTTCGCCGCGAAGCAGTAGTGTGAAAACACGCTGTGTTCCGGTTTGAAGGGCACCGTAGCCAGCGTATTTACTGGCAAACGAGACTTCAACTATCCTATGTCTCACGGTAGGCAGCGCGTTGGCGATACCACTGGTATTGCCAATGTCTATGGGTGTCGGTGACCACTTTCCATCAGGTGGCCTGACTGCTCGTCTGCTGCGTGCATAAAAAAAAAAAAAAACCTTATAATTTATATAAACATGACAACAACATAACAACAGAACAATATAATTATGATAAACTATATTGTTTGAGGTTAGAGTTACTCTATCAATAAAAACAATGTAAGTTACAAAACCATTTTATAATAATTTTAGAATGACGACGTCAAATCTCTAAATCCTGTAACGTGAAAATACTAGTTTGCTTTGTTTTGAATGTCTGTAAAGCGTCCTTGTCGTGCCTTAGGTTGTAATTTTAAGTGGTAGAGTAAACGATTTACTCTACCACTACTATATGAGGGCAAATAAGGATTTAAAACCATTAAAGAAACAGATTGTTCATAATTTATAAGGTGGAAAAATATAATATGCTGTTCGTATTTATAAATTTCGCGAGCTCATTAAAGTTTTGCGGCGGGAACCGGTACAAGATTTTGGGTTGGCATTGGTTCTACAACCCCAGGTCTAAATATAGCCCTACACTAGTCCATCTAGTCCATCTACTTTTACCTCAAAATTCGAAATAATTCGATATTCAGTAAGTTTTGAACAGTTTGTAATTGTATGGGCGTTTAGACTGCCACGACAAAAGAATATATTACGTTCTGACCATAGGAAAGTGTGGTTTGTTCTTTTACCTTGAGCATTGTCGTTGGCTAGTGTATGAAAAGAAATTATTTTCGCTTTCGAACTGAAACTCAAACGCCTTCAAATGACGCACCAGAAGAAAGCGCGACATATTATAATTAGTTGAGAGCATTTTTAAAACACGTAACGACTTACCTTATTATAGTTAAATCATAATCGTTAAACATTAATAAAATCCATCATTTAATTTAGTGAAGGTTGATTTAATTTATTCCTTTAAGATGCCTCAGACTTGCAAACGGTAGTCTATACGGCCAGACCGTAAGCGCGAGACCGTATGGTAAGCGAATTTTAGGTGGTAGGGCCGTCTGGAGGCCTACAGTATAGTGTGTAAAATACCACTGTGTTACCTACAAACCGGTATTTACCGTTATTTACTAGGTAAACGAGACGTGACATCCTGTCTCACGTAGGCAGCGCATTGGTGATACCCCTGGTATTGCCATGTCCATGGGCGTCGGTGACCACTTTGTACCAAGTGGCTCGACTGCTCGTCTGCCTTCGTTGGAAATACGGAAAACAAACGATTTACTCTACCACTTAAATTTACAACCTAAGGCACCACAAGGGCGCTTTACAGACATTCAAAACAAAGCAAACTAGTATTTTCACGTTACAGGATTTAGAGATTTGACGTCGTTATTCTCGCGCCCTTTTAAGTAACAAACATTCAAATTTTATTTACTATTCTATTATTATTTAGATATAATGAGATATATCAATTTTTTGTATATACATATACAAAAAAAATATGTGTTTATATTTGCGTTGGTCATGAACTTTGCGTTCTCTACTTTGAAATTGTAGGGATAGCTCACTCGGTCATTTGTAAAGCGCTCCATGATACTTTTATGTGCATGCTAAAACGCTATAGTGGACAATAACTAAATGTTGGGATTTTCCTAAGTATTTCAGACAATTCAAGCGTATCACAAAGGATCATGTCTCTGTCGTGCAAGGGCGGATCAAATATCGACGATGGTCAAGGCAATCACATCTATATGTTTTGATGTTTATCGCATTAAATAAATCTCTTGTTTTTTAGTCTTTGTCTTATATACATTTTTACATTGTGTATGAATGACAGATTTTTGCAACAAAAAACATTATTTTTTTGCGACAACCTATAATTTTTACGCTTTCTTTTTTTAAGTAATTTATATTAAGTACGACGTTACGTTTATGTTCAATCTATGCTTGTTAAATAAACAAACACAACTACCAATAATAACATTTTAGGCTTGTAAAAATAACTATATGTATTTTTATTGTAATAAGGGTTACAATGCTGGTTATTACAACTGACGACATTGTCTTACACTATCGAGCTATTAAAATTGCTATTTTCATAAAAATGTATTAATGTGAACACCCGTACATAAAGGTATGGGCAATTAATATAATATTCGCTTTATAATTCTGTAAAGAATGCATAACATTCAAGGTGAACGCCAAACATTGAACTACCTTGGATATAGATTCAATTTATAGTGACGTAAAAGAAACATGATTTTGTTACAAACATATTGTTGTTAATATTCAAAGTAAAAATCCGTTAAAAACGCCTTGTTTTCAATGATCACTGTCAATAATTTACTAAGGACTTTTAGATTTGTGTCAGAGAAACCGTCTTATGATGCGAACTTCTATGTATACGGGTTTTAACCTAAACCCGCTAAAGCAGCTTAGTTTGAACTTGAATCACATGGTATCGCCCATCGTGTATCGAAGTTAATTGTTGCTCTGTGACGTAAATATAGCAAAGATGCCTCGTATGTATTGCTCTACCGGTTCGACTAAATGTCCAGTCGTCGCTGACACGGCGACGTGTAACAACGTCAGTTGAGATTATTTTATTTACAAGTAGTGTTCTGTTTTTCAACGTTTCAGTAATACACGCTTTGCGTGTAAACAAAGGTAAGTTAAGCAACAATTTCAAGTAATGATACGGTTTATAATTTATGTTTTGTATATTAAAAAAACATCACACAGATTCTTACAAAACAAGTATGTTAACTCGTTACGGACATCGTCCTTATAGATTTTTATTTTCCTTATAACGTTAGTATTGATATCTTTGTGTTCGACTGTGCTTCAGTGTGAGTGCTTTGAACAGCCTCCGAAGCATTAGCCTCCTCTTAATCTTGAACCTGATACAGCGTGTAAACATATACATATATACATCAACCGTTAGTTTTGTTTAACCTTATATTGGGACGAGAAACTTATAGTACGATATTCTTATATTTATTACGGTATATAAAATTAAATAATATCACTAATTCCCACTTGAACTTTGGTAAATAAATTGAAACGAGGAAGCAATTGGTTACTAATTTATACACAAAGACACATCAAAAAATTCCTCCACAAAACAATGAGATGAGAACTGATTAGATTTTTTTCCTCTTTTTTTTAATAAAAATACTTAAATGGCGTCAGCTGAAGACCACTAAATATACATTAAACTGGTTCCGAATGTCAGAGAACCAGTGATTATTAACTTCAAAAAACTTTTAAGGCTTAGACTTTTTTGTTTCTTACTTTAATCTGTACAATTATTACCTAGATTATACTTCGTGTTTAGTTCTTTTGAAGTAACTGCACTTAGACATCTTTTTTACATTTAACTTAAATCGAGTCAGCATTAGTGATTAGGCGATTTTTAAATGTATCATTAAATGTAATTTACTTCCAGGTTTAGAAGAGTTAAGACTTCAAAGATGGGTGTCAAATTATTAACCATCTATTTTGCGATTGCTTCGTTGGCATCCGTTTTAAATGGACAGACGCAAACTGGTAAGGCATTTTTGATATATACATATTCTTTTAATTATTGAAACCATATTTTTAAAATAAATTTAACATACAAGATATACATACAGTACGCGTATGTTCTGCAAAACATTTTATAATGCTATTTGTTAATATTTTTTTGTACTTTAATTCAACAGATAAAATCAAAATAAATCAACACGAATGTACCGTCTTGATTTGTGTCTAATATATCATAGAATCCTTTTTTGTATCCATAAAGCAATTAACAATTTTTACAAATTGCTCGTAACAATGTTACACCTGTGTATAACGCAAAACCGGTTAAAATCATATTTAAGAATTAGTTTCGCTGAGGAATCTGAACTTAAAGTTGTAAAAAACTATGCCATATATAATAAATTGTATAGATATGGGGCCAGCGAAAAGTTTACAACAAAATACTGTCATAATTCTACTACGTCAGCCAAATGGTATAAATTATTTCTCAACGAGTTGCTGGTTTCGTCAGGCATAAAAAAACCCAAATATATTTTATGTTTTCTATACATTATTATTCCATATATCATTATTATTATATAAAAGTAGAAGTTATAAAAGAAATATCGCTCCTACATATTGATTCATCACAATTTCTCTGGAACCATAAGGCGTAGCGACATGAAATTTGGTAGGAATATTCCTTTCGCCGAGTAGAGATCATCTTAGAACGGATTTTACGAAATTCTATCCACAAGGGGGGTTAGAGGGTTGCTAGTTATTATATAAAAGTAGAAGTTATCAACCGCGTCTCTTTAAATATTTATTTAAAGTATCTTCTTATGAATGACGTTAATAAATACTAAGTAAATAATTTTAAAAGAGTAATAGTTTTGGACATTACACTTTCAAGGCATACATGTTATTTATAGTTTATAGTTGTTTATATATTATCATTATTCGTATTTTTTGTCTATATAATAACCCAAACATTTGTTTGAGTATATATCTTCAATCTAAACATTTTATTTCTATAGAAAGATTTGATTTAAAGAAATTATAAGTCAGCTGATTCCAAATCAGATATTTATTGTTACTGTTAATTATATTTACAATTTTTTCAGGGCCTAAACATGGCAAAGTTGTCATGTGTTATCTAGCAACGTGGTCAATTTACCATGAGGGTGCGGGAAAATTCAAAGTATCAGACATTGACACTTCATTATGCACGCATGTGATATATTCGTTCGCCGGATTGGACGAAAGCACGAATAAAATCAAGAGTTTAGGTAATAAACCATATCACCATAATAATTATTGATATTTACTTAAAAGTAGGGTAAGATTTACTTAACATCAATGTACTATTACTTATACTGAATTCTAATAATGAACGTTTACTTCGTTTTGTCTTGACTCAAAACTATAGATTATGGAAAACAATGTTTAAAGATTTCCTAAGTCCGTTAGAGTCATTAAAATTTTAGTTTAGTCAATAAATTATTAACATTAACTTAGTTAAGTGCTTACCTTAGCTTTTCTTAACCATTGGACATTTTCAAAATGTTAAATTCTGAATTTTTAGACATCATATGCTTAGTACACCTGAAGTATAAGATCGCTTTTAAATAGAAACAATATGTAATAAATTACAGATCCTGGACTCGACAACGGTGGAAAATTCGAGAATGAAGGCTACGTTGGATTTGTAAACTTGAAAAGAAATAATCCTCACCTTAAAACACTCATATCCATCGGTGGTTGGAATGAGGGATCTTTGAAGTTTTCGAATATGGTAGCTACTCCTGAAAATAGAGCAACATTCATTCAAAGTGTGCTAGAGTTTCTCGAGTAAGTTTTATTGAGTAAAGCTAATTATTAAATTTCTACTTACTATTCGAACCATTTAAAACATTCAGTACAGGTAAAACTAATTCTGAGTTTCGTGGCTTCGCTCCTAATGAAGTTAAAAAATTGATGCATGCTAAATAACTATGTATAATAGTTCTATTGTCAAGTAAGTAAGTAAGTCCTTTAAGGACTTGATACAAAATTTAAAATTGTAAAGAATATCAATGAGAAACTTAATAATAGCATTTTATTTATACAAAATGATTAATTTGAATACAAATTTCGCAGTACCTACAAATTTGACGGAATTGATATGCATTGGAAGCATCCGACTTTGAGAGATGGTAGACCACAGGACAAGGCGAATTACATCTTATTAATGAAAGTGAGTTGTATACATCATTTTTATAAAATTTAGGAAGACATTGTGTCCAATCCTTCTCCCAACTTATGATATAATTGGCTGTTAAACAACCAGTTAACACCAGAAAAAAGTTTATTTGCACAGCGACCTGACATTTGACCTCCACAGTCTTGTTATCAAATTACCTACAAATATTTTACGTATAATCTCTTTATGCAACACTGTAAACAAAACAAGATGAACGTTTTGTGATATACCCAAGAAAACATTATGATAAAATGATGCAATTTTCCAAGTTATTAATGTTTTATATTGTTTTCGGCATAATTACTATTACTTTTACCTACGCACAATTGGGAGTTCTTCAAAAGTTTTCTACATGTAAGACCAAAGATCTTCTTGAAACTTGCGTTCGGATACCTGAAAATAAACTATACAAGAGTTTAAATGAAGAATCTAAACAAATCTAAATAAATTCTAGATAAATCTAAACAAAATCTTATTACAAACTAAAACACCACCACTGAGAAGTTTTGGATTATTTTTTTCGTAAACATAATTCCATCGTTAGCGTTTGGCATTGTTAATTTTTGTAATATTTTAGATGATGATTTTTAAAAAGCATCGTCTGGAATATTAACTCCACGTTACCTATTCCTGCGCAAAATCAGTAGTATGTTACCACTGCCTTTCGGTTTTTGGGCATCTCATGTCTTAGGGCGGTCAGAGGTTTTGTGGCGTCTTACGCTGGTTTTATTATGGACAGGGCAGATATTACTTACATCGCTTTAAACAATAAAAAAATCAAATCCTTCACATTATTTTCTGTTTCTAAAGTTCGTTCTCCTTTATCCATTATTAAGTCGTAATTTTATTTTCCACCAGGAATTCAAAGAAGCGTTCGCTCCTCACGGCTACATACTCGCAACGGTTATGGCTGAACTGAGACATTCCATCGATTCTGCGTATGATCTACCTGAACTCAACAAATATGTTGACTACGTGAACGTGCTGGCTTATGATTACCATGGAACATGGGACGGTGTCCTAGGCGTCAACGCACCACTAAACGGCCTCCATAAAGACGATTACTTCAGTGTTGTAAGTAGTCTTAGTAATTGAATTTGTATTAAGCTTTAATAAATCAAACGAGATTCAGACATTTCCACAACATAGAAAATAATTGACATGATCGATTGCCAAAATAACATGGCACTACTAAGGTGAAAATAAAAAAAAGTATACATTCGTTTGTTTAATATAAGTAAATCTTAATTGTGAACATATATTTTCTCTAAGTCCAATAATTACTCCTCAGGAATCAACAATACAACATCTATTAGCCAATGGAATTAGTCCAAGCAAAATGATACTTGGCTTACCACTCACCGGGAGAACTTATTTCCTTGAAAACCCAGAAGTGGAAGAGTTAGAAATTGGGCGTACACCGGCCAAGAGCGAAGGGTTCATGAGTCCTTATTCTAAAGAAAAAGGTTTTATTGCTTACAATGAGGTAAAGAAATCAATACATAAATCCATTCATTATTAACGTTAAGTAATTAATTGAATCCAATTAGATAACTTAACTAAATATTACGCAATTAATAGTAACAATTTGATAGTTTTTTTAACAACGAAATATCTATTGTAAATATGCATTTTATGCAAGTAAAGTTAAAATCACCACCACAACCAACCCGCATTGGACCAGAGGTCCAAAAACCCCCTAATGGATAGGGGTGTATTAGGGGGGCCTATGACCAGCAGTGGACTATCAAACGGTGATGATGATGATGAAAGATAAAATATCAGCATAAGATATGTTTTATGCCAACTTTCTTACAATATTTTTTATTATGTTAATATGGTTTCTTGGACTTTAGGTCTGCTTGGAGTTAACTAAGAATGATGATAAATGGACTAGATACTGGCACGAACAATCCTCGACACCGTATCTTCGTAATGGCGACAAATACATAACATTGAGAATACACGCTCCTTGGCAATCAAAGTAAAGTAAGTTAGATTTTACTATTTAAAATATTACTGAAAAGCTTAATTAAAGACACAATAACAGTTAAAGAAATTCCAATTTATGTATCTCCTTCTAGATTGATTGAACATCCCTTAATAATTATATATTCTAGTCAGAATCAGACGTAAAGTATTCAGAGAAGAACGCACAGTTTATTAATTCTTACTTAGAGCTTATTAGTTAATCATAGCTCAGCTATCAATCACGTATCAACGATGTAACAATTAGAAGCTTGTTTGTAATTAATTTTGATCCAATGGAATTATATATTAATTAAAAACATATACTAATGGCCACGCAAAACTATTTCAATCCATAAAAAAATAAAATTTATTGTCTGATGAACATGTCATCTTTCATAGGAAAGCCATGGAATACAATTTAGGTGGAGTATTAGTATGGACAATTGACTCGGATGACTTCAACGGCATGTGTGACAAAGAACCTGACTACGTGTCTGTATCATTCTCTGCTCTCCACCGTTTCGTGCAGAAATTCAATAGGATCACGAGAAATCCGATCTTGCAGAGGCTGTTAAAGGAACTCGACCTTCCTGATGGTATGTTGATTCACTGCAACTCATTCTTTCTAAACTACTTTTCAAGTAAGCTCGTGGTATTTCTCCTAACCTTGAAATTGGCAGGATCACCGAGATATTCTTGGTGGAGCCATAATGTTTAAAATAAGAAGAAGAAGTGAACTAGTGTGCGTTTGGTAAAACTCATTATCATTGAATTGAAATTACTTTGAAATTCTCAATGTTACTTCATATTAGTCTTTTCTAGAGTCCGACCGAAACTGTTTTTCCGGCCGAAACCGAAACCGAAACCGAAAGTTCGGCCGTGGCTTCAGTTTCAGCCGAAACGAAAACCAAACCAAACTCACGTGATCAAGTATAAAATTTCTTAAAATACTAAAATATGGAGCTTTTATGTCTATTATTTTGCTTTATTTTAGTCATGGAATGGAGACAATATATTAAACGTGTGTAATCGATTTATTTCAGTTCTAATAATATTTTTATGTAACAAAATATTGAATTTTTTTTATAAACTTCTTATAGGAATATCAGTTATTAATAAATAAATTAATAATTATGACTGTTGCATTAAAGACTAAGTATTGATAATAAAATTGAACATAAAATGATGAATACTTTGGTTTGTATTTGTAGTTCGAAGGGATTAAAAAGTTGTAAAATAGGTTGAATGATTTTCTACATAATCTCAGAGTCCACCAACACACAAGTCCAGCGTTCCAAGTTTCCAATGCTTTAATGCCTTTAAAAATGGATTGTCTTGGTCCTGCAAAAGGTCTCCACGCATCGTTTACTTGTTATATATAGTTTAAACACATGTTACCTCCTAAGTATTGTATCAATTTGGAGAAAAGATGAAAAATAGCTAGGCGCCAGATCTGGTGAGGAGAGGGATGCTCAATTGTACGCTAGCATGCTGAACGGTGGCCATCGCTAATGCCAACCTATGTGCCGGTACGTTGTTAAGATGAAACAGCTCGCCCGTTCAAAGTTTGCCTCTTTTTATCATTGACGGCATTTCTTAACCTCGGTATTAAAGCTGCATAATCTGTAATGATGGTGCCACGCTCCTGGTAATCAATCAACAGTATCACTTCTGAGTCCCAAAATATTGAGGCCATACCTGGCCAGGCCATATATCACGGCCACGGCATGAAGATCCTTCAGGATAAACCCGTGTTTCGTCCACTGTCACAAAGCTAGATTTAAAGTTTTTAGAATGTTTTTAAAACTTGTCCAACGATATCTTCAATTGTTAAGTCGATTTTGTTTCTGATTCTCAGCACCCTTCATGTGGAGACTTTTCTCATATTCAAAATTTGTGTCAATATGCGGTGAGTACCTCTATGAAATGCTTGTTGCGTGGATTAGGTATCAGATGGTAATTCTTGAATCGCTAATAACAGTTTTTCGAATATGGCAGCATATTCTTATTGTTTCTTGTTGATTACTGGCTCGATGGACGGCTGCAACCATGTTCGTCTTCCGTGTACGTTCTTTTACTCGAAATTAAAGCTAACTTTGCGACAATTGATTATGACAGAGCTGTCTCTTCTCATGTTGCCTTTGAGCCGCGATAAATCTCTTGCATTGTTAACTTTTTATAACATTGATTTTTAATAAAAAGATCGCACTTGGGTTTTCTCTTCTTTCGAGAACATTTCGCCACACATAGCAAACAAATGACTACATTCAGAAAAAAAGTAAAGAGACAAGAAGAATTATTTATTTACACAACAAGTATCTGAGCTACGCTTTCCAGTATTATTTGTATTTATTTTTTGGTTACCAAGGAGTATATATTTTGTTCTCACTACTATTTGTTCCCTACTCGTCTTTCTAAAAGTATCATCAATTTATTTTGTCAAACTGTTGAGCTCGATTGTAGCAATGATACATTTAACTTTCGCTACTATTTTGAAAACACTTCTGAAACCAGTTTCGGTTTCGGCAAAGTTTCAAATTGGCGAAACCAACTATGCGAAATCTTGATTTTTGGCCGAAACTCGCTCGAAACCGAAACCGAAACCGAAAGTTCGGTCGGACACTAGTCTTTTCTAAATATTACGCCATTATAGTAACAATTTGATAGTTTTTTAACAACGAAATATCTATTGTAAATATGCTTTTTATGCAAGTAAAGTTAAAACCACCACCACTCACCAACCCGCATTGCACCAGAGGTCCAAAAACCCCCTAATGGATAGGGGTGTATTAGGGGGGCCTATGTCCAGCAGTGGACTATCAAAGGGTGATGATGATGATGAAAGATAAAATATCAGCATAAGATATGTTTTATGCCAACTTTCTTACAATATTTTTTATTATGTTAATATGGTTTCTTGGACTTTAGGTCTGCTTGGAGTTAACTAAGAATGATGATAAATGGACTAGATACTGGCACGAACAATCCTCGACACCGTATCTTCGTAATGGCGACAAATACATAACATATGAGAATACACGCTCCTTGGCAATCAAAGTAAAGTAAGTTAGATTTTACTATTTAAAATATTACTGAAAAGCTTAATTAAAGACACAATAATAGTTAAAGAAATTCCACTCTATGTATCTCCTTCTAGATTGATTGAACATCCCTTAATAATTATATATTCTAGTCAGAATCAGACGTAAAGTATTCAGAAGGAAACGAAGGCACAGTATATTAGTTCTTACTTAGAGCTTATTAGTGAATCATAGCTCAGCTATCAATCACATATCAACGATGTAACAATTAGAAGCTCGTCTGTAATTAATTTTAATCCAATGGAATTATATATTAATTAAAAACATCTACTAATGGCCACGCAAAACTATTTCAATCCATAAAAAAATAAAATTTATTGTCTGATGAACATGTCATCTTTCATAGGAAAGCCATGGAATACAACTTAGGTGGAGTATTAGTATGGACAATTGACTCGGATGACTTCAACGGCATGTGTGACAAAGAACCTGACTACGTGTCTGTATCATTCTCTGCTCTCCACCGTTTCGTGCAGAAATTCAAAGGATCAGAGAAATCGATCTTGCAGAGGCTGTTAAAGGAACTCGACCTTCCTGATGGTATGTTGATTCACTGCCACTCATTCTTTCTAAACTACTTTTCAAGTAAGCTCGTGGTATTTCTCCTAACCTTGACATTGGCAGAATCACCGAGATATTCTTGGTCTCCACCAAATGTTTAAAATAAGAAGAAGAAGTAAACTAGTGTGCGTTTGGTAAAACTCATTATCATTGAATTGAAATTACTTTGAAATTCTCAATGTTATTTCATATTAGTCTTTTGCTAAATGTTTTAAAACAGGTTTATGGGCTCAACAACCGCAATTTTTTTTTCCTTCTGACAACTCAACGCTTATATTACTTTGATCCAACACGAAACAAAGATTAAGCTGAGTCATGATTTATACAAATAAATCAGGTTTTAGTTTATTAATGCTGATGATACCAGCAGTGGATTATCACAGTAATCCACTGCTGGAAATTGGCCTCCCCTAATACACGCCTATCTAGTAGGGGATTTTGGACCGTATCCCACCAAGCTGCCACAATGCGGGTTGGTGAGTAGACCAATTTTTCATATGCCATCGGACGCATGGATCATCGTACTTTTCAGACAATCGGGTGATCGGCCCAAATAGCACTAACAAACTAGGAAACAGCAATTAAAATTTATATGAGTCCCGCAGGATTCGAACCCATGACCTCCGGTATCTAAAACCAACCATACCACTAGGCAACGGAGGCAATTGTTAATTATTAACACAGAAATAGAGGCAACTTCTTACATATTTATTACCTTTACTATCTTTTCATAGACATCATTAGTCTATCTTTATTCACGCAGCGCAAAAACTCGGAACGCTTAGTTCGTCATCGGAAATAGCTCACAAGGACCATTTGTGGACTACTGACTCACCTAGAAACTATCCACTGTTGCGGGCCATCGACGAATCCATTGCACTTGCTATAGAAGAGAAGGTAATCATGACTGACATGATGGGTATGATGAATGAGAAAACAGAGGATGGGACATCCACAGGTGTATCAGCTAATAGCCTGTTCACAGTTGTCTGTTACTTCTGTTTTATATAACTTGAAAATTTCAGTCACAAATAGATCGTAGTGCTAAGCCATATTTTTTAGCAGTCGTAGTTAAAAAACAAGCTTCAGAAGCTGGTTAAAAATGCCATTTAATTTGTAAAAAATTATGTTCGTTTTAACCGTCTGAAAATTCAATTGTAAATGTATTTTTTTTATGTTCTCTGCTTTTTTGTCATAGTTAATTAAGCGAAAAACTTGAATTTACCTTATTTACATTTTTGTATTGAATTTTTTTTCAAGCTGGTATAACAGAGGTTTAAAAAAAATGTTTTTAAACGTTCTTGTATCAGTTAAGTTTTTTCTTAAACTTCTAAACAGATGGAATTTTAGTTTCACAAATAAAATAGTTAAATGGTAATTATAATTGTTTTGCTTTAAGTATTGTAACGCATGTGAATTCAATAAAGCACTTTGTACGACAATATTAAGTTAACAAAACGAAATTTGATTGAATTTAGGTAAATTTCCCTGCAGTAACTATAAGTACGCTTATTAAAACCACTTTTTACGGATTTTTCAGACGGCCACATCTTAGTCTACCCGTGATCATGGACGCTGGACAGATTCCGAAACATTGGGAATAAAATATAAAGAATAGACGCGAATAATCCGTAAAAAGTTGTTTTAATATGTATAGTATCGCGTAAATAAAAGAACTTATTGTATGATTATGGTTATTAACTCGCACAACAATAACAAACAATATGTTATTATTGTGTTATTTTCCTTAAGACCCTTCTAATTGGTTAAACAATTTAGTTATCAGTTCCTATAAATCCTGCATAGCTAAAGGGCAACCACTGCTTGACAATTATAACTTCCTGTTATTGTGTTGATTGATTTATTTACGCTATTACTTTACAGATGTAATTGGAATACATAATACCTATGTATCCTTGTTTACAGGGGCCTACAGTTTAGACCTGAAACATCGCGCTTCTTTTTTATTTCTTCTTTGAATACGAGGAATGATGAAAGGGGACGTTCAATTAATTGAATACGCATAAAAATATCCTACCTCTAATTGTGATATTAAATAGACAGAAATACATTTCAGACAAAGACTACTTAACTCAATATTTCATTTGACTTGATTAACATTTGCATAGTTTTTTGTTATATTTAAAATTTTGCCTCATATTACTTTTTATTCGCTTTCTCACACATACACTAATATTTTAAATGGTTATTGTAAACAAAAATAAATATTTTAATAAAAAAACAGCTGATATCTCTTCAATATCTAAATTTTAGACTTCATTTTACTACAGTTAAATGGTTGCATAAAAACCCTATTTTACAATTTATTTGCATCATTTTGATGCGTATTTTTACATTTATAGTAACTCTGCTAACATTTTTAGTACAGGCTATTATGAATATGTTACGTATTAGTAAGCATACAAAATAAAACAGCTGATTTATTAAGTTAGTAGTCAACTACAAAACAAAAAAGGAACATACGATTAGGCATTAAAAATATTCTATTATTACTAGGTATTCAGTAAGTTGATATTTTATATACTTTATTCATTACAGTTAAAGGTCAAAAAGTAAATGTAAGTGCCCCTGCGGAACTTACATAATTATCAAAGCACCAAAAAATCTTTATATAGAACTTATATTTTACATTACTTTGTTTCATAAAATACTTCCAAATCATATTAAAAGATATTTAAATGAACGCTTCGGGCGTTGAGAGTAAAAAGCTCAGTTTTAAGCCCCTTTAATTCCCATTTAATACACTATATAGTATTTCATTGCTTAAATATGACTTAAACATTTTAAATGTAGATTGATGATATATGGATTTATATCTAACATTTGTTACATGGAAATGTACCTTTTGTATCGAATTTCATTATTCTTAGTATCATCATTATTAATAGTCGAATTTTATTATTTTTATAAAATTATATTAAAAACGCTTAATAAGATGGAATAAAAGTGAAAACCATTAACTACTACTACAAGTAAGTTTAGTTGAAAATCGTACAGTATATTTTTGTTGTAGCCTAAATAAAAATACTTAAGTAAAAACTTAAGCCAAAGAATTCTTTGGCTTCACCTCGAAAAATATTTCAATGTTAAATAATTTTATTAATACCTGCAATATTTAAATAGGCTTTTTCTATATATTTTCACTATACAAAAATTAAAATTTCAAACTTTTTCGCGAGATGATTTTGCACCCGTGGCCTGTAGGAAAGGCGAGTGTGCTTTACAAAACGGTTTCGTACGACTCCTTCGGGAAATCTTTTTTTTTCTTACTATTGATTCATAGGTCGGATTTGGAAAAAAAATGTTGAGTCCTACTAATAATATCTAATAGAAGGAAATAATAATCTCAGAGCAAAGATACATTCAAATCATAGGATTCCATTTTTCTATATGTAAAATTCTATTCTTTCATATCTCTGTATTGTAGTACTGATGGCTATTCTCTAATAGAGATTGGCCTATTCAATATGAATCGGTGTGAAGGACATTTTGACATCTTTCAGCCATCATATGATTTTATTATATATTTTTTGTTGAACAGTGAGCACTATTCAGTAAATAAAGTCCTACTACGAATGTCACAGAAAATAATATTGACGGCAATAGGTTAATAAGAAATCCGAGTTTTTTAACATAAAATATTTTAATGGCTTGAATATAAATCTTATAGGTTAGCTAATATGGCAGCTTTAGAGAATAGTTCCGAACAATTTTACTTCTTGTTGACTTGATGATGTGATTGTGATGATAAAATGGACCGCCGCCGTAGCCATGTAGTATTGGTAATAAAAGCTAATCACATAATTTCCTAAAAAGTTTTGTCAAAACCATCTGTAGCATTAAGTCCATTTTAAAACCATATTTGATATTCCTAACTAATTTATTATTATTGATTGGAAAATATCCTTTGCGTTGTGGAGCATAAACGCTAGTCACTCTTAATAAAAACTTTTGTTTAAGTAAACCTGACTGAATAAGAAGCCAACCCCATGACTTGGGAAACTTAGGTAAATGGGCAGGAGAAAGATATAAGTGCAATACTAACGTTGCAAACATGCTAATATAAAAGTCTTTGAGAGACCGTAAAGTAAGTATCATTCAGTGGAAATATCTTTCTACCTGATCATCCATTTCATTATGATCATAGTTTTAAGGTTTGATGAAAATTGTCATTTAAGTGGACACAACCTTTATTAAATTTTTGTTTTCATTTTTCAGTAAAGAACATATATGACTTAAGATCTTATAACCTACATCGATGTAGCCGATGTTTTAACAGTTTTACTTAAAGACAAAATAAGTTTTGTATGTATTATAACTGTTTTGAGGTAAATTGCAGCGTGCTTTTTGAACGAAAACGCTCTGTTATTTCTGCCTGATATCTTTTAAGATAGTCATTAAATCAAAATTTCCTCTAAGACACGATTAATATCTTAAAGTGGAATATTAATGTATTTATTTGCACAAGGGTTAACAATTCATCATCTTAGTATGACTTTGAAAATGTGTCATTATATTTTGTAAATATATTTACATCAAAATTATTATTGCGCGTTTTTCTGAATGTATAAATATATGGGTCTTTAAAGATCATCGTTTGTCATCGCAGAAGGTTGTGGTTTTTGATAACATAATATTTTTATTTTTTAAATGTCTATTAACTGCCTTCTTAGCCTAGTGGTAAAGGCGTGTGCTTTAGAAACCGGAGATCGTGGAATCGAATCCTGCGGGGATTCAACAAATCTTCATTGTTGTTTTGTAGTTGGTTAGGGTAATTTGGGCTGATCACCCAGTTGGCATGTAAAAAGTCGGTTCACCCACCAACCATATGGTTTGGGATAGGTGTGTATTAGGGGAGGCCTATGTCTAGCAGTGGACTATCACAGGCTAATGATGATGAAATGTCTATTAAACTATTAATCATAAATTGTTTAAAAAACTGGATCACATCACAGGCAAAACTCATCATTTAAAAGTTAATCATCATCATCATCAAAATTTTAAAGATCAATCAAAATCGGAATTCTAGAGGCCAAAAATAAAGGTTCCGAATTGGGATACTTTTTCGATCAGAAAGAAAAGCCAAATATTTCAAAACGTATGAATATAGATCAATTACAATTAGATTATTAAATGACAAATATTTGCAAAATGATGCCTTGTATATAAAAATAAGGTCATAATCTATAACACTTTAAGTCATTATAAGACATTATTTTTCACGTGATCTGCTGCTCTCTGGAATATACCGAGTAGATCATTACCGGATGTGGGGAGGGGTCGTCGCCACAGGCGAGTCTTCCTACGGAGTGACTAAACACTCCAAGGGATCCACCACCAGAAGGGAGCCTCATTGGACAGTGTAGTATAGCAAAGGGTGTAAGTTCAACCTCAGCGGTTCGGCTCGATGTCGTTTATGTGTTATTATTTTTGACTCGGATGTTATGCTCTTATCTTTAATAACTTCTTCTTTTTTCTATAGCTCTGTCTTAATAAACTTCATTTAACACAGAGTTCGGGAGCTTCCGTCCCAATCGAACTAGGTGGCCAACATTTTGGCTAAAATGAGGGCCACACGTACAGAAGATACTTAGGTTAGCATTTGTTTATGTTTTCTAAGGATCGTCGACGATCGGTTTACGAACCAAGACGCCGACGGTCTGGCGGCCGTATTAATCGATGGCTCTAGTGTACGTAGTGTGTGTGTTTCGCTGTGCTCGTAAGCGAGGGCGAACTAACGTGAGTGTGTCTATCCCTACTCGTGTGGTGTGTAGGGTCTGATGTCGGACCCCTTCCTCGTCCGGGTCAGCGTCTTCTTGACTAGATGCGTTTGGATCTGCTGAGAAATTTGCTGCTTTTGCCAGTAGGGGGTTACTATGGTTGACTACTTTATCTATGTGCTTGCGGGTTAACTTTTTAAAGTGTTCTGTGTAGGTCTACGTTGCGTTAGTACCACTGCGCCCCGTTGGCGCGGCGGATGAATTTATTTTGCACAACCTGAAGTATGTTCGGGAGTGTGAAGTATGCGTGAGCGAAAACTTGGCATGCATACGCCATGATTGGTCATATGCATACCTTGTACAATAGAAGTTTATATTTAAGCGACATTTGTCTGTAAGAATTCGCTAGATGATAGAGTCTGGTCGTAAAGAAACGAAGCCTTTCTCCTAGCGCCCTGAATATGACTTTTGAACGACATGTTGCAGTCGAACGTCACGCCTACGTATTTGGCCTTCCTTTCCCGTGGGATCGGCTGGCCAACCAAGTAGAGTTTTAGTTTCCCTAGTGTCTGGTGTCGGCCAGCGGGCCTTATCCTGACGCCTGGGTTGAGGACCGGGGTATCGTGTAATCACGACGTATAATCTACCGAACGTCGATTCTCCATTTACGAAACCATTTTCTAAACGATTGATCGAGTTGTGGAGCTTTTTAAAGATATAATTTGGTCTTAGCGACAAACAATAGAGGGCGCTGTTATTGGCGAAAAGTGCTAGATTGACATTGTCGGGCTTTTGTAATATCGCTCGTGTAGAGCGTAAATAATAGAGGTGATAGGACCAATTCTTGTAGGACGCCCGCTTGGAGCGGTCGGCTTGTAAACAGGGTGTCTCGACTCGATATCGAAAAGCGATTCGACAAGTAGGCTTGGATGATGTGAACCAGCCTGTACGGCACTTTGAGGTATACAGCTTGTAAATCAAGCCGTTGTGCCAGACTTTGTCAAATGCTTTTGCGACATCGAAGAAGACGGCCCCTGCGGTACGGGGTTTGGATTGATGAAGACCGTTCAGAATGTATTCCATCAGGCGATAGATTTGGTCGGGACACGAGTGCTTCGGACGAAAACCGAATTGCTCGTCTGGGATGAGGTTATTGGAAAAGGCGTGGTCTTTCAACCGGAGAGAATTATGCGTTCATATAATATGCCCAAGCAATTGAGCAAGCTAATTGGACGATAACTCGTGGGTACGATAGAGGGTTTGTTCGGCTTGGGAATACCGATGATGATGGCTTCTTTCTAGGCATCAGGAAAAGTACAAGTTGATTCTAAAATATTTAAAATGTTGACTAATACACAGACAATAGGGTCTTGAAATTTTGGAGTTCTATTTGAGATCCGGTCTGGGCCATGTGCCGACCGGGGTTTAAGACCCTTATAATATCGCGGACCTCCTCCGGGGTCACTGGCTTTAAATTATCACGCTCTGGTGGTAAGGCAGCCCTAAGTTCGACTAAACGGTTCACCTCCGATAGGTGGGCCGGGTCGACGTGTGCGCGAGATGTCGTACATTGCTCTTCTAGCGTATCGGCTAAGCATTTGGCCTTTTCGAAGTCATGGAACGCTAATAAGCCCCTGGCGGGCTTTGATAATGGCGGCATGGCGTCGCGGGGATCTGACTTCATACGTCGAGCCAACTGCCAATAGGCAGTGTGCGATGGCTCTAAGTCTTCCGTCAGACCTAACCACGATCCTTTGCGGTGTAATTCTATCTCGTCTCTGAGCTCTAACTGAAGTTTTCTAAAGCGATATCGGTTTGACTCAGACTGATAGTGATAAAACGTTCGCTTGAGTGTATTTTTCTCTCTTATCAGACATCGAATACTGAACGGCAAGCCAAAGTTGCGGTCACCCGAAACCTTGACTATCCTTTCGGAGTCGTCGATGGCTGATGAGATATGCGTTGTGATGCTGTCGTTGGCAATATACGCTTTGTCTATACTATCAATAGCCTCCGGTAGGTTAGAGCAACTTTGGGGGTCCATAGCCTTGAGTTTGCGTTCAAGACAATGCCAATTTTTACGGTTTTGGCGTAGGGACGCACGCCTTGGTCCAATTTGCATAAGACCGGCAAGTTGTCAAAGTCCCAGAGTGCCTCTATCGATCGACATCGAGCGGATTCTCAACTATGCGGGCTATAGTTCAGGCCTATGCCTGAGTCTGAGTATCTAGTGGGGTCCGGAGCTATTATATTTATGTTGGGTGGCTCCTCAAGTCCCAGCAATATATTGCCATTAATGTTTCGCGCATTCAATTCCAGTGGGGATGTTTGCTAACTTCTTTGGGGACAGATACACGGAAACAAGTACAAGCGGCCTGTGGCCGGTGAGTGCAATCTGACACGCTGTCCCTCTAAGTTAGTTAGTGTAGGTATGTCTAATGGTAAAATGGTGATGAATAGGCTTCGTCCTTGGGCCCCGCTCACCGAGAGTCTGGCGCCGCAGTTGGTTTCGGCTATCGCCGAGGCTTTATTCCCACAGCGAGAGGAACACGGCACCTTCAATGGTCCCAAATGGCACGGAGAGGTCGATCCAGTCCCGGAAGCGCCAGAAGTCACCACGGGAGAGTTCGGTGCAGCCCTTCTAAAGTTGAGGGGCAAACGCACCGCCCCGGGTCCCGATGGCATTCCAGGACGCGCGTTAGCACTGGCCTTAGGGGACGCCCTGGAGCCCAGAGCGAGGGCGATGTTTTCCGCCTGTCTGGCTCAAGCCTTAATACCACAGAGGTGGAAGACAGGCAGACTCGTCCTCATCCAAAGGAGAGGCGTCCTGCGGACTCGCCCTCGCCTATAGGCCGATCGCGTTGCTGGACGATGTAGAAAACTCTTGAGAGAATCGTGGCGGCCCGCATCGTCCAGCACCTGGAGCACGTCGGTCCAAATCTGGCGGAGTGGCGTATGGCTTCCGCAAGGGCCGGTCGACCGTCCACGCGATGCTGCGGGTCAGGTCCCTGACGCAGGATGCGGTGTCCCGGTGTAGGGTGTTTTGGCGGTGTCACTCGACATCGCCAACGCATTTAACACCCTGCCCTGGGCCCATAAGGAGCTCCGATACCACGGGTGCCTCCCTACCTGCAAAGGTGATCGGGGCCTACCTGTCGCATCTACGTGTCGAGTTCCCGTGACGAGATGGGCTCCGGACCATCGAGTGTCGTGTGAGTTCCACAGGGTCGGTGTTGGGACCGCTTCGTGAACGTTGGCTTTGACTGGTGCTACGTGGCGGCAACATCGAGGGTGTCGACGTCACTTGTTACGCGGACGACACCGTCGTCACCGCCCATGGCACCAATTTTCGCAGGGCTGCGATTCTCGCCACTGCCGGGCATCCGGCGGCTAGGACTAGAGGTGGCGCTCGAAAAATCCGAGGCCCTTTACTCTTACGGGCCTCGGAACGCCCCTGCGGACGCCCACATAATCGTTTGCGGCGTCCGCGTCGACGTCAAGCCACAATGAAATATCTCGGCCTAGTCCTAGACCGCCGATGGAAGTTTTGCGCCCATTTTGAGCGCCTCGCGCCTAGAGTGGCGAGCAGCGGCAGCTCTCGGCAGACTGCTCCCAACACCGGAGGACCCAGCAGCTCCTGTCGCCGCCTGTACGCGAGTCGTCAGGTCCAGGTCCTGTGGGCACCGTGTGGGCCGACACCTCCAAAAGAGAGTACGGCAATACTGAGGAGAACCCAGAGGGTGTTGGCGATCCGGGCCGTACGGGGCTACCGGACCATCTCCGGCGAGGCGGCGTGCCTGTTGGCTGGCTCCTTGCCCTGGGACCTGGATGCAGAAATCCTCGCGTCACTCTTTTTCTGGCGCGAGGAGGCAAGGTCTCGGGGCTTCAGGCCAGCCCCAGAAGAGATAAGGGGGCGCAGAGACGAATTGCGCTCCCTTGCAATACAGGAGTGGGAGCTGCGGCTGGAGCACCCCAGCGCCGGCCGTCGAACAATAGAAGCCATACGCCCCGTTCTTAAGTGGTGGCTAGAAAGAGGACATGGCTCCCTAACGTTCCGCGCGACGCAGGTTCTCTCGGGACACGGCTGTTTCGGGAGGTACCTGTGCCGCGTGGCCGGTAGGAGCCTACAGAGGAGTGCCACCACGGGCGTATGTGCCGAAGAGACGGCCCAATACGCGCTGGAAGAGTGCCCAGCCTGGGTCGAGCAACGCCGAGAGCTGCGTAGTGTCGTGGGCACGACCTTTCGCTTCCTGCTGTAGTACGCAGGATGCTAGAGAGCGAAGGTCGGGGCGCCGTCCTTGCTTTTGCGAGGACGTGATGGCCCGGAAGGAGGCCGCGAAAGGGACAGGGAGGCCGAAGAGTGGCGTAGCGCGCAACCTTCCCCTGACACTGAGCCCTGGGCGGCGCAAGAGGGTGCCCGCCGTCCAGAGAAGGGCTCAAGAGGGAGGGCCGTGCTGTTTGTTCCGGCACGGCGCCTAAAGCGACGTTCCGGGTGTCCCAACACACCCGGTGAGAAGAGGCCCGAAAGAGGCGAGGGCTACGTCGCGCCGGGGTCGCCGAAGACGTCATCAGCGCCCGCGGCCCCGGCTACAGCGACACGCGAAAGGAACAACGTTGGTTTTAGTGGGTATACCGGCCGCTCCATCTTGGTCCGGGAGTCCACATATCCCCGCTGCCCCTCACTTTGGCGGCGGGGAATCGCTGTTATTAAGCAGGTAATGGATATTATTATTCTTGATTTGTAAATCAGTGTATCACCTAGCGGTCCTGACAACCTATTGTTTCTAATTATGTTATAGCCACTGATTCTAGGATTGGCTATTGACGGTTTTAAAGAGGTCTCTTGTACTAGAAATATGTCTATACTATAATCCTGCAAGTATTTGGCGTTTCAGATCGCTGCTTCTAAGGCCGTTCGCGTTAAAGTACGATACGTCTAGGGAGCGCGGTTTTATCCTACCTAAATTAGTAGCCATCTTATACGTTAACCTACTTGTTTGCGACTGTTTCGGTTCTTATTTAAACTTGCTTAAAGCCTCTAAGATTTCGGCGTGAGCGAGCAAGACGTTTATTTTTTCAATTGGGCCGATTGTAATATGCATTTTATAGTCCATATGACATGTTTACGGTTTGCGCGAATTCGAAATATTTCGTGATAACATCAACGGCTGAACGGGCAGGCGTAATTACCGGGCTACGATTCCGGATGGGTGTTACAGAAGGCGACAGCGTGGGTGATTTATCCAGCCCACCAGCGAACGTGGTGTCTTTGCCTTCGGTTACGAGGCGCTTGTATCCAGCGTGGATTTTTGCCCAGTCATCGGGGTCGGTTGCGCGGAAATACGAATATATATGCTCACGGTAGTTTGCGGGGTCGTACTTGTCCAAGTTAGCCATTGGGGCATTCCTCGCCGGCATGGTGAACAGTTTATCTAGCCCACCCATGTGGGGAGGAGGTGTGTGCCTATAAAAACCACAAATCTAAGCGCTTTCGGAGCGCTAGGTGAGTACCTAGCTGCCACCTAACACAGCAAGCACAAGTTAATATTAAAAGCAAAATGACACGTGGAATTTTTGTGTGTCGTGTGTTTTACTTACATACAGTACTGGAACCTGCCTGCGAGCACTACCACACTAACACATATCAAACATTAACTGTCAGACTCGACTTTGAAGCTTGCCGGACGATACACAGCACTAATTGCACTGGCACTTGTGCCTAACGCGGCAGCACTGTCACGCCGACTGTTTGACTTCAACTTGGAATACGCTTACGCGAGAATAACGCATCTGCGGGAGTGCAAAAAGAGAGGTCCGCACTTTGCGTAGGCTCAGCACGAACTGTTATGTGTTATCCTACACTACTAAGTGTAGGGTGTGTTTGCCTACTGCATGGGTGACGGAACCTATTTAGCCTTGGGGGCGTTAAATAAATTGTTGTATTTAGCAAGAATAGTGAGCCAAGCCATAGCGTTGCCGGCGGAGGAAACCATAGTCTCTAGAGTCCTCTAGATCACATATTTAACAACTTCACAAACAGTGATGCATCTTAATTATTGCAGCCATTTCTATGGCTGGCATACCGAGCATTTAAAGCGATGGTGGGCCTCACCTGTGCGCTCGAAGTCAGCTCCAGTGCTATCTGTTGCCATTTGGGGTGGAACTGCCGGACGTGGGAAGAACGGAGGGGAGGGACAGCGCAGGGAAGCCTGGCCGGATGGCCGGCATTTCACGTAGTTAACGCACGCTAGGGGCTCGAAGGTTGCAAGGACTTCTTTGTCCTTGGATCTGGGGCAATCATTGGCGCCGAGGCAATTAACGCTAGGAGGGTAGGCGTAACAGTTACGAAAAGCGTGACCGTATAAGTGGCAATTGTGACACTGCCCGGAGAGTCCGTCCGAGAGTGTCCGCCAAAAATTAAAATGACCGATTTCACAGAAATGGGGAACGTCAGATATGAGTTTATCTTCTTTAAAAGTGACCAGCATCATGACAAAAGGGCGTTTGGTACGTAGGTGGTATATTTTTATACCGAGGGGCCGGGTGGTTTTGGGGTTTGATAGCATATATGTCTATACTAATGGTAGCTAACATTTACTGATAAATCGAGAGACGGTAGAAGATATCGAATTATATGTTAACTACAGTTTTAAATTTAGTAATTATTAATATATACAATTATGTATACATACAGGCATGTACAATAAAACATACACATGCACATAATAAATACATCCAAATATAATTCCGTGAATTTCTATAACCTTTATTTTTTTGATCGTTACGCCATGTTCTTTCATTTTTAATAATCCTCGGCCATAGTGATCTACGCTTCCAAAAAAAACCTGTGAATTACGTCGGTACGGTGATTGGAACATAAGACAATATCGTTATTCATAGAACGCAGATCTTTGTTCCTGACAGCACCAAAGACTACATAGTTAAAAATTGAAGACAAATGTGTTAGCGAAGAAGAAGATTATAAAGAAGAGGAATCGAGCCATCAGCGACGTAATTGTTTACGAACTATTGCAGTTGTGATCGTAACTTAAAAAACTAAGATATAAAAGATCAAATTAAATGCTAATTTTAAAATTGACTAAGTTTACTGATTCATTGTTTCGTTTGAAGTCTATTATCGGAAAAAATATTGCACGAGTAAAACTTTGGTTTTGGAATTCATCGTAAAGTCACACTCAATGGCTTTCTGAAAAACTCGCATTAGTAAACCAACCATTAACCTCAATTATTATCTAGTATGAAGAATATTAATTTAATTATTATGTAATATATTGAAATTTTTGTGTGTTTGAAATTATTTAACTTAAGAAAAATGCCTATTCCAATAAAAGAATTTATTGAATATGTCTTGCTGGCAACATGCTTATCTAAAAAATTATATGTAGAAGTCCTTTAGAGCACAGATTTGAAGTACCTTTTAAAGTAAATAAAGTATTAAAATAGATCAGCCGCTAAGGAAACCTTAGTGCTGTGAGATTTGCGCCACGAAAGAGTAAAAAAATAAGAGCTAAAAGTTATTTGGTTTCATTAGAAGATACTTGTGATAAGTTAAACTTGTTGCCAATGATGCTGTTAAGAATATGATGGATATTCATGTCGCGTTACCGTGTTACCAGCGACTCCATGGTGAATGTAAAGTAATTTCATCCGAAATATTAATTTAAATTAAACGCTGTAATAGGCCATATTGCTACTATATTATATGGACAATGTAATCGAGATACGTATTAGATAAAAATTGATGCTGTATGTGTTTAATTACAACATCACATTCGAAACATCTAAATTTATTAGAATTTATCTACAATATAATGCTTTATCTATTAAAAAAACGACTTCACATCCGTTGCATACCTTTAAAAACCTTAAGCATATATAGGGGCCAACACACATAGAAGCGACTTTGTCCTTAGTTTAAATTAAGGCCCATTCAGTTTTATTCGGATAACATAAAGCACCAAGTCAAGAACCGCACGTAATCTACAAATTGGTCAAGGCACGCCACTGTGTGTACATGTTAGTATTTTCTAAGACAATATTGAAATACAAAGACTTAAAAACTTGTAAATAAGAAAACAATGAAAAACTTATTGCAACTTTTAAAGTTAACATAATCTTTTTAAAGTAAAAAAATAAGTTTATAAGTTTTGGGTTAAAAACGGAACCCTAAAAAATACAGTTATAAGTTTAAAATTGTGCCCAGTCAAATATAAAATATAATGAATTTTTTTTATAATTACATAATACGTTCTTACAAATGTTTAAATACAATGATCATTATTTTCTTTAAGAATTTATGAAAGAATTGGACAAAGAACTCCTGTTAAGTTTTCTATGCCAGTACTTCTCAGGTCCTTTATTTTCGGAACCGTTAACTAAACTTACAAGTAATCGACAGTAATGTTAATATTGCATTGAAGCCTGACTCTTGATGAAATAACCTATTACAAATTTACTAAACCTGAAACCTAAGCTTAACCAATTTTTCGCTGGTTATAAGGACTCAATAACTTTTAAATACACTAGTACACATGTATAAAGGATTAAACGCATGTTCTAACAACATACGCTTAGAATATAAAGGCCTCATTACTATGGACTCTGTCGAAGATCTAAATGTAAGGAAGATATAAAACGTGATAAATAACGCAAAAAAAAGTATTTTCATTTATTATACTGTAGCATCAGTTTATACAAAAAAAAACTATAACAAATTAGATCCGTTACCAAACATTATTTTAAATAATACATTGCAAAATATGTGTGATTAACGTTTAAAAAATATATTGCATTTTACAATACTTTATAATCTCTAACATAATAAAAAAGGAAACAAAATTAAATTTAAATTATATTCCAATATTATTGTAATAAGTATTACTTTAGCAACAAATGTATGTACCGTATATTATAAACGAGTGGTTCAACTTGGTACTACAGTCGTCAAGAGAGCCTCGACAGACACTGACATCGATATGTGTTTTCTTAAAAGTTTTTTATTGTTTTTCATTGTATTATAGTACCAGTGACAATTGTGTGACCAGTATTCGAAATTGTAACACAAAGGTGATTATATGCACGTTGTATTATTTATATATAAGGTTTTTAAAATAATTTAACAGTAAGTGCTTAGCAAATTAAGTAAATTAAAAATAGTAAACGTATATATTTGGCAACCGATACAAGGATATTTCTTGTTGATTTTTTCCTTGTAGTGATGATGATGCTATGTGTTTGTATCTGATTTGTATTATTGTGTGAAACAGGATTAGTAGCCGGGTGCCGGTTCCGAATCTAATTTATATTCGTTTTTTATTATTACCTCAATTTATATGGCGTTTGTAACGAACTATGTTGCCACAAATAATTTAGAATCACATATACAAGCATAAATTTTTGTTATAACGGCCAACTTAATTAAAGACTAATAGCTCGTTTTATAATTATATCATATGCCCATGTAATAAAACAAGTTACTTAGTGCATTTGTCATTATGCATTTACGTCAACCCAACAGATAATCATATGGTTTTCACCTAGATGATTCATGTGGTGCGTTTGCGTATAGAACTCATGCATGCCTTTCATAACACGCTTTGCGAAATGCAAAGATTGTTGATTGTTTCACTATTGATGATATTCTAAGACAGCTTTATTTCGTTCGATGAACTTTCTATTCTATTTTAGATATACAAACGTTTGGCAACATGACTTGAAAAGCTTTTTAAATATTTTAGGCAGGTGCTAACATATGCAACAAAGGACATTATTATTATATGTTTTTCACTATATAGTTCATGTTACTTCGCCAACTTTTATGAATTACACTTTAATTTAAGCGTTGTAAAATATTGTTTTTAATCCTTTGCATAGCGAACATGTGGATTATCGTCATAACGTAAATGAGTATTTTTTTTGTGTTTTAGATATCATAACACAAAACTGTTATAATGGGGCCAAAATATTAGCTTTAACCTTTATTATTGCGGGAGTGGTAGAAGTTTTAAATGGACAAGCACAAACAGGTAAGCTGTTTTTATTATCTTGTTTTTTCAAATATACTTATGTAATAAGCTAATATTCTACAAAAATAAAAACGTTTTATCCAGACTAGACGATATGGATTTTAATGCTGAGTAAATTCAATTAAATAATTTAATTTAAGTAAACTTGACTTTCAAGTTTTATAATTAGTTTTACACACACTTCTTTGAATTCTTAAATGTTATTTTAAATAGCAAAGAGCTTCAAGTGAAAAATATTATTTAGGATGATTCTTATTGCCAGAGGCCTTGAAAACCCTTTTGCGTATCTGACGGACTTGCAAATCGTTCACATAATGGTAGAAAATTTCTTGACACTATATTCCGTAGAGTAATTTGTTTAAGCAGCAAATATTATTCCAACACCTGATGAACATCACTTTTAGAGTATTATTATTTTAGAGTAGTATTATTATTTTTTACACCAACAAGCAAATGTATGTTTCCAATTTAGCAACTACTAAATGTTTTTATTACCTTTTTAGGGCCAAAGCATGGCAAAGTTGTGATGTGCTACTTTTCATCATGGTCCATATATCGAGAAGAACCGGCAAAGTTCGACATAAAAGATATTGCTCCCTCTTTTTGCACACACTTGCTGTATTCATTTGCTACCTTGGATGAGAACACTAACAAAATCACAGGATCTGGTAAATATTACAAATAGTTTGAAATAATATAAGAGCCCGACTTTATTTAAGCCTAACTCTCTGGACATACATGTTCGCTTATTTTATTTGATAACTGGCTGTTGCCTGAGACTTCATCCGCGTGGTAATTAGCCAGAACAAACAAACAGACAAAAATAAATAACTGATGCGTAAACAAAAGCATTTAAAAGAACAGTTGAAAAATTACAAAGATGTTATTTATTCTTTTGACATATAGGAGACCTTAGATTGAATTAAGAGAAAAAATAAAGAAACTAAGGTTTACTCAAAAGCTGATAAATATTGTTATAAACTGTTATATATTCGACAACTTGACAACTTTATAATTTCAAAAATTTTGTTGCAGAAACGTATACGTTGTCCCATTAAAGGTCAACTTATTCTTTACAATCCAAATCGTGGAATAATTTATTTAGGTTGTTTCCTTGTTAATTCATTTACTTATGCTATTAGTATTATAATGTCTAATGTAATCATTTCATACAATCATTTGTTCGTATAAGTTGTCAAATGCGAAAAATAACGAAGCAATTATTTGGAGCCCAGGTTATATGCCGTACGACTAGCACGTTTTTGGTGGACAAACATCGTATTAGCATCTGCTGCATTACACAAGCTGTACTTTTACTATATAAATAGCGAAATATACTAAACGGACAGTCTTCACATAATCATCAATTGACTATATTACATATGCTGCAGAACTAAAGATAGTGGCGTGATTCCCAGGCTAAAGTCTGATTCTATACACAATATAGAATATATATACGATACGATATTTCGACTCGGCTTCACAACATCCTAATAAATTGGTACTAAGCGCCGCCACTTACGTGCCAAGCGAATCCCTTAGGTATCACAATGAATTTAGGCGAACGCGCCATGTTCTTACTGGACCGGATGATCAAGGAAGCACTTGTGCTAACACTGAGTCAGAACACATATTACCCTCGCTGTCGAGGGCAATAATTCACTCCATTCAGTAGATATCGGCACGAACCAGGCCGATTTTCACCAATTAGATAGGGTGGTGGTGGGAGGTTATACATCCTATTAAATAGGTCCTCAAAGCAACTGATCGAGCCGAAGTTTCGCCCACATGGGCGCCTTCGATATATGTTGCTGAAGGGTCAAGATCAGCTGCTGATATAGCCGTGGTTCGGCCGACCTGGGCACCGTCGATACAGCTCACTAACAGAATAATTAATTGGCATCCCGAGACGGGTCGCTCAGAGCTAAGCCACAGAAAAGAGGTGAAGCCTGTGCACGCTCAATGTTGCACAGCCCCTCGACTCCGTTGGGTAGTGGATAACTACACCATCGTGAAATCATACCAAAAAAATCAATTAAAAGCCGTTTTGTGCGCATGAAAAATGCCTATGATATCATTCAATTCTTCTCACACAAAGTGATTCGGTAACGGTTTTAGAAGATACTCACAAAAGCTATTTGGTGTAAAACTATATGCAAGTATATGAAATTACTGCAATACAAAATAATATATACATAAAATTTATTTTATCTTGTGAATTTCAGATACTGACTTTAGACAATTGGGCGCCCTGAAAATAAATAATCCCCATCTGAAATTAATAGTATCTTTAGGTGGCTGGGGTGATGGCTCCCTAAAGTATTCCAATATGGTAGCTAAAAGTAACTCTAGAGCACAATTTGTTAGAAGCGTTCTCGAGTTTATGAAGTAAGTATAACAATTAAAACAAGAGTAAATTAGCTTCGAACTTTATAAGGATATTAAAATTAAATATGCAGTTTTTATACTCTTTATGTAATCCACAAACCAATCATATTGGTGAAATAAATATTTACTTGGGACTGTCTTTTAATTATCTTATTTCTCGATTTGAGGATTTTTTAAATTAAAGCGAGGAGTTTAGCGAATGTTCAACCGATGGTGACATACAACACAAAAATATCAGTATAAAAGCTTAACATCAAAAGCCAAAATTCCACTCCCCGTTTTCTATGGTTTATCCATTATTTATCCTTTATTCATCATGGATACCGTGCTGTTCAAACAGAAGACAATAGTGTTTAAACACTACTGCTTTACGGCGGAAATAGGCTTTGTTGTTGTACTTCTACATACGGACCTCTGTAACTAGGACCTGGTACCATCAGGCAAATAATGTTAAAATTAATTCTTTACAGCATGGTACTCATTTGACGGATTAAGCATGCATTGGAAGTATCCAACTCTGAGAGATGGTAGACCGGAAGACAGGATTAACTTCGTTACATTAATGAAAGTAAGTACTTAGGAGTACAATTTACTTTGTGATAAGATGTAAACATTGTTTCTCAATAAAATAATCGTAGTCTTAATATGAAGAATAATAACATTCTCTCGACACCACACCATACACAACGAATACAATCTACGATTATGATTGACTACAAAAGAGAGAATAATTTTTTGAACAATTTATCCTGGTTATCTGGTTGGTATCAATTTTTTTTGACGTTTAATAAAGTAAAAGATGTATTTTTCAACTTTGTAATTTTATAACAAACTTATCAATAATCGGAATGAACAATATATACTTTTGAAGGAAATCGAATGCAATAAATAAAATATCTCTTACGTTTGTTACCTTGATCAGATATATTAAGTTAAGTGTCCTTGCAGTTTTATATTTAAAGAAGAGTTGAAACTTACTAACTAATATTTTCGTTTTGTATTGTAACTCTTATACGAACTGCCTCCGTAGCCTAGTGGTAAGGGCGTGCGCTTTAGAAACCGGAGGTCGTGGGCTCGATCCTGCGGGGACTCAACAAATTTTCATTGTTGTTACCTACTTAGTCAGGGAAATTTGGGCCGTTCATCCTGAAAAGTAAGATGATGCCTCGGATGGGCATGTAAAAAGTCGGTCCACTCACCAACCCGCATTGGGCCAGCGAGGTGGGATACGGTCCAAAAAGCTCCCTAAATGGAATAGGCGTGCATTAGGAGAGGCCTATGCCTAGGGATGGACTAACACAAGGCTGATGATGATGGTGATGAACTGTTTCTATAATTCGCGTAACTTTTTTCTTACTTAGGAGCTGAAAGAAGCATTCAATCCATACGGATACATACTTACTACTATAGTTCCAGGATACAAGTTTATACTGGATTCAGCTTATGATCTACCCAATATTAACAAATATGTGGACTTCATACACCTGTTGGCTTATGACTACCACGGTGCCTGGGACCGAACTGTTGGTGCTAATGCACCTCTGGTCGGCCTAAACGACGATGATATTTATAGTGTTGTAAGTAATTTAAAAATTGTCGTTCTTATTTACAGTTACATTAACGAACAACAATTTTACAATTGTGATATTTGTGGAGTGATATAAAAAACAGATTAAGTATCACTTCAGTTAATGCTCTCAACATTAAAGTAAAATGCTATGTTATACTCTACTTTTAAAAGCTTAACTCTTTTTTAAAATTGCTAGTTTACACTAATTTTTAAATGTCAATAGTGCTTTTATTATATTGAATGAATGCTTAATTTAGAAAAAATCTTAAATCATTCTTGCAGACAGTTCCTATGATCTATTCAATATTTTGCAGAAATATATTTATTTATGCTATCACTCGGAAATAGAAGAATGTTAATTTAGTCAAAGAGTACAAATAGTGATCTACTACAAACATAATAACCATGTCTATTAATATAAATAAAAATAACTAAGAATGCCATGCCTTAATTTTTCTGTTCTGATCAACAAAAATTAAGTATAAAGATAGAACACCGTCGACGATTTAACGCATTATTTTTTCTATTAATGCCTGAGGAATATATAACATTTGCATATAGTAACTAAAATCAACTCCCCAGGATTATGCTATTAAGTACATGTTATCCCAAGGAGTCAGCCCTAAGAAATTAATCCTCTGCCTTTCTTTGTATGGACGTACCTTTATATTAGAAGAACCTGAAGTGGAAAATATTGAGTTTGGTCGCACACTGGCACAGAGCGAGGGTTTTACAGGTCCGATTACAAATCAAAGGGGTTTCATGATCTACAATGAGGTAAAAATTTACGTATCCAATTTAATCTATCTATATATATATATAAGAGATTCCCACCAATATATTGACTCATCACGATATCTCTGGAACCATAAAGCGCAGCGACTTGAAATTTGGTAGGAACATTTTTTTTTGCCGAGTAGAGGTCAGCTAAGAACGAATTTTACGAAAGTCCATCCACAAGGGGTGTTGGGGGTTGCTACTATACTATAATATGAAACTGGTCTCATCAACAATTTTTACTTTTAATTATATTACTGATAAGTAAGATACTATTGATTACTACTTGCCTCTTGTTATAAATATTGTTTCATCGTTCTATTTATTTGTTAAATTTAAATTTGAAACAAGGAGTGACCGAGCTGAGAATATATTAGACTCCTTTTCCTATTAATCTAAGTATGGATGAGGCCTATTACTTGATTTGCTATGTATTATTTTTGCAGCAGTTGATAGCACGCGAAATATTTTTTTTTAATTCGTGAAATATTTCATGACTGATCCCCATTTAAACACGAACGTAATTATTTACTTTTTTTTTATAAATATTTTCGCAGATTTGTGACGAGTTGACCAAAAATAGTGGAGAGTGGACCCAACATTGGCACGATCAAGCTTCCGTGCCGTACGTTCGAAACAAAGAACGTGTTATAACATACGACAATGCGCGTTCTTTAGCAATAAAAGTAAAGTAAGTTATTCATTTAATATTTCTAGAAAGTTTTTAATACATTATTAAATAAAATGACTTTTTACGGATTTCATCGCGTTTATTTTACATTTTAAATTCCCAACGTTTCGAACATTTTCCAGCGGCCGTGGTCTACCCCGTATCTTTTAATAAATAATGTGTAGTATTGGCGTAAACAAAAAAATGAATTATAAATTTACAATAATTATGTATTTATTTATTAGCTTAGTAATTATTCAGTCCATCAGAATAAGATAAGTGTAAAATTAAACATTTATATTTACTTAATACATTTGTGACGGTAGCTTTGCGTTTTACACGTCGTAAACTATTGTTAAGGTAATAGTGGATGGATGAGAAGCCGACTTCAAGACAGTCTTGGTATAGTGGTTTTAACAAATATAAAGTAGAGCTATCTATACTACGCCACTGATATGTATGAATGTGTGAACTGTTACAGGAAGGCAGTGAGTTATGATCTGGCCGGTGTGATGGTTTGGGCCATCGACTCAGATGACTTCAATGGTTTATGTGACACGGAGCCTGAGTACGTTTCAGTATCATTTTCTGACCTACACCGCGTCGCACAGATATTCAATCAAATGGCTAAGAATCCGGCATTAAAGAGGCTCTTAAAGGACGTCAATATAACAGACGGTACGTTCTCTATTAGATACAAGTATAGTAATAACTGACACACTGTTAATTGCTATATGTAAACTTGTTTTGTTTGATCCAGCACAAAAACTCGAAATGCTCAGCAATCAATCCGCAGTTACGCATAAAACCCATTTATGGTCCACTGAGTCAAACTCAAAATACCCACTGTTGCGGGCTATTGACAAATCAATAACTCTAGCGATAGAAGAAAAGATGATTATGATCGACATGATGGATGTGATGAAAGAAGAACAAAAGTGGATAACACAATCGTCTGGCACGACTAAGAATCCTTTAGAAGTAACTTGTTATTTTTGTTTTATGTAAACAGTCAGTTATTTAATATAAACTTTCTATAGCGATTACTTTAATATTTTAGAAAACAAAATAAAAAAGTCTATCAAGGACAATGTGTTTGTATTTTTATTTATTGATAAATATAAGAACATCGTTACGATGTTCTGATGATAGCAAGTGTCAGTACCCATAAACATACCACGTTTCAGTAAGTTTATTCAATACATTTTGAAAAATTAATGTCGTTTATGCTGGAACATAGGTTCATTCAGTATCAAAGTAATACTTTGCCCTTTCCCAGTCGAGCATAATACTCAAAATGTAATGTCATATTTTCTAACTAATTGTTGAATATGTCCGAAACTTCAATAAGAATTGGTGCAGAGAAATTACCTATCTTTGAAGTCTTATCCAGAAACAAGGGGTGCCGAAGATGACATCACTTTAAGTCTTGATTAAATTAGGCCGACTAACGGAAAGTTACATCCCGTGTGACCGTTTCGGATTTTTTTGGAAGAAATTTTTTCAACTCAGAAAATCACCAGACCTGTCTTCCTCATTAAAAATTCCTAATGCCCATCCATTGTGGTTTTAGACCTATCCCACCACCCTGGTAAGAGGGTTTCGGTGGTTTTCTTCACACTAATTTCAAAAAATTCAAATATAATAAATAACAACAAGAAAAAATAAATATATAATCAAATTGGTTAATTTAAAAAGAGAGTTGGCCAACTAAAGGGAAAAACTGGTGGGTTCTTCTTATTCTTATGTATTCAAGTTGTGCTTCTGAGACCTGTGTCTGTGTGAAGCTTCATCTATTACTGAGTTCGGAGATTGCGAGATCCCTCGAACTTGGTAATAAACATTAAAGTGGCCACACGCATTTAGAATGCGTGGTTGATTTGAAGAAGTCGCTTAGGATCATCGACGCTCGGTATACGGACCAGGGCGGCGACGTTCGTCGACTGTTTAATCGATTCCGGGGCGGTGAGAACCGCCCTGGAACAGTGTATCTCATGTACGCGGTGTGTTGGTCTCGCCGTGCTCTTGAGCGAGGTAGACCTAAAAGTGTGTGTGTTATCCCTACTTGTGTGTGTAGTATCGTGTGGCGGGACCCTTGGAAGTCCAGAATTCCTAAGCCCCTTCTTCATCTGGGTCTAGAGTATATTACAGGGACGTCGTTTCCTACTAGAGGCATCTGGTTGCGTGATAATTTGCAGCGCTTACCATCAGAGGTTCTTTGCGTTTCGATTCTTTCAAGAATTTTTGATAGTGTTTTAAAATGAGCGCTAATGTCGGCATCTTGCAATCGCTGCAAGTCGACATTTTCTTTGATAAGACTCTGCTCAGTAGCTCGTCGTAAAATTTATTTTGCACCACCTGTAGTTGATTTAAGTGGTGGGAGGATATATGGCAAAAGATTGGCAACATATGTCATTATCGGCCGTATGCAAAGCTTATATAATAAAAGTTTGTAATTAGAGGCATTTTGCTATTTTGTTGGTAAGATAGTAGAGACGATGCGAGACATAAGCGACTTTCTCCTAACATCTTTGACGTGAACTTTGAAGCTCATGTTACTGTCGAAATGTACCTAAATATTTGGCTTTCTTCTCCCAGGATCAGTTTGCCGTAAAGGTTCAATTCCGGTGTTTGTCTACATCGAGCATTATGTGCGGTTTTGGAACGGACGTGTGGTAGGACGAGTGAGTCAGCTCTGACAGAAGACCGATTAAAGTATATTGCTACACTTTTTCGGATTCACATCAATCCTCCATTTGCGAAACCAATCGCCTGGCTATTGATTGCATTGGGTTTGCTGGTGATAAGGGATGGTGAGAAGAGGAGTAATGAGGGCGGTGTCGTCTGCGAAGCGCAAAGGTTAACGTAGAACTTTTAGAGATATCGCTAGTGTAGCGTGAATAACAGGGAGAAGAACGGAGCCTTGTGGCACGCCCGCTAGCAGGGCGTCTGGTTGACGGGTGCCTTCTCTCGATATCGAAAGAGCGATTCGAAAGGTGAAACTGTATGTGCCAAGCCTGTCAGGCACTGAAGAGTATAACTGAGAGTAAGCCGTTGTGCGGGACTTTATCGAATGCCTTCGCGACATCGATAGAAGCATTCCCCGTGTAATGGGATCTAAGGCCTGACTTTGTTTTGTCGGCCCGTCAGAATGTATTCTGTGAGGCGATAAACCTGGTCGGAGCAGGAGTGTTCAGGACGAGAACCATTGTTCGTCTGGTAGGAGGCCATTGGAAAAACGTAATCCTTTAACCTCGACAAGATTATATGTTCTACAATTTCCCCATGCAGTTGAGGAGACTGATTGGACGATAACTTGTCGGAGTTGGTTTAGTGGTTTACGCAGCTTTGGTATGCCGGTAACAATGGCCTCCTTCCATTCGTCAGGGAAGGAACAAGTGGCTAGAAGAACATTGAAAATGCTCGCTAGTAGACAAATAATCGGGCCTGGTAAAGTTTTAATGTCTTATGCCATACGGTCTGGGCAGGTGCCGATCAGGGCTTAAGACCCATAATAATATCTTTACTCCTCCGGGTCACTAGTCTTAAGCGTTCGCCCTCTGGTGGTAAGACGCCCCTACGGCCGATTTCCGGTCCACCTCCGAAGATGAAACGTTCGGTGTGTACGCGAGATGGCGTGCATTGTAACTCTAGTGTGTCCGTAAGCATTCGGCTTTTCGAAATCATCGAAGGCTATAAGCCACCGTTAGGACGGGATAACGGCGGAATTGAATCGCGTGAACCTAACTTTGTTTTCGGGCTAATTGCCAGTAAGGCAACATGCGATGACTCTAATTCTTCCGTTAGGTTTTGCCACGAAGTTTCGCGGTGCGTCTTAATGCGTTCTCTAACCTGAAGCTGTAAATACCTAAATAATGCTCCGTTTGTTTCGGACCGATAGCGATCGCACGCTCGTTGCGCGGCATTTTGTCTCTTATCAGACATCGAATGTCGAAAGGCAGGCCAAAGTTCGGTCGGCCGTGACTTTCACCGTTCTTTCGGACTCTTCAATGGCCGATGGGATGTGGACTTTATGTTGTTAATGGCATTGTTTGCCTGATCTGGTTACAAACTACATCTAGGATGTTTTCACAATTCTGAGGGTTCATTGCCTTGAGTTTGCCTCAGGCGATGCCAATCTACTCGGTTTTAGTCATAGGGACCGAACCGGCGTCTTGGCTCCAATTTACATAAAACCAGCCTGTGTCAGAATCTAATTCGTGTAGTGTCTCTATTGATACGACATCGAGTGAGACACCCTTTAGAATAAATAGATCTAGGGTGCTAGGCGACCTCCTGTCTGATGGATATCTAGTTGGGGTCTCAGGGGCTATTATATTAATGTTGAGTACTCCTCGAGACCCTGCAATATTATGCCATTTGAGTTGTTTCTGCTGTCGTTCCAGTCCGGTGTTTGCAATTAAATCACCAGCGAGTAATATTGATGGACCTAGGCCGAGAAGCAGCTCAAGGTCTGACTTAAACATAGTTTTTAGCGGCGAGAGATACACTGAGGCAAGTACAAGCGGCTATGGCCGGTAGGTGCGATCATGCCGCCGAAGCTTCCTAAGTTTGTGAGTAATGGCACTTCTATTGATGTTATGTGCAGGGATCTTTATAATAGATTAGAAGTACCGCCCATTGGGGCTAGCAGCCTATCGTGTCTAATATTGTATCCGCTTATCTTGGGATCGCGTGTTTGCTGGTTTTAAGATGAGTCTCTTGTACCAAAAATATGTCTATATTATAATCTTTATGAATTTAGTGATTTCTGCCTTCTGATCTCTAAAACCGTTTGCGTTATAGCAGAAACGACTAGTGAATGCGGTTTGCCCTACCTACGCGAGGATGCCATCTTTATTTACGAAACCTACGGCCTTGTGTTCTGTTGCGTTTATTTAATTTTAGATTGCCCATGGCCTGTAAGAGGCGCACATGCTGTGATAGAGCGTTCATTCTTTTGGTGTGTAAATACTACTTTGTTTCGATTTCATGGCCTCCAATTCCAGCATAATTAGTGAGTAAGTGAGATGTAACATCTCATGTTTCAGGCCAGTGAGAGGATTTATACCGTATCACTTATCATCAGGAGAACGCCCTGCTCGTCTAATCGCAAAAATATATATCCAGTAGACGAAACATACGAAATGGAACTGCGTTGGCCAAACTTTGCAAATAGAATTTGAAACGTTGAATTCTAGATTTTAATACTCGTTATCTCTATCGATTTTTTTCACAAATTGAAAGTTTAAGCCTTTATTAGATTTTAACATTAAAACTGCACATTTGCAATACGCAATATCTATTTCGAAATCGCAGCTATAATATGCAATATTATATAATATAAAATCATGGTTGCCACAGATTTGGTATTAATAAGACAAAAACCCGCTCCTATCAATATCAATGGCACATTTTTCCGTTTATATCATCCGCAATTTTGTAATGTTTTTTTGAATACAATTATAATTTATGGTAAGAGGTACCAATGTTCATTTACGCGTCATTAAATAAAATGTTATATTTCTTAAATAAGATAATTATTTCGTAAATTAATTAATGCTAACGTTATTTATACATTATTTATATAAATTATTAGGCATATAAAAAAATTATATTCGTAATTTGTGAACGTTAGCATTAATTGAAAGGGCGTGACGCTCTGACTCGTCATGGTCGTTCATAGGCTCTTCTAAAGTAAGTTGTCTTCTTAATATTTACTACAGTTTCATTATTTTTTAAGCTTAATTTTTAGGATTAAGGTTTAATCTAATAACATTGTATTGCTTTTAGATATAGTATTGGCAGTTTTAAAACTTATTTGTTAAATAAATATAATGTTAGGTACGGATAATATTAAAAAATATTAACTTGATGTTATGTTTTTTAAATAACGACTTTTAACAGTATTTATTCCATTTACTTAATCTCTAACTCCAGACGTTTGGTACATATTACAGCGGCCGCGGACCGGGACATACAGAAGTCAGGCGTCTTATTGCCATAGCTGAAGCGGGATTGCCAAATGTCAATTATACTTGAAATATTATATTTTTATTCTTTATTCCGAAACCTCTACGAAAGGAACTTATTTCAGCATTATTTTCGGCAGTAAGGTTATGTTTTGGTTTCAATTGTATTATGCTTTGGTTTTAGTTTATTATTTATGGGTTGCTAAGTAATATAAACTATCAAATCTATTGAAATTTACGTGTTGTCTTATCTAAGTAGCCTCACTGATAATCTTTTACCTTGATCCATGTCGGACCAAATGTGGTGTAACACCAAATAAATGCAAGAGGTTGGGACGATTCAATATCTGTGCGCAAACACGATAATATATGTTAAAAGTAATTTTATTCAATATAGTGTAATATTTGCGTAACTGAAGGAATTAATTACATAAGATTTGTTTAAAAAATAATTTGATTGCGCCCTGCTCAATAAATATATGGTATCAAATTATTATTTTTTTTTTTATGGCATACGCAGGCAGACGAGCAGTCAGGCCACCTGATGGGAAGTGGTCACCGACACCCATAGACGTTGACAATACCAGTGGTATCGCCGACGCGCTGCCTACCGTGAGACATAGGGTGTTAAGACTTGTTTACCCAGTAAATACGCTGGCTACGGTGCCCTTCAAACCGGAACGCAGCAGTGTTTCCACACTACTGCTTCGCGGCAGAAATAGGTACCGCGGTGGTACCCACCCAGACGGTCTCCTGTAAACAGAGGACCTACCACCGGTGTAAACAGGGGACCTACCACCGGTATTTTGTCTTTTATAAGCTATAGAATATTAGTCTTAATCATAATAATTTAAGGTTTAAATTATTTCATTTCATTTTGTGCCTTAGTATAAATCTAAGAACCGAAATGCAGTTTTTTGTTATAAGCCCTGCTCTAATGTTGTATAGCCAGTTCCGATAATAATATTATTACTTAAGCGTTATTCTATATAGATGCGTAATGTTAGACCATATAGATAATTCTAAGAACTGTTTAAATTTTCCTCGTTTAACACCGTACCTACTCGTGACTTTGATAACGACCCGTTTGGCGTAGTGCCTAATGACCCTGACTGTTGCACAAAATAATGTGACTTCGATTCCCACCATTAGAAAACTATTGTGTTATGAACATAGTGTTTTAACGTGTCTGGGTTTGTGTATATTTACAAAAGAAAAGCATGACTATCCATTACTCAGTTATCTTGTTTCGCTTGTACAAGCTTTATTTAATTTTGCACTGAAGGATGTTGTGTAATTTGTCGAGAAATATTATATTATTATAGCATAACATTTGTGAAACAAATATTTGTAAACTTATGATCTATGATTGATATCAAAACATATACCAGTTAAAGTTTTAAATGGTATCTAAAAGCCTCGTCCAAAGTTCTGAAACTACAATAAGAAGCATTTTTTTACCCAAGATATAAGTAACTTTAAAATCAAGCAGTGTATAACTGTAAGTTTTGATATTATCCTTAACGAAGCAAACACTTTCTAAGATCTCCAAGCAGCGTAACTTAATTAACTTATATCTTGTACAATATTAGTTATAACTCTTTGCTGTAAACAACTATTTTATTTTTAGATAAAATGGACGATGCAGTATAGTACGACACCTTTACTATTGTTTACATTTTTGTGTTAGTGTATTATAGGTTTTTAAATAAAGATACCATTATAGCTTTATGCAATACCAATCTAAGATCCACAAGATTGAAGTAAAATTAAAGATGAAATATAGACTAATTTAATTTCGTAAATAGGTATTTTAGGGAAGGCCAATGTCCAGCAGTGGACTATCACAGGCTTGATGATGAAATTAGTCTTCACTCACTTCTGATTATTAGTGTAAATCGAGTGCCGTCGTCGAAATTGTGGGACATTGTTTTACAAATGTAATACCGAAAATACTGCGATGATGTTTGTGAGAAGATTATTTTTATTAGTTGTTGATTCAATTCACTTTCATAGTATTAGAAATTTTTAATTCCACGCAGAAACAATACACTTTCTGAATTTAAGGAATTGTAAAGAACCGGCCAAAGAAATTCCGTTGGGTGTTTTTTCAATTATTCAATTTCATTATCAAGGTGTGTTATCATTTAAGTAGTTGTTACATCAATAATATCCTAAAGGTTATGTTCTAAAAGCATATGTCGTCGTACTTTAGATTTTTTGGAGAAAAAACAAGTTTATGATTACTTTTATGGATAAACTTTTTGTAATATCTTTTGTCAAGAATTATAAAATATTTTTCGAAATATAAAAATCGTATTCATATTTTTTTTTCTCCAAAATTTCCCCAAAGTAAATCGTTGATTACTCGAAAATATTACTCGTAAAAAGTATATACATAACACTTAGCAATTAACGTCGTGATTTATCTAATAAGTTAATGCATATGAATCATTATTTAGTTAGAGGTTAGAGGCCAAAGAACTTCACTACAATCTTTTAATGAAAATGTTGTTTCTATACTACAGTCACTCTAGTGGGAACTACGAAAACTAACTTTGCCAATCAACTACTGTTTTTTTGTTTAAGCAAGTCTTTTTGTAGTTCTGACAAGGTACGAAATTCATTAACCAAGATGAGGAAGTCTTTTATTCGACTTTAGTTTTGGCTTTAATTTATAAAATAGCTCCAAATCCTTTAATCAATATATAAGTGATGAATGTATTTATCTCTCAGGTCTATACCGAACAGTAAACGATTTCGAGTCTAGACACAAAGTTTGTGTACCTAGAATCTGTAATAAACAATCTAGGAAATGCGACGGAGAAACTCGAGGACGTACTCATAGAGCAGTATTTAGTAAGTTGCCTAGAATATAGTAAAACAGAAAAGTTTAGACTGCCTTTAATACTCTACTCGTGCTCTCTTGACGTTTTCCTTGGCATTATTTGGATCAAAATTACAGTCATTGCATTCATGCACGGATGAGATTAAGGCTTTTGAAATATATTAATTCTAGCAATTGCAGTCTAATTGTAGCTGAAACACTAAGTACGTCTAGAAATTGCGACATTTAAGTTTAACATTGCGGTGATTAAGTTAGACTTTTGTGAAGCACTTGTGAGTTTGGAGATATTCGATGAGTAAAGAAGAAAAAGTGATTGTGAATTTAATAGAGATAATATGACGTTTGGTTGCATAGAAGAATTAAAATTTTATCTCATCCACCGGAGAAATACTAACATTAACTAGCTTGCCTATCCTCAGATATATATTTATATAAATACTATTTTAGTATAAGCTTAATAGCTATATAATATAATATAATATACATGTTAATAATATACATTTACAAAATTTATTTGTATCATGTGAATAAATGTCTTCTCTGAAAAGAAAATACCCTTTTTTGAAATTAATAGCGTCTTTTCTAATACATTTCACTTATTTAACAGTAGCTTAGTATACTCATTTGATAGAATATGCATGTATTGTAAATAAACGAATCGGAGATTGAGCGTTTTGCAACGAGGACATTTTTATATTAAACTACGACTTTAAATAATAATTTCCATCAATGGAAGTCTTATGAACCCATCTGAAAAGCAAGATGACCCAAGCGTCGGATAGGCATGTAAAAAGTCGGTCCACCCACCAACCCGCTTTGGACCACGGTCCATAAAGCCCCTAATGGAAAGGTGGAGGCCTATGTTCAGCAGTGGACTTATACAGCCTGATGAAGATGATGATTATGATGATCATTCTTAGAACAATTATCTTTTTTTTTGAGTGGTTTTTTGTCTTATAGTTTATATCTTTTAAAAGGAGAGATTGTTTTTATATTTGCTTTTAGATTAAAAAACATGTACATAAAAAATTTGCATGTCAACCTATTAAATTTAAATTTAGTCAAATATTTTTATTTAATATCGAAGCATTGCATTTTCCCATCAACTGCCATGAATCAATTTAACAAACATCTACTCAAGAAACTTGGTGAGACTTTTTCCTATTTCTTTTTTATTAAATAGAAATTTTATGCAAGTTTTTATAAAATTACCCTATAGTTGACGTTTCGGTTCATTGCTAGGGCGTGTTATTATTTCAGTAGCTGTGTTCTATTGTTTTCACATTTATATTAATTATTTTGAGCATGCAAAATCTAAACATTTTATGCTATTAGGTTGTAAAAGTGAATATCCCATACATAATTTAGTTGTTCTGTGGAATCTTGTTGTTGGACGAACAAGTTTATGTTTATTCCCAGTATTAATATTAAAATATAGATTTTTTTTTAATCTGTTCTTATATTTTTCACATATGTGACATACATTATATTATACTTTGATATCAGATAATGTTTTCCTTAAAAGAGATTTATCGGGTTATATTGCTCGGATCGCTTTCTATTGAAGAACAAAAACCGTATTTATATGAATATACATGAAAGATAATATTTTGAAAATAGCTCAAATATACTAAACGAGCTGTCTCCACAACAGTTAGGCTTAGTTTATTTGCTATGGGGGACACAGAGCAATTTTGCATATATGATTATTTCTAGAAATATAATGGATTTAACTACGTGTAACGCATCCCCATCCAAAACCACTTCAAAATTTACTATAATTTACGTCTGGAGTGATGAATCTTTCCTTTTCTTTGGTAAATTTTATTTATTTTACTTTTATTTAATTTAATAGCATATTAACGCTAAACCAAATCGCTATAAGGAAATATTATTTACATTGCCATTTATTAATGCATGTCGTTCAACCTTGATATAAAGAAATCAATCATCTGGAAATAATACTATCTCTTCATTATTATTTATTACACATGGTAAGTCATTTATTTAGATGAGGAAGAAGAAAGGTCTAAGAATAGATCCTTGTGGCACACCCGTATTTACCGGGGGCCCGCAAAATCTTTTACCATTCCCGTTAACGGTAATGACGTAATTTTCTGACTAGACTCTCATTAAACTCTGTACACTATCAAATGTATTTTGAGATCATAGAAAATGCTTTAAGCGTCTTGCGATGCCTCCGAATCCCCAAAATGCATTTAACTAAACTGATGGAGTCAGTTGTTAGTATTATGGCAGTCAGTAGTTATTATTATGGGAATCACCATTATGTTTATATGCTTGGTTTTAAAAAGATTTCCAAATATTTGACTGAGATTAGGCAGATTACATATCAGCCTAAAATCATTAGGGTCCGTATTACATCCTTAACTTTTCTTTAGTTTTTTGGTCAGAAAACTCGCCCCTTTGTTTAAAAAAAATAATAACAATTTATCATTAATGGTTGATATATATAATAGATACTAAATAAAACTGCCCTCGTTGCCTAGTGGTACAGGCTTTCGCTTTAGAAACTCCTCTTGTGGAGGACTCTGTTTTGTAGATGGTTAGATAGTCGGGCTGATCGCGATTGAATGTGAAAGATTATCCATGGTTGTATGGGCTAAATCGGTCCTGCGCCTTATCTTTCTCTGGTCGGGTCGGTTATCCGTCCCATCGGGCTATGAGAGTAATAAGAGGGGTTGCACCTGTGTTTGCGTGTACACATGTGCTCTATAATATCTCCTGTGCAGTTGGCTGATCTCAAATATAGGTCGGCCACCGTAGTTGAAATCGATTTGAACTTCCCTTAATGAAACTAACATGACTACAGTTTACTTTAAATTGTTTAATTTTAAAATAATCTAAAACGTTAAAAAGTCATTATTTAAATTTTTAGTCTCATATGTTTTACGTCTTATCGAACGTGCTAAAGTTAAAACTACTCCTTTTATATTTAATTGTTTTTTTTTAATAATTGTAAAGAAGCTCTATAATCAATAGCACAGTTAAAATAAGACGACGTCTGACGACAGTAGAAACACACGAGGCGTATTACCAGAATCACTTAAATAATCCTTGTGTTAAAAGCGTGTTACGCAAATGATAGGTTATATGAGTAAATATCTTATGACTCAAGTTGTTTGTGGGTGAAGAACTGACGCAAGTACTAGATTATATTAATACAACAATACACTAACCTCATAAATCAGTGAAATGAACGCAGAGTTACGATTGCATCTAGGAACTTATACCGTACAGACAATTAGAAAAGTCTTAATTCATATTGATCGCCCCACCAGACATTATCTTATAGCCTTTTTGTGCACTTCTCAGTTATTCGAAATTATATATATTCATAATTCAAATAAATGTCACGCAAACTTATTACTTACTAACAAAGAAAGGGTATTAATAGGATTCGGATAAACAGCGCCCGGATAGTTATCCTGTTACACACCATCATAAAAATTTGATACTATCGTGTACAGTACCACCAAAACTACAAGGAAAAAACAACAAGAATTACTGTTGTATCGGTTGTCAAATACGTAAGGTTACTGGTTTTACACAATATTTAGATTATATATGTATTTGTGTATTTCTTCTATAATTTAAATATGGTGTGTGTATAATAATAAAGTTCTGTCAGCAATAAAGATCTTCGTTCAACGAATAACCGTTTTCAATTTTGTCCCCCTCGCCGATCCGATTATATCCAATCTATTCTCTTTTGGAATTCGCTGCCTTTCGAGGTTAGGACGGCTTAGAACGTTTTTGGATTTCAACGTAAAGTTAAGTTAAGATAACAACTTCTGGATAAACTGTCAGTGGAATAATTAGCTTGTAGAATGACTTATTTATTTATTTTAATACATGTATTTATTAATAATATATTTATATGTGCATATACAAATAAATATATATATTTTTTTTTGTTTCTTTTCTTCTCTTATCTTAATTTGGTAAATTTTGTATTTGTTCACCTACCCCTTTTTTCTACTACTTGAGGTTTTTTAGAAATTTGGCATTAAGCTCGAGGTCATTATTTTGTAGAAAAATAAATAAAAATGAAAAACAGCATCAAATTAATTTTTCAACTTCCGGCCTTTTACAATGTTACAAATTTAATAATAGTTCAGTTCCATTCTTTGGCCTAATGGCGTTTTCTTATAGATTTCGCCGTCAAGTTTTTTAATAATCATAGTACAATCCTTTTAAGAAAATAAAAACCGATGTCACTGTTTGTCGAGGTTCTTCTGCCGACCATACTACGAATTAAACCTGTTGGGTTAAATTCACATCTTATTTTTTTAAAAAGAAATTTTAATTTCTTTAATATTCACGGATTATAATTAAGTTGTTATAATTATATAATATTAATAACTTTTTGCAACTGAAAAGAAAGTATTATTTTTTATTATTTTGTTTAGTATTAACCGAAAATAAAGCGGTTTTTAAATGAGTTTGTGTTTCATATACCACATTTTAAAACTTCCGTGTAGGTAGATCCTCGACCTAGTCCATACAAATGAAGCTGACGACGACTTCTGTGCATACATATGTTGTTAATACGTGCGCACAAACTTCTTTAGTAAATGTTTATTTATGTACTTTAAACGTGCTATGTTGAAAGCATTATTAGCAAAACATTGCTTAAACTCAAGTTTCAGGATCAAACAATATAATATTATAATTGTATATTAGTAGGCGGATGATCTATATTAGAGATCAGCCAAATGAGAAATTATAGTTGTACTGTACGCACAAACACAGGAGCAAATTTTACAATTTTTTTTATACTCTTAAAGCCCGAATGGATAACCGACACGACCGGAGAAGATAGTGTACAGGACTGACTTTTACATGCCCAACCGACGCATCGGTCATCTTACTTTACAGGAAATTGGGTGATCAGCACACAGCCAACTAGAAAACAAAAATGAAAGTTGTTGAGTCCTCGCAGGATTCTAACCTACAACCACCGCTTTCTAAAACACAAGCCCATACGAAAAGGAGACGGTGTCAGTAAAAATAATTATTGTAAATAATTTTTAAAGCGAAGTCGAATGTTTTTACCGTCGGATGCTTTTTATGTTCCTTTTAACGGTTTCGATAAAGAAGGCACTGACCTGAGAAGAACCGGTATAAGAAAACCAACAGAAATTCTTTGCCCTTAGTATTTGTAAAAACACATTACAAAAGGAATAATTAGATTGTGTTATGATTTAAAATGTTTTTTATTATATTTCAAATATCTTTTTAAACACAACAAAATTGTTGTTTTTTTATTTTAATGTAAATACATAGTTTTGGCATTTTGTTTTTAAAGAAAATCTTTATCCAAAATGTTTTCATTTATTATATTTGATTTGATTAGATAGAATTATATAACTTTTGAAATAATTTCTTATTGTTTCTTAGAGTTTATACATGTTATTTACATTTATTAGTACTAAACTTTAACTTATTATATACTACGAATACCTATGTATTTTAGTTTTTTTATTATAACGGAAGTCGGCTCTTGTTTCTGTAGGCTTGCATTTCAACTTATATGTTTTAAAATAGTTTCCAACTTTATAATGTAGAAATAATATAGTGCAAATAGGCTAGAGTACAAAATGCATTATAGTAATTAAATAATTTGTAATTAAAAACTGGAATAACTTCTTTAAAATTTCGAGAAAACCCACATTCTGTTTAATTGATCCAGTTACAACTCTTTGGCAATACACGGATGCTACTAAGAAATGCTTCGGAGGTTCGGACTTCAATCCTGTAAAGTGCACCCTTTCCTCTAATAACATAAATTCTGAATAGTCTAATTTATCATAAAGTGGCTGTCTTATTTATCATATAGTTGCCCTCTAATTAATTCAGAGTTACGTAAATATAAGTTTTTAACAAGAGCACCTAGCATCTGAGCTCCACAAGCCAAAGGGATTAATTAGTTGACAGTAAATTTAAAAGCCTAAACTACACAAAGATGGTCTGGATAACTCGGACCGACGCTTTACCTGCCCAACAAACGGATCTTACTCATTTTACTTGGTAATCAAAATTCATAGTTGTCTTTTTATCAAAGTAATTGTATTGTTAGCGTGTATTTAATAGCATTTGGCAATTCTTTCAATTATTTGGACCTTTATTTTCTAATGAGCTTGCACCGCACTGTATTATTTGTCCACGTCAGATTATTTTTAATCGTGGAAGATAATAAATATTCTTTAATATATTTCAGTATTTATTTATATGCTGTTGCATTTTATTCACCGTGATTTTTCAACATCCGTAATGTCATTAGCATTTACTCCGCCCCTGTGCAAAATTTTTTACTTATTCCTACTTTTGTAAAAAGTATAAATAAATAAACGTACGGACACTCATTAGTATAGACTCTATCAAGGATCTAACGCACGAAATATCTTTTTTCATTCGACACTTAGTTTATTGGTTTATAAAAAATTTATATGATTAGTAGAGGTTGCTTTTTTGTCTTAAAAATTAAATACTAGTTAATTAATTTGGAAATAATACGTATTTATTTTAATCTGATAATATTATTTTTATAACAAACTTTTTATCCGACCCGGTGAACCGGTGACGAAGAAATTATTATAAATGAAAAAATCATTTATTTCTATATTTTCTTTTGGCCAGGTATGTTAGTGTACAAATTACATTCTTCAGTGAAGTGCCTTGTGATAAATGGCGTTTTTTGTTTTTTTTGTTTTTTAGAACAAATATTGCCTGACTATTAAGTTATTGCAACCCAAGAACAAGCCATAAAGGACCAAGGGTAAAACATGGATTTACTAGATTCTGATCACAAACTTTTAATGATTGACCCTGTGGTTTGTTAATGATCAAAGCGAATTCAAGACGTCTGAAGTATGTGTCTTAAATATTTGATAATAAGTACGTTAATTAACAGTTGTTGAAAAATAAGAGATATTATGTACGTTCTCGAGTTAAAATAGTGTAACTAACTCGACTTTCTTTTGCGTGTATATGTACGAACCGCGTTATTGTAAATTTTATAAACGAGCTGTCCTACTCCGCGGTACGGTCGCCTTATAGCTTCACACAGACACAGGTCTGGGAGCATAACCTCAATCACTTAAGACCTAAGATGTTCTACAGTCGCCTGGAGAACCTCGACGGACACTGACACCGATATGAGTTCTCTTAATTTTTTTTTGTTTTTAATTGTGATAAAGTGCTAGTGATTATTGTGTAAACAGAATTTGAAATTTTTATACAAAGGTGCTGTATTAACATTCTTTAATTTATAGATCATGCATTAGATAATAGAATAGTATGTTAAAAGCCAATTTAATTAGTAATAACAAGGTAAGGTACATATCTGGTAGCAGATAAAAGTAATAATTCTTGTAGCATTTTCCTTGTTTTTTTTTAGTGTGACACTGTAGGATTATGTGACTAAGGATAATAGTCTGGGTGCCGAGTTCCCAAAGCAGATTTATATTCACTCTTTATCATTAAACTCAGGAATTTAAGTGACGTTTATTACTATCAATAAATGTAGATACAATTAATTTAGACCTGCATATAAAAGTGTATATTATTGCATGTTCTATATTCGATCAAAATTAAGACTAGAACCTAATGTTTATAATTATATTTACATATTATTAAACAAGTTCTTTGATGCAGTCAGGATTCCTCACTAATATAACATTAATGATACTAACGGCCTATCATATGTTTTTCCCATAAACGACATGATTCATGTGGCGGACTTGTGTGTTTTTTGCGTAAAAGATGTTTCAGAATAAAAAAAAACTGATAAAAGGTCAGTAAAACGGTCTTAAGGAAAACGTGTATGACACTACTGCCGCGTCCATTATGTGTAAGAGGCCCTTTCGGCTCGCTCAAAATACCAAAAATTTTTTGCCTTATACCTGTTTATGGAAACACCAACGACTTCGTTTGCGCGCTAGTTTCTCTCTCCAAAGAAATTTAACAGTTTATATTATTAATTCTAAATAACACTCTGTACAAATTGTTTTGTTTTGAAAATGGCATCAATATCTTTAAAATTATGCGATTAGATTCAGCTATTTAATTTAACTTCGCACATAAGATTGCGGAACCTGAATAAAACGAGATTCTGTATAATGTGACTGTAGTAAATATTTTAATGTCTTATTGTTTTATAAAGTGTCTCATAGTCTGTCCCGTGATCATCGTGGGAAATAATGGAATTAAAAATGTTTTTTTACAGTAATAAAGTAAAAAAAATATATCATTAAACTTCTGCCGTTTTAGTATAAAATTTAAACGGTACTTTATATTTTAAGCAATAGTTAGAACTTTAAGCAATGTTTGTTATGGAGATTTTATAGAAAGTCATTTTGTTTGATTTAAATCTTATTCAGGTATCTACAAAAATAATCTTTAGAAGAGATACATATTTAAAACTATTTTTTTAACAGTCCGTGCATAATGGGCATGTTAAGCATTCGGTTAGATAAAATATGTCAATCATTTCCATTAATATTTTGTGTTAACCTATAATAAAAATGCTAACGGAAATTTTAACATTAATTTATTTATTCGTGTATACTTATTGCACACGTAGCACAGAGGCTTTAATGCTATTACAGTAATTAAAATTGGGGATGAGCATATAGAGTATGTAAACAGCAATGTGATATGAATGACCAAGTATGCTAAAAATAAATAACATTTACAGATTTCATAGCTCAAGCCTATTAAATGGCTCCCAAAATATTAACTCTAACATTTATGATCGTGACACTGGCCAAACTTTTATTTGGACAAGAGCAAACAGGTAAGCTCCCTTTATTTAACTTTTTGTCTGATAAGTTATAATATTTTCTATTATCAATGGGATGATATGGCCTCTCTAAATTGTAAGGTACTTGTATCCAGCCGGCAATTCTCGCTACTTGTTTTGAAAGAATAAGCAGCAAGCTTCATCTTACTTGGAAATATAATTCGGAAACTTCTAAGTTTCATAAGCCTTAAATAACTTTTTTAGACATGACAGTACTGCTACTACTGTACCCAATCTACACTATTATTAAAGTTTTCTTTTATCTTTAATATTTTAGGGCCAAGACATGGTAAAGTTGTCATGTGCTCCTTTTCATCATGGTCCAAAAATCTGGACAAACCAGCTAAATTTGATATAGAAGACATTGACCCATCTTTTTGCACACACTTGATTTACTCGTTCGCTAACTTGGATGAGAATACAAATACAATTACAGGATCTGGTAAATATTGTACATAGATTAAGTAATATAAGAACAAGTATCTGTTACAACTCTTGCCCATACCCAAAGTGTCTCTAAAAATTGCGACACCTATGATTACCTATTCATAAAGTAGCTGTTAACTGCCTCCGTAGCCTAGTGGTATGGGCGTGTGCTTTAGAAGAACAATAAAAGAAAGACCGAAGGTTCGAATCCTGCGGGGACTCAACAAATTTTTGTTGTTGTTTCCTTGTTGGTTAGGGCAATTTGGACCGACCCCCCAATTGTCTGAAAAGTTGATGATCCATGCATCGGATGTTGCATGTAAAAAGTCGGTCCACCCACCAACCCCCATTGGACCAGCGTGGTGGGATACGGTCCCACTAATGGATAGGGGTGTATTAGGGGAGGCCTATGTCAAGCTGTGGACTATCACAGGCTGATGATGATGATGAGACTAACTATTAAGTTGAGTGTTCGTATAATTTTACTAAGTAGAAAAATGCACTCTGTTTGATTGTTTACTATATTGATTACTTAACATTCACCGTTGGTTGCATATAAAACAATAAATTCAATCTCATCCATCTAATAATGATGCCAATAATAACTAGCTTGCATGCCTTATGGAAATTAACAATGACAACTATCTTTACATAGTGTATGAACAAGATATATTTTGATCTTGCACAATATATGTGACCGCCCGAGCCGAGGTCCCCCATCAGGGGGCCCTCTGAGGCTAAGCCGACAAACATAGAGATACAGTTCTGACACGCTCAAAGTTGCACAGCCCGCCTCGATTTTGCTGGGTTGTAATATATATAACAAGTTCGCTGAAGCTCCGTCCCCACGAACTGGTGGCCCACATTTTTGCTAAAATGGAGGCCACACAGTACGAAAGGTACGTCAGTTAGGTATTAGTTTATGTCTCCTAAGGATCGTCGACGATCGGTTTACGGACCGAGGACGCCGACGGTCTGGCGACTGTATTAATCGATTGCTGGGGCGGTGAGAACCGCCCTGGAACGCAGGTGTATCTAGTATACGCGGTGTGTGTGTCGCTGTGCTCGTAAGCGAGGCGAACTACAGGTGAGTGTGTGCTATCCCTACTCGTGTGGTGTGTAGGGTCTGATGTAGGGACCCCGTTGGGTCCGGAGTCTCGCGACCCTTCCTCATCCGGGTCGAGAAGAACGTTTCGTGGTCGACGCTTTTAGCTAGACGCGTTTGGATCGCCGTATACGTTCTGCTTTTACCAGCAGAAGGTTGCTGTGGTTGACTACTTTATCTATGTGTTTGCGAGTTAACTTTTTAAAGTGCTAGCGGGTGTCGGCAATTTGCGAGTCGCTGTGTAAGTCTACATTTCGTTGATACCACTGCGCCCAGTGGCGCTGCGGATGAATTGTTTTGAACTACTTGTAGTTGCTTTAGGAGTGTGGAGGATGCGTGAGCGAAAGTTTGGCATGCATAAGCCATGATTGGTCGTATGCACACCTTGTAGCAATAAAAGTTTATATTTTAGCGACATTTTACTGTTAGAATTCGTTGGTGATAGAGTCTGGTCAGAAACAACAAAGCCTTTCTCCTAACGTCCTGAATATGACTTTTAAACGACATGTTGCGGTCGAAGGTCACGCCTAGGTATTTGGCCTTCCTTTCCCATGGGATCGGTTGGCCGTAAAGTTTTAAGTTGCCCTAGTGTCAGGTGTCCGGCCAGCGCGTGGCCTTATCCATGACGCCTGGGTTGAGACCGAGGGGTATCGTGTAATCACGACGTAATCTAGACCGATGAAAGTGTATTGCTACACTTTTATCGGGATTGACTCGATTCTCCATTACGAAACCATTCGCCTAAACGATTGATCGCGTTCTGGAGCTTTTTATAGATATAGTTCGGTCTAAGCGACGAACAATGAGAGCGGTGTCATCGGCGAAAAGTGCCAGATTGACATCGTCGGGCTTTGGATGTCGCTCGTGTGAGAGCGCGAATAATAAAGGTGATAGGACCGATCCTTGAGGACGCCCGCTTGGAGCGGACGGCTCGTGGACAGGGTGCCCTCGACTCGATATCGGAAGAGCGATTTGACAAGTGGAAACTTGGATGATGTGAACCAGCCTGTCGGCACTTTGAGAATGTACAGCTTGTAAATCAAGCCGTTGTGCCAGACTTTGTCAAATGCCTTTGCGACATCGAAGAAGACGCCCCTGTGATACGGGGTTTGGGTTGGTGAAGGCCATTCAGAATGAATTCTGTCAGGCGATAAATTTGGTCCGGGACACGAGTGCTTCGGACGAAAACAAGGTGCTCGTCTGGAATGAGGTTATTGGAGTGTGGTCTTTTCAATCGGAAGAGAATTATGCGTTCATATAGCTTGCCCAAGCAATTGAGCAAGCTAATTGGACGATAACTCTGGGTAGGTTAGAGGTTTGTTCGGCTGAGAATACCGATGACGATGCTTCTTTCAGGCATCAGGAAAAGTACAAGTTGATAGTAAAATATGAAAATGTTGACCAGTACACAGACAACAGGGCCTGGCAAGTATTTTAGAGTTCTATTTGAGATACGGTCTGGGCCAGGTGCCGACCGAGGGTTTAAGACCATAATAATTTCCGAACCTCCTCCGGGGTCACTGGCTTTAAATTATCGCCCCTCTGGTGGTAAGGCAGCCCTAAGTTCGACTAGACGTCCACCTCCGATAGGTGGGCCGCGTCGGCGTAATCGCGAGATGGCGTACATTGCTCTTCTAGCGTATCGGCTAAGCATTCGGCCTTTTCGAAGTCATCAAGCTAACAAGCCCCCGGTTGGCTTTGATAATGGCGGCATGGCGTCGCGGGGATCGACTTCGCCGTCATTCCACCTATATTGACTCATCACGATATCTCTGGAACTATAAGACGTAGTGACTTGAAATTTGGTAGGAATATACCTTTCGCCAAGTAGAGGTGAACTAAGAACGGATTTTATGAAATTCCAACCACAAGGGCGGTTGGGGGGTGGCTAGTAAAGAAATAAAATTGCATGTGCCTTGATATTCATTTCTTCATACGTATATTAAGAATTGCAAGTATATTTACATATTTTATTTAAAAAATTTATTTTATCTTCAAAATTAAATTTCAGATGCTGATTTTCAACGATTGGCTTCGCTGAAAGGAAAAACTCCACATCTAAAAATAATAGTGTCTTTAGGAGCGTGGGGCGACGGCTCTCAGAAGTATTCGAAAATGGCAGCTACACGTAATTCTAGGGCACAATTTGTTAATAGTGTACTAGCGTTTATTAAGTTAGTATTGCTTTTACACAGTTCTTACAACCCATATTCCCAGCAGAGAATACTTAGGGTTACTGTTAAGTCAAAATAAAAATTCATTTTATAATAAACCAGGTCAAAATATAATTTTGTTCATGCCTTGAAAGAAGGAACACTAAAAATATACATAACTTATTTCACAGAAGATACTCATTTGACGGAATATGCGTGCATTTTAATAAATTAAGAACTACACCAGAAGATAAGAGAAATTACGTTGCACTGATGAAAGTAAGTAGAAAGTCTACTGAGTGATAATGGCTTATATTCTAATACAATAAACTACCGGTGGTAGGTCCCCTTTTTACAAGGGATCGTCTGGGTGGTTACCACCGCGGTGCCTATTTTTACCGTAAAGCAGTAGTGTGAAAACACTACTATATTCCGGTTTAAAGGGCACCGTAGCCAGCGTATTTACTGGGTAAATGAGACTTAACACCCTATGTGTCACGGTAGGCAGCGGGTTGGTGATTCCAGTATTGCCAATGTCTATGGGCGTCGGTGACCACTTTCCATCAGGTGGGCCGACTGCGTCTGCCTGCATAGGCAATAAAAAAAACTTAATCGTGCCTTAAGAATATTGATGTATTTTATCAAAATCCTAAAATTTTAATAAATAACAATTTAGATGATACTTTTTATTTTTATTTTTATTCCTTTAAATTCTATGCACACTTTTATTTTCTTTTATATATATTTTTGCAACCGTCTTGAGATCCGCTCTTAGACAATGCGTAAGCCGTAAAATCGTTAATTTAAATTATTATGTGCAAAATATTAAATCAATCATTTAAATAAATTTGTTCAAAACTTATTTTAACAAATCAGTTTCAATGTGAGTAAAATATGTATGTGTATTAAAGAGATGTATTAATTAAGATCATTCTATAATATCCTTTTCTAGAAACGTAAAAACATATTCATATTTATTTTTTCCGTCTCAGGAGCTAAAAGAAGCATTTACTCCCAATGGATATATATTGAATACTAGTGTGCCAGGACATAAATTTATATTGGATTCCGCTTATGACCTACCCAATATTAACAAATATGTGGACTTTATACACCTGTTAGCCATTGACTACCACAGTTCCCGGGACCGAACTGTCGGTGCAAATGCTCCTCTCGTCGGTCTTAATGAAGATGATAATTACAGTGTTGTAAGTATAAAAAAAACATAGAGTCTTGCCCTATTTACACTGAGTTGTATAAAACATTTATAAATGTAGAAATGTCTTTATAAATGCATTCTAACACTAATAAAGATGCCATCCATAAATTACCTTAAATTAATTGCATGATTTTTAGACCATTCCCTTCCTTGTCACAGCTATATAGAAACATAGAAAATATAATTTATTTTATGTATATTTATCCTCTTTATATCTATATCTTTCGTCTCTATTGGTCTCGAATGTTTTTAAATATTTTGTTTAAATGGCTTGTTTAATACGTAGATTTAAAGACCCTTAAAAAACTAGAAAGTAAAATAGTTTTAGAATTCTTTTTTACAAATATAAAAACGATAAATTCATTAAGATTTGTGAGGATAAACACTATACGTTATATCTTCTGAGTTTATAAAACTAGAAACAGAAATAACATGAAGATGATCGATTCGAATTCATGATATTATTCTTATTAATGTATTAACAATATGTGATATTCCCATGTTCATTATTAAATAAAATTACTTTTATAATAAACGCCGTGGTCACGGGTAGACTTACCCGTGACCACGGCCCTGAAAATGTTCGAAACGTCGGAATTAAAAATGTAAAATAAACGCGATAAAATCCGTAAAGTAATTTTATTTAATAATGTATAATATTCGCGCAAACAATAGAAATAATTATTCCATGTTCAGTATGAAAATCTAATAATTATCATCTTCAGCCTGTGATATTTCACTGCTGGACATAAGCCTCCCCTAATACACCCTTATCCATTAGGGGTTTTTGTACCGTATCTCACCACGCTGGTCTAATGCGGGTTGATGTGTAGACCGACTTTTTACATGCCCATCCGACGCATGGATCATCTTACTTTTCAGAAAATTGTATGATCGGCCCAAATTGTTACAGAATAATTTTCTGACCTACGCCGCGTCGCGTATTCACAATATGTAATATTTCCATTTACAGTATGAAAATCTAATAATTATCGACGGATAGTGGGTAGACCGACTTTTTACATGCCCATCCGACGCATGGATCATCTTACTTTTCAGAAAATTGGGTGATCGGACCAAATTGCCCTTACCAACTAGGTAACAACAATGCAAATTTGTTGAGTCCCCGCAGGATTCGAACCCACGACCTCCTGTTTCTAATGTACAAGCCCATACCACTAGGCTACGGAGGCAGTTCTAATAATTACAAAATAAACAATTAAAACTTTCGTGAGACATTGCACTTAAAATATGTACTATAAACGGCTGAACTCAATTCCTTCATCGGGACGGGTCCACACCTTCATTAGGTCTAAAAGTAATCAGCACTGATTCCGATTTCACGTGAGTTCAGCAGATTGCAGTACATATATACATCATCAGCCTTTGATAGTCCACTGCTAAACATAGGCCTCCCCTAATACACCCCTATCCTTTAGGGGGTTTTGAACCGTATAATAACGTAACCCACCACGCTGGTCCATTGCGGGTTAGTGGGTGGAGCGACTTTTTACATGCCCATCCGACACATTGTAGATTGTAGCTACACGTTTCAAATTATAATATGCTCCACAGGATTTTGCTATCAAGTACATGTTTTCGCACGGAGTCAGTCCAAATAAATTAATACTTAGCCTTTCACTAAATGGACTAACATATATTCTTGAAGAACCTGAAGTAGAAAATATAGAATTTGGACGCACACGCACACAGAGCGAGGGTTTCTCAGGTCCAATTACAAATCAAAGAGGATCCATGAATTACAACGAGGTAACAACAAATTTGTCATAGCTTCTCGTAAAATAACCCTGCACTTTAATAATATATACGCTTCATTAAAGAATATTTCATCTTGGTCAGTGCTTAGAATATTCACAGTTATGTTAAGTGACGGTACCGAGATTAAATCTAGCTCTATGTCTCGTTATTTTAAGGATAGGTTAAGTCTATTACTTCATTTATTAGGTTTTCTTTTATTGAATAAACAGCACTAAGTAAAGCAACATAATTAAACCCATAATCAAATAAATATATATATTTATGCTCAGGCTTCACGATTTACCCCTGTTAAAAGATACCAAGCGAAATTCACCTTAACTTTATTAATATTTTCGTAGATTTGTCAGGAGTTGACCAAAAATAGTGGAGAGTGGACCCAACATTGGAACGATCAAGCCGCAGTGCCGTACGCTCGAAATAAGGAACGCGTTATAACATACGAAAACGCGCGTTCGATAACAGTTAAAGTAAAGTAAGTTATTTATTCTACAGAGCTTTCAAATTTACAAAACTAACGCCTTCAAACCTTATTCCACCTTTTTTAACAACAATACACTTTTTGAAGTGCAACGGCTTTTTTAGACAAATAATAATATAACATTGTAAATGGGTATAGTTGCTTTGGTCCCTTATTATATACGCCTAGATGGCTCTTATAATATTTACATAGTAAATAGATTTTTATATCACTGTAGAATATATTTAAAATTAACAACCTATAGATAATGTAAATTATTGAAGGATAAATAAATAGTTTTAATGATTTCAATTATTTAGGCAAAATAATTAAAACCTACAATATAGACTTTGATTTCCATTTTTAATTCACGGTCGCTAATTTTAAAGTATATTGCATGACTTTCAAATTGTTCGGTACAGTAAAACGCTTACTATCAGGTGAACTTTTTGTTCAGAATTAACCTTATCACTAATTGATGTCATTTACTAGCGACTGATTTTAAGAAATATGTAAATAAATTGCTAAAGTTACATTTTAATCTAGACAGAAATCAAATACATCACGTTGTATTGTAATAGACAAAAATAACAAATTCAGTTGAATTCGTAATATAAGTCCATTATAGGCCGTTTCCGAGCCCTAGCTGTATTGGCATCATTTTTGTTACTAACAACTGTATGCTATTGTTTATAATCTGGTCGATAGGCAGCATGGGCAGAATACCTTATTGTCTGAAAAGTGAGATAATCCACGCCTCCAATGGACATGTAAAAAGTCAGATGCAAGTTGATTTGCGTAAGAAGTATTATTCAGGTAAAACTTGGTGGTAAATAAACCACCCACTAGTTATAACCAGGAAATATGTTAGAGGGAAAGAAAAGGGAGAGATATCACTCACAGTTGTTGTCAATTTTGTTAATGGTTCTTTGTTTAATTACAGGAAGGCCGTAGAATATGGCCTAGCTGGTGTGATGGTTTGGGCCATCAGCTCAGATGACTTTAACGGTTTATGTGACACGGAGCCTGAGTACGTGTCAGTATCATTTCCTGACCTACGCCGCGTCGCGCAGATATTTAATCAAATGGCTAAGAATCCGGCATTAAAGAGGCTCTTAAAGGATGTCAATATAACAGACGGTACGTTCCCTTATTGAATCAGCAATGACAATTGTTTTTTTCCTTTGTTGTAACATACCATTTCTTTTATCTAGCAAAAAACTCGAAACGCTCAGCAGTAAATCGGGAGATACATATAAAAACCATTTATGGTCTACTGATTCAAACCCGAAGTATCCATTGTTGAGGGGTATAGACAAATCAATCACTCTAGCGGTAGAAGAAAAGATGATTATGACCGACATGATGGATGTGGTGAAAGGAGATCAAAACTGGATATCACCGTCTTCTGTCACCTCTAACAGCCCTTTTAAAGTGACTTGCTATTTTTGTTTTATATAAACCACCAGTTAATATAAATATTAAAAATATACAAAAAATTAAGTATAGGATCTCGTTTATCTCGTAACAAAACTGCTCTGTTTATTTACTACCTTTCGCTACACTCACTCAGCGACTACATGAAAAATGGTGCCGACAATAAAACCAATAATATACACACATAAAGGCAGAAATTTTATATAAGTAATTTATATAAAGTTATAGCTATATGCCTAAGTTATCTTTCTGTTATTATTATTAGTTAAAGTGATACGACAAGCAGAACGTTAACCTGGTGCTAAGTGATACTGGCGCTGCCTAGTTAAGAAACAGCGTAAACCACAGCAACCGCAAAAGAGAGCATTGACATTTTTTGTAGTCGTTTAACACAGAATAAACGATGAGAAATTTAAACCAGCAAGAACCGCAATAAGATCAGTTCTGCCTTTGTCAATGGTATTTTTGCTTAAGGATGAAATAAAAAAGCAGAAATTAAAAAATGCATTAGGCTAAATTTTTAAAATGCTATGTGCAATGGTAACTGAATCAAAAAATGTTAATTATGCACATGCAGAAATGCCAAAAGGTTACTGACATATGAGGTCGGATATCGACTGAAATTATCCCGGTAGTCGTCTCTGCAAGCGGGTTAATTCCAGTTGACCTCACCCGAACCGAATGGGACTTCATGACGGACCGGATCTATCTCTAAAGATCAAAAAGATATGCAGCTTTCAGTGAATGGGCAACAGTTGGAATACGTAAGAGCTGACGAAGATTATATGAACTATATAGTGAAAGGACTTACAACCACAATCAATCCACCCTGCACCGGACAAAATAATGACCTAGAAAATAATTACTGGCGAAACAGGAAGGGCTGTAAACAAGAACTTTGAAATTCGGCTGAATGTCAATAATAGAAAAACAAGTTCTACTCAAGATGTTGCATCCTATTTTGAAAATTTTTTTAGACATTCCTGTCTCTACTACCAAGTCACTTGTTTCTTCTCCAACCGTTGCCGAGTCCTTATTAAAAGAAAATATCAAAGAATGCAAAGATAATTTCTATTTTAGTAACGTAAGCGGTAAAGATATTGTGTCAACTTTTAAATCCTTGGACATTAAAAAAACTGTAGATCTATAGGGGATCTCTGTTAAGGTGATAAATTCTATTATTGATGTTATCTCACCTTGCCTGGCAGCTATTTTTAATGATTGTATTACATGTGGTAAATTTCCTGACCTTATAAAAGACAGTAAAGTTATGCCGGTAATTATAAACGGTAATCGGGCATAAACGGTAATCGGGCAGTACTACAGATCCCAATAACTTGAGACCTATTTCTATACTTCCTGCTCTTAGCAAAATTTATAAGAAAAATATTCTTAACCAATTATTATAGCTTACACCTTTTAATTCTTATAGAATGCTTAGTAACAAGCAATACAGTTTTTCGATATTAATGACTGGTGTGGTAGCACCAGGTGAAGAACAAAAACGAGATTGTATTATTTGCTGATGACACTTCATTATTTATTTATTCTTATTTAGAATAAAACGACGTAACTTGCAAAATGACGATGTAAATAATACGCTCTAGAAAGTAAAACACTGGTTTAGTGCGAATAGTTTAATTCTAAACAAAAATAAAACAAAATGTATAAGTTTTGTGACTCCTAATGTCCAATCTGGGTGTGATAAGGTCGTAGATGAAGAAGCTCTGGACCACGTAGATTCCGCTGTATTTCTCGGCATCATAATAAATTCTAAACCGCAATGGGGCTCTCATTTTAATAGAATGGTGAGTAAGCTTAGCTCAGCGGCTTATGCAGTCAAAAAAGTTAGACAACTAACCGATGTTAAGACAGCACCTTTAGTATATTTTAGTTATTTTCACAAAATATTTCATAAGACATTTTATGGCATTCTACTGTGGGGAGAGGCGGCTGATATAAATGCTATTTTCGTAATTCAGAAAAGAGCGATTCGAGCAATCTACCTGGGCCCCAAAGAATCGCTGAGAAAAATATTTACTAAAATCAATGGAATGACTCAATACATATTTGAAAATATCATGTATGTTCATAAACATAAAAATGAATTTGTAAAACATTGTGACACACAATATAAATACTAGGAATAAGCATAATTTTGTTCTTCCAAAAACTAGGCTCCGAGGAACAATGAAATCTTTCATGGGACAATGTACTCTCCTACAACAAAATCCCAGAAAACGTTCAGCTATTATCTGTAAATAAATTTTAAAAAGTTGTAAAGGAACGTTTGTGTTAAAGGATATTATTGTTGTAATGACTACTTGATATATAACACACCATGGTAATGAACTGTTCGCTCGAGGCTATTTCAAACTATTAAAATGTGATATTTTTTGTAAAAAATTTATAAAACCTATTGGAAGAAGAAAAAAAACCCCCCGCTGGGTTTCTAACGCCGATACTTCTCAGGTCAGAGGCTTCCATTTCCGAACCTTTAAAAAAGCAGTGTATCAGGACACCGCTCGCGTCGTTTGCTGGTTTTCCCCATTTCAACCTAACCCCCACCCGTTAGGACTCCCCGACCGAGGGCTTCCATATATATTTACGAGGGCTGCACTTAAAGTATCGGCAATGGAATTTTTCCACTATTCCTGTCATATTAAAATCTTTATAATTGCAAACTCCTTGGTTTTAAAAATCGAATACCATTTATTTATTTTAAAAAAGATTATTGGTCTTGTTAAAGTTTTTTAGACGTTAAGAAAATGTCTCGAGAAAATTCAAGGGCGAAGATTTATTGTGACATTCGAAGTAGTATAACACAAAAACTGTGTGTTGACTGGATGATTTCTGCAATAGGTGATGAAGCCCTATACAAAACCAAAATTTATCGCTGGTTTCCTGAATTTTAACGTGGACGTGTCAAGCTCAGTGATGATCCCCGTCAAGGTCGTCCAAAAACTGCGGTCACACAGTATCAACGTTTTATTACGTTGATATTGTGCGAAGGCTGATTGAGGAAAATCGATATGTGACATACTGCAAAATTCAGGCAACTTAAGACATAAGCATGAGTCAAATACAAATAATCTTGCATGAAGCCGCTCACGTTGCTTGGCTCTTGATTCCATGCAGGATCCTCAAATGCTATATACAACATCATAACAGGTGATAAATCCTGAATATGTGCGTACAAACCCGAACCAAAAAACCAGTCACAAGTTTCGGTGTTCGAAAATGAGTTAAAGTTAACAAAATTTGTTCGTTCTCGGAGTGTTTCAAAAAAATTGGTGGCCACGTTTGTCTCCGAAACCGGCCATATTGCGACTATTCCTTTTAAGGGACAAAGAACGTTTAATGCATAATGATATGCTTGCATTTATTTGCCGCAGGTAGTTTCTGAACTCCGTAAAGAGAACAGCGAATAAAACACACCAGGTAAAGTCATTTCCTCCGCGTTCCAGGGCAGTTATTACCGCCCCCAGTAACCGATTAAGATACAGTCGCCAGATCGTCGACGATCCTTAGGAAATAGAACAAAATATTTCCTAACTCACATACCTTCAGTATGACTGCACTTTTAGCAAATAGTGTCAGCCACCTAGTTCATGGGAAGCTTACCATAGGCGTAGAAAAAAATTGGTTGCCTGTATACGGGCGAAAGTTACACATGACAACGTATTTTAGTAGTAGACTGTGAAAATTCATTCGTATAGTAGGTATAAGTACAAACTCTCTTTCGCTTTATCTCTTTCTCTCTTTAGCTTAAGCAGGCTAACTGCGCACGAGTAAGAGAGACGTATGCCTCTCACTTTCTCTTATGGTTGTTTATAGAGAGCGTTACGTGAGCGGCGCTCTGACACAGTTTCCGAGAGTGCCTCCCTATCTTGACCCTACCTTATATACATACGTCTTATAAATGTAGGCTATATATTACCCATATATAGCCTACCTTTATAAGACGTGGTCACGTCAAAAATAACTTCATAATTAGTTTGACCACACACGACAACACACCAAGAATACCGTTAGACTTACTTATTTTCTACATAAAGTACTTTTTGAATGATATATGACAAGTGCTAAACGAATGCTTATACAAAACAAGAAAAAAATTAACACATTAGTTAAAATAATGTATTTAGGTTGGTTTAGCAATATAGGGACAGATGTTAAAAATCTATTAAGTTGCATCAAACCACACACTAGCGAATTTACAAGGATGAAAAATTATCAGACATTATTGTCAACTAGAATCATTGGAAAGCTCTAAATATCCAGTTGTCAAGGCAAAAGCCCCTTCAGGTAAATTAAAGATGCATTAATAATAATAAATGTAGAGGTTGCAATCATAATAAATATTTAATTCTATTATATATGTCTAATATTTTTTAAATTCTCTCTGTGTTTACCATTATATTTCTATAACAAATGAAAAGATTTAAAAAACGATGCAATATAGTCCAACATTGAAAAAAAAGCCCTACAGCGTAACCCTACGAAATTTATTAATTCTACTGCAAGCTAGAAACTATGGCTAATATCGTAAGAAAACTTTTAAATAACGGTACCTAGGTATTAAATTGTCATTCAAAATATAAACACGTTAACGATCGTGACGCGTAATGTAATAAAGGAATTGTGGATGTCAATGGAACCTCGTAACTGAACTTATAGACGCAATAATAATTACAAAAAACCGCCCATTTCGAGTTGGGTATTCTTTTGGGTATGGCTGATACATAAACGGACAAATGCGTCATAAATCTTGTTTAGAGCCGGTTTATTTTTTACAATCATAAAACTGATCTCACGGAGAATCGCTTCAATATTACTTCGATATTGCTTATTTAAGCATCACGAGTACATTTTAGCTTATAAGTGTGAATCTCCTAATAACAGCCAAACATCACCAAAAGATTTTTTTTAAACAGGTCACAACTAGGATAATATGACTTTGATGCGTAATGTTACTGCAATGCATATTTGCACACGAACACACGTCTTATGTTCCTGTTATAATTAGCAAAATTCCTGGAGTCTCAATATGCCTGAAATTTGTTATTTTTTTATAAATTGAATGACCTGCATTAGGCGCTAATCTATTATGGTGAACCAAAGTAATTATCCTAATGCAGATTGATTTTTCAAACACCTTCAATGCCATCAGTCATGATATTCTCTCTAATTTAATGGTTTCTGATTAATATCTAAAACAGTTTTTTTCTTAACTTCGAGGACGTCAACATTGACAAAAGCTATCTTTCTGGAGTTTGGCATCCTACCCATAAACTCGCGTAAGCTAGGTTTAGGATCTCCAAAAATTGTTATGACTTCACTCTTTCTTTCATCTAGACCTTTTCCCAAATTATCACAGGGTCGACTCCTAAGCTATCCAGATTTCGCTGAATAATTTTTTTAGTCCCACAAGTCTGAAATTCTATAACGACTGCCAAAGATGACATTGATAACCGGGGCCGACTTTTTATGTGCCCATTCACAGGTGAATTTGGTAAGATGATCCACGCATCGGTTGAAACGGTGAAATTGATAATACCTTCATGTCCCAAGCCCCCAAAATTGTATGGGTTGCCTAAAATACACAAATTTAATGCTCCATTGCGTCCTATTGTTAGCCAAATTGACTCCCCTACTTCGTAAATTCGCTCAACATTTAGTAAAAATCCTCTCACCACTCAGAGGACAAACAAGCGCATTTACAAAGGATTCTTACCATTTTGTTAGCGAGGTAAAACATCAACATCTTGCTGACAATGAAACTATGGTTAGTTTTGATGTTCAATCTTTGTTTACATCAAATATATTGTTCAGAATTTACATCTCGATGCGTTTCGATTAATAAAGTTAAATGAAGATAAGGGATATATTTTCTAACAAAAGCTGACAGAGCCACGGCAGACTTGAAAATAAAGCACATATTCTCTGATTGAATTAATAGCGCATGTTTGATTCTCGCATAGAAATTGAACAGAAAAATGTTAATTTTTGCTTGCCGCCTCTAATCTACACGATCTTATCTACGAATTAGTATTAAAATTAAGATGGTCACAGCTATTTATACATTAAATATACCAAGTAATTATCTCGCAGAATCAGGATGGCTGAAATCTGTTTAAACAAAAAGATCTAGAACACCTGTTCAAAAATATTTAGGCTGAAGAAACACCAATTTTCAATCAACATCATCTTCATCATCATCATCAGCCTATGATAGTCTTCTGCTGGACATAGGCCTTCCCTAGTACACCCCTATCCATTAGGGGGTTTAATTTTCAATACTTATAAGTAAATGTGTAGTGTATGAGCATATGTATATAATATATTATTTTATATGTATATTTGTTTGTATGTAATATATATAGCTGTATACGAAGAATATGTATAATATTATAAATTTTTACTATCTTGGATTATTACTAACTTAAATGTCAATAACTTTTGCAAAATCGTACGCCTACCTTATGTTATCTTAACCATCCAAAGGTCGATTGGGAGACAATGCCTTTGGCATTAAGTGTTAACAAATAAATAAAAATATTATTATTTAGCTCGCAATTCAAAATGTCACATAAGGACAAAACAGCTCTACTACTCATCTGTCTGTTAATCATGACATCATATACAAGCATTGGCTGCAATGCACTTCAGCTATAGAAGCGCCCTACTTGTGCTTCTTGAAGGCTGTAAAGGTATACGAAACCTCGACAAAACTATAACAAAAACGGCTTTACCGAAGTTTTGCTAGCACTTGGGTATTTGGCCGACCATGACGTCTGCTTTGTCTCTTTTTGACGATGATATTAATCAAAAAATATGAAAATGTGTTGATATCAAGTTAGGTTAAAATAGGTATTAATTTGTCCGAAGGAAATCCATTGGTCCACAACAAACGCTACATTCTATTAAAAGATGTCTGTTTTCAAATAACCTCGATGACTTTATTTTCATGAACAGCAGATCCCTTTTCAGGCGACACAAACTTGATAACAGTTTCCTCATAAAATGTTATACAAAATGCTATGCTTCGTTTGAACACACTAAAATTAAGATACAGTACACTACACTGAAAGCAGTTACTGATAAGACTAAAATAGCTGTTAAGTTAATGCAAGTTTTTCATGCCTTAATTACAGTACACAATTAATTACCAAAACTATTTATTAGATTGGGTAAAAACACAGGAAAGTATATATTTAAACAAACATTAAAAAGTAAATTTAATAAACAATGTCATATAAATAATTATTGAGTAATATATAAAAAATATCATACAATAACCAAAATACTATTGATTTATTTACATAATAAATATTAAGTTTTAATTTTCTGTTATGGTTTACATATACATTTATATTAATTATTAACTTTTATATTGTAATTTTGCCTCAGCATACTCGGACTCGGGCTCATTGACCAAATTATAAATACCAAACCAAATCAAAGGAAAAAGCGGGAACGGAATAGTGGGACTGGGCTGGACATGTGGCACGTTTACCGGCCAAGGTGTGGGCGAAAAAAAGCTTAATATGGCTGCTCACTGACTGAAAGAGGCCCACCCATAATATGAAAGTTAACAAACTACAACGAATGTTGGCTGCAATTTTGGCTGCAAGTCGAGCCTTTATCCAGCAGTAGGAGACTGGAGGTTTGATCAAATCAAATTAAATATATATATATATATATCACACGCATCAATATTTAATAGTTAGTATTGATATATATTTCAATTATATTATACTATAAAGAAATCGTAGTACTAAGTCAAAAATTTCCTATACCGTAAATTATGTAAGTGTAACTTAACCTGTTTTGCTAATGATCAAAAGCCGAAAGAGCAAATTCAAGACTTTCATATCTACTATATCTAAGTTTATTTGGCAAAATATTCCTTGCTGGACTACATTAGGAAATCCCTTGTAGATTCTTACAATTAAATGTTTCAACCTGAACATGCTTTGGGTTTTTCCTTGTGACTTAACGGTACCAAACGGAAACGAGGAATAGTGATTGATGTATATATAAAGGTAAATATAAAACGCTTGATCGTTAGTCGTTGTAGAACCCGTGAACACTGCTGAAGTGACGAAACAAAAGCAAGGACCAGCATTTTTGTGAGCGGGAGTAGGAACAAAAAATACTAGAGCATTTTATAACAGTGAGTATTTCTTAAAAATGTGGTAGAAAAATTAATTATACTTGTTGTCTTTTCTATTCGTGTAGCATTTAATCGTCTTTCGAACCTCTAAATGACACAATTGTGTTATATTACATTAAATTTTCGCATTTTCTGTAACAAAACATTAATTGTCCACAAATCTTGGGGAATAAACAATGATAAAATTTAAAAATATCTCGATCGAATTTCAAACTTCACCCTGATTTATCACCAACAGTTTCACACACTTCTAAATTGAATTAAAATCTAAGTCAGTAAAAATATTTTTTATAAATAAAAGCAAGAATTGAGCCTATAAACAAATCCAAATTTGACCTTTTAGCATCGATGCCGCCATAACATTCCAGTCTATCCCTTGAGCATGGCTAAAAACCTTGGAAATTTAACGTTATAATAAAAATTCTTCTTATAAAAGGAAAGCTGAGTAAATACTTATTAAATAGCACGAAATGAACATTTTTATATAAACCTCTACATTTATTTAATATCATATATATTTATAAAATAATTCTCTATACGCATTATTAATGATAAATTTATAATTATAGACCTACCTTATGTTTTCTCATTTGGAAGGCCAAGTATTACTGAAAGGTACCCTTTTGTACTATTTATTAACATATTAAATGATTAAATTACCGTAATTCTCATTAGATAAAGTCTTTTTTACACGAATAGATAGTTTAATGGAAACTTTTAACTGAGTTTACTTAAACTGTAACTTTCAGTCAGAGAAAATTTTTAAACAGATTTTTAACGTAAGGTATGTCTACATTTTTCCCTGATATTATTATTATTAAATTAATTAATTGGTTCACAATGCAGTAAATCATTATTTTGATGTATCTAATACGACTTAGCCAGCGTTTTTAGTTTATTCAATGAAGGCTATGATTTTACGGAGACGGTATGTATTTCTTAACTTAAAAATAGCACCAAATCGCCTAGCTCTTCTAAATAGAAAAAATAACAAAGTTAAAAAAAAAACATCAAAATCGATTTTTGGCTGACTACCCAAAATACAGGAAGTACTCAATTCAGAGCGCATATTTTTTATATATATGTTACCTCGTTGCTCCGCTCCTAGTGCTCTAATTTCGTTCATTATTTTTTTAATGATAGCTACCTTTTGATCCCATTTTTTTGTTATAAATATAGGTATTTGAGCTAAAAATAAATACTACAAATCACAACCTGGTGCGATTAATTTGCAAAGGAGACCAAACCGTAAGAGATAGACTTAAAGTATATTCTACCATATTGCACTTCTTAGAATAGTCTATAATAAAGTCTGGGAGCGCATATATCTACGTTTTAAGAATAACCCACGTTAACCATTTTATATTATATTATTGTTATACTATATTCGAAGTTCATTTAGGGTAATATACTTTAAGATTATATAAAGTTAATGCAACTAAAAAATTCTTTATTCTTTTTACATAAAACGCGTCATAAATGATATTAGAGCTTAAAAATGCAGTGACAGAAATCGCGGTGTTGTTTCTTGCAAAGGTCTGTCATTTCGCTGTTTAAAGTCGGTTATATTTTTAGTTAAAATTTGACTTTTTAATTATTTTTACGTGGCAAATAGGTATTTATAGTTGTACTGATCCCTGTTTTAGGCCCTTATAAATTCATTATAGAAAACATAATGTGTCATGGACGTAGTTACATGGAGGTGTATAATTGTAACCATTGTGAATGTCAATTGTACACAGATGACCTATATTTATGTATATTTAAAACCGGATAATGCCACAGACCGGAAGTTTTTCATTCACGATTACGTATTTATTATTTAGTTTCAACAACTTTGTTAGTATTCTGTAAAACATAGTGACTGCGATAGTTAAACATGTGTGATTTTAACTCGGGTTTTTATACTTGCGTCATTTAAATCGGTTTCATTTAGTTGGAATTTTTTATGAATGTAGTAAACCTTAGCTCCAAAAACGTATACAGCTAATGGAGATTTTGCGTGATAAAACATACGTATAAGAATTAACGAGAATATAAATAGAAAACAATATATATTGGTTACATGCTTAACGTAATTACCACAAATAGGTTTCTACGTAGGTTTGACGCCGACATAATAATAGTTCATGCAAAAAATAATTAACAAATAGTACTTTACTTGCCGTTTGCTATGTTCATCAAGTAGTAGATATCAGATCGTCTTGTATGCAATGACAAGAAATTGTAATGCGATTTGTAAACATTTGAAGTGTGCCCTGTTTTAAAATCCAAAAAAATGTAGAAATTTTTATGTATGTATGCTCCCAATACGTTGTTCCTAAAACTTTTATAACAGGGATTGCCTACTTGTGATGCGAATTCCAGATTGCTTTGCACGAATAAAGCGCATAAAATTTTAATAGGTTCAGTTCATTAAAGTTTTTCGATGTTTTAAGATAAAACTGAGCATCCTTAAAGACTTTTGAACTTTTTTATCTATGTGATCACTGAATGTAAGTTTAGAATCACGTAACCAAAATCTCTGAAAAAATCCACCTTCATCAATTTGGTGTCACGTAAGGTATATTCGAATGAAAACATTTACTTACATTTGAATCAAGTATATTAATTGAGCAGAATTCCTCAAAACGATTGAGGTCGTCTTGAAGACCATTGCCGTACTTCAATACTATAGTCATCAGCAAATAAAAGTATTTTACTTCTATGAAAGCACTGTTTGACCTTATTAAAGGTCTTAACTTAAACAACAAAGGACTTTACGCAAGGCCTGCGGGACACCCGACGATATGGATGTCCATGACAATGACGATAGCCTTTTAACACAACTGCCTGACTACGATTTTTTATGTAGGGTCGCAAACCAGCGCAGTAAATCATCATGTATTCCATTAATACTAAGTCTAAATAAATTGCGTCGACTTGCGGAGCTGGTTGCATTGCTATTGTTATAAAATCGTTAGCTTAATACTTAATTGGATACAGTAGACCTGTTTTTAATATATCCGTGCTGATCATAAATAAAAGTTTTTTTCAGGTTGTTTTTTGTTTGTCTGTATACAATTCTTCGGAAAATTTGGAAATAGGTCTATAATTTTCAATATGAGATGGCTTCTCTATGTCCTGGTCACCTTTTTATGCACTGGGGTTATAAAGGCTGATTTCCATACATCGGGCACTAAACCATCATAGAGTAATCGTCTATACAGTATACAGGAAGGGTTACTTAAACTATCAGCACACATTTCACAAAAATCGGAGGAGAACTGAGTAGAACCCAGTGTTTCTTAACGGTACCTGCGAATAGAAGGAAGGTCCCAAGCAAAATTATTTAACGTGGTATTTATTTCGTCGTAGTTTCTTTTATTGTACATGTAAGTAGGCCGTTGCTTATCTTGTAGCATGGTAAAATTTAGAAACTCCACATGAGTTTCCTATAATTCCTTTTAGATAAGGACTACCCTATACAAAACTACTAGCTGTTACATGCGACTTCGTCCTCGTGAAATACAATACCATTCTTAACGTTTACTGGGTATTGTCGTGAAAACTAATATTTTGTCTCATAAAAGACTTACTTATTCTTTCCAGTCTGGTTACTGGATGTATTAAAGTACGTTTGTTACTAGTATCTATGCCATGTGTATCATAATGTCTCACGAAATCATTTATATTTCTTTGCACATTCATTAATATGTTTATTTCTGTAAACATCTTTCTTAGTCATTCATTGAGGCTCTCGTCGCTAGACTGTTTTTGGAAGACAAGAATCAAATTAGTATCTGCCGTAATTCCTCTCAAAAGAATATATGTATATACTTATCGTGGATAAGGCATAATACTATAGAACTAGCGTTAACATAGCAAACAAGCTTTCTTCACATCAGTTAATAATCTAATTTTCTTCACTATGTATACTGCAGAGCTTAATTTACTTGCCAGCCTATTAATAAAGGACCCTACTGCAATTTTGCATCTCTAGTTATACAGTTGATTCAACTACGTGTAATGCCTCCCATCGACAGCCACTTCAAGATTAACATGATTTACGTATGCAGCCATGAACCTCAAACATTTTTTTTATTCAATAGCAAATTTATAACACTAAACCAAGTAAAATACATCGTCACTTATGAATATATGTCGTTTAACTATAAAAACCAGGAGGTATCATCTGCATATAATACTATCTCTGCGTTATTATTTATAACATATGTATAAGTCAAAGTTTGGCATTTATAAGGAAATTATCAAAATAACGTACAAGCAATTGGTTAACTAAGACTTTTTCAAATACTATACTCATAGTAGGCAGTATAGATAATGGTCTAAAATTATTAGAGTACGTATTACACACTGATTTTAAAACCGGAATTACTTTGCTATGCTTCATTACATCACAAAACTCGCCATTACTGGAACTTACATAGAATATTGCTGCTAAGTTTGGTGACACGACATCTATAAAGAACTTCACTAACCTTAACAAAGATCCTCAAAGGTTTGACTCATTATTTCTTGACTCTTACATAAAATTAGAAACAAAAACTTGCCATACCAGTTTCGCTTTACAATCGCAATCTTCACGGTTGCACTTTAGTCGTCAGATAGACATCGAGAGGAACATACATCAATATGTGTTCCTCAGTGTTCCTTATTTAAGTGTTGTTTACAAGGGATATTAGGTAATAAAGGTACGTCCTCCAATTTTTATTCATCTAGTTGATAATATGAAGAAAATCTTAAATTTTTCATAACCAACTAAACTATTGTTAAAGGATTATATTTGTATATCAAAAAAGGAGTTTTAACTTGTTATTAGATGATCATATTATGATTTGATTTTTGTTATTTTTTCTTTATCCATATATGTATATACTTATCGTGGCTAATAGGTAATAGAATCATTCTACTATATGAGTTTGTTTTATAAAAATAATCTGACATACTCTAAGTATTATGTCGTGAGACATAAAACTTGATACCTAAATATAACTTTAAAGGTAGGACAATTTCGTAATCTGTATTTTTCAAACTCATACCTTTCTATTTGTCGATTTTTGTTAAATAAAGTTCATCTCAACAGAAAAAAAAATTACAAAAATTTTAATCTTCAGGGTACAATGCATATTGTTATTAAAAACAGATTATAAATTGTAAATATTACTGTGTTAGGCTATATTAAAAACAAGTATTTTCAGCATTCTATCATAGCATCAATACCAGTACTTTTTTGTAGAACAACCGTTTTTAATGCAAATTGTTGAATTTTAGGTTTATAAGGACAAAATCACCATAATGATGTCATTTAATATATTTACATCGTCTTTTATAATTATTTCTCTGGCGTATCTATCGAATGGAAAAGCACAAACTGGTAAGATATTTTTCATAATTTAATTCAACCAAATTTTGTAAAATGCAGCGCGAAATTGAAGTAATAAAACAAACATACAAAAATATCTACATGGAAAGTAAAACAAATGTATAGGTACAGATTAAGTACAGACGTTACAAAAAACATGTCCAAGTAAAACTGCTTCTTATTTGAAATATTCTTAGTCTGCATATTTATGTTGCCTCTAGTTAAATTATAGTTCCTCCGAATATATTTAACATTTAATATAAAGTTGAATTAATATATATTTAGTTTTTACGTACGTCAGATGATATTAAAAATAGTTACATGAAATGTAGAAATATAAAATTGTATGACGTAAAACGTAAACAAATACGTTTTCTTGATGTTCATATTCATGTTCGTCCAGACGGATAGTTGCGTTTGCTATGATTACATTTTCTACTGTTTTTCAGGACCGAAACACGGTAAAATTGTTATGTGCTACGTTGCTTCTTATGCCATCTATCGAGGGGAACCGGCGAAATTTAATTTAAAAGATGTCGAAGCATCTAGGTGTACGCACTTGGTATACGCTTTCGCCGTTTTAAATGAAGAGACAAATAAAATTAAGAGCGCAGGTAAAAAAAAAATCTATATCGAAGGTTACGGGATATCCAGAAATGCAGTTTTTTTGTCTGACTCAAAGTAAATAAGTGCGTACTGGTTTCAAGAACTCGTATGTCGTATGCGATAATTGTATTTTTATAGGCAGTGACTATTTTCTATCGATGGTACCTGCGTAATTATTTTGAGGATTCTATGAGTAAATTCAAATTTAAATCAATCCGTACAGCCTACAAACTATTGAGTAGGAAAGGTAACAAAAAGTGTATTTTATAATGGCTTTTTTATGCCCAAAGTACAAAAGACAACAAATTTAGGTAAATTTTGATGTTAAACACTAATTACTTGTTGTTGGTTGTGGTGGTGGTTTTTACTTCTTGATCATATAGAAAGAACTTACAATATCAAAAAAAAAATATGAGAGAGAAATATTAATACAAAAGTAATTATAAATTTCAGATCCCGGCCTCGATACGGACGGTAAATTTATAAATGGTGGCTACAAGCAGTTTGCAGGATTAAAAAAGAAATTTCCTCATTTGAAAGTTATAGTCTCTTTGGGTGGATGGCATGACGGTTCCCTGAAGTATTCAAATATGGCGGCATCAGCATCTAACAGAACGGTGTTCATTGATAGTGTTGTAGACTTTATGAAGTTAGTACTAATTTTATACTTTTTATACTTTGTTTACATATGTTATTATGATTTGCATATTTTTAATAACTCACGTGATATGATTAAAGTAACATATTTGGTTTTCGCAGAAAGTATAATTTTGATGGAATAAGCATGCACTGGAAGTACCCCACCTTAAGAGGAGGAAAACCTAAAGATAAGAATAATTTCGTTACCTTATTAAAAGTAAGATATTTTTAAATATTCATCAGGGCGTAAAATAATTTACTCTCGTCAACAAAAAAGTATCAATTCTTTCGCCTGAGCATTTTCACAAGTTATCATGGAGATTCTATCCATCCAGATTTGCCTGATAACAGTTTTTACGCAAAACTACTGGCATCTGACCTTCGCATCACAAAGGGATTCATCATCATCATCAGCCTGTGATAGTCTACTGCTGGACATAGGCCTCCCCTAATGCACCCCTATCCATTAGGGAGTTTTGGACCATATACCACCACGCTGGTCCAATGCGGGTTGGTGGGTGGACCGACTTTTTACCTGCCCATCCGACGTATGAATCATCTCATTTTTCAGACGATTGGGTGATCGGCCCAAATTGCCCTAACCAACTAGGAAACAACTATGATAATTTGGGAATCAACAAATTTAGATTTCCAGGATTCGATCCCACGACCTCCGGTTTTTGAAGCACACGCCCATACCACTAGGCTATGAAGGCAGTTACCAAAGGGATTAGTTGTCAGTAAATTTGTAGGCGTTTACATCCTATGTCGACTGCCAAAGCTGGTCTTGACAACCAAGACGGGCTTTTTACATGCGCGCCTTATCCTTACTATTCAGACAATTGGATGATCAACCAATATTGTCCTAAGCAACCAAAAATCACCTATAACAGAAATTTGTTTCCCCGCAGGATTCAAACCCACGACCTCCGTTTCATTACGCTAGGCCATAAATACCAAATACCAATAAAATATTTTTTCAAATATTTTTTTAATAATTAAATTGGTTTTACATAGTAGTTGGTAGTTGCTTTTACGAAGAGTATTTTTTTAAAATATATTTGAGATATGTAGTTTAATAGAAATTAAGAAATTTAAAATAATACGGCGTCAAAAATCACAACCTTGTACGATTAATTTGCAAACGCTGGCGAAACCGTAAAAGATGTTCAACATAATTGTATTTCTGAAAATATCTGTCATCTTCTTCTACAATAAAGTCCGCACTCGCATTTATCTATGTTCTAAGAATAACCCACAACAACTATTTTAATGTAAAAGTATTGTTAAAATTTGCAAAGTAACACATTAAAAAACTCAATTAAGGTGATATAATGTAAGTCTTAGTAAATTAATTGCATTTAAAAAAATCTCCATATACGACATTTTGATAAAATTAATAACTTAAAAGATAAGGGCAAAAATCTCTGAGTAAAAACGTGCTGAGAGCACGTATAACAGCTTGTTCTCTGCACCTAACTGCCCTGCCTGTTATATTTTTAAAATGAATTTTAATGGGATTAAAAGGACATCTATCTTATTCAAAGTTAACCGAGCTTTTGAATAGCAAATCATTATGCAACTCGGTACTGCAGTTTTTAAGATTATTTATTAAAACATGCAGACAAAAATACAAATCTTACCTATTTTGGATATTATAGTCATCATGTCTCGTTTTAATCACATTCTTAAATATTAAGAGTACAGCAATGTCTTTACTCTCTCAGGAACTTAAAGAAGCGTTCCAGCCGCATGAATTCGAACTAAATACGATCATAGGGGCATACAAACATATATTAGAAGGCGCTTACGATTTTCCTGAAATAAACAAACACGTCGACTATTTTCACCTGTTGGCTTATGATTACCATGGCGCATGGGACCGAACTGTTGGCGCCAACGCCCCTCTGGTTGGCTTCAACGAGGATGACACGTACAACGTCGTAAGTATAATTGTAAAACCTAATAAATTATAGTATGTACATAAACGATAGGAGAATAAAAAGTTAAACGCATCTCGTTATTCGGCCCAAGCCGAGGCTCCCCATCTGGGAGTTACTCGGTGGGGAGACACGCCCGTGGCACCGCCTAGCTTACAAAGCACGAGATCCAGTCAAAAAAAAGCATCTCGTTAAGTTAAGTCGCTTCTGGTTCTTGTGTGAGTTATTAAGGAACGTAGAAGGTTCAATTATTTTGACCGTTATCGTTGAATGTCTCTATTTTTTAATTCCACGAGTTAAATTGTAATCATATACCTCTGACCATAATATTAAACATAACTTAATACAAATAGATTGTCGCCAAAATACTAAAATTACAACCCTTAGAATTTCAATAAATTATAAGAATGTTGATAATATAAAAGAGGCATCTGTAGCGTTAAGAAAGTAGTATCTAGCAAAAACAATTACCAAGTTCCCATTTTTTCTTTTAATCTGCGGTTGGAAAAATCCACCTTACGGACCGCCTTCCCCACCGCCGAAGTGAGGAGGCAGCAGGGGTACGTGGGACTTCCCGGCCAAGGTTGCGAGGCTGGTATACCCACAAAAAACAAACGGTTGCTCCTTTCTTATGTTGTTATAGTAGGGACGTGGCTATTGCGAGCCTTCTCTCTCTCTGGGTGTGTTAGAACACACGAACCGTCGCGTATGTACCACACACATGTTCCGTGCCGGAGCAAACATAGCACCCCTTCTTGAGCCCTTCTCTGGTCGGTGAACACACCTTTTCGCCGGCCGCAATCGAAATAGTGATCAGTGAAAAATAATTAAAGTTCTGTACATATTCGATGTAATGAAGTTTTTGAAAAACTTTTTTGTACTAAACCTTACTAATGTAATCTTCAAAAGCAATGATAAATGTTGATCTTTTTTATCCACGAATTATGCGATGCGTTATTAACATTTGAAACTTGTTTAAATTTATTTATAATTTTTACGTAGGGAAATTTTCCCTAGTACGTACGTACGTAATGTAAAACGGAGTTGAAAGTACAGTTACTTTTATGGTATATTTTATAGCATGGTTGTTGGTTGTTGTAATTTTAAGGTCTACAATTTCTTTGACTTTACAGGAATATTCTATTAAATACATGTTATCACACGGAGTCAGCGCAAGCAAGGTGATACTCTGTCTATCTTTATACGGACGTACGTTTATACTGGAAGATCCTGATGTAGAACAGATCGAGTTTGGGGTCACTTCTGCCAAAAGCAAAGGTTTTGCTGGTCCCTTTACCAAAGATACGGGCTTTATTATTTATAACGAGGTAATATTATTAAGTAAAATTCTTATATTAATGATAAATTTTTTTCTAATCATCTTCATTTCAGCCATTAAAGGAGACAACTCCTATGAACACAATTATTCATAAAGTAACTGGTTGTGACGGGTATTTGTGTCGTATATTTCACAATTTACACAAATCAGTTTATCTTTAAAGAGAGTTTGCCAAATTACCATAATGATGTACTTTTAATGACATCGCCTTAAAAAAACATCGAATAATTCAACGGCCTTTTAAAATATATTTTAAAAAATCGTCACGTAACGTAAATTATTGGATTAATCAGCAACACTAAAGAGTCATAAAGCAAACAGTCAACTTTTGTAAGGTACATAGAAAATATTCATTCATGTTTTAATTTCGTAATAATTACAGATTTGCCTCGAGCTGACGAAAAATAGTGACAGTTGGACTCGGCACTGGCATGATCAAGCTCAAGTTCCATATATTCGCAATAATGAACGTGTTATAACATACGACAATGCACTTTCCTTCGCACTTAAAGTGAAGTATGTGGATTTTTCTTTTATTGTACGTCATTGTATTAAATTGGAGTAACATGTTAATCTCTCTTTAAATAATGTCTGTATAGTGCAAACATATACAATGTTTCTATTGTTTATATATTAGATCTTCATCTTTTCCTATATCCTCGAGGGCCTAGCCATAAAGTGTACGTATTGCCCATCATCGCACATTCTTGCAACGTGGCCAATCAACCCCTATTTTGATTTCTTTGCGTACTATAGAACGTCGATCACTTCGAACACCTTTCCGATAGTGCTATGGCGTATTTGTGACTTTTTCTCATTTTCTTTTTAGTTTTTTAGGTTTAGCGTAGAATCTAGTTCTTAGGCGTGATCGAACGGAAATGTGATGTTAAGTACTTGAATGTCTTGAACGTTTTTTTGTAAAGTGGTTAGAATGAAATCTATTTCGTTCTTAGTGTTGTTGTCCGGGGATCTTCATCAAATCCGTAAACTAAGATGAACATCTTTATTAGCGATTGCAAATGCAAATTGAATTAATCTCTTACTTCTTCCGTTTCGTTCAACGAGGAGAAATTTATTTACAATCTCTTTTGTCGGTCGGCCTATTTTTGCATTAAAGTGCCTAAATACTTAAGTTTTATTTATTTATAATTATATTTAGAACCGCCACCGCTCTTCTCACACATTCTTTGTCCTTTTTCTTTGAGTTCCAGGTAAATTTGCTTTGCGGCGCTCCAGGTTAATCCATTATATACGGGACAACCAGTATGTGCAAAAGTCTTAAAGGACCGTCACGTAGCAGTAAATTATTACCAAGTGTTACCAGTTTTTTCACATGAATAATATTATAAATTATAATAATTGTTATTTGACATATGATAGGATGTACCTGTCTAATTTAAAAAAACAAACAATTAACTAGTTGGCTATGCTATTGAATTTTAAAAACACAGCCGATACCTTGGGAGAGAAAGGCTAAATATCTAAGCGTAAAATTCGACTGCAACATGTCGTTTAAAAGTCATATTCAGGCCGTTAGAAAAAAAGCTCTATTCATATCGACCAGACTCTACCACCTAACCAATTCCCAAAGCAAAATGTCGCACAATTATAAACCCTTATTATACAAGGTATGCATATGACCCATCATGGCTTAAGCATGCCAATCATTCGCTCATGCATCCTCCACGCTGCCGCACCGACGGGGCGCAGTGGTACCAACGCAACGTAAACCTACACAGCGACTGTAAATTACCCACAACCCGCGAATAATTTCAAAAGTTAACCCGCAAACATATCGATAAAGTAGTCAACCATAGTAACCCTCTGCTGGTAAAAGCAGCAAATTACTCAGCAGATCCAAACGCATCTAGTCAAGACCGCGAAACGTTCTCCTCAATCCGGGCAAGGAAGGGGTCACCAAGACTCCGGACCACACGACACACTAGTAGGCTCGCTCGCTTACGAGCACAGCAAAACACACACATCCGGTACACCAGATACACCCGCGTTCCAGGGCGGTTCTCACTGCCCCCAGCAATCGATTAACATGGTCACGAGATCATCGGCACCCCGGTTCGTACACCGATCGCCGACGATCCTTAGAAGACATAACAAATGCCTAACTCACGTACCTTCTGTACGTGTGGCAGTTCCTGGGGACGGTAGATTCCTGTGAATTCTTTTTTAGATGAAGCTTACCAAAGACATGAATCAGGAATCATAAGGTCCCAAAAACAAAAACCCAGCTTCTATTGAGCTGTATTAAATATGGACTCACTATGTTTCTATTGTTTATATATTAGATCTTCATCTTTTCCTATATCCTCGGGGGCCTGGCCATAAAGTCAACGTATTGCCCATCATCGCACATTCTTGCAACGTGGCCTGTCAACCCCATTTTGATTTCTTTGCGTACTATAGAACGTCGATTACTTCGAACATCTTTCCGATAGTGCTATGGCGTATTTGTGACTTTTCTTTTTAGTTTTTAGGTTTAGCGTTGAATCTAGTTCTTAGGCGTGATCGAACGGAAATGTGATGTTAAGTACTTGAATGTCTTGAACGTTTTTTGTAAAGTGGTTAGAATGAAATCTATTTCGTTCTTAGTGTTGTTGTCCGGGGATCTTCATCAAATCCGCAAACTAACATGAACATCTTTATTAGCGATTGCAAATGCAAATTGAATTAATCTCTTACTTCTACCGTTTCGTTCAACGAGGAGAAATTTATTTACAATCTCTTTTGTCGGTCGGCCTATTTTTGCATTAAAGTGCCTAAATACTTAAGTTTAATTTATTTATAATTATATTTAGAACCGCCACCCGCTCAGAAAGGCCAATAAAACGTTTTAAACAGCTTTTAAAATACTTTTGTACAATAAATCCTACTACATATAAGCCCGGTGCTTCTCCTATAGAAGAATATGGTCGTATAGAAGTATATAACGGTCTTATTTCTGATAGTTTGATCATGTCAAACTTTGTGTTTTCTATGGCTTCCATAATCTCTAACTAAAATTATTAATCTCTGGAAGGTTTTGTATAATCATTATCAAACTCTAATACTCCTAAAACGAAACGGGTGAAAGACATCGTAGAAATTGCTGGAAGGCTATGGATGAAACAAGCGGCTGATAGATATCTCATGCTACTTTTGGCTTTTGCTCTCGCTTGAGAGGAGTTCAGTAAAATATAGTGATAAACACTTTTTATTATTTTTGATATATTAAATAACGCTTCACTATATATCAATTTTCTTATAAAAACTTTTTATTTTTTAATGTTTTACTAATAACATTTGTAATATAAAAATTGTGTAGATAGCTCATTGATTAATTGAACGATACTTACTTATCTTAAAAAATTGCAACACTCAAGCACATTTACATTAACAATCTTTTGTACTCCAAATGCTTTTTTTTTTGGTATGTACATTTTTTCGGATGCAGGATACTAAAGTAAAATAAAAGGCTTTTTATTTTATTTAACTACATCTATGCTTATTATATCAACATTCACGTCGCCATATAGATAGTTTGGTTCGGAATGGAGGAATCTATTTAAGACAGGCACTCCTCTACCGTACTACGTCTTTGTTGGCAAATAAAAGTCATATAGCCATCTAGTCTCATCCTCGCAGCAAATAATCAAATGATTCTACTTTCCCATTGTCTAAATTTACAATATTGGCACAATGCATAAGAGTGCTTTTAAAATACTTTATAATTAATCTTTTTCTATCGGTACTATTTATAATCTTTCTAGATTGCGCAAATGTGTGTACTCGCCACACCAATCAAATGCATGGTCGCCTATACAGTCTGAATACTTTAACAACTTAATCAAAGTGTAGCGTGTTTGTAGGTAATACAATTTGCATCGTTACAGGAAAGCTATGGACTACGACTTGGGCGGCGTGATGGTGTGGGCCTTAGATTCGGACGACTTCAACGGAATATGCGATAATGAACCTGAAAACGTATCTGTCTCATTTTCCGCCTTGCACCGTTTCGTACAGAAGTTCAATCAAGTAACCAGGAATCCGGTGTTAAATACACTTTTAAAGAATGTCAATATGGACGACGGTGAGTTCATGGGTCTTAGTTGCAAAGAGATTTTTTTACATTGTGCCTGAAAAAACGTTTAATGTTTTTTATTGGTATAAATTCACTTCAATCAAGTACAAATTCACCTTAATGATACGAACTACCCAGAAGAAAATCAGCATAGCTTTTTGCCCAGTAATTTTGCTGACTACGATGCCCTAACCAAAAAACAATACTGTTTACACACTATTGATTTGCGGTATAATGTGACACTTTCTTAGTCAATCCCTTGCAAAAGTTGGAAATATAATATATGTTAATAAATACATACTCTACAATTTCTTTTCATTACACAGTAAAAAAGGTCAGGAGTCCGTCAGAAGTCGCTAACAAAACCCATCTAAAGGCTACTAATCCCAACCTGAAGTATCCGATGTTACGAGCTATAGACGAATCTATATATATAGCGTTAGAAGAGAAAATGGTAACGATCGACGTGATGGATGTAATGGCTGAAAAGTCAAAAACAGAAGCCACCACAACAGCACCTTCGACATCAACGATTTAGTTTAATTTGATTAATTAAATGTTCAAAACAAATAAAAAAAAACACTATTATTCATACATTTGTTTATGTACTCACAATTTTAGCATTTATTGTTAAAGTAAATAGATTATTTAAACGTACCTTAGCAATACACTAGCAGAACATTTATAAAATTTTAAAAGAATAGTTTTAATTAAGAGGTTAGCTTTTAGATTTGTACAAACAAGACAAAAAATATAACGCATCGAATTTTAATATTTGCTTTGTTAACACTTATTAAATCTGGATAAATTTATGTGATGAAAGTGTATGTGAACAGTATTTTATTCTATTTTTTACGCACCCTGAAATTCGCTGTCACGCTGCTTGATGATTATTTACTCAATTTACTGTTGGAACTTTTTTAATTCACAATATTAGTACATATAGATATTGGATCAATGCCTCTTTTTCCTTAAAAATATACAAGACATAATCTGAAACCAATCCTATGATGACCAATCAGCGAGAAGAAGTTAGATATTCGACAGGTATACCTCCTCTAATCGCTGCATTACCTCTACATAAAACCTTGTTTGAACTCTATCGTCAATCCAAATGTTTAACGACTACGTATTCATTTATGTTAATAGTATTCTGATTATCGGTTCTCATTCCATTTATATAATAACTGGTAATAGTACAGTCTGATAAACGCTTATTTTTTGAACCATCTTTATCGTCAATCCAAAGTTTAATTGAATTAATTACTGACCTCTTATATTTATATATATTCTTTGGTCACTAGTTCTGAACAATTTAGTTAATACATATGTCTGTCGATATTATTTATTAATTTTGTGGTAAGCGTGAATACAACACAAAACTTTAAATTCATTATTTTGGGCCAAAAATTTAAATAAAATAAATTATTAAAAAACATAATTTGAGTCAGTTGGTACACATTCTTTGTCTTTTCTTTGAGTTCCAGGTAAATTTGCTTTGCAGGCGCTCCAGGTTAATCCATTATATACAGGAACAACTCAGTATGTGCAAAAGTCTTAAAGACGTCACGTAGTAGTAAATTATTACCAAGTGTTACCAGTTTTTTCACATGAATAATATTATAAATTATAATAATTGTTATTTGATACATATGATAGGATGTACTATCTAATTTAAAAAAAACAATTAACTAGTTTGCTATGCTATTGAATTTTTAAAAACACAGCCGATACCTTGGGAGAGAAAGGCCAAACATCTAAGCGTAAAATTCGACTGCAACCTGTCGTTTAAAAAGTCATATTCAGGCCGTTAGAAAAAAGCTCTATTCTATCGACCAGACTCTACCACCTAACCAATTCCCAAAGCAAAATGTCGCACAATTATAAACTCTTATTATCAAGGTGCATGCATATGACCCATCATGGCTTAAGCATGCCAATCATTCGCTACATGTCATCCTCCACACTCCGCACCGACGGGCGCAGTGGTACCAACACAACGTAAACCTACACAGCGACTGTAAATTACCCACAACCCGCGAATAATTTCAAAAGTTAACCCGCAAACATATCGATAAAGTAGTCAACCCTAGTAACCCTCTGCTGGTAAAAGCAGCAAATTACTCAGCAGATCCAAACGCATCTAGTCAAGACCGCGAAACGTTCTCCTCAATCCGGGCAAGGAAGGGGTCACCAAGACTCCGGACCACACGAACACACTAGTAGGGATAGCACACACTCACATTTAGTTTGCCGTCGCTTACGAGCACAACAAAACACACACATCCGGTACACCAGATACACCCGCGTTCCAGGGCGGTTCTCACTGCCCCCAGCAATTGATTAACTTGGTCACGAGATCATCGACACCGATCGCCGACGATTCTTAGGAGACATAACAAATGCCTAACTCACGTACCTTCTGTACGTGTGGCAGTTCCTGGGGACGGTAGATTCCTGTGATTCTTTTTTAGATGAAGCTTACCAAAGACATGAATCAGGAAGCATAAGGTCCCAAAAAAACAAAAAAAAACCCCAGCTTCTATTGAGCTGTATTAAATATTGACTCACAATTTGGAATCCGTTCCAAGTATTTAAAATTAAATTTAAGACAACGGAGGAAATCTCTGAATTGCACATTAAATCAAAATTTTTCACAAATAAGTAATACATTTTTTAACAATATAACTTTTAATAATAACGACTATTGTATAAACCTGGGACATCGAAATTCTTAAATAGTTGTAAAATAGATATTTTATGTATAACTGAGCACTGGCTTCAAGAACAATTAATTTATGCCTAATTTTGGATGTTACCAGGCCTAGCCTGTTCTGTAGAGATAAAGCTATACGCGGTGGCTCTTTAATATTTATTAACAATACTTTAAAATTTAAAAATCATGAAGATGTTGTGAGCGAGAGAGTCTATTGAACGAACTATTGAAATTTTCTGCCTGTGCAGAGCTGGAGCATTTCATTGTTGTATGCGTATTCAGACCTCCCACTTCGTTATACGAACCTTTAGAAGTTGTGTTAGAAGAAATATTATTAAAGCTATCTGAATCTAGTAAGCATATTATTATTTGTGGTGACTTTAATATTAATTTATTAGATTCATTGTTAAGTTCAAATAACCTTATCAACTTATTTCTTGAACCTATTAGAATAACTGAGACTTCTGCTACATGTATAGATCATATATTTACAAATTATGAACCTTTAAACAAGTCAATTATTAAAAATGAAGTTCTGACCACTGTGGACAGCTTGCTTCTTTCAAATTAAATATAACATCAGACAAGATCAGAAAATACAATTTAAAAAATTATGTTCGTTACTATGTATAAAAAACGTATTGAGAAATTAAGAAGTATTATATTATAAAAAAATACTATTTACAGTATGGCGATAACCCACATAAATAATACATTATTCATTTTAAAGGGAAAGAATTTAAATCAATATTTACTTCTAAAACGGTTAAATCAAAGGTTCCGTAGCTTTTAGTGAATCGGCAACAGTTGGAATTCACAAAAGCAGGAAAAGATTATATGAGCTTTACAATGAAAATATACAAAATCATAGCAAGACCTTTCAAGACGTCAGTGCCTATTCAAAAATATTTAAAAAAGTTGTACTCTCGCGAAATCTCTATATACCAAAGAAAAACTTAAAAATTTCATCAGATAAAATAAAATTGACTTGGAAAATTATCAACAGTGAAAATGGAAGAGATACTAAAATAACTCTAAATATTGATGACCGTATATAAGAGAATAGAATTTAATAGAATCATCTTCGTCAGCTTCTATATAATAGAAGATGTTACTACTTATTTCGAAAAATTCTTCTCAGACATTCCAGTTTCTACTACCAAGTCACTTTTATCTTCTCCAACAGTTGCTGAGACACTTTTAAAAGGTATTATTGTTTATTATATTGAATGTACAGAGAATTTAAATTTTACGGACGTAAATACATTTAAAACATTGGAAATTATAAAAACTACCGACCTATGGGAGTTCTCTGTTAAGGTGATAAGTTCTATTATCGATACTATATCACCTTACCTAGCAACAATATTCAATGTAAGTATCAGAAGGGGCGAATTTCCTGACCTTATGAAGCAAAGCAAAATTTTCACGGTATTTAAATCGGGATGTAATACGGGCCCTAATAGTTTAGACCAATGTCTATACTCTTAGTAGACCAATTGGTTAAACATTTCAATGGTAATTCTCTTCTAAAAAACAACCAGTATGGATTCATTTGGGGTCGCTCATCAACTGATGCAGGCATCAGGCTAGTGAAAGGCAATTTTGAGGTCTTGGGAAGCATCAAAGGATGCTTTGGAAATTTTCTATGATCTTAAAAAGGCTTTTGATTGTGTACACCACGAGACTCTGGTCAGGAAATTACGTCACATATAAGAAAAACTACCGCACTCAACCTTCTGTTTTCGTACCTGAGCCATCGAATTCAGAGGGTTGACATGAATGGTAAAAGATCTCCCGGTGCTACGGTAAATATGGGGGTCCCACAAGAATCCATTCTTAGGCCTTTCCTCTTCCTCATTTATATTAACGACATACCATGTGTAATAAATAATAGCAAAAAGATAGTATTATTTGCAGATGATACCTCCTCGCTTTTTAAAATAAACCGACATACTTCAATGTAATCATACGCAAATGACGATGTAAATAATACTCTCTGTTCGCGCGCATTTCTATGTCGCCTAACACAGCCGCAAATTGGTTTCGCAATAATCTTCCTTCCCTTTCTTACCATACCATTCTTTTTGCCTGTCCACCTTTTCCTTTAATTTTTCCTCATCTCGCGAATAAAGGAGGGTAAAAGGAGAATACCTTAGTGACGCGGTAGGCGGCCAGCGCTGCCACTGTCGACAATTGCCTTCGGGAGTTCCTATGCAACGCATCATATTTTAAAGTCACGCGACGTAAATGGCCACCGCTCCGTTCTCATAGTTTAACGTTTACCGCCAACCCCAACCGCAACAGCGCAAGACGCCTGCAGCTGTGCCGCCATCAGACGAGGTATTTATCCTTCCTTTTATCGCATTTCCAATCCGGCCTCATAACAACATTACGGATTATGCACAAGTTCCTTCGAACCGCATCCTCGCTTCTGGTCCATAAATAGGATCTACCATATCGCCGTCACTCGAGCTAGTTGTTTCAATCAAATTAGCTGACGAAACTTGAGTGACCACGCGCCGCGCACCTACTCTCTCTAGAGTAGCGGATTGGTTTAGTGTTAATAATTAAACTAAAGGAAAACAAAATGTATTAGATTCATGACTCCTAATGAAGCACGGTAAATTTAAAATGGTTATGGATGGGAGGCGTTAGACGTAGTTGAATCAACAGTACTTCAAGGAATAACTGTACATGCAAAACTACAACTGGGCCCCCATATTAATAAGATAGCAAGTAAACTAAGCTCTGCAGCTTACGCAGTGAAAAGAATTAGATTATTAACTGATGTGGAGTTATGTCTTATGGCATTTTACAGTGGAGAAATACGGCAGATTCTAATACAATCTTTGTCCTCCAAAAACATGCAATTCATGCAGTTTATAACCTAGGCCGCAATGAATCTTTAAGAAAGTTGTGCACAGAAACAAAAATAATGACCGTTAGTTCTCAATACATATTTGATAATTAATATGTGTAAAAAATCCGCATGATTTCCTAATACACTGTAATGCACATGAAATAGATGCAAGAAACAAACATAATTTAATTCTTCCAGCAACTAGACTGTGAAAAATAAGTACGTCTTTGATGGGACAATGTATATATATATAAGTTTTTACAACAAAATCCCATTAAACGTTAAGATTATCACTATTAATAAATTTAAAATACAAAACTTAGAACTTAGCTCCTGTAATTCTTATTATTAATATCACAGATCTTACCTATTTTTTTTGAAAACCGCTTTAAAAAAGTAACAAAAGTAATCTAACAGTTTATTGAGTTTATGTAGTTTCCAAGTCTACATTTATTCACCACCTGCCATTCAAACTCAACACTGCACTAACTTGAGCCAAGAAGTCCAATTTAACAGAAAACACTAAAAATTAGGCCAGCATCTCAAACATTAGATGATCCCCCGCCAGATTCCAAACCTTTTTCATTGAGGTTGGTCAATTGGTGTCAAAATTGTTTTAGGTGTTGCATATTGCCCAACCAAATTTGTCGACTATTTCACCGATTTCGATTTTGTCCTGAATATTGGGTTCAACCGTACCCTCATCACGTCATCATGGGTGATTTAACCACCAACCCCCAACCTGATTCTCCCTCAAACCTTTAAACCTTACATAGAGCCGTCGTTCTTTACCGTTTTACCGCCCAAGCCATCCATCAAACCTATCCGGTAAAGATATTTTTTGATTTAATTTTAGAAACCATCTATGATTTCTTCCTTCTGGTCAATTGCCCCAGGTTCACGACCTTATTTTTCCTTTCCCTAATTTTAAAACCACCCAAACCTAAACTCCAAAGTTCTCTTTTGGGTCTTTTTTTGGAAAATTACGTTAATGAACTATGCAATTATGCTTTGGAAAAATTGTAGCAACCTTTGTTTGATGAGGAATCCATTGACAAAAAAAAGAATTTTTCATCAATTTGTTAAGATATTTAGGATACCACGCACCAGTTAAACGGTGAAAATTAGGGGCGACAACCAAGTCCTTTGGTTGACAGAGATTACAAAAAATGGGTTAGCGTAGAGAAGAGCATTCGGGTTAAAAACCCACCGCAGGGAGATAATTGGACCAAATCAAAAACAGCCAGAAATGATTTCAAACCAGATGATACCGTAACGCAAGACGCCGCCATTTCTTAAAAATGTTTCATCTTTTCAAATCCTGCCAATATCCGGAAGTTTTTAAATTTGGGCATTAAAAAATCGCGGAAAAACAGGACCTTTTAATTTCAACTTTTGGATGAAAATCAACATTTTCCACAGTTTCCGAACATCATCTCAAACCGATACAATTTCTTGTTTTGGGTTTTACGCGATCCTGTAGTAATTATTTTTTTTTCCGTTTCCTTTCCTGAAGGAAATCAAAAACCATCCCAGCAATCAAAAATTCCACCGTTGTAAACCGGATAAATCGGTGAAATGATTGTTCCTGTTCTTAATTATTTCCTTCCGCGATCACCCATATCATAAATTTTTCCTTTATGGTTAAGATCCTTTCCGTATGGCGAAAGCAGGTCCGGCCCTGTACCAAAGTGTTCTAACCCATTTTTTCGGTGCTTTATCGACCCATCCCTATCCCGCCATTTTGTCTGGAAGCCTTGGAGTCTTGTGGTTTTAGGAAACAATTTTCTTGCTTTGCTTTCAACAACTTAAAAGATCCGCTTCAATTTTTTTGACATGGCCATAGTAAAAACCACGCCCTTAAAAGTGGACGATATTAGAAGAGCCATGGGAAAACACTTAAAATTCAAAGTTGGTTGTTAATAGATTTCTTAATTTTAATACCGTTAAGGTCAGAGATCCTTCTAGCACCCATGCCATTTTAGGGTTTTGACAAGTCTTGGATAAGTTCTTTTATCTTCCAGGGACTGCCAGCAGTCAATTTAAAGGCTTTATGAAAATAAATCAAGATTTGTCTGCCATCGTTGGGATTGATCGGTTTTGTCTTTGGCTGTCAATCCAACCCAAAAACTAGTTTGGGCAATTTTTTCTCATCGCCAGAAATTATTTTGACGGCCAACAATTCCGATTAGCCAAAGGTCAAAAAACCTTGGCTTGAAACGATAGCACTTTTGAGTTGGAAGCCCCGGTTGCCAGTGTTAAGTCAAAAAGTTACCGGGCAGGACTTTTAAGGGCTTAAAAACTTTTTGCCCTCATCAATCGGCTATACTTTTGGCAGACTTGATATTGGGCCTTAAGATTATGGTACGTGGTGCCACTTTGACCTGAATGGCAGATCACCTTAAAAACTTGGATTGACTTCTACATAACTGCATTCGATTGTTTTAATAACTCCGAAATTTGACCCGTCCGGCCTATCGCCCAATTGAAGTGGTTCCAAAGACGCTCCCATGGGGATTACTTCTGTTTTTACTTTCTTAGACTCCACCTTTACTCCGATTTAATCATCGAAATTTAAAGTATCTATGTGAAGTCAAAGAAAAAAAACTTTCCGGTTCAACGAATAATCGTTTCCTTGAATTTTCATTTTCAACCCTCTTCCAATCGATTCATTTGTTGAATGAGTTACCTTGGGAAATCAGAATGGCAAAATGGAAGAATTTAAAAACAAAATTCGGCACCCTTTATTAAGTCAACCTTGAATTGTATCGGACAAATTTTGATTAGATATTTGCCAGCAATTCGTAGTATGTGAATGTATGTTTTATTTATGATATTGTTATATATATATATATATATATATATATATATATATTAAACTGTCCGCCATTATATTGTTTTTGCATAAAAGGTAAAATAAATAAATAAATGAGTTATTAAAGGATTATTATTTTTCATTCTTTAACTTCCACCAATTTAGGTGAATAAATTATTATAATCTATGGCCAAAACAATGGGGGAACGCTGTTTTATAATAAAAAATAAATAATTAATTAAATGCATAATGGATGGAAAAATCTTATCAAATATAAATAGTTTTAATTAAAAAACAAAAGGTGTGTAAGGTAGGCTGAACAAGCACATTTTTTGAACAAAAAGGACGTTTTTTAAATTTTACTCCGTTAATTTTACATTTTAAAATTCCCGACGTTTGAAACTTTTCCAGCGGTAAAGCTGGATAGACTGAGATGTCATGCATTTTGGTAATTAAAATTTTGGTCTGGTATCCGACCTATGCAAAATTACCACCTTTGCCTTTCAACCAATTTGTTAACATAAAGAGGGTAATTTACATTGTCCGAATGCCATTTTAAATTAAAAATCCAGGATTATTCCGAAATATTTCTATTTCATTGTTATTTATTACACGTTCTTCATATAGATGAGAAGAGAAAAGGCCCTGAGGAAAAGGACCCTGGGAATTTATATTTCAATTATCTAAATTGATGGCTCAAGAAGGGAAGGTTGCAATCAAAACTTTATTAACCACAGGCCGGTAATTTCCTGACCAAAGGTTTTATATACATAAACCAAATGTAACCTTCAATCACCCTTAGGATTTCAGAAATGCCCAAGCATCGTGCGAGTTTTTTTGGGCTCGCTTAAAAATGCTTTTTATTTGTCTTGGCCTCCATCGTTGTTGGAGTGTTTAGTTACCAGTTAATCCATAAAACAGTCACCAAAATCAACAAAAAATGTTCCAAGTTTCACACCTTTTTTTTTTAATAACTGATAATTGTTTTCTAATTTTTAATTTGGATACTTACAAATAAATAGTCCTACTAGGTGAGGTTACCCCTGAAAAAACCCAAAAGGCCAAATTCATGACAACTTTCCACAGAATTCGAAAAAAACTATTTAAAGTATCCAACACAATTGGAAAAATAAGGACGCGTTTTGGTCGTCAGACAAGACGTCAAAAGGAATATATATCAGATGTGTTGTTCAGTGTTCTTAATTTTAATTCGTTGTTAACAAGGAGTTAACGACAGTGTAAGGTTATTTTTGACAACCAGAAAACAAAGGTATGTCCTCCAATTTATTCATCTTTGTTAATATCAAGATTTTTTGTTTGCCAACCAACTATTATCGTTAAAAAATTAGTACATTAAAAAAGTTTTGAGTAGATTGGAGAACGTTACCTTTGAATTTTCTCCCTCAAGTTTTGCCAAACATCTGCTTGTCTTGGATTAATGTCATTTATATCAGGGTTTGGTCTGAAAATATTTTGAAACATTTTCGTCAGATATAAAACCCTTAATTATCTCCATCCTCATCAGCCTGTAATAGTCCACTGCTGGACATAGGCCTCCCCAAACAACCCCTATCCATTAGGGGGTTTTGAAACCGTATCCCACCACGCTGGTCCAATGGGGGTTTGGGTGTTGGTGGGTGGACCGACTTTTTACATGCCCATCCGAGGTAAGATCATTTATTTTCAGACAAATTGGGTGATGGCCCAAAATTGTTAACCAACAGGAAACAAAATGAAAATTTGTGAGTCCCCAGGATTCGAACCCACTACCTCCGGTTTAAAGCAACGCCCAACCACTAGGAGGAGGAAAGTTAAAACTTAAACCTAAAATAATTTAAAGAGGGCAATTTTCAAAGTGAGTTTTGAACTATAAGAAAAGTTTTACTGAAACGTGTTAGAAATTTTAAGGGTTTTAAAAATATAATTAATGCCAAGAAGGGAGATGAAAAACAAGATAAAAAAAACAATCTATAAACCAAAACTTGAATCGTTTGGACTTTAGACATTGTTATGAAAACAGATTATTAGTGTTTTATGCTATATTTAAAACCAGTATTTTAAGATCATCATAGCATCACCAAAGTTGGTTTAGACAACGTTTTTTTTTAATAAAACTTGTTAAATTACAGGTTTAAAAGGACACACAATAATGATATCACAAGATGTTTAAAATAATAAGTCATCTTTTTTAATTATTTTCCCATTCTAACGAAGAACGAGAAAATGAAAATATTTTGATCTAAATAAAATATTTATCTTACAAAAACACTGTAAAAAACTTATAAGCCAAACATTAAAATTATATTATAAATATAAAAACGAATGCCAAACAGCCCGCTTTATATTCGTTTTATTAAGTCTGTACTGGTAAATATTTTAATGAAATATAAAACGAAATCGTAAAAACTTTATTTTAATTCTTTTTTTGAATATTGTAACATTTTAAATTTGAATTTTTTAACGCGTCTGAAGTTTATGTTATAGTTAAAATGGAAGAATTATTTAAAGATCTAGACAAACGAAATTTATTCTGAAACTTTAATATTGAGGTCCTTTATCAGGACGAGTGGGATAACTGCCATCTCGCACTGCAGGCCAAAGCTCGCAATGCATGGCCTGACGACGTGTCGAGAGGAGCGGGTAGTGATGACGTACTTGAAACTAGGCGGCACCAATACCAATGCCTTATATAGAATACATTATTAGTGCAATATCTCTTGAAAGTTTTAATTGTTCATTTGCATGTTCCTACTGATGATCCAAATAGTGCTATTTGTCGGTGTGTTTGCTATGATCACATTTGTTTTTATTTTAATTATCAGGACCGAAACACTGCAAAATTGTTATGTGCAACGTTCCTTCTTCTGAAATCTATCGAGGGGAACCGGCAAAATAGGGGTCCCAGGGTATTGCCGCATTTTAAAGAAAAGAAAAAAAATCAGAGGGGGAAAAAAACTTAGATTGAAAAATCACGGGTTACATGCAAAGCAGTGTTTTTTTTCGCCCAAAGTGATGTGCAAAAAAACAAAAATTAAAATTATTAAATTTAATTTAGGGTCCCCAAATTAAATGCAATGAAGTCAAAACCAGACCCAAGGGGTCTGTAGTTTTGACATTTGTTTTTTCAGGGCAGTGACTATATTCACGATAAATTTAATGCTTTTTACATAAACTTAATTTTATAGCCATCACAACTAACAAAAAGTTGTATCAGATATAATTATGCATTTTTCAATCCATTTTTATTCCCAAAACAAAAACTGATTTTGGAAATTTTAATAAACAAATTAGGAAATTGTAACAACGTGAAAAGAATGTACGGTTGGGTTTGTCCACCCACCAACCCGATTGACCAGCGTGGGGATAGGTCAATCCTTCTAATAGATTTTATAGGGGCCCTGTCCGTGGGTCATCACAGGCGATAATGATGATGAACCAGAACTTGTTGATGGTAGGTTGTAACCGATACAGAAAAGAATAATTTTGTTTGAAATTGAGAATAAATAAAACAAAAAGTATTCAAAATTGAACCAGAAACGAGAGGTTCAACCCAGATAATATTTTATAAATTTAATTTGTCCGACAGGTAAATTCAAAACGGGTAGCTAACTACTGATGTGCCGATCTTGCTCTGCTTGTTTAAAAATGGGTTTTATTTGATTTGTAATACGACGACTTGCATCTTTGACATCAAATTCTCCTGATTGAAAACGCTTAAACCAAATTTGTGCTATTCTCACAGATACTGCAATAGGTCTATAAACATTGAAAATTTTTTCGCGAATTGCGTTGCATTTTTATCTTTATTGTAGTAATATTTTAATATGTATTGAATTTCTTCATTAGTTACATCCATTTGGCAGCACGAAAAACGAAAAAAAATTCACACATTTACTTAATTAGAATTTAAAGTTATGTTCTTTAAAATTTAAACTTTCAATGATACCAAAACCAGCTAAATACAAATGCTATAGCTAAAGAGATTTTTTTAAGTTCATAAATACTATAATGCAAAAATACTTTTTCCTCAATCTATTAGTAAAGATATTATTGATAATTTACTTAGCCTCGTTTTAATTTTATACTTTTATTAAAATAAGTAATCCTTTACTCTCGGAAAATTAAAGAAGGCCAATTTATTGGAGAGCTAATAATATTATGTAATACAAACAATATTAGAGGGCCCCTTAATCTTCCCCGAATAAACACAGTCTACTACTTTCACCTGTTGGCTTAGGATTTATTGGGATACCCAATTTTTGGGCAAATCCCGTTGGTTGATTAAGAGGATGATTCAAATGTCGTGTATTATAAAAAACCAAATGAATTATTGGGGACGAAACGATATCCTCGTACTATTTTGGGTACTGGTGTTATTCGGTCACCGCCGTTGACCTTGATCTCGAAGGATGGTGGTCCCAAAGTTTTAAATATCGTGTATTTATGGTTTCTTTGGACTTTGTTAAATATTTGACTGAGTCATTTGGAAACTTGTCCAGTCTAACAATGCAAGGCAACAAAACATTTAAATTTTCATATTTAAAAAAGTGAATAAATAAAACTTGTCATCATTGGCACCAGTTTTTGAATACCTCCCATAAACTCTGTCGCCTGACTTTTCAAGTTTTAAAAAGGTTCACCCAGGTTTTCAAGTGGAACAAAGTAGCCGCACCAATTAGGCAAGGGAGGATGATCTAGAGCCCATTTAAAGGATTTGATGGATTTTTGTCCCATTGAAGGGGGAATTGTCATTTTTGGGACGAGGCCAATTTTTTTCACCAGTAATCTTAGTCTTTTAATACCAAACGGTACCAGCTTAAAAAATGTTGTTAAAAACCCATTTTGAAGTTATAACAATTAATAATTTTAATAAAAGTTTAAAAACCCCTCATGCGTATTCATTATAGTTCTTGCATGAGAGATTGAGGAACGACGAAGGGCAACTTGACCGTCGTCGTATAACGTCTGTATTTTACTATTCCACAAAGTAAATTGTAATCAGACACCTCTGACCCTGAGTTTTATATTAAGCATAACTTGTTCTGACGTACAACGAAAAGATGATCCGGGAAAAAGATGTTATTGGTCATTTTAAATTTTTAAATGCATTAAAATATATAATTTAATTACCCGCAATTAATCTTATTTTTATTTCCTATAAATATTATTAATAAGAAAGTTTGCATGCATTGAAATTGTTACCAAATAACACAGAAATTAACTACTTGTTGTTGCTGAAAGTTAACAATAATCAAGTTAAAAAAGAAAATAAAAATTAAAGAATATTCATATTTACTAATGCAACCACAAGAATTTCAATATTTAATCAAGATTTTATATATGTCCCAAAAATGTAGGAAATTACAATTTTATCAATAAGTCGAAGTATTTTTGAATATTTTTTAATTTTAATATCTGGTTGATTTTTAAAAAGGGCTTATTAGACTACAATCACGGTGGCACGAGGGGGAAGGAGATCCTTAGTGGAAAGGGGGCCATCGTCTCGATTTCGAAAAAAGCGTTTGGAAAGTAGACTTGGATGATGTGAACCAGCCTGTCTGTCACGTTAAGTGAGCACAGCTTGTAACTCAAGCCGTTGTGCTAAACTTTCTCAAATGGCTTATCGACATCGAAGAAGAAGGTCGTGATGGGGTTTTTTTGAAAGGTTTGTTCAAAAAACCCGCCGGCAAAATTTGTGGGACAGAGACCTTGGCCTGAAACCAAATTTCTGTGAGGATAAAACAGAAGCATGGTCTTTAACCCAAGAAATTTGCTTCCTTAGGTTTTAACAATTAGGTTATTTAATAAGATGATAACTTAACGGATATTGATTACATTAAGAGGTCAAAATGGCGACCCTAAATTTAAACGGGAATTTGGACCCTCCGGAGGTTTAAAGCCCGATAAACGTCCACCAGGGGCCACTGCGAGATGGGTACATTAACAGAATCTGGGGCCTTTTCAAATTATGAAGGGCGGCCAATTTGGCCGACCAATGGCGTTATAAAGCTGTGGTGCCTGACCCTCATCGTCGAACAAAATAGCCTATGTTATTCATTTGGTCAGGAAATACTGGTTCAGCAAACCCGTCGAGGATGAGTTTATCGGAGAAAAATGGTCTTTCACCGAAAGAGGATAATGTTCCAATAGTTTTTAAAAACTTTGGGTTAACTAATGAGATGACAACTGACCCACTTACCACCTAATTTGAAAGAGAAAAACTTTTACCCAGGATTTATAATTAAACTTTTTAGTGGCATTCCCAAGAACCCATTCATTTAAGTACTTATTTTTAAATTAAATAATTATTTGTTTAAAAAACAAGTGAAATTTATAACGTTCTTAGCCTCCTTTAAACAATAGTTGTAACATTAAATGAAGTTTTATTTTGTAACCAGGATAGGTTTCGTCTTAATTATATTTAAAATTCCAACTTTTAAAAAGTCAATTATTAAAAATTGTTCTGAAAGCGCAGTTTTTTTAGATTTAAAAAGGACAAAAATAAATTAAAGGGCCCAATTTTATAAAAAAAAAAATATTGGGTTGAAGAATTATTAAAAAAATACATTTAGGTATGATGATAACCCACTGTGAAAAATTCACTTTAGGGAAATAATTTAACCAAGACTTACTTAGAACGGTTAAACAAAGGGTTCTTAGCTTTTATGAAGGGCAACAGTTGAAAAGAGGCAAAAAAGATTTTATGAGTTTTAAGAAAAAAACATATAACATAATAAGACTTTGTTAAATGCGGCTTTATTCAAAAATATTTTAAAAGTTTTAATTGTCAAAAATCCTATACATCAAAAAAGTTAAAACATTGACAAAATAAAATTATTGGAGTATTATCAAAAGGAACTGAAGGGGTAAAGGCAAATATAACCCCAAATATTGAGACCGTTATAGAGCTGGAGGAAAGGTACTTATTTGGAAAAAACCGGAATTCCCAGTTTAAGTCACTTTACCCTTGGCAGATGCGAGTCACTATTAAAAGATAATACCAATGGAATGAAGAGAATTTTAATTTAGGACGTAAATACCGGGATATTGGAATTTAAAACTTTTGAATAAAAAAAACAAGACCTTGGGTATCTCTTAAGTGATAAAGTTCTAATTTAATGTTATCACCTTATTGCGAAATTCAATGGTTTCAGAAGGGCGAATTTCCTGACCGAATGAAGAAGCAAAAATTATTCCGAATTTAAACGGAGTGATGGGACCCTAAAATTCAGACCAATATTTCATACGCCATGTAAATTATTTGAAAATTTACAAATCAATTAAACATTTCAACGTTCCCTTTTAAAAAGCAAGCAGGGTATTCACAGGGTCCAACAACCGACGCAGGCATCAAACCAGTCAAACTTTTGAGGTTGGAAACAGGATGCTTTAGCTTTTCGACCCAAAAAGGCTTTTTGATTTACAACCTTTGAATCTGTCAGGAAATCACGCCCATGGTATAAGAATACGCATAACCTCTGTCTTCACTTGATCCACGGTTGAGGGTGATGAATGGAAAGACTCCCGGGGACTGGAAATATGGGGTCCCAAAGGGAACCATTCTAGGGCCTTTCTCCTATTTATATAAACACTTGTGATTAATAAAGGAGAAGTATTATTTGAGAACCCCTTGATTTTTAAAATTAAAGAAACAAAAATGACGATGTAAAATATCTTATAAAGGAATTTTATGTTAATAACTTGAATTAAACCAAAGGAGAAAAATGTATTAGATTCATTATCCCAATGGAAGAGGTAAATTTAAATGGTTATGAATGGGGGTGCGGGAGGAATCAACTGGCCTAGGAAAACGAGATGAAAAAAATTTGGGCTGCAATTATAGGCACAAAAACTGCCCAGCACGCAGGAAAAGAATTAGATTATTAACTGATGGGAGTTAAGGTCTTTATGGATTCAGTGGGAAAGGGCGATTTAAATAACTTTTGTCCTCCAAAACGTACAATCTGTGAGTCTGTTACCTGGGGCCCAAAGAATCGAAAAGGGAAAAAAATAATGACCTTAGTTCTCCACTATTTGAAAATTTAAGGCAAAAATAGAGATGATTTAAGACATTGTAATGAAACATAGAAAAGGAAAAATAATTTAATTCTTCCAGCAACTAGACTGGAAGAATAAGTTTTTTTAGGACAATGCATGTTTTACAAAAAATCTCGAAACGTTCAGGAAATTAATATTAAAAATTTAAAAATTTATTAATAAATTTAAAAAGGGGCCGGGAAAAATTTGGTGTTAAAATTATTTAGATAATAAGAATTTTTAAATGATAGCACCCTGAAGGAATGTCGTTTAGGTCTTGTTTTTCAAATTTAAATATTAAGCCGAATTATCAAATTGTTTGTTATTTTAAAAGATGAACATAAAAAAGCCCTGGGTTCCTTTCTTCCGGTTGAGGCCCTTTTCCGAACCGTAGTGGTGTTCGACAATCAAAGCAAGTATAAACTTTTATTGAATAAAGATATTTGAATTTGAATTTAACAGTGAGAAACCAGTCACTGGCAGGTATCCCTTTTGTTTGGTTAATTGTTCCTTATCCTCAATTATGTTTTAATGTTTTTTTTATCACCATTAAACAAAAGATTAACGAAGGGCTTCAGGTTGGGAACACCTCCATTTAGATCAAAGAGAACCAAAAGCGTGTGACGAAGTTAAGGGAAAAGAGACGAAAACAGAAAGTTTTAAAAGTTTATCCAAAACCCAACAAAAACCAAGTATTATTTATTTAAATTAAATATTTAAATAAAATAATTATTTGCAAAAGAATGATAGGTTTGACCAGTGGTGGGGGTGAATAGGGGAAGTCTTCCTTTAATCAGAAAAGAAAATCTGAACAATTTCGGCTTAATACAAATTAGATAAATGTAAAATAACTGACCGGTTTGACTTTGATCAGAAATAAAATGCAATTGATTCAAAGCAGGTTATTCGATTGAATTTGATTTTAAGTTGGGTTCGATGGTGCCCACGATACTTCCGAGATAATAATTAAAAAACATTTTCTTCCCATAACTATATTATACAGCGATAAACTGGAAAGAAATATGGTTTCATTAATTTGACGCCGTATGGGGGGATATATCCAAACTTTGGGGAGAACTTTAACATAATGAAAAAAAACTGATACCTAGCCCAAATTTTACCCTTAAACACATGCCCCGACAGCAAAATGAGTAATTTTCCATTCCCCTTCCAACCCCTTTCGCCTCCCTTTTTTCCTTACCCTGAAAAAGAGTGAATAGTGGTGCCGCGGGGAATTTTTCCTTCTACGCACCATGAATTTTAAAACCACGGGTGGCCAAATGGCCCGGTTTTAGATTACCCGGCGCCCCAAGTCAAGAAACGCTTTAAAATTGCCGCCCAAATTATTTATCCTTCTTTTACCCATTAAGGATTATAACATGGCCGACATTAAGAAAGCCTTCTGTAAAAAGGGATCTACTATTGCCGCCTTAAGTTTTAGTTATAATTTCGAAAGAGGAACCACCCCAACTTCTTATCAAATCTTAATTATTTAATTGGCCAAATTAATAACATAAACTATTTTATGAAAGCAAAAACTAATGAAAAAGGTTGTTATTACATTTCTTTAAAAGGATTGTCAAGGAAAAAACTATAATTAAGAAATAATTATTGTAAAACAATAAATTTTTAAAACCCAAATTTACACACAAAATAATATAATTAATAAATTAAAAAAAAACTATAATAAATTATTTTATATTGGTAGACACCTATTAATTTTTGTAGAAAAAATTTTATGTATACTATTGTCTTAAAACTTGACCCTGCCCTATTGAAAGTAACAAATTTGGCCTTTTTAATTAAAGTCTAATAAAATTTAAGTTAAATATTGAGCAATGAAGGTTTTGGAAATAAAAATATTTATTTCCAAAACAATAATATTTAAAATAAAATGTAAATAAAAAATAAAAAAATTTAAAACAAAATTAGAACGAAACCCAAAAATATTAGGGAAAAAGGAAACAATTTGAAATTAAGTTTTTGGAATGTTGTAAAGAAATATTTTGTTTTGGCATTTTAAAATAATTGTTAATGTTAATTTGGTGTCACCATTGGTTTATAGAATAAACAGGTGGTTTAATAATTAAAAAATACTATAAAATTTTAAAAAATACTAAGTTTGAGCCTCATTAAGGGTTAAAAATTCAAGTTAGCCTTTGTTGCGTGAAATGACCAAAGGGTTAATTAATTTTTAAAAAAATTTTTTTTTTTAACATTAATTTATTAAAATTGTAAACCCAAATTTAATTTTAGTTTGTTCCTAAAAACCCAGGGAACCAACAGAATTTTCGGTCTTGCAAATTTTAGAAATTTATAGTATTTTTACGGAAAACTTATTGTTTATAATTAGCATTTATTTTAACTGTTTTATTCGTCTACATCTTTTTTTAAATTTAAACTATTGTTCGTAACTGTAAAATGAAAAAGAAAGTAAGATAATAAGGAAGAAACTAATTTATTAATTAAAATTACTTTATACAAATTCCAAGTTTGAGAAAATAATTTATGTTAACAACATTTCTTTATTGTTGGTTGGAATCAAAAAGTTTCAAAGGAATGTTAACTGTAAGTGAATATAAAGACCAATGTATTTTTATCCTATTCCGTTTGAATTAACGTCAATTTGCAGTGCATTATAGCCATATTTGATTTATTATTGCTTTGCATTTGCTCGATATGGCAAACCCACAAGACGGTACTCTTGAATCAGACCATTCTTTTGTGTCGGTGCAATATTTTTACGAGCAATATAAGACATTTTTACGTTGTATATTAGTACTTATAAAAAAATGTTTCTTTTATAATATTTTATAAAACCAGCATGAAACATTTATTTAAATACCAACATGTTTTAATTTACCTATATTATCACCTTAAACTCAAATTTGTTGGTGTTTTATCTAATAATATATTTAATAGTACGCTTAAATGCTGTGTTATGATGTTAAAACTGTTTTTAATAGTATTAGATATATCAAGGAAGAAACGATTTATGTTAGGTATCAAATTAAAGTTACTAATATATTAAATTCTAAGATAAAGTGTAGATTATTACTATTTATGTTAACTCATTACTGATACTTTACGGTCATAGTTTTTATGGATCATTTCTCAAACTTTATTTCCAGGTTTAGTGTTATAATTAATATTTGTAAACTGCTGTCAAACATTAGTATTAAGAGTATATTTACTTCTAAAACAGTCAAATCAAAAGATCTGCAGCTTCAGTGAATGGGCAACAGTTGGAATACATAAAGAGCAGACAAAGATTATATGAACTATATAGTGAAAAGACTTACAATCACAATCAATCCTTTGTGACATATGTTAATGTATACTCCAAAATTTACAGAAAAGTGTGCTGGATCAGCGAAGTCACTCTACGTAAAAAACAAAATTAAAGGTGCATCCGATAAAATAAACATGACTTGAAAATAATTACTGGTGAAACAGGAAGGGCTGTAAACAAGAACTTTGAAATTCGGCTAAATGTTAATAATAGTAAAATAAATTCTGATCAAGATGTTGCATCCTATTTTGAAAAATTTTTTCAGACATTCCTGTCTTTACCACCAAGTCACTTGTTTCTTCTCCAACTGTTGCAGAGTCCTTATTAAAAGAAAATATTAAAGAATGTAAAGATAATTTCTATTTTAGTAATGTAAGCGATAAAGATATTGTGTCCGCTTTTAAATCTCTGGACATTAAAAAAACTGTAGATCTGTGGGGGATCTCGGTTAAGGTGATAAATTCTATTATTGATGTTATATCACCTTGCCTTGCAGCTATTTTTAATGATTGTATTACATGTGGTAAATTTCCTGACTGATGAAGCACAGTAAAGTTCTTCCGGTATTTAAATCAGGCAGTACTACAGACCCCAATAACTTTAGACCTATTAGTATACTGCCTGCGCTTAGTAAAATTGTCGAGAAAATAATTTTAATCCAATTACTTGTACATTTTAACTCTCATAATATGCTAAATAACAAACAGTATGGTTTTACACGGGGTCGTTCTACAACCGATGCAGGTGTCCATCTTATTAAGACTATATTTGAGGCATGGGAAGGGTCACACGATGCCTTAGGTGTCTTCTATGACTTAACCAAAGCATTTGACTGTGTACAGCATGATACTTTGGTCAGGAAATTGCTCACTATGGTATCAAAATGCCGACTTCGTACTTGGAGCCATCGAACTCAGAGAGTTGACGGAACGGCAAGAGATCTCCCGAAGGCGCAGGTAGGTATGGTAGGTCCCACAGGATCTATTTTGGGGCCTTTTCTCTCTCCTGGTCTATATTAATGACCTACCACACCAGGTTGAGAACAATAACGAGATTGTATTATTTGCCGATGATACTTCTTTAATATTTAGGAATAAAACGACGTAATTTGCAAAATGACGATGTAAATAATACCCTCTTCACTTAATACTGATTTAGTGCAAATAATTTATTGTTAAACAAAAATAAAACTAAATGTATAAGGTTTATAACTCCCTAATGTTCCTCGTTGGGTGTGATGTGGTCGTAGATGGAGAAGGCTAGACCACGTACATTGCACTCGTATTTTGGCATCACAATAGATTCTAAACTGCAATGGGGCCCTCATATTGATAGATCTGGCGAGTAAACTTAGCTCAGCGGCTTCATGCAGTCAAAAAAATTAGACAATTAACCGATGTTGAGACAGCCTGTTTAGTATATTTTAGTTATTTTCACAGTATAATGTCTTATGGCATTCTACGTGGGGAAAGGCGCTGATATTAATACTATTTTTATAATTCAAAAAGAGCGATTCGAGCAGTCTATAACCTGGGCCCCAAAGAATCGCTGAGAAAAATGTTTACTGAAATTAATGTAATGACTGTTTTTGTCAATACATATTTGAAAATATTATGTATGTTCATAAAAATAAAGATGATTTTGTAAAACATTGGACACACATAATATAAATACTAGAATAAGCATAATTATGTTCTTCCAAAAACTAGGTCTGAAGAACAATGAAATCCTTCATGGGACAATTCTACATAAAGTACCAGAAAACGTTCAGCTTTTATCTGTAAATAAATTTAAGAAAGTTGTAAAGGAACGTTTGTGTGTTAAAGGATATTATTGTTGTAATGACTACTTGATAGATAACACACCTCTGGTAATGAACTGTTCGCTCCAGGCTATTTCAAAATAGTAAAATGTAGGGTTTATGTAAAAGTTTTGTAAAATTTATTGAAGAAAAGGAAAAAGAAAAGTCCTGCTGAGTCTTTAGCCGGTTCTCTCACAGATCAGAGGCTTCCTATTTCCGGAACCAGTGGTAGATTATTTGACAATCAATAAGAAAGTGTAATGCTTCTATATTGAATAAAGATATTTGACTTTGATTTGACATTGAATAACGTAATTATCTTATTATTATTAAACGTTATTTGTCTCATAACAGGACATAAGTTACCCATAGAAAATAGTAATGTATTACTTGTAAATTACCTTTATTATGATTGTTGTAGTTATTACACTTTATTTAGTCATTGTATTGTCAAGATTTATCTATATCGGACACAATTTTACTTCGATAAACATTTGTTTTTGTTGTGTCTATATATCGAAGTCTGACAACACAAGTATATTTGTCGTAAACTCATCGTTATAATAGAATTTTGCTTGAGGGCAATGGTAACAAGTTAATTGAATTTGTCGTAAAGTTCAACATGAATCAAGTTGTAACTGATTTCAAAGTATCATTATTATTTCTTTCTAAATAGATATAGCTATTTTTATATCAGTGCAAAACCAGATTAACGTTTATTATCAGAATGTTGGGGACCATGCACAAAGACGAGTATATTTAAGAGAAACCTCGAATTTAAATAATTTGACATTATATCACTGATAGAAACGTGGCTATGTGAAGGGATTAATGATCAAGAACTTTTAATGATAGATATATAGTTTGCGTCGCGACCTGTAATTACCGATCAACAAAACAGTCTCAGAGGTGGTGGTGTTCTTCAGCAACACGCAAGTGCATCTCTGCTATTTCGCGTCCGGATTGAGCATTCATCTGCTGGAAGACCTGTGGTTACCCTATCAATAAAAAATGACAAAACACTTATAAGTTGCATGTATATCTCTATATCTATGTGGACGAAAACATGGGTTTTTCATACAGGTCTCAACTAAACAATTTCTCTGACAAATTGTTCTCTATAGTCAGTTCGTATCCGAATGATAAATTTAAAATTATGGGAGATTTTAACCTTCCTAATATCATCTGGTGTAAGCGGAATAATATTCTGAACCACAAGGAATAATGGGTGAAGCTTCAAATAAACTTTTTGATACGTTGACGCAGTGTAATCTGATTCAAAAGAACGATTGTTGTACATAAATCGCAGAATCTTAGATTACATTCTTACCACAGAAATGTAAAAGTGTCCTCTGCGCTGATCCATTAGTTACAGAAGATAAAACATCATAAATCATTATCAATTGAATTTGAAATTTTACAAAACGATATACTGGATCGGAAAGGTAATACGAAATATTTATATGCCTTTGGAGATTATGATAAGATGACATCGTTTCTTAACAGCATTCCATGGAACATTAACTTAATGGAGAGACCACTAGAAAACGCCGTGAATTTCTTCTATGCAAACTGTACGAAGCTCGTGACAAGTTTATACCCCAAAAAGTTGCATCAATTAAAGATTACCCTGTAGGGTATGCTCGTCACTTAGAAAAGTACTAAAAGAAAAAGTTAAATATCATAAAAAATTTCAGGTTTACGGCAACTTACAAGATAAGATTACTTTTTATATTCTTAAGAGATCGTCAAAGAGGCTAGAAAAGGGATGTTTTGAAGCGTATATTAAGCAAACCGAAGAATCGCTTCTTCGCACACCAAAAATTTTGTTCGTAAGTGAAATCTATCTCTAAATGTTCTCATTCCTTACCTCCCAAATGGTTTACGAAAATCATGTGGCTGAAGCAGGGATGACATTTGTAAACTTATTTGCTCGTACTTCACTCCACCTTTTTACAATCTTCAACGCTAGATTATGGTACGCCAAAATATGATACAGTTACAGCCACGAACTATATTAGTAACATAGAAATTGATCGTGATGAAGTACTAAGTTGCTAAATACCTGGACCCGACTAAAGGTGCTGGACTCGGACAATATTTCGCCACAAATAATTATAATTGTTCTAAGAGCTTGTTTTTACCGATCTGTATCTTATTTAAAAGATCGATAAAAGAAAGATACATGCCTGAACATTTGGAAATCTGAATTTATATCGCCTATTCATAAAAACGGTAGTCAAAAATAATGTTAAAAGTTAGTGACCAATTTCTAAATTATGCCTAATTGCAAAATTTTTGAAAAGTAGTTTTTAAGCAACTGTATGCTACAGTTTCTCATTCTTTAATCGATGTACAGTCACATCGATCTACAGTCAGTAATCTTGTGTCATTTAATGATTATGTCACTTTCAATGGATAAGGTATACAAGTAGATGTTATTTTTACTGATTTCACCAAAGCATTTGATGTATAGACCATCAAATACTTCTGCAAAAGTTAAGTAGCTGCAGGAATTCATGGAGATTTATTTAGGTGGTTTTTCTATATCCAAAACAGATCACAAGTTGTAGTTATAAATGGGTATTCATCCTCTTGACTACAATTTCATCAGGAGCCCTGCAGGGCTTTTTATTGGGCCCTTTATTATTCAATTTTTTTATTAATGACATTAAAAACCGTTTTTAAATTCTCAATTCACATTATATGCAGACGATATGAAATTTTTTAAAGAAATCACTAGTATTACTGACTGCAAACTTATTCAGGAGGATTTACTCAGACTAGAACAATACTGTTTATCTAATAAGTTAGATCTTAATGTTTTTAAATGCTATTCAACGACATGTACACGTAAAGTAAATATTTTAAAATATAATTACCAAATACTGAGTGAAAAGTCTTGCTTCAGTTACAGAAATTAAGGATTTAGGTTTGGTTCAGGACCCTAAAATATTGTACGACAAGCACATTGACTACACTATTAAAAAAGCAAATAAAGCTCTCGGATTTATAATAAGATGTTGCGGGAACTTTGTTACGATTAAATCTATAAAAGTACTATACTGTTCGTACGTGCGCAATCTTCTCGAGTATTCTTCCCAACTTTGGAACCTTGTACTGACATTTATATATAAACAGGTTAGAGGCTATACAGAAACGGTTTTACGATGCTTAGAATTTAAATGTAGTACTGTGGGCAATGATTACGAATCTAAATGCAAAATTCACCACTTGTTGCCATTGGCAGTAAGACGGAACATAGCAGATATAACATTTCTAATAAAAATTGCACAAAATAAAGTTGATAGTCCGTTACTCTTAAATAAATTGTTATTTTCCTTACCGCAAAAAAGTATATCACGACGAAAACATCCAATTTTTTACATACCTCTTCATACAACGAATTATAGAAAAATTCGTTTTTCTGTCGTGCATCTACCTTAATTAATCAAATACTCAGAAAACATGACTTTGATATCTTTAATTCACATATATCTACTTTATAAAAAACAATGACTAGACATTGGTTTGAAACTGTAGCTAAATTCATTCATTTTATTATTTGTTTAAATTTCATGCTGGATTGTTTGATATTTTGTTTTTCTTTTATAAGTTACCTAAATAAATTTAGATAAGTGTCTGTTCTCACGGCGTCTACTCTTAGATATTTAAATGTGAAAACATGTTACTAGCTTTAGTTTATAACTGGCAAATGTATATTCTTTTTATTGTATTAGCGTTGTTTCTTCCAAATAAAATAAAATAAATAAAATAAATAAAATACATTTACACACGGCCATCCTACTCACTTATCTGCCTCAGAAGAGTCTGAAAGGGCTGTAGTGACCCACGGCTTCATCATATCAGCTGAGCTTGAAGTATTTATCGGTCCTTCGCCTTGACCAACTTTCAAGAGGTCATACTGGTCATTTCTCTCTTTTATTACCTGATAGGCCTAAGAATTTTGGGTAAAGCTTGTAACCTTGAACAAATTGTCCTCTTAATGGCAACCAAGTCACCAACACTGTACCAAGAGCCTTTCTTTTCTTATTATAGTTCTTTCTGTTCTCTTCTTTAAAATAAACTCTAAACTTCTTAACTGCTTCAGCAATAGCTAGTATTTCTAAGTAATAGCTATAGTATAATTTTCCTGTAGGTGAAGTCTTTTTACTCATGTAGTATGTAGGATGTAGTTTGTTATCTTTAAGGTTTCTTTGGAGTAGGACTGCGCCGTAACCTTCTGTACTCGCGTCAGTATGAACTTCTGTTTCCAATTCAGGATCATAAATATTCAATACAAGGTATTGACATAACACCTGTTTAATTTCTTCAAATGCTCTCTCACACGCTGAGCCAAAGTTGAAAATAACACCTTTCTCAAGTAAGTTTGTAAGAGCATTAGTAATAATAAAACAATTCTTGATAAACTTACTGAAATAAACTGTTTGTCCCAGAAAAGATTGCAGCGATTTCAAGTCTTTGGGTTGGCGGAAGTGAGCTACAGCTGAAATCTTATCTTCAGGAGGCATTATCTTTCCAGCGCTAACAACATATCCCAAATAGTTAACCTTCTTCTGTAGAAAATGGCATTTTTTCCAATTAAATTCTAAGCCATACTCCTGAGCTCTAGTAAATACTTTCTTTAATTTATAAATTGCTACCTCTTCTGAGGTGCTAGGTAGAATAAGGTCATCTAAGTAGGTTAATACAGTATCATCCAAAATAAGGTCTCTAAATACATCATTAATGAAACGTTGAAAAACAGATGGTGCCGAAGACAATCCAAATGGCATCTTATTAAATTCATACTGGCCCTGTGGAGTCACAAATGATGTATACTTCTGACTTTCAGGATGTACATTCACATGTAGAAATCCATTTTTTAAGTCAAGCGTAGTAAAGAAATTGGCGTGCCTCAGCTTACCTTTCTGGTCTTCTTCATTATCTTATCGTTATCTACCATGGCCCGAAATAAAAAAAAAGAAAAACGTTTTTACGTGCGGCCCCTTTATCCACTAGTGGATATGTGATTTGAGTGCATGGAAGGGTCAAGCACGATGCCTTAGGGTGTCTTTAGACTTAACCAAAGATTTGATCAAGTTGCTAAATACCTGACCCGACTAAAGGTGCTGACCGGACAATATTTCGCCACAAATAATTATAATTGTTCTAAGAGCTTGTTTTACCGATCTGTATCTTATTTAAAAGATCGATAAAAGAAAGATACATGCTGAACATTTGGAAATCTGAATTTATATCGCCTATTCATAAAAACGGTAGCAAAAATAATGTTAAAAGTTATAGACCAATTTCTAAATTATGCCTAATTGCAAAAATTTTTGAAAAGTAGTTTTAAGCAACTGTATGCCTACAGTTTCTCATTCTTTAATCGATGTACAGTCACATCGATCTACAGTCAGTAATCTTGTGTCATTTAATGATTATGTCACTTTCTCAATGGATAAGGGTATACAAGTAGATGTTATTTTTACTGATTTCACCAAAGCATTTGATCGTATAGACCATCAAATACTTCTGCAAAAGTTGAGCTGCAGGAATTCATGGAGATTTATTTAGGTGGTTTTCTTCTTATATCCAAAACAGATCACAAGCTGTAGTTATAAATGGGTATTCATCCTCTTGACTACAATTCCATCAGAGTCCTGCAGGGCTCTCTTTATTGGGCCCTTTACTATTCAATATTTTATTAATGACATTAAAAGCTGTTTTTAAATTCTCAATTTATATTATATGCAGACGATATGAAAATTTATAAAGAAATCACTAGTATTACTGACTGCAAACTTATTCAGGAAGATTTACTCAGACTAGAACAATACTGTTTATCTAATAAGTTAGATCTTAATGTTTCTAAATGCTATTCAATGACATGTACACGTAAAGTAAATATTTTAAAATATAATTACCAAATAATGAGGAAAGTCTTGCTTCAGTTACAGAAATTAAAGATTTAGGTTTGTCTAGGACCCTAAAATATTGTACGACAAGCACATTGATATTTTACGAGCTAATATAAGACATTTTACGTTGTATAATAGTACTTATAAAAAACGTTTCTTTTATAATATTTTATAAAACTAGCATGAAACATTTATTTAAATACAAACATGATTTAATTTACCTATATTATCACCTTAAAACTCAAATTTGTTGCGTTTTATCTAATAATATATTTAATAGTACGCTTAAATCGCTGATTTATGATGTTAAAACTGTTTTAATAGTATTAAATATATCAAGGAAGAAACGATTTATATTATGGTATCAAATTAAAGTTACTAATATATTAAATTCTAAGATAAAGTGTAGATTATTACTATTTATGTTAACTATTACTGATTCTTACGGTCATAGTTTTTATGGATCATTTCTCAAACTTTATTTCAGGTTTAGTGTTATAATTAATATTGTAAATGCTGTCAAACATTAGCATTAAGAGTATATTTACTTCTAAAACAGTCAAATCAAAAGATCTGCAGCTTTCAGTGAATGGGCAACAGTTGAATACATAAGAGCAGACAAAGATTATATGAACTATATAGTGAAAAGACTTACAATCACAATCAATCCTTTGTGACATATGTTAATGTATACTCCAAAATTTACAGAAAAGTGTAGCTGGACAGAAGTCACTCTACGTAAAAACAAAATTAAAGGTGCATCCGATAAAATAAAACATGACTTGGAAAATAATTACTGGTAAACAGGAAGGGCTGTAAACAAGAACTTTGAAATTGGCTAAATTTTTTTCCCCCAAAACAAAAATTTAAATTTAAAAGGGGAAAAAACCCCTTTGGGGGAAAAAAAAAAAAAAATTTTTTTGGGAAGGAAAAAAAAAAAATTTTTAAAATTTTTTTATTTAATTTATAATAAGGGAAAAAAATTTTAAAACCCACTCATTCAAAAAAAAAAAAATTTTTTTTTTTTTAAAAAAAAAAGGGGGGTTTTTTTTAATTTTAAAAAAAAAAATTTTAAAAAAAAAAAATTTTTCCCGAACCAAAATTTTGAATTAAAAAAAGGGGTTTTAAAAAAAAACCAAAAAAAATTTTTAAAAAAAAGGGACCTTCAAAAAAAAAAAAAAAAAAAAATTTTTCCCCAACATTTTTTTTTAAAAAGGGCATTCACTTAATAAAGGAAAAATTAAAAAAAAAAGTGGTTTTTTATTTTTTAAAAAAAGGGTTTTAAAAATTTTTAAAAAAAAAAATTTTTCAAAAATTTTTAAACCTTTTTAAAAAAAACAAAAAAAGGGTTTTAAACCCAAAAAAAAAAAAAGGTTTTAAATTTTGGGGGAAAAAAAAAAAATTTTTTAAACTTTGTTTCCCCCAAATCACCCCTTTTTTTTCCCAATTTTTAAAACCTTTAAAAAAAAAAAAAAAAAAAATTTTTTTTAAAAAAAAAAAAATTTTTTAAAAAAATTTGGTTTAAAAATTTAAAGGTAGGGGGGAAACAAAATTTTTAATTTTAAAAATTTTTTTAAACAAATTTTTAAAATTTTTCATTTTTTTTTTTTGAAACCCCTTTTTTCCTTTTTTTCCCCCCCAAAAAATTTAAAAAGAAAAAAGGGTTTTAAAGAAAATTTTTTAAAAAAAAAAAAGGGCCTTTTTTTTTAAAAAAAAAAAATTTTCCGGGGGAAAAAATTTTATTTTTTTTTCCCTTTTTTGGGTTTTTTTTCCTTGGGTTTTTTGGGAAAAAAAATTTTTTTTTAAAAAAGGTTAAAAAATTTTAAAAAAAATTTTTTCCCCCTTGAAAGGGGGAAAAAAAAAAACTTTTTAAAACCCTTTAAAAACAAAAGGGTTTTTTTCCCCCCCCCCCTTTTTAAAAAATTTTTTTTGGGCCTTTTTAAAATTTAAAGGTTTTAAAAAAAAAAACCCCTTTTAAATACTTTTTAAAAAATTTATTTTAAAAAAATTTTTTAAATTTAAAAATTTCCCAAGGGGGATTTTGGGGGGAAAGGTTGGGGAAAATTTTATTTTTCCCTTTTCCCTTTGGTTTTAAACCCAAGGGCCCTTTTGGAAAAAAATTTTTTCCGGGCTTTTTTAAAAAAAATTAAAATTCCCCCAAAAAAAAAATTTTTTTAATTTTTTAAAAACCCCTTTTTTAAAAAAAAAAGGGGTTAATTTAATAACCCCAATTTTAAAAAGGGTTGGTTGGCCAAAAGGGCCCCAAAGAAAAAAATTTTCCTTTAAATTAATTTTAAACCCCTTTTTTTAAAAAAAAGGGAAAAAAAAGGGGTTTTTAAAACAAAAAAAATTAAAAATTTTTAGAAAAGGTTTAATTTTTTTTAAAAATTAAAAAATTTTTTTTTGGGGGAAAAACCGGAAAAAATTTTTTTTTAAAAAAATTTTTTTGGGGCCCTTTAAAAAAAGGAAAAATTGTTTTTGAAATTTTTAAAAATTTTTTTGGTTTTTTAAAATTTTTAAATTTTAAAAATTAAAGGGTTTTTGTAAAATTTTGAAAAAATTTTAAAAAAGGAAAAAAAAATTTTTTTTAAAACCCGGTTTTAAAAAAAACCTTCCCCCCCAAAAAAGGAAAAAATTAAATTTTTTTAAAATTTAAAAAAAAAATTTTTTTTGAAAATTAAATTTTTAAATTTTTTTTAAAAAATTTTTTAAAAAATTTTACCAAGGGCCCTTTTAAAAAAAATTTGGGTTTTTCCTTTTTTAAAATTTTTAAAAAAAAAAAAAACCCTTTTTTTAACCCGGTTTTTTTTTTTCCCCCCCGGTTTATTAAATTTTAAAAAAATAAAACGTAAAATTTTTTTAAAAAATTTTTTAAATTTGGAAAAAAAATTTTTTTAAATTAAATTTTTTTAAAAAGGAAAAGTTCCCAATTTTTTTTTAAAAAATTTTTTTTATTAAAAAAATTTTTTTAAATTTTTTTTAGGTTTTTGGGGCGGTTTTGGGAAATTTTTAAAAAATTTTTTTTTTGTTTATATCCGGGGGGAAAAAAAATTTTTAAAAAATTTTAAATTTTGTTAAAGGGGGGGGTTTTTTTTTAAAAAACATTTAAAATTTTTTTTAAAAAATTTTTTTTTTTTTAAAAATTTTTTTCCCTGAAACCCTTTTTATTAAAAAAACAAACCCCAAAAAAGGGGAAAATTTTTTTAAAAACCTTTTAAAAAATTTGGGTTTTTAAACGGCCAAAAGAAAAAAAAAATTTTCCTTTTTTATTTTTTAAAAATTAAATTTTTAACCCCAAAATTTTGGGGGGCTTTTTTGGAACCCATTTTTTTCCCCAAAACCTTTTTTTTGGGGACCAAAATTTTTAAAAAAAAAAAAAAAAATTTAAATTTAATTTTCCCCAAAAAAGGGGGGGTTTTTTGGTTTTTTTTAAAAAAATTTTAAATTTTTTAAAAATTTTAAAAAAAAGGGGGGTTTTTTAAAATTTTATTGGGTTTTTTTAAAAAAAAGGAAAATGGGTTTTCCCAAAAAAAAAAAAAAAAAAACCTTTTAAATTAAAAAAAATTTATTCCCCAAAAAAAAAAATTTTCCCGGGGTTTTTTTAAAAAAAATTAAAAAAAAAATTAAATTTAAATTTAAAAAAGGTTTACAAAAAGGAAAAAATTTTAATTTTGGGAATTTTAAAAAAAAAACCAAACAAAAAAAAAAAAAAAAATTTTTTTGGGTTGAAAAAAATTTTATTCCCCCCCTTTTTTAAAGAAAAATTGTTTAAAGGGGCCCAAAAAATTTTTGGAAATTTTAAATTTTAAAAAATTTCCCCAAATTTTTAAAATTAATTTTTTTGGGGTTTAAAAGGGAAAAAAAAAGGGGGGGTAAAAAAAAAAGTTTTTAAAAAAAATTTTTTTTACAAAAAATTTTTTTAAAATTTTTTTTCCCAAATTTTTTAAAAAATTTGGGGGAAAGGGGCCAAAAAAACCCCCCTTTCAAAAACCTTTCAAAATTTTTAAAAAATTATGGCCCAAAAAAAATTTTTTAAAATTTTAAAAATTTTTAAAAAATTGTTAAATTTTTTTTTAAATTTGGCCCAAAAATTTTTAAAAAAAAAAAAAATTTAAAAAAACCGTTTTAATTTTTTACTTTTTTTAAAAATTTTAAAAAAAATTTAAAAAATTTAAACTGAAAAAAGGGGGTTTTTTTTTTCCCAAAAAATTTAAAAAACCCCCAAAAAAGGGCCCCCAAAAAAATTTTAAAATTTTTTTTTATTTCCTTTTCCAAAAATTTTTTAAAATTTAACTTTTTTTTAAATTTTTTTTTAAGGAAAGGAAAAAAATTTTAAAAAATTTTTTTTTCCCCAAAATTTTAAAAAAACCCCAAAAAATTTTTAAATTAAAGATTTTTTTTTTTTTAATTTAAAAAAAAAAATAAATTTTTTAATTCCCAAAAAAAGGGTTTCCCCAGGGTTTTTAAAGGGTTTTTTTTCAAAAAAAAAAAACCTTTTTTAAATTTTTTAAAAAAAAAAAAAAATTTAATTGGGAAAAATTTGGAAATTTAAAAAAAAAATTTTTTGGGAAAAAATTTTTTTTTAATTTTTTCCCTTTTAAAAAAAAAGGCCAAAAAAAATTTTTTTAATTAAAAAAAAAGTTTCCGTTAAAAAAAATTTTTGGGAAAACCCAAAATTTTAAAAGAAAGGGAACCCAAAAAAAAAAAAAATTTTTTAAAAAAAATTTAACCTTTTTAAAAAAAAGTTTTTTTTTTTCCCCAAAAGTTTTTCCAAAAATTTCCCCTTTTTTAAACCCCCAAAAAATTTAAAGAAAATTTGGGGGTTTTCCCCAAAATTTAAAAAAAAAAAAATTTTGAAAATTTTTTAAAAAAATTTTTAAAAAAATTAAAAAAAAATTTTAAATTTTAAATTAAATTTTTTAAATTTTTAAATTTTTTTTTTTTTTTTTTTTTTAAAAATTAATAAAAAAATTTTTTTACCTTTACCAAAATTTTAAAAAAAATTTTTTTCTTTTTAATTTAAAACCAAAGAAAAATTTTTTTTTTTTTTTTTTAAAAAAAAATAAAAAAAAAAAAATTTTTAAATTTTTAAATTTTATTTTTTTTCCCCAAAATTTTTTAAATTTTTTTTTTTTTAAAAAAAAAGGTAAATTTTTTTGGGTCCCCCTTTTTTTAAAATTTTAAAAAGGGTTTATTTTTTTTTTAAAAAAAATTTTTAAATTTTTTTAAAAAAAAATTTAAATAAAAAAAAAAAAACCGGTTTTTTTTTTTTAAAAAGGGTTTTTAAAAAACCCCCAAATTAAATTTCAGCCCAAAAAAAGGTTTTTAAAAAAGGGGGTTTTTTTTCCTTTTATTATTAAGGGTTTTTTTTGGGGTTTTTGGGGGGCCCCCCCTTTTTTCCCTTAACCCCTTTTCCGGACCTTTTTTTTTAAAATTTATTTTTTTTTTAAAATTTAAATTTTCCCCCCTTTTTAAAAAAATTTTTTAAAATTTTAAAAATTTTTAAAATTTTTAAAAAAAATTAAATTTTTTCCCAAAAATTTTTGGGTTTTTTTTTTAAAAAAAATTTTTTTAAAAATTTTTTTCCCAAAAAAAAAAAACCTTTTTTTTAAAAATTTTTTCCCCAAATTTAAATTAAAAAACCTTTTAAAAAACCTTTAAAAAAAACCCCCTTTGGGAAAAAAGGGAAAAAATTTTAAAAAAAAAATTTTTTTAAAAAAAAAGGAAAAAATTTTTTTTTAAAAAAATTTCCCCTTTTAAAAAATAACCCCCGGGGGAAATTTTTTTTTAAAATTTTTAAAATTCCCAAGTTTCCTTTTTTTTTAAAAAAAAATTTGGGGTTTGGGAAATTTAATTTCTTTCCTTTTAAAGTTTCCCAAAAGGGAAAAAAAAAAATTTTAAAGGGGGTTTTTCTTAAAGGGAAAAAAATTTTTAAAAAACCCCCCCGGGTCCCCCTTTATACCGGGGGTTTTTTTTTGGGGTTTTTTAAAAGGGTTTAAAAACCCCCCCAAACCCCCCTTTTTTTTTTAAAATGGCCCTTTAAAAAAAATTTTTTTCCCGGCCCAACCCAAAATTTTAAATTGGGTTTTTTTGGGGGAAAAATTCCAACCCCCCCCCTTTTTCCCTTTTCCCCCGGGGAACCCAAAACCCCCCCTTTTCCCAAAAATCCCCTTTAAAAGACCTTTGGGGGTAAACCCGGGGGTTTTTTTGGGGGGGTTTTGGGGCCCCCCCGGGGCCGGGGGGCCCGTTTTTTCCCCCGGGGTTTCCCCACCTTGGGCCGGGCCCCCCAAACCCCCGGGGGGGCAACCCCCTTAACTTTTGGATACCCGGGGAAACCAGGGGGGGGGCCCTTTCCTTTTTTTTTCCCCCCCCCAAAATTTTTGGGGGGGGGCGTTTGGCCCAAATTTTTGGGGTTGGGTTTTTAACCCCCAAAAATAAACCCGGGTTCCCTTTAAAACCCCCGGGGAAAAAAACCCCGGGTTTAATTTTCCCCCCGGGGGCCCCCCCCTTTAAAACCCCCCCCCCCCCTTTTTTTTAAAAATTAATTAAAAATTTTTTGGAAACCCAAATTTGGTTTTAAAATTAAATTTTTCCCTTTTTTTTTGGGGGGGGAAAAAGGGTTTTTTTTTTTTTTTTTTTTTTAAAAAACCCCAAACCTAAACCCCAAATTTTTAAAACCTTTAAAAAAATTTTTTTTAAAACTTCCCTTTTTAAAAAATTTGAAAAAACCCCTAAATAATTTTCCCAAATTTTCCCTTTTCATTGGGGAAAAATTTTTTTTTTTTTTTAAAATTTCCCCAAATTAAAGTTTAAATTTTTAAATTAAAAAAATTTTTTTTCCAACCTTTAAAAAACCTTTTTCCCAATTTTTAAAAATTTTTTGGGTTTTAATAATTTTAAAATTTTTTTTTTTTTGGGAAAATTTAAAAACCCAAAATCCATTTTTGGGAAATTTTTTAAAAAAAATTTTTAATTTTTTAAAAACCCTTTTTTAATCCCATTTTTTGGGGGATTTGGAACCAAACTTTTGTTTTAAAATTTTTTTTTAAATTTTTTTTTTTTTTTAAAAATTTTTTTTGATTTTGGGTTTAAGTTTTAAAAAATTTTTTTAAATTTAAAACCCCGTTAAAACTTTAAAAAAATTTCCGGTTTTAAACCCAAATTGGGTTTTTATTTTTTTAAAAAAGGAAAAAAAAATTTTGTTTTGGAAAAAACCAAATTTTTTTTAAGGTTTTTTGGGAAAAAATTTTTAAAACCCAACTTTTTAAATTTTTTAAACCGGGTTTTAAAAAAAAAAAAAATTTGGGAAAAGGGGCCCAATTTTTTCTTTTTTCCAAAAAAAGGGCCCAAAAATCAAGGGTTAAAGGGGAAACAAAAAAATTTTTTTTAAATTATTTTTTTTAAAAAATTTTAAAAGGGGAAAATTAAAAAAAATTTTTTTGGGGGAAAATTTTTAAGAAGAACCAGAAAAATTTTTTTAAAAAAAATTTGGCGGGTTTTTTTTTAAAAAAATTTTTATGGTTTTTTTTAAAACCGGGGTTTTCCCCCGCCTTAACCAAACCCGGAAAGGGGAAAATTTTAAACTTTTAAAAAATTAAAGGTTTTTTTTAAAAAACCCCTTTGGAAACCCCAAATTGAAAAAAAAGGGAAGGGGCCCTTTCAAAGGGAAAAACCAAAAAATTTTTCCCTTAAATTTTTTGGGGTTCCCAAAATTCCAATTTTAAAAATTTAAAATTTTCCTTTTTTGGGGAAAAAAAATTTTTTAAATTGGAAAAAAATTTTAATTTTTAAAAAGTTAAAAATTTTTTAAAAAAAAAAAAAAGGGAAATTTTAAAAACCAAATTTTTAAAAATTTTTTAAAACAAGGAAAAAGGGTTTTGGGTTAAAACGGCAAGGGGAAAAATTTAAATTTTAAAAATTGGGGAAAAAGGGGGGCCCCCCCTTTTTTTAAAAAAAAAAACCCCCAAAATTGGGGTGAAAAAATTGGAAAAAAAGGGTTTCCTGGTAAAAATTTTTTTTAAAAAAAAGGGTTTTTTAAAAAGGAAATTTTAAAGGGAAATTTAAGGCCCAAAAAAAAAGGAAAAATTTTTTGGGCAAGGGGGGGAATTATTTTTAAAAAAATTTTCCCCTAAAAAGGGGGAAAAGAAATTTAAATAATTGAAAAACCCCCAAAGGAAAATTTTAAAAAAAATTTTATTTTTCCCCCCTTTTAAAAGGGGTTTTGGAAAATTTTTTGGAATTTAAAAAAAATTTGGAAAAAATTTTGTTGGAAAAAAGGGTTTCCCCAAAAATTTAAAAATTTTCCCAAAAAAACCCCAAAGGGGGGAAAAAAAAAAGGGTTTTTTAACATTTTAAATTAAAGGGAAATTTTTAAAAAAAAATAAAAAAAAAAAAAGGTTTTAAAAAAAAATTTTTCCCAAAAAAACATTGGGGAAACCCGGGGGAAAAACCCTTGGGTTTTCTTTTGGGCCCTTTTTAAAAAAACGGGCAATTGGGGTTTAAAGGGGGAAAAGGAATTTTCCCTTTAAAACCCCAAATTTCCCAAAGTATTTGGAAAAAAAATTTTTTAAAAAAATTAAAAAATCCTCAAAATTTTAAAAGGGCCTTGGGAAAAATTTTTAAGGGTTTTTAAAAAACCCGGGAAAATTTTTTAAAATTTTGGTTTTTTTAACCTTCCCGGAATTTTACGCCTTTTTTTAAAAAAGGACAATTTTTTAAAAAAAACCCGGGGGCCCCCTTTCCAAAAGGAAGGTATGGCCCCCTTTTCCCCGGGAAAAAAAAAAAAAGGAATTGGGAAAAACCTTTTTTTGGGGCCCCCAATTGGGGTTTTTCCCAAATTTCTAAAGGTTTTAAACCTTAAAAAGGAAAACCCCAAAAGGGGGGGGGTTTTTTTTTAAAAGGGAAAATGGGGGCCCCCTTTTAAAAGGGGAAACAAAAGGAAAATTAATTTTTGGGGGAAAAAAATTTTTGGGGGGGAAAAAAAGGGAAAGGTCCAATAAATTTTAAGACCCGGGGGAAAAAAGGGTTTTTAAAAAACCGGGAATTTTTTTTTTTTTTCTTTGAACTTTTGGGGTTTTTTTTCCTTTAAAAAGGGAAAGGGGGTTTTTCCAAGGGGGTTTTGGGGAAAAGGGTGGGGGGAAAAAGGAAATTTTTCCCAAAAAGGGGGCCCTTTTGGGGGTTTTTTTGGGTTTTTTGAAGTTGGAATTTTCCCCCAAATGGAATTTAAATTTTTTTTAAAATTTTAAAAAATTTTTTAAATTAAATTTTGGGGAAGGGGAAAGGTTTAAAAAAAAAAAAAAAAAAAAAAATTTTCCCAAAAAGGGGGAAAAAATTTTAAAAAAAAAGGGAAAAAAGAACAAAGGGTTTTCCCTTTTTTTTAAAAGGGGCCCATTTGGAGACCCATTGTTTAAAAAAAAATTTTTCCCCAAGAAGGGGGAAAGGTGAAGAATTGGCATCGCCAAATAAAGCCCCAAGAGGTATGGTGAATATTAAAATCAATTTGGAAAATTAAAAGGGGGGAAGGGAAAAAAATTGGTTTTAATTTTAAAAGGGGAAGGGAAAAAGGGGAAGGGAAAAAAAAGGGGTTTTTTCCCAAAAAAAAATGGGGGGAAAGGGAAAATTTCCAAATTTCCTTTTAAAAAAAGGGGCCCAGGCCAAAAACCCTTTTTTGGGAACGGGGGGATCCTAAAAAGGGCCCCTTAACCCCCCGGGAAAAGGGGGTTTTTTTTAAAAAGAAAAATTTTTTTTTTAGAAATAAAAAAGGGGAAATTTTTTTTTTTTTGGTTTTAAAAGGTTTTAAAAAAGGGGGGGGTTTGGGGCCCAAAAAAATTTAAAATTTTTTAAAAAAGGAAAGGGGGCCTTTTAAAAAAATTTTTTTTTAAACCCAAAAAGGGGAAGAAAAGGGGGGTTTTCCCAAATTTTTTTTGGGTTAACCCCTTTGGGAAGGGAAATTGGGGAAAAAAATTTTTTTTTGGTAAGGGTTTAGGGTTTGGAAGGGTTGGGGGTTTAAAACCCGGGAAAAAATAGGAAAAATTTAAGGGAGGAAAAATTTTAAAAAAATTTTTTAAAAAAAATTTTTTAAAAATTTTTTGGGGTTTAATTTCTTTAAACTTTTGGTTTTTTTTTTTTTTTTCCCCAAAAAAAAATTTTTGGGCCCAAAAACCCTTTTGAAAAAAAAAACCCCTTTTCCCATTTAACCAACCCAAAAAATTTGGGGGAAAGGTTGAAAACAAAATTTTTTTTTTAAAAAAAATTTTTTTGGGCCGGGGAAAAAAATTTTTTTGGGGGGTTTTTTGGGGGTTTTCCAAAATTTTTAAAAAGGGGGCCTTAATTAACCAAAAAACCTTCAAACCCCAAAAAAAAACCCCCTTTTAAACAAAAAAAAAAACCCTTCCCAAAAAAAAAAAAAAAAAAAAAATTCCAAAAAAAAGGGCCCCAAAAAAAACCCCCAAAAAAAAATTTTTTTAAAATTTTTTTTAAAAAGGGTTGGAAAGGGCCCTTTTAATTTTAAAAAAGGGGCAAAATTTTAACCCCCCGGGGCCTTAATTGGGTAAAGGGGGTTTTGGGGGGGTTTTTGGGGGGTTTTTTTTTAAGGTTTTTTTGGGGGGAAATTGTTTTTAAAAGGGGGTTTTCAAATTTGGGGAATTAAGGGGGGAATTTTTAAAACCCGGGGGCCCCCCAACTTTTTAAAAATAATAATTTTAAAAAAATAAAATAAAAAAAAAAAAAATTAAAAAAAAAAAAAAAAAAGAACAAAAAATTAAATAAAAAAAAGCCAAAAAAAAAAAAACCCAATTTTTCCCCTTTTTTTTAAATTTTTTTTTCCCAAAAAAAAAAAAGGAAATAAAAAAAAAAAATAATTAATTAATTAAATTAAAAAAATTTTAAATTTAAAAAAATTTTAAAAATTTTAAAAATTTTTTTTAAAATTTTTTTTTTTCCCCTTTTAAATTTTTTTAAAAAATTAAAAAAGAAAGAAAAAAATTTTTTAAAAAAAAAATTTTTTTGGAAAAAAAATTTAAAAATTCAAAAATTTTTATAATGAAAATTTTTTTTTTAAAAATTTTTTTTTTTAATTAAAAATTTTTTAAAAATTTTTTAAAAAACCTTAAAAAAAAAAAATTTTTTTGGGCCCCAAAAAAAAGGGTTTAAAAAAAAGGGAAAATTTTGGAAAAATTTTTAAAAAATTTTCCAAAACCTTTAATTTAACCCAAAAAAAAAAAAACTTTAAAAAATTAAGGGAAAAAAAAAGGGTTGAAGTTGAGCTTTTTTTTTGGAAATTTTTTTTTTAAAAATTTTTAAAATTTCATTTTTTCCCCAAACTTTTTTCCCCAAAAGGGAAATTTTAAAAAAAATTAAAAAATTCATTAAGGGAAAATTCACCATTAAAAAAAAAGCAACCAACTTTTTCCCAAAAAGGGGGAAAACCCCAAAAATAGGGTTAAAAGGAAACAATTTTAAATTTCCCCTTTTTTTTTTAAAAATTTTTTTTTTTTAAAAAATTTTAAAAAATTATTTAAAAAAATTTTAAAATTTAAAAAAATTTTTAAAAAAAGGGCCCGGGGGAAATTTGGCCTTTTGGGGTTTTAAAGGGCCCGGGCCCGGTTTTTTTTAAAAAATTTTTTTCTTAAAATTTTTCCCAAAAAAACTTGGGGAAAAAATTCCCAAAAAAACCCCCCCCCTTTCCCCGGGGTTTTTGGGAAAAAAGGGGGGTTTTTAAAAGGGCCCCGGGGCCCCAAATTTTTCCCAAAATTTTTTTTTTTTTAATAAAAATTTAAATTTTTTTTTTTTTTTTTTTTTTTTTAATTTTAAAAAAAAAAAATAAAAAAAGGGGAAAACCCTTTTTTTAAATTTTATTAAAAAAACAAAAAAAAAAAAAAAATTAAAATTTGATAAATTTAAATTTAAAGGGAAAGGAAATTTTAAAAATTTTTTTGGGAATTAAAATTTTTTGGAAACGGGGAAAAAAAGGGCCTTAAAATTTTAAAAAAAAAAACCAAAAAAAAAAAAACGAAAAAAAGGGGAAGGGTTTTTAATTTTTTGTTTTTTCCCAAAAACCCCAAAAGGGTTTTGGGGCCCAAAAAGGGCCCCAAAGGTTTTCAAAAAAAAAAAAAAACCCCCCTTTTAATACATATTGGAAAAACCGGAAGTGCAGAAAAAGAAATAATTTTCACTGGTATTGGGCCAAGGAAAAAATAAAAAAAAAAAAAAATTGGTTTTGGGAAATTTTTTTTTTTTTTGGGGGGCCGGGGCCCCCCCCGGCCCGGGGGAAAGGAAACCCCCGGGGTAAATTTATTTAAAAAAATAATTTTAAAAAAAAAATTTTTTTCCCCCAAAACAAAAATTTAAATTTAAAAGGGGAAAAAACCCCTTTGGGGGAAAAAAAAAAAAAAATTTTTTTGGGAAGGAAAAAAAAAAAATTTTTAAAATTTTTTTATTTAATTTATAATAAGGGAAAAAAATTTTAAAACCCACTCATTCAAAAAAAAAAAAATTTTTTTTTTTTTAAAAAAAAAAGGGGGGTTTTTTTTAATTTTAAAAAAAAAAATTTTAAAAAAAAAAAATTTTTCCCGAACCAAAATTTTGAATTAAAAAAAGGGGTTTTAAAAAAAAACCAAAAAAAATTTTTAAAAAAAAGGGACCTTCAAAAAAAAAAAAAAAAAAAAATTTTTCCCCAACATTTTTTTTTAAAAAGGGCATTCACTTAATCAAAACGTCATGTATGACTTCTTTTACACACATAGAATAAAAAAAATATTTAAATTCAATAAATTGTATGTAAGCTTACACTATATTACCATAAATCAGCTTTTTAATATGTTTTCATTGCAATTTTTTTAACGATATTTTTAAGTTAAAATTATATTTTGGTTTTTTTAATAATTTTATTATAAACCATTTTGGGAAAGTCCACCAGTAAAATAATTTTGAGTCTATCTTTTAAGGTTTCGGCAGCATTTGCAGTTTAATCGCACGAGGTTGTGATTTTTATGCCGTATTTTTTTTAAATTGTTAATATATATTAAACTAAATGAAAGCCAATACCGATAATAGATGATATATATAAAAAAGGATGAACAAAATCTTTATTAGAGTACCTACCTATTTATCCTACTTTTAGGAAATCTGTCAAAAATCCTAGAAAAGAATACGAATTTTAGAAAGATTCAAGCTAAAGAACTGAACTGAATTTTAGAAAGATCTAAAGTTCGATAAATTAGATGGTTTGACATTACCAACCGCTTGCAACAAAATAATGTATTTTTTATTGTACGGTACTATACTATCGATAGCTGTAGATTAACTGCCTCCTGAGCCTAGTGGTTGGGCAATCCGGAGGTTTGGGTTCTAACCTCGAGGACAAATTTCTTGTTGTTTCCAGTCAAGGTTGAGGAACCTAGTTAATCCATACTGCTTGTTAGCTTAAGACATTTACCATTGAAATCTCTAAGAAATGCAAATATATCTTATAAACCTTACGACTTGTTATTAAAAACTGATAAAACTTCATTATGCTTCGTTAGGTCAGGAAATTCGCCCCTTCTGATACTCATTTAAATATTCCTACTAGGTGAGGTAACCTCGAAAATAGATCCCTAAAAGCCTTGACTCGGTGCCTCTTGACTTTTACACGGAATTCGAAACAAAAACATCGCATCACAATTGCGAATAATAATGCCGCGCTTTAGTCATCAGACAGACGCCAAGAGGATCATACGCCAATATGTGTTCCTCAGTGTTGTTATTTTAATTATTGTTAATTATTGACAGTGTATGTTATATCGACAAAGTTTAAAAACAAAGGTATGTAGTTGTTACTATCAAGACCTTAAATATTTCCTATCAAACCATGTTATCGTTAAAGGAAATAACTACATTACAAAAAAAGAAGTTTTGACTCATTGTAATATGAACGATTATTAGATTTTTTTCTCATAGCCTTTGCCAAATATCTGCTTCTCTTGGCTAACAAGTAATAGAACTATTATTATCAGGGTTTTGTCTGTAAAAATAATACGAAATACTTTAAGAATAGTTTCGTGAGATATAAAACTTAATGCTTAAATATAACTTTAAAGTAGAGGCAATTTTCTAAGGCTTTCTGAAACGTTAGTGAAAATGTTACCAAAGGATTTTAATGAAATACTAATAATATTAAATTAATGCCAACGGAAGAACGAGATGAAAAGGCAGCTCGTTGGTGATACTACTAGTATTGCCGATGACTATGGGCGTCAATGGCCACCTTCCATCAGGTGGCCCGACTGCTCGTCTGCCTGCGTAGGCAATAAAAAAATACCATATTGAAAACTAGTATTTTAAGCATTCTTCCATAGCATCCATAACAGAAGTTTGTTAAGGACAACCATATTTTTTTTTAAATTAAACTTGTTGAATTACAGGTTTAGAAGGACACAATCACCATAATGATGTCATTCAATATAATAACGTCGTCTTTTATAATTATTACCCTGGCATATCTAACGAATGGACAAGCACAAACTGGTAAAATATTTTTTTAAATATAAAATATTTATCTTACAAAATACACTGTAAAATATTTTAAACCAAACTTTTAAAATTAAATACATAAAACATAAAAGGAATGTACAAGTACAAACTTATTACTTATTATTTAGTAACATGTATTCCATAAAATATAAAACAAAATCGTAATAAAATAAACTCATTTCAAGAATTACTTTAAATACCGTAAAAATTAAAATTTTTAATTTTATGCTGTCAGTCTGCAGTCTGAAGTTCGTCCGAATATATTTATAAGATTTACCACATCGTTAAAATTATATGCAGGAAACACGTCAGATGATATAAAAATAGTCATATAATTTAGAGAAATATAAAATTGTATGACGTAAAAAACATGTTTTCAGTATATAGAAGTATTGCAATCATTTAGTAAAACGGGTATATACAACTCAAATATCACTCGAATATCACCTATTGAGTAATTAATCCTTTTTAGATATTAAAGAACTGTTTAGTTTGTAATCAAACAGCTGTAGTTCCAATTTCTATGATACATTACACCCCTTTTGAGGTTACAAGAAATAAATAAGATAGAGCCGTCAATAGTAATTATTGACAGCTCCATAATTAATTATTGTTAAAATAATGAAAAAAGAAGCGTTACTTTAAAAATACCTTTAAAATTAAATTTTTATGTTTTATATACATTTCCACTGTAAATTATAATTAGAAAATATTTTTTTTAATTTTAAGTCTTTTTTATTCAAAATTTGTCATGAATTTGATCAATATTTAGATGTAAAATAACAAGAAATTAGTGTCTAAAATAAATATTTTTTGTATTTCTTTAATGCTCGAATGAGCTCTCTTGTATTAAACTCTAAATCGTCGTTCAAAGTCTTGGTGAAACCGTTCTCCTCATTCCTCCCGGAGAAGTTTGTTAAATTGTCCAAGATGAGAAGGTAGGAAATGAAGTTTTGGGCATTCTAGGCCCATAAAAAATTTTTTTCAAAACCCGGAATTATGCAGAATTGAATGAAAAATAGTTCTATGATACCCAAGAAACCCATCAACTACTGCTTTAAAACTTTCCCAGGCTGGTTTTTCATTTTTTTTCATTCAATGAGAAGGTTCGTTAAGTCGCCACTGTTTAAGAAATAATTCATACTTATCATCGTAAATGAGATCAAAGCAAACTTTATGAACTTAATATAATTAATTATGTGTTTTTTAGTGTCTAGAATTACAATTTAAGCAAGAGAACGGAAACCCAAAATAATTTTTTGTTGACCTGTGTTATTGATGGCGAACATTTCTTGCTCTAAGTAACGTTGTTTATATACATATTCCATATCCTATTTGACTCTTACCGTAATAAATAATACTTAAAATTGGAGGAAGAATGGGAATTATAAAATAATATTCAATTAATGTAAGTTTTTTTCTTATTGCATAAAATTTACGTATAACCAAATACTTTTTTATGTGGACTAAAAGTTACTTAAAGCCTGTCAGTTATAAGTATAAGTTATTCCAGAAGATTTTGTAAATAAGCTAAGTGTGGCACGGGCATCCCACGAAAACGGATTAATAACGCATTAAAAAAATGCTAAAATTAAATGTTTGTGGACAAATATTATAATGGATGGGTTAAATATATAGATCGAAAAAGCAATGGATAGATAGAGGATTTCTATGGGAAAGAAAGGAGTATATAGTATATAGTAGGAAACCCTGTAACACCGGTTTCGCGTAAGCGGGATAGCGGCTGGAGTAAGAAAAAGGCGGATACAAATATATGTTCCTGTTAATTTATTCTATAAACAGCTAAATTCACGTAAAATCGATATTCGCGCCGAATAGTTTCTGATCTATTGGAGGTTATTTTTAGAACGAGTAGGATAACTTCACGCTTGCTTTCCTTCTTGCACTGCGGGCCAGAGCGCGCAATGCGCAGCTTGATGGCGGGGCGGGTATGCGGGTAGGAATGACGCGCTTGAAAATAGTCGGCACCCATACCGATTTCACGTGTGTTTAGTTAATACACTATCGGTCAGTGTGCTTGCTATGATTGCATTTTTATTTTTCAGGACCAAAACACGGCAAAATTGTTATGTGCTACGTTGCTTCTTATTCTATCTATCGAGGGGAACCGGCAAAATTTGATTTGCAAGATGTCGAAGCATCTAGGTGTACGCACTTGGTATACGCTTTCGCTGTTTTAAATGAAAAGACAAACAAAATCATGAGCGCAGGTAATAAAAACGTCTAGATTGAAGGTTACGGATTACACAGACACGGAAAGTCAACAAAACTTCGTAATTTCCGAGGACAATTATTTACTATTTTATAATGTAATTTTTATACCTAAAGTACAAAAGACACTGAATTTTGGTAAATTTAAATAACAAACACTAATTAGGAGATTATGACAAGTGAACCACTACTAACTGCCTGTAGCCAGTGGGTTATGGGGGGCTTAGAAACCGGAGGTCGGTTGAATTGGGGACCCAACAAATTTTCATTGTTGTTTTTAGTTGGTTAGGGCAATTTGGGCCGATCACCCAATTGTCTGAAAAGTAAGATGATCCATGCTGGATGGCATTAAAAAGTCGGTCCACCCACCAACCCCATTGGACCAGGTGGTGGGATACGGTCCAAAACCCCAATGGATAGGGGTATTAGGGAGGCCTATGTCCAGGGACCATTTCACAGGCTGATGATGATGATGATGATGAACCACTACTTGTTGGTTGTGGTGGGTATGCACTCTTTGTGCATACAAATTAAATATAATCAAGAATTGGTATTTCGAAAAAGGCCAGAAACGAGAGTTTTACCCTAGATATAATACTTAATAAATTCCAGATTCCGGTCTCGACACGGATGGTAAATTTAAAAATGGTGGCTACAGACAGTTTTCCAGGGATTAAAAAGAAATTTCCTTTGAAAGTTATAGTTTTTTGGGGTGGGTGGATGAGGTTCCTAAAGTATTTTATATATATTGATCAATATCTAAAGAACGGAGTTCATTGATATGTTGAGACTTTATGAAGTTAGTATTAATTTGATGTTAAGGGACAAAAAGATAATAATTTTATATTATTATCAACAATTTTTTTTGAATAACTAAAATTATTTGAAAGAAATTTCATTAAATATATAAGGTTCAACTCATGTTTTATTTTCGCAGAAAGTATAATTTTGACGGAATAAGCATACACTGGAAGTATCCAACATTAAGAGGAGGAAAACCTGAAGACAAGGAAAATTTCGTTATTTTATTGAAAGTAAGTTATTTTAAAATATATTTTAAAGTTCATTATCTTATAGGATATAAGAATAATGAACTTTACAAATAAAATTACTATTTTACGGATTTTTCACATATATATATAGTTTCGGAATCTTTCCATTATTCATGACACGCGCAGACTCTACAAACGTCGGGAATAAATATATATAACTAACGTGAAAAATCCGATAACAGTAGTTGTAATATGTATAATAATCTCGTAAATAAAATAAATAATGTATTTTAGTCAATAAATAGGTTCCAATAAATTTAATAAATTGCATTTATTTCTCTAAATGTGAGAAAAAACAACCATTTTAAGAATTATTATTTGTAATGGTGCATTTATAATGGTGGATTTATAATTATCTCAAAAATAAAAGAAGTACTTTAGTCACTAAAAAGGTTTAAATTAATTTAATAAGTTGCTATTTATTTTTGTAAAAGTGGGATAAAACAACCATTTTTAATTTTACGACTTATTATTTGTAACAGTGCATAGAAAGACTGCTTTTTAAAAACAAGTAACAAAAATTTGATGAACTACACGTTATCAATAAAAACTTGATGCTTACATAATTCATTTCATTGTGCTATGGTCCTTCTTATTAGATACCAGCAATCACTTATGGCTCTGTCCGTGCTATTTTCTGATTTTACTTGGGCTAAAAGAAAATCTATGTTACTTAAGGTTTATGTAGCTTTCTATGGTGAAATCATTCTTCAAATTAGCACAGTAGTTTTTAAGCTTTTTCATTACAAACATACAACAACACACAAAAATACAAATCTTACCTCTTTATAATTTAATATAAGGTTGAGGAAAAAGTTTTTTTTAAGAAATTACAATACATATTTCTATATAGTTATATAGTAGGCACCATTATATTCAATAAATTTTCGCCATCTTGTAGATATGGACATGATATCATTAGGGAATTTCGGGACTTCTGATCAAAATATCGCCACATGAGTGTTTGACACTTCTCTTGATGTTCACCTGACACTGTGTAAAGAATTCTGAAAAGACCAAAACAGGCAGAAATCTAAAGGTCAGAACTATACGGCGGATGCTTAAACATCTCCCAGCCAAATTCTCCTAATTTATGCTGATTCGCTAACGAAATGTGAGGTCTATAAACCACACATCTTCCGTTGCTTAATCCCGGCCGCTTTCTCTTCTTGCGTCAATCTCATGTTCAGTATCTGTGGTTCTGCCTGGTTGTAACTGCTCATTATGACTAACGCCCTTCTGATCCCACCACACCCCCCTTTTATGCATTCAACCACAGTCTGTGAAGCCTGACAAGCCATTAACCACGACCTTTTTCACATTTGTTTCATCGCCATTTATCAGCTTCTACAAATTTGGTTCGGTTTCATTACATCCTATTAAAGAATCACAAACGAGTACAAGGTTCATTGGGTTTCTTTTAGTTAGCTCGTGAGAAACCAAAACATCCAGCTTTTTTGTGTACCCAGTTTTTTTCAAATGCTCCAAAGGTGTTATGTGATTCCCAGTTCTTCAGCTATGTCATTACTACTGATAAGTCGATCTTGCTCCATTTGTTCAAAAATCTAATAGACCATCTTTGATATGAAACTTTCCTGATTGAAAACGCTTTTTTTATTGCCTTAGCAGGCAGAAGAACAGTCGGACCACCTGATGGAAAGTGGTCATAGACGCCCAAGATATCCAAAACTTGTTAAGTCTTTGTTACCCTTAAAAGCGGCCACGGTGACCTTTTAAACTGAAAATAGTAGTGTTTTCACCTTACTCTTGGGGAAGAAAAACCGGTTGTTAAAACGGTCCCCTCGCAAAAGGGTACCTACCACCAGTACGAAAACGCTTAAACCAAATTTGTGCTACTCTCAAAGACAATGCCCTACGTCGTTGGCATGGCATGCATAAAGCGTTGCAGCTTTTTGTAGCAATATTTTTATTTGTATTCAATTCCTTTATTAGATTTACGTATTAGCAGAACGAAAGACAAATAAAAATCACACATTTTCCTAATTTAATTAAGAATACAGCAATACCTTTACTCTTTTAGGAACTTAAAGAAGCGTTCCAGCCCCATGGGTACGAGCTTAACATCATCATAGGTACATACAAATATATATTGGAAGGCGCTTACGATCTTCCACGAATAAACGAACACGTTGACTACTTTCACCTGTTGGCTTATGATTTCCATGGCGCATGGGACCGAATTGTTGGCGCAAATGCCCCCTTGGTTGGCTACAACGAGGATGACGTGTACAATGTCGTAAGTATTGTAATAAAACCAAATAAATTATAGTATGATGTGATGTAAACGATAGAAGTCACCACTACTATATATGTGCTGGTCGTTGCCCTTGCCAGGTCACCGAGCCGTTGACCTTGGATGCCGAAGGTTGTCGTAATAACCGTTTTTAAATATCGCTGGCTTTATGGTGTTTTTCCAAGGACCTTTGTTTATTTGACTTTGATAGTTGGAACAGTTCGGCCCATCATCATCATCAACAGCCTTTTGAAGTCCACCCTGGACATAGGCCTCCACTAATACAACTTAATCCATTTAGGAGTTTTGGGACCTATCCCACCACGCTGGTCCAATGGGTTTGGGGGTGGACCGACTTTTCCTCCCAAATTACGGGGTTAACTTTACTTTTTAAGAAAAATTGGGTGATCGGGCCCAAATTTCCCTAACCAACCAGGGAAACAAAAATTAAAATTTTGTTGAGTCCCGAGGATTTGGAAGATGACCTCCGGGTTTTCAAAACACCTTTCTACCCATCAACCTAGTAGGGACCAAATAAGGATTAATTTTTAACAAAGGTTCGTTTTCCCAAATGGAAATGAAAACTGATTTCTGTTAAATTTCCATGACCAAGAGCGGTAAACAATTAGGAGGTTTGAGTTTGACAAACATCGTTTAAAATAAATTTGGAGATGTTGTTTAGTCCTTTGACCGACAAAATGTTTTATATAAATATTATAAATATTTAAATATTATACTTTACTTGTGTTCCATTTAGTCAAAGTAGTAAAGTAAAAACTATAATGTAAACAGTATAGCATCAGTGAATGCGCCAATTGGCGCATCACCACGACCACAAGCAATTAATATTAAACTTTGTTTACGTAATTTTGTCTATATATATATGTAAATCTCATTTTGATAAGTTATATACAATTTAAATAATACTTTAAATATATAAAAAGCTTAGCGAATCTCGTATTTGTATTCATTATAGTTCTTGCATGAAAGATTAAGGAACGAGGAAATGTCAACTATTTTGACCGTCATCGTTGAACGTCTATATTTTCCTATACCACGAAGTAAATTGTAATTAGACACCTTTGACCCTGAGTGTTACATTAAGCATAACTTGTTCTGACGTACAACAAATATAAATATATTATTGCGTCACTCTTTTTTTTTTCACACTTTGAAATACTCGTGTATTAATACATAATTACATTACTTATAATTAATTAATTTATCTTATTTTTTTTCCAACTTCAAGTTAACAATAATTATGCTAAATAAAAAAAACGCTTCACATTAAATAATACAACCACTAGAATTTCAACTGTTTAATAAAGATGTTGATAAATATACGCATTAAAAATGTTAGGAAAGTAGTTTTAAATAAATATCAATTTATAATATAACCTCATTTATTCTCAGAATATTTCAGCTCACTTACTATGAGATAATTGACCCAAGCTTGTAAGACAACCATCTAATTCAATAAAAAAATTGTTTGTATTGTTTAAACGGTAGAAATAAATTTATTCTGTTCATATTCGATGTAACAAAGATTTTTTTAAAACTTCTTTCTCCAAAAACCGATAAATGTTGAATTAACTTATTCATAAATAATGCATGATGTATGATTCTTTGTTTTGACAGGAATATTCTATCAAATATATGTTGTCCCACGGAGTTAGGCGCAAGGTGAATCGTCTATCTTTGTATGGAATGTGTTTATACTGAAGATCCTGATGTAGAAGAGATCGAACTTGGCGTCACATCCGCCAAAAACGAAGGCTTTGCTGGTATCTTTACCAAAGATAAGGGTTTTATGATTTATAACCAGGAATGTTTTTAGGCCAACTTATAAATTTAATTGCAAAGGACCAATACAAGGATTTTTTTCATAGTGGGAATTGAAAGCAGTTGTTAGAATCAGTAACCTTTCCAACCAATGCCGCGGCATTAAAATTCTTCATTGTCAGCGAGGATGTCCGTTGCAAAGATTGCCCTTTTGTCTTCTGATCAAAGTGTGAACCTTTGCCCACTATTCCAAAAAATATTTCAAGGTTTTCTTTTGTCCAAACCAACAATATCTTCAAAGTTAACATTTTATTTCTAATTCTCGGCACCCATCTTGCGGAAACTTTTCTCATAAAACATTCAGTAAAAAGTAACAATTATTTTTTAAAACATAACAAATATTTGAGCTACGCCTTCCAGTATTTATTTTTCATTATTACCAATGTTGTTTTCACTACTTTTTGATCCCTCGTCATCGTTCTATCAATAACCGTCATAAAAAAAGTCGCCGACGGGACGAAGTAAGTAAGAAAAATTTTATTATTATAGTACATACTCTATTGTAACATGGAAAATTCTTACGTTTATACGATTTTTAAAAGTATGTTTATAATCATCCTGACAGTCCAAAGCCTGTAAAAAGTGTGATAGAAAATGTCATTACAAATTATTCCTTTAAATTTTCAGAAGAAAAAAACAAAAGGAAGGCGCAGCGCTGGTATATTTATATAACGTACACTACCCCTGGCCAAAGGGAGCACTAACTCAATTAAGCAAGAGTAAATGCTTGTAACTTTGTCACTTTTCCTTATTTATAAAACTTTTCGCATACTAAATTTTAAGATGGAACTTTTATTGTCGTATGAGCTTTGCACTAAACGAAAATTCACGTTGTACATATAATTATTACGTTAAAAACTTTCATCATCATCATCATCATCATCATCATCATCATCAGCCTGTGTTATCCACCGCCGACATAGGCCTCCCCACGGCACGCCACCGCTTCCAATCTTCGGCTATTCTCATCCAGCCCAACCGGCCACTTTGGAATGTCGTCATCCATCTTGCCGCAGGGCGTCCTTACACTAGTTTGCCGAGCCTTTGGTCTCCACCCAGAACCCTTTGACCCAGGCGTCGTTCTGCGGTTTATGGGACCGGCCCACTGCCACCCAGCTTAAAAACCGGTGGGCTTGTCGGTGATTTTGGCCCTGTGACGGATCACGCTCTGGATGCGGCCTTCAGGAGAAACCCCGAGCATAGCCCCTCTCCGCTCCCGTTGAGGACTTTAAATTTGTGGACCCAAGCCGGAACCGTAAGGGTTCCAAAGTTCGGCACCGAGGTCAAACGGGAGGAGCACTGATCGAAAACTTTTGACGGAGGCACTGTGGGATGGGTGAGAGAAAAACCTGACGAAGCTTTTTGAAAAGCCGCCCAGCCCAGCCGAACCTTGGGCCTCCCCTCAAAGGTTTTTACCCAGTAGGGCGTTTCCCGGAAAACCGAAACAACTTCGGGAGGAGGTGCCGTTAATTTGGATCGGTCCCATCAACCGTGTTTGTTAAACATGACCTTGGTTTTACCCAAGTTCATCTGGAGACCGGAGGCAGTAGACTCAGCCAGGCTTTTACACCATTTTTTGCAGGTCCTTAAGGTCCCACCATGATGACGATATCGTTCCGCAAACGGAGATGTTAGATGTAATTGCCGGCCCATTTTGCCGTGTCCTTTCCCAGTTGAGCGTCCTGAACCTAACCGGCTTGGAGAAACCCCGGGAGACATGACGTCTCCCTTTGTCCACACCGCGGTGCAGGGGGATAGGCCTATCTGCCCACTTTGGACCACACAGAATAGTGGCGGCGTTGGTCGACATCCAGACTGGATATATCGCCAATCAATTTGGCACCGCTGTAAAGGACCGAGGAAAGACCAGGTCCTTGGAAGCCAGCAATCCATAGTCCACAACGGCAAGGGGCCGGAACCCAAGGCCCCTTGAAACCCCGCCCCCACTGTTGGGGATGTGGGTTTTGGGTGAAACCCTCCGAAACCCGGCTCTGTTCTCGAGGCGCCCGGTCGAGTTTTCGTGCAAGAGACTGAGATGACCTCGAAACAACTTTAAATGGATCAGGAGCGGAAATTAGTAGTTCTTCGGGGTTTAATCACCTTTTTGAAGAACAATACGACCAAACCCCTACCCAGAGCCCCGAAGGAGGGAGAGTTAACAGGACGGCGGAGTCTTTTCAGCACCGGCTTACTGGGCCTTCGGAAACTCCCGTCGTGACTCCGTCCCTTCCCGGGCTTTTCCATTTTAAAGTTGCTCAAGAGCCCTCGGATTTCGTTAGGCCGATTTCGGAAGATCCTTACATGGCGGGTAAGAGTGGCTCGACAATTCCTTCTAGGGTGCTGAATGCGACCGTATAACTGGCTGTAAAAAGCTTTCAACCTCCGGAGAACTCTTCGGTTCCAGAACCACTTCTCCGTTTTGGTCAACTTTGGTCAGATTTTCTTCCAAGCCGTTGTACGAAGACCCTTGGTCCCCGGTTTTCCTCCAGCCTCTGATTGAGAGCGGGCTTGAAGGGAGGAGGTCGCGCCTTTACCAGCTTGGAGATTTCCTTGAAGAACCCGCTGTTCTAACGAAGTGGGTTTGGATCATTTTTGTCGTTTGCCATGGAGATCTAGTATTTCTCCCGGAAAGTTTAGACTTTTTGCCCGACGTCGCAGACCGCAGAGTTTTGCAACCTCGTCCCGGAAGAATTTCTACCACTCGATCGAGTTCCCTCGTCAACCCGTCCACGTCGATTGTATTTTCCAAGGCAAACGATTTTCCAGATTGATCTGGAAATGTGCCAGGATCAATGATAGGTTGGAGCAGATTAGGGGGAGCGGTAGACTTCATCAATTGGGGACCGTTCATGTTTAAATCTTATTCAGGGGCCCTTCAAAGTTGGGATCACTTCCGGTCTTGAACCCGGATCACTGGAGACATCCCCTGAATATGGCTTTGGTCCGATATAATGAAGTTCATCTCATTTTTTCATAGTATCGGGGCCTGCCAAGTCCATTTTTTTGGGGGCCGTTTTTAAAGAACAGTTATTAAGAAAGCCCCTTTCGCTCGAGGAAATTGACACATTTGCCCCTATGATTTCTGTCCCTAATTATATTCCAGCATCGATTCATGGGTTGGGGAATCAGTTGGTTTTGGGGCCTACGAACCTCGGGGATTCTTAGCACCCCCTGCCCGGTTACCGTCCCGCCTTGGCCAGGAAATAGCAAGGCCACTGGGAACTGGGGGAAGCGTTTTTCCAACCATTAGGGGGTTTTGGACCGATCCCACCAATTAAATCGGGTTGGTGGGTGGTTCGCCAGAGCCTGTTCGTTGATTGGCAGGGTGCGCCACGGGGTGAGGTTGGCTTAAAAAGATGTTGTTAGGATCCCTTTACACCCCTTGTTAGGATCCCTTTACACCCCTTGTTAGGGTCCAAAAACCCTTTAGTAAAAACTTTACTATTTTAAAATAGTCATACTGAAACATTTACATATCTTATCAGGACCTTAGAAATTCATCCAATAATTCAAGAACCCTTCAAATGAAAGAAGGTCACGGAATTTTGTAATATTAATATTATTAAAAGCGAAAAGACAATAACCCTTTGGAAGGTGTATCAAAATCATTGTACGTATTTCAATTCTTGTATTAATTACAGATTTGCCTCGAGCTGACGAAAAATGGTGACAATTGGACCCGGTATTGGCATGATCGAGCTCAAGTTCCATATATTCGCAATAAGGAACGTGTTATAACATACGACAATGCGCGTTCCTTCGCAATTAAAGTGAAGTAAAAGAATTTTTCTTTTATAGCTGATTAATGTATTATAGTAACTTGTTCATATCTGTTTGAATAGTCATACAACATAATCTGTTTGAATTATGTGTATACATATTACGCTCAATATTACCATTGAAAAATTTATTAATCTAATTTTATTATCATTTAAGTATTTTATGACGTCTATTTGCCTATAATATCAATGATCTCACAGCCACAGATTCTGGGTAGTATGGTTGAAATTGGAGCAATCTGTTTGATACTTTTTTTTCACTTGTTGTTTTTCCCCATTTTAACCGCAAACAGGGTTGTTTAACACTAAAGACCAAGTTATTTTTCCCATTTGTCGTTGTTTGCAAAAAAGACTTGCGCAAAACGTGTATATTTGTGCATAATGTGCATAACGGACATGGGTCATTGCTCGGCCCACTAAACGAAATTCAAGGCATTAATGACATATGTAATGCATTTCGTTTTTACATTCTTATTATAAAATTTAGGGAATTACTTATCGTAGGATAATTAAACCATAATAAAACATTACAAACCATAAAAGAAATAAAATAACCAAGTTCCATTGATAACATTAAAGACTTTTTATAATCTAGGAAAATATGCACCCCACAAAAAAACTTTTGCATTATCAAATACACATTATTAAAAGCCTATATGTTTTTTTAGAAAACTTAACAAATTTATGATGTTTTCATTACATCTTAACCTTAATAAATCGGGAAAAAGGTTGTAGGTAATACGAACTGCATTTTAAAAGAAAAAAGCCATTGAGGGATTTGGCGGGGTGTAGGTGTGGGTTTTAGATTCGACGATTCAAAAGGCGTTGGATAATGGAACCCGAAACGTATCCGTCTCATTCTCCGCCTTACACCGTTTCGTACAGAAGTTCAATCAAGTCACCAGAAATCCAGTGTTAAAAAGACTTTTGAAGGATGTCAATATGGACGATGGTGAGATTATATGTCATAATTGCACAATTTTTAGTGAACTTTTCACTAAACTAATGCCCATAAGAAACGCATGTCTACAAATCTGCTTAACGCGCCGAGACTAATTACGCTGGCGATGATGTCCTTCAAACTGAAAAAAACAGGGATACTTTCTCAATTCATCCCTTGGGGACCTTTGTGTGCCTTATTTACAACGACTGTAATTATATTTTCTTTTTACACAGCGCAAAAGCTCGAAACGCTCAGCAGTCCGTCAGCAGTTGCCCAAAAAACTCATTTATGGGCCACTAATCCCAAACCCAAAGTATCCGATGCTGCGGGCTATAGACGAATCTATTTATCTAGCGTTAGAAGAGAAAATGGTAGTGATAGACATGATGGATGTAATGGCTGAAAAATCTAAAACAGAAGCAACCACAACAGCGCCTTCGACCTCAACTAAAAATCTTTTACAAATGTGTCAATTTGTTTAACTTGAATTAAAATAAAAAATAAAAAATTAGAATAATTTGTTTATAGGATCGTTCAACTATTGAAATTATCTGACTACTATATATTAAGCCAAGCATCTAATTACTTTATAATCAGTTCCCTCGTCGATCCTTAAGAAGGTTAAGAATCGTTCGTTATAATTTTAAAAAATTATAAAATTTTATTTAATAAAAAAACTTTCAACGGATTTTATTGCGTTTATTTACATTTTTAATTCCCGAAGTTTGAACCTTTTTCCAGCGTTAACAAGGGGGATTGCCGATCTTTATTACTATATATTTTTTATAAGTCTATACTTCGACCTATGCAAACTGATTTTTTTTGGTTTTTTTGGTTTTACAATCAACATTATGCTTAAAAGCTTAAATAGGTACAATAGAAGGCGGTGTTATCGTAGAAAAGTGACAGATTAACATTGTCGGGTTTTGGAATATCGCTCGTAAAGAGCGTAGGAGAGGGGATAGGACGATCCATGCGAACACTTTGGCTCTTAAGGTTAGTTGAGGGTGCCACGCCTTCGATATAGAAAAGCGCGAGGAAAAGTAGACTTGAATGAGGAACCAGCCGTCTGGCACGTTATGAGTACAGTTTGTAAATGTTGCCAGGCCGACTTTGTCAAATGCCCACCGACATCGGGAAGGCAGCCCTGTGATGCAGGATTGACTTTGATGTAAGCTGTTCTAAAATAACTCCGTCAGGCAGTAAAGGTCGGGATACGAGACCGGCCTTTAAAACCAAACCGTCGAGGATAAGGTTATCAGAGAAGCATGGTCTTTTAACCCGAAGAGAATTATGCGTTCTAATAGTTTACCTTAACAATCAGGTTAACTAATAAGATGATAACTCGTACCCACGTGTTATCATCCAATTAGATTTCGAAAGATGAATAAATCGTCTGACTTTCCATTTGAAGTACGGTTCAAATGGCTGCCCCCGGGGCTTAAATCTTTAAAACATCTTGACATCTTGGACCCTCCCCGGTAGGCCTTTGGTTCGACCAAACGGTTCAACTCCAAAGGTGGGCCGTATCAACGAGTGTGCGAGATGGCGTAAATTGATTTTCTAGTATACCAGCTACGCATTGCGCCTTTTCAAAATTATGGAAGGTTAAAAGGCCACTATTTGGCCTGACTAATGGCGTTATAGCGTCGTGGTGCTCTGACTTCATACGTCGAACGAACTATAGCCTATAAGTTATTCAGATATGTAAGGTATTATTGCAGTATTTCAATAAAAATCGTTTTCGGGTGAAACAATAACAAATATCCATACTTACAATGTTTCGCATTTATATTATTAATTGGAAGTACAATAACTCGCCAATGGCCGATTTTTTCTACCTACAACCATCTGAATTGTCTTAAAATATAGAAAATCGAACAAAAGTGATTCAGTGCTGCAACCTTCGAATCAGAATATTAGTAACAAGACAACAGAGGTCTGACTGACCATTGTGTGTGAAAAAAAATACTATTTCAATAGTTTTGGTGGGTTCAACAATTTTACTACAAATTATCTTGCTTTTTCCAGAAAGAAGCAACGAGAAAAATATATTTAATTTTTTTTATAAAATGAGTACCTCCTTCTTTTTTTTATGGCATACGCAGGCAGACGAGCAGTCCAGTCGGGCCACCTGATGGGAAGTGGTCACTGACGCCCATAGACATTGGCAATACCAGTGGTATCGCCAACGCGCTGCCTACCGTGGGTCACAGGGTTTTATGTCTCGTTTACCCAGTAAATACGCCGGCTACGGTGCCCTTTAAACCGGAACACAGCTGTTTTCACAATACTGCTTCGCGGAAGAAATAGGCACCGCGATGGTACCCACCCAGACGGTCTCCTGTAAAAAGAGGACCTCCCACCGGTCTGGGAAGTCTGTCTGAAATTCTAGACAAAGAACACAAATTTTAGAATCATCTAAAGTTCGATAAATTGGATAGTTTGACATTACAAACCGCTTAAGATAAAACATTGTACTTTTCATAAAAATTATTGATACAAATATTAAATACTTCTTCCATGACGTGATGTCGTATACAACCCAAAAACCGTTTTTATAACAAACCCATCTATAATTGTACTTTGTAGAAAAAAAATTTTTTTAAACACTAAATTATCTATTTCAATTATAAGTTGAAATTAATTTATTAAGTGGTAAAAATAATGAATATTGTGCAAGCAAGTAGGTTATTTAAAGAGAGTTTGATGTTAATCTCAATACACCTGTACAATATTTATTTAATCACAAAATACTTCACAGTTGTTTTGTGGAGTCTTAATTTTTTTTATTTTTAATAATTTACTAACCCGTACTTCATTTTATAACTCAACCTTAACTACGAGGGCTAGCAAAAGTAGTCACAATATTACAGCGTTTTGTATAAGGTGGAATTACCATCATCAGCCTATGTTAGTCCACTGCTGGACAAAGGACTCCCCTAACACACTCTTTCTTCATTATATAATACACCCTGTTTTTGTATCCTCCCACGCTGGTCCAATGTGGCTTGGTGGATAGATCAATTTTATACATGATATACCCATCCGACGCAAGGATCATCTTCTTACTTTTTAGACAATTGGGTCATCGGCCAAAAATGTCTTAACCACCCAAAAAACAACGATAACACTAAAGTTGTTTTCCCTGCGAGATTCGAACCCACGACCTCTATTTTATAAAGCAAGGCCAATATGGCTAAAATGCGTTTTCTTATACAATAAATAGGAACAGTACTGCAATAAATACATGGGTTAAGCATATAGTTATATATAAATTTATTTAATACAGAAGACCTAGCAATGAATCTAATATAATAGAACAACTAATGTTTACGCAATTCAGAGACTATTTTGTTACCAACCAAAAGAATTTATAAATCCCGAATATAAAAAAGAGATTCATAAAAAGGTCTTAATTTATTTTCTAGTATTTCATAAACAGTAAAAAACAATTTGTTGATGTTTAAATGGTAGCATCATTTACATCAATTTTAAGTTAAACGAAATTTTTTTATTGCATTCCGTCTGCTAATTCCGGTTTTCAAAGCCCAATAAACAAGTAAAATATTAACAAAAATGCGACAAACTTCAATACCAAATATATGTTAAATTTTTTTTCTGCAGAGCAAGCCCGGTCTGTGCTCGGTACCTAAGGTTACGAGTATTTGGTTGTTAGACGTTGTTCTTATTAAAAGTGTTTCTTATTACTCAAGTACCTTTCTTTAAACAACTTATAATATAATAGTTTAAAATTGCTAAAGCTTCTATTATTTCACGAAGATTTATGTTAAAATATTCTTAAACGTCATTGTTGTACTGAATCCTGTTTCAGTACAACTGCTTCTAAAAGAACATTATAGAGAACATAATGAACTATAGACTCAGTAATACAGAGTTGTATAGATGTAACCATTGTGAATGGCTGTTACACACGGATGACCTATTATTATGTATATTTAGCATTCAAACCGGATAATTTAACACCGGAAATTTTTAAGGCACGATTACGTATCTATCTTAATATATATAAATCTCGTGTCACGATGTTTGTTCGGGATGAACTCCTTAAATACTTAACTGATTTTAACTCACTCTTTACTCAGACCTTACCCACATCACAGATCATGATCAGCTGATTATCGAAAAAACCTTGATAACTCGTTTAATTCGCACTTCCGTAATGCAACTCTCACTAAATGTATGATATAGATGGCATATGCTATATAAAATAAAATTTTAAGCTATGCTTAAGACGTCTTAATCCAACTTCACAAAAATGAGCTGTATAAACAAATACGTAAATAGTTATCTTTGAACTACTACATGTAAAGTTACAAATATTATAACTACCAAACAAATTCAAGAGTCAAGAGATATCCAGTATATGCAGATGCATCAGCAATACCTAAATTAAAACAAAAACGTGCCATACAAGTATCGCATCACAATCGTGATATTCACGGTCGCACTTCAGTCGTCAGACAGACGTCAAGAGGAACATACATCAATATGTGTTAACAAGTAGTACCAATAATAGTGTGTGTAATGTCGACAAAGTTAGAGAACAAGGTACTTCCTCCCAATTAATTGTCTAGTTGATAATATTAAGAAAATCTTAAATGTTTCCCAACCAATTTATCGTTTAAGGATATAAATCGATTAAAAAATATGTTTGGACACGTTATGTAGATTAAGATTTTATTAGATTTTTTCCTTATAGCCTTTGCCATATAACTGCTTGAATTGACTTACAAGTAATTGAACAGTTTCTTAAGATATTAAATTTAATATCGAAATATTAAATAATAAGAGCAATTTTGCTACCTGCAGTTCTTGCATGGCATTGGCAAACATAAACCATTCTGAAGTGTAAATTCAAATTTGTCTAAAAATAAAAGATATTTATAAAAATAATTAAAACAAATCACTAAAGCTAACTGTGAACTGCTAGACATGTTACACGTTGCTATTCAAACAGTTATTAACCTACACTAATATAATAGACAAAAATTTGAATTTTAGTCAATGCCGATTTTAAACATTCTTTCATCACTAAAAACTGTTATTAAAAACTATTATGTTTAGTGACATAGGTTTCTTTTTATCCTAATAAAGTTTATTCGAAAAATCTAGAAATAACGCGGGCAGGCTATATTTAATACAAGGACCTATTTTGTATTACATTATAGCGCCAATACTAGTAGTGCCTTTGGGATTTACGTTTTATTTTTAATGAAAACTTGTTGAATTACAGGTTTAGAAGGGCAAGAACTCCATTATGATGTCATTCAATATAATAACGTTGTCTTTTATTATTATTTACCAGGCACATCTATCGAATGGACAGGCACAAACTGGTAAGATAATTTTCAGTTGATAAATATTTCTCTTTTAAAAGTTACTTTTTAAAATATGACTTATAATTGTGTTCTCGCTATTTGTACCGCATATACATAATTGAGAGCATTGTAATAAAATATAAATTGATATTAACATCATATACAACCAATTATATTATAAACTTTGACGAAAGACGTCAGATTATATAAAAAAAGTGATTTAAATGTAAGAAATGAAGAAACTGTAGGACTTATAAAAATAAGTTTTCAACATATAGGAATACCGCGGCGTAAGAATGTATATCCAACCTTATAGGTGTTTAGAATAATACCAATCAAGCAATAAATGCCTTTGTGACTATAAATCAAATCTTTATTTCGTAGGCAATGGACTGTAGTTTTCATTTCCATGAAATAGTGACAAATCATTACTTTAATTTAATTCTTGCAATAATCTCAAAATGTCGCGGGCAAATTCAAGTAATTACTTTAATTGTGAAATAAAATACATGATCACTAAGTGCGTAATAGACAATATTGATACGGAAAACCAATAAGGAACTTTATGAAAACTTATGTAGTCACGTAGGGAAAACTCAATGGGGAGTAAGAAATAAGTTTACTCTACTTTGAGTTCATCTCAATACCTATCCATCCATTCACCGTCCTAACCGCCTCCGTGTCCTAGTGGTATTGGCCCTTACTCCATAAGCCGGAGGTTGAGTGTTCGAATCGCGCGGGGAAAACAACTTTGGGTTATTATTGTTTTCTGGTTGGTTAGGACAATTGGGGCCGATCACCCAATTGCCTAAATAGTAAGATGATCCATGCGTCAGATGGGCATATAAAATGTCGGTCCACCTACCAACACGCATTGAACCAGCGTAGTGGGTTACGGTCCAATAACCCCCTAATGGAATCGTGCATAAGAGGAGGCGTTGGTCTAACACAGGCTGATGTTAATGACATATCTATGCAATGACGAAATTGAGAAAATAACCATAAGCTAAATCCAAAAATAATACTGAAATAATGAGAAAACTACACCTTCTGTCGCAAATTGATGTCCTAAGTATGTAAGATCTTGGCGAACCTTTGTTGCTATAAGTTAGGTCAGTTATTTATATCAAGTACCGATCTTATTTGACTCTCGTATCGTAATAAATAATATTTAAAATTGGAAATAGAATTTCGTTTACGAAATTATATTAAAGACAGAAGTGGATTTTCTTATAAAAATCATAAAATAATGTATAATCGAACATTTTTGTCTACACCGTCGAATAAGACACGCATTTAATGTGGATTTTATTTCAAACCTTCATAGTAAAATGTTTCTAGCGAATAATGATTTCGTGAATAGGTTGGCGTGATCCGGGCATGCAACGCGAATGAATGTGATATTTATGACTGCTAAAAATAAAATTTAATAGACAAATAGGTAGACCACAAAAGCAAAGTATAGATTCTGTGAGAGAGAATAAATAAAAGCAACGAGTATAAGGAAAAGTACAGAGCAATTAAGAATTTAAAACCAGTTGCGCCAACTCTGCATAGGAAGGGTTCAAGCTGGTAAAAGAAATAATACAGATAAAAACACATGTATACGTTGTTATTGTTTATGCGTCTATTAGTTGTTTTATTACATTTATTTTGTTTTTTGGATTTCAGGACCGAAACACGGTAAAAGTGTTATGTGCTACGTTGCTTCTAAGGCCATCTATCGAGAGGAACCGGCGAAATTTGATTTGAATGATGTCGAAGCATCTCGGTGTACGCACTTGGTATACGCTTTTGCCGTTTTAAATGGAGAGACAAATAAAATAAAGAGCGCAGGTAATAAAAAAATCTAGAATAAAAAGTAGCGTTTTCCAATAAAAAGGAGTGTTTTTTTTAGGCCGCAAAGCGATTGTGTGCAAACATTATTTCTGTATCCTTGAGACCAACAAAATTATTCGTAGCTATTGTAGTAAGTAACTAGGTTAACCAACAGTATTAGTGACTTTAAATCAGGATACAGGTTTATGGTTTTTAATGTTTTAATTCATGGACACCTATAGACAACCCATGGTTCATGGGTACTGTGAACAAGTTCAATTATTAAAGTCCTTCAATTATCTTATATTCACCTGCAATGCATTGACTCGGTGGGTAATAAAAAGTTGTATATTCTAAGTTCAATTATGTTCTATTTTATAAAGTCCTTTCCCGTATCAAAACTATATGTGACACGCAATTAAGGTATTATATACATAATTTTAATGTCAAACACAGTCATCGAAAGGGTATATAGCATACATGCCCTTTTTACGCCTTCAGTTACAATTTTGTATATTATTTTAGATATTAGTATTTTACAATTTCCATTTCAAACTTTATATGTATCTTCTTTTCTGTATATCCCAATGTTACGTAAAAGTCATTTAAGCTAACAATCCTAAGTATAAAGTTGTTTATATGATTGAGCATCATACACCATTTCAAATACTTAATTTTTTTTATTTGTGACCAACTATGCTGGGGTACAATAATTACCCATTTTTTTAGTATTTAAGTTTTCTATATTGTTTTATTTTACTGTAAATCTGTTTATGGTACATTTAATAAATAAAAAAGAGAAACAACAACAACTCCACTCGTGAATAGGAATCGAGTTCTTTTTGGTTGATCTCCACTGTTTTCAATGTCCACGTTTAGTTTAAAAAATAAGAACAACCGGTTATTCGGTATTTTGACGTATACAACTTTTCTTTAATAGGGTTCTATACTGATTTAATACTACTTTCTTGAGTTTACGTTAATACCACAAATAATTCAATTAAAGCATTTACGGATTTAATCGCGTTAAATTTGGTTTCCCGACGTTTCAGACACTTTACAGGATCAAATCCGTAAAGTCTTTCATTAAATCATGATTGTGATTATTCGTTTCTACACAAAACCTCGTTTACTCCAACGGTTATCGGTTTTACGGGTGATATGGCCGGCCCACTACCACTTCAGCGTTCTTATTTGGTCGGCTATGTCAATAAAATTTGTTCTCTGTCGAATAAACTCAATTCGAATGCGATCTTTCAGAGAGACTCAAAATATAGCCCTTTTCTCCTGAGCGACTTTAAATCTGTGGACCAGCCTCACCGTGAGTGTCTAAGTTTTAGCACCGTTTACGCTGCAAATTATAAAATACTAAACCTTCCTGAGGATTCCTTCAACTTTCTGGGCCAGGTCTATGAAATTTGTGGTTTCGGCGGCACAAATTGGTTCTCCAGATTTAAGAACAACTTTCCAGTTCCCATAATACTTTGGAGCAACGTTTTAGTCAACAATCAACAGATCACTAAAACGTCTCTGAATATTCACTTTGTGCGTTATAATGTAATCGATTTCATTTTCAGTCTTAATATTTTGGCTTGGCCCTGTCCACTTCCTATGGGCCTTTTTCTTGAAGAATGTATTCATGAAGAATTATTCCCGCTTATTCGAAGAAATTGACAAATATTTGCGCCAAGTGATTCCTGCTACCAAAAACATGGGACTCTACTACCGATTCAATTCAATTCTGTACTCTATGGCTATAACTCTCAGCTTAATTATTATATACTGCTTTAATTATTTCATTGTAATATATTATATTCTGCTCGATATACTCGACACTTTTACAACGTTTACACTGAGAGCATTATACCAGAAATCCCCTGCTCTGCAGTTACCGTCGTGACCGCCGTCTTGATCAGGAATAGATCAGGGATGTCGGGAACCCCCCAGGGGCTGCCACCTTGTCGTGGTGGGGGCTCGCGTCCCCAATGATCCTCGAGGCTATAGCGGCAGAGTCTCTCACACCGGAAGGCTCGAGGGAAAGGGCAGACTAAGTGCAGCTGACAGGGGAGCTAACCCCTGAAAAAAGAGACGACGATGTGGAACATGAAAAAGGCTACTTGTGAAAGTGTTCTGCAGGCAGGTACCCTAAAGGAAGAATCCTGCCCTCCTGCTGCGCCAGCATCTATGGATGTTGCTGCAGCAGGAAGCTGCACTCCGTACTTTGCAGTGGGCGACAACTGCCTTGTAGGTCGGCGTGATGGTGGTCGATCCACAACAAAAACCGCCAAGACTCAGGATGCGTGTTTTGTGGCACCACTTGACGTTCCTAAAAAGTCAAAGGCAAAGACGACGCTTCCTATAGTAGAGGAACTCGGAAGGGAAATGGCTGAACAGCCAACTGGCGACCTTAGTTCTCGACTCACAGAGAGCCTTGCCACTATCAAGAGCGTTGCAGACAGGTCCAAAAATCTGAAGGGAGAGTTCGTGCGGGCCTAGCGACTGTCAGTGCGTCAAATACAGGCAATCGCAATTGCACCAAAGCTCTTCGAGTCACCTTGAGCAAGAAAATGCCCTGCTCCGAACTCAACTTGCTGAAATGAGAGGACAGATGGAGGCATTGACAAAGGAAGTAAGTCTGTTACGCCGGAAGAGTAAGGATGGAACCAAGAGAATCATATCAACATATCCTAGTGCGGATGATCCCAAGGCAGATGAAGGCCAACTGATGTCACGGTTGGGGGCTATGGTCGACAGAAAGTCAAATGCCTTCAAAGCCGAATTATTCCCCGACAAAGCTCCGAGGCCGCCATTAGGGAAAAAAACTATGCCACTCGATTAGACGCCTGCACAGCAGCCGGACCCAACCTGGAGCGAGGTTACCAGGCACAAAGGTAAGAACCCGTATAAAAACAAAGGCAGGAAGCATACCAGGAGGGCCAAACGGCGACTAAATCAGGGCTACCACGGACGCCCAATAAGGGACAGGAAAAAGCTGTCAAAGAAGCGAAAGGAAAGCCGAAGGCTTCACTAAGACGTACGCCTAGGATACTGCAGTGAGTGAACGAGTCACAGTCTCTGAAGGTGCATCATGCACGAACGCTCAGGGTTAGCGGTGGTTGTCACAAAGCTGGTTAGTCCGAAGGCGACCATTGCGCCTGAGGAGAAGCGAAACGCGCTTCTACTGAAAGTCCTGCAAGTAGCCCTGCTCGAACTGGGGGTTAAGGCTAACGCTGCCTGCAAAACGGCGTGAGATACCGAGTTAGGACCTGAACAGATCATGCCCACGAGGAGAATGTCGCAAAGGCTGTAACTGAAAACCAAGGTCGAAGCTGCTGTAGTGGACACTGCTGGAAGCCAGGACGTGCATGGGTTACGGATGTCCCGCTATGGCAGTGTACAAAATTTGCCGTATCGAAGCGAGTGCTAATTTGAAGTTAGGTGGTCTGCAGAGAAGACGAAAGGTTGACTTCAGCTATCGAATGGCTAGTTCTCTATACAGGATAGTACAGAGCATCCTTAACCACTGCCGGGCAGCACAAGATCTGCTATTGCAGAGTTTGTCCGACTGTTCTGTATCTCTGGCAATGGTGGCGGAACCATATTCCATCCCGAACCATCCACGGTGATTCGGTGATGAAGTTGGCTTGGTCGCTGTTTACTGGGGAGAAAGCAGTGGAGACCCTCCGTGCTCCAGAATTTCTTCCGGACGAAGTCTCGTTGCGGTAGCATGGGGCCCATTAGCCGTTATATGCTGCTACGTCTCACCCAACTCCTGTCTCTCCGACCATCGGTATCTTATTATCGATGTGGAGCCTACGTTGGCAGCGTTTAGTTGTCGATTTTTATAGAAGGTAACAACGGCGATGGGCACTTAAGCATTGCAACCAAGACCTTCTTATAGCAGCTGCCTATGTAGTGGACTGGTCATGCCCCAGTGGGGATGAAAGTTTAGAAAATGGTGTTGCTCGACTTCGCAAGGACATGAACACTATATGTGATACGGCAATGCCACGATGCAAAACAGGCAGGATGGGTCCGGCACATTGGTGGTCACAAGAAATCTCTGATCTTCGCACAGTCTGTCTGAGATTACGGTGAAGTTACACTAGAGCGCGCCGGCCTCGATGTTCATCAATCGAGGAAAGAGAAAAAAAGTACAGAGAGTACCGTACTGCGACCAAAAAATTACAAAATGCCATCGCTGAAAGCAAAACTAGGAGCTGGAGGGACCTAATTGAGAGGCTAAACAGAGACCCATGGGATCGTCCCTATAAAATGGTCCTCGGCAAGTTTCGCCCTTGGGTTCCACCCCTCACGGAAACCCTGGATCCTGGTTTTGTTCTAGATCCGCCTAGGGCCAGATGGAGTACCAGGCAGGCAGATGCCTTGCAACGGCTGCTACCGGATTTAGGAGGGCCGAAGGAAGAAGTCCACCGTCTCTATGCAGGAGTGGTGCGCTCAATCGCACTCTATGGATTTCCCGTATGGGCCAATACACTATCACGTAGTAGGCGTACAGGATAGGCAGAGAGGAGTCGGCCCAATGCCATCATTGTAGGGAGGCTGAGGATTCGGCGCAGCCCACGCTCCGAACAATGCCCAGCTTGGGAATCGGAGCGACGGATCCTGGTCCAAAACATCGGACAAGACCTTTTCCCGGTGGCCGTAGTAATGGCGATGACGAAAAGCTGGGAAGCGTGGCACAGTGTCCTTCCCTTTTGCGATACAGTAATGCTCGCAAAGGAAGATGCAGAACGAGCCAGGGAACGCGCAGATCCCGCTCGTAGGAGGAGCCGCAGCGACAGAAGGACTAAGCTGGGCCTTCAGGGGCGCCGCGCTGAAGGTCTCCGGTGCGTTCTTTTAGAGATCCCGGAGTCCGTCACAAGCGCTGAGGACGAGACGATGCGGTTTTAGTGGGTATTTTGGCAATGCGCCGGCGAGTCCCACATACCCGCCCGTTACGCGGCGGAATGCCTAAATGCATTTCCAATTCATTAAAAAAAAGGGCAGTCGGAAACGGGGGTCCGTGGTTTGTTGTGATTAGCACTTAAGGCTTTGCTCTAATTGCCAGCAGGTGGCTTGGCAATCGCAGATTACGTACGTCTGAGTGCGGCGAGTTTGGTACGTAAGCCTGCACAACCTTAAGACTATAACTCTCAGTTAGCTTAATTATTAGGAACACGACCCTGTTCGATGTATTCGACACTTTTACAACGTTGACACTGAGAGCGTTGTAGCAGAAACCCCCTACTCTGCAGTTATCGTGACCGCCGTCTTGATTAAGAATAGTAGGGCAGTCGGGCACGGGGGTCCGTTGATTGTTTTGAATAGCCATTATGGCTTTTCTCTAATTGCCAGCAGATGGCTAGGCAATCGCAGATTGTGCACGTACCAGTGTCGCTGCTGCCCGACACCGGTCCGACCCGCGTATTATTGTTTGAAAAGGTTTTTATCTTTTAGTCGCCTTTTACGATACCCGCGAGAAGTTATGGTGGATAGATTGCCAAAAAATGGAACTACAAACAACAAGCTTTCACCCTGCATTCAAAACTACTCTATAAATTACAGATGCCGCGCTCGACACGGACGGTAAATTCGTAAATGGTGGCTATAGGCACTTTTCAGGATTAAAAACGAAATTTCCTCATTTGAAAGTTATAGTTTCTTTGGGTGAATGGAAGGGCGGTTCCATAAAGTACTCAAATATGGTGGCATCAAAGTCTAACAGAACGGCTTTCATTAATAGTGCTGTAGACTTTATGAAGTTAGTACAAATTTTATATGTTATTATAATTTGTATATATTAAACTGCTCACGATGTTATAAAAGTATCATTTAATTATATATACATATATATAATTTAACACATAAATGGTTTTCACAGGAAGTATAATTTTGACGGAATAAGCATACACTGGAAGTGGCCTACCCTAAGAGGAGGAAAAAGTACAGACAAAGCTAATTTTGTTACTTTATTAAAAGTGAGATATTTTAATAATATATCAGGATGTAAATATGGTGTAGTTTAGTCAGTAGTAGTTTAACGTTGGGATATAACAACCATTTCTAATTTTTTCACCTGTCAACGTTCGTAGAAAGTCTGTTTTTAAAAACAAGATACAAATACAACTAAGACTTGATGAGAGATATTCTTTACAACGTAATCACTAAATTAATTTACGCTTACTTAATCCATTCCATCGTGTTATGTGGTTTTATTTTAGATATATTGTTAATAGTTTGTTAATCCGTTTAAAATACATCATGAATCTCACAGTTAGCACATAATATAACAATGACTACACTCACAGGAACTTAAGAAGCGTTCCAGCCTCTTAAATACGAAATCAATGTCTCACAGACTGCATACAGTGTATTGACAAGCGCTTAGCGATTTTCCCTCAAATGAATGAAATAGCGTCGACCTGTTTCATCTGATTGGCTTCAGGATTACCTAATGGCTCATGGGATATGTATAGTTGTTAACCGTTAAACACCCAATAGTTGGCCTTCAACGAGGATGACGTAACAATGTTGTAAGTATTAAGAATTAAAGAACAATGGCCCCGTGCTAATAAATATGCAGATAGATAAGTACATCAAACAAGCTTATACTTTCCGTGCAATTCAATTAATAAATGATTAATATTTAACTTATTTATACTTTGATGTAACCATACTCATGACCAAATAGTTAACAATTTATTTTAAGAATCTATTTTAACTAAGCTGAATAGGTCGAGTAAAAACTTATAACCCTTCTATTGTTAAATTCGGGTTTAGATAAACATTGCAGTTTCGCATCGGATATTGTCTATATAATTAAAAATGCTTATTTAACTATTTAGAGCACAATTTTGTATACTCAGGACCAAATAGAACATGGAATTTATTTAATCAATATAATAATAAATAATTTAGTTGTTTGGCTCAGCGGCGTTAAACATTTACCATTGTTTACGTCAATTCTGCTTTCTAAAATATGTATGTATAAACATATACGATTTTAAATAATCGTTGAAGAATAAAAAGTTTAACGCGTATCTATTAGTTAGTACTAAGTCAGTAATTAGTAGGTACTAAGTCTGCCATATGTATATCTGTTCTAGTTCTTGTGTGCTTGATTAAGGAACTAGGAAAAATCAAATATTGTTGTACGTCTATATTTTCGTATTCTACGAAGTAAATCATAATCAGACACCACTGACCCTGAATATCGGCATAACTTGCATTGACGTAATATGAAACAATGCTTACGAAGAAATTCATATGTATGCGTCTCTGATAAATTTTTAAAATCATATATGTACCTTTTACTCAAACAAATTTATCTTCGTTTTAAGTGTCTTTTTAAAATTGAATATCTACTAAAATTATTAACGCGAAAGTTGGCATGCAATGAATTTCTTACTAAACTACGCTGAATCCTAACAAACTCGTACAACAAATAATATACAGACTAGAATTTTAATCAAATTAAAATACTTTTAGTATAAACGCCCGACGTAGTCGAAAACTAGAATTTAATAAAAAGCTAAAATCAAGTGCGCATTTGCAGTCTGAATATCGTATATCAGGTGTAATATGTTAAATATCTGTTTCGTCGACGATCATCATCATTATCATCATGATACAATAGATGATGATCATAATGATGATGATATCTGGTTGGTTGCTCTTTCGACAACACTGAGTAGTCTATTATTATTACTAAAATTTATTTGCGTTTTGAATAAAAGAGCACCGTTATTTGTAATGATAAATCATGATAAGTAGAGCACTGCGTTAAAGAATAAATATCTTGTGCTATTAAATATTTACGTCTTCTCACAATGTTCATAAGAATTGCTTACCTGCTCGATTACTATAGGGTTAATACCCTGAGGTTGTAAGACAAGTCTAACAACTTATTTCAGTTAAAATAGTGGTTGACGGTAAATAATAACTGAATTCTGGTTTGTCTTTTTTTAATACTTATCATTGCTAAACATAAGTAATGTGACTTTTTTAATAAATAAAATCAAGTATTAACGTACTAATATATCTTATTAATGGATTTTTTCATAATAAGCATTGATAAAGTAAAGTTTAAAACTTGTCCAAATACACCTACACCTACATATACTTTATGTACGATAAGGAAAACTTAGGCAACTGTATTTAAAAATCTATATGTATTAAAATCAATTGATCTTTGTGAGTCTCGCTAAAACTCGAAACCGACAGAAGCAATTTGGCTAATTTTGGTCTTGAATTATTCGTGGAAATCAAGGGAAGGCTTATAAATATAAAAATTGTCGGAATTGAAAAAAATAAATATTATCTTTCTACGTACATATTTGTTCTCAAGAGGTGAAAAATAAACTAAATTTCACTCAACTACAGTTAGTGTTTTTACTATAGTTACTAGCTATTACATTTTTTAATATGTATATTGATAAATCTTTTTTTTATCGTTTAAGGTGGTACTAAGTGGTCAACTAGTCTGTTATAAAATTGGTTGTTGTTATATCAAGGCGTACAATTTCTTTGTCTTTACAGGAATATTCCATCAAATATATGTTGTCCCACGGAGTCAGCGCAAGCAAGGTGATACTCTGTCTATCTTTGTATGGACGTACGTTTATACTGGAGGATCCTGATGTCAAAGAGATCGTGTTTGGTGGCACATCCGCCAAACGCGATGGTTTTGCTGGCCCCGTTACTAAAAATAAGGGCTACATTATTTATAACGAGGTAATAATAATAAGTAAACTTATAATATATTGATGCTAAAAATTATACACTCGTACTCATTTCAGCTCTTAAAGTAAAGAAAAACGCAACGTCTAATAGACATTTTCTCGAGGGCTAGGATACGTGCTGCTACACAAAACGCTAATGCTAATTATCTATCTAAGAAATAAATCGAAATGACTTATAACACTAATATAACTTTTTAAATGAGTATAAAACTTAAGCATAAATTTATCTGACCTTATTGAATAGTTACTGATCATGCATCGATGATTACACAGTAAAATACACGATAAATATATCGTATATACTTAGAAAAAATATTTATTATATCTTGTTCCTACTAGTTTTTCTATATTAAAACTGGATATCTTTATGATAAGAATTACATAATAGATGGTCTGTGTTTAAGTACCAAAAAGAGATCAACAAGCATCGTAATTTATTCATTTATTTATTAAAAAGATTTCTGCATAATTTCGTTTAACGTCAAAATAATAGCCAAAAGGCAGTCTACCTTTGGATAATTTATAGACAATCCTTATACATGTTTCAATTGTCTTTACAATTTCAGATTTGCCTCGAGCTGACGAAAAATAGTCACAATTGGACCCGGCACTGGCATGATCAAGCTCAAGTTCCATATATTCGCAATAAGGAACGTGTTATCACATACGACAATGCGCGTTCCTTCGCAGTTAAAGTGAAGTATGTGGATTTTTCTTTTATTTTAGGTCAATGGATTAAATTGGATCATCAGCTTACGTAAAATCTTTAAAAAAACATATTTTTTTTATCGTTTTCATTTATTTACTAATCAAAATTAAGTTTAGGTTTATCTATGGTTACTGTGGCGCATATTACAGTTAGTTTAGTTTGCAATGTGAGCTGTTCAAGAAAATTTTACACTGTTCAGACATAGACAGGTTAAGGCATTGCAAAATGCACTAACACGAAAATTTCTCTACCCTGTTTTATCTGAGATGGATCTTAAAAGCCATAACAACCATCTAGTATTATCCTCGCAGTAAACATTGAAATTTCACCTATTCTGCATCCGGTACTTCTATTTTTCGGAACTTTAGAGGACTTGGCACATTGTATAATACATATTAATAATTTTTTTTCAACCAAATTTGAATTATTAAATATACGAGGTGTGTTCAAAAAGTATTGCGAATTTTGTGTTTTTTTTTTAATTATTTATTTATTCATGAATATCTATTTTGTCTCCTTCAAAGTAATACCCATGAGATATTATACACTTGTGCCAACTATTTTTCCAAGCACTTAAAAAAATATTTTTTTTTATCTTGTTCAGCTCCTCCTTCGATGCCGTCTTTATCTCCTCAAGCGTAGCGTAATGTTTTCCTTTCATGGGCCTCTTCAGTTTAGGGAACAAGAACAAGTCACAGGGGGCCAGACCTAAGGAATTCGGTGGCTGCGGCATAATTAGTGTTTTGTTTTTTTGCACCAAACAGTCGCGCACAAGCAACGATGAGTGAGCAGTGACTATATCGTGGTGCAAAAGCCAATTTTTGTTCTTTCACAAATCCGGGCGTTTCTGGCGGATTGCTTCGCGCAAATTGCGCATAACTTGCAAGTAATATTCTTTATTGACCGTTCTTTTCGGTGGCAAGAACTCATGATGCACCACGCCCCTGCAATCGAAGAAATCTGTCAGCAAAACTTTAATATTCGACCGAACTTGGCGCTTTTACGGTCTTGGTTTGTGCGGCAGCTTCCATTTAGATGATTGACCTTTGGTTTCTACGTCATAATCATAAACTCACGATTCGTCATCAGTTATAGCCCTCTGGAGCAAATTTGGGTCGTCACGGACAGAGTTTAACATCTCATTAGCAATGTTCATGGGTAGCTGTTTTTGGTCGCAATTCAGCATTGTTGGTACGAATTTCGCGGCGACCCGTCTCATGCCCAAATAACTGATAAAAATCGAATGGCACGAGCCAATCGATATGTTTAGGTCCTCAGCAACTTCTCTAACGGTGATTCGACGATTGGCCAATGCTATTATCTCCACTTCATTAATTTTTTCTTCTGTTGTTGAAGTGGCCGGGCGTCCGTCACATCTTCTCGGCCTTCTTAGAACATTTTGTACCACCGATGAACGTTGCTTCAGTCCAAGATAGCTTCTCTGTATGCCATAGCCAACATTCGGAATGCATTCGCGCACTTAATTTCGTTTTTCACTCAACATTTGTTACAGGTTCTTTGCAAAATTTTTTTGAATAGGTAAAATCGAAGACGATCCAAAACACGTGCAAGCAAAGCCGCTGTCAACAATTAAGTAAACATTCAAATTGGCCGAGTTTGTCGGCATAAGTGAGAGTCATGAGTACCAACATAGCGCCACAAACAATTCGAATATACGTAACCCGCGAAAATTTCGTGATACTTTTTGAACACACCTTGTATATACGCCTACATGGCTCTTATAATATTTACATAGTAAATAGATTTTTTTATATCACTGTAGAATATATTTAAAATTAACAACCTATAGATAATGTTAATTATTGAAGGATAAATAAATAGTTTATTTGAATGTACTTTAATGGTTTTAAGTATTTAGGCAAAATAATTAAAAACTTAAACATAGACTTTGATCTCCAATTAAATTCACGGTTACTAATTTTAAAGTATATTGCACGATTTTCTAACTGTTCAGTAAAGTAAAACGCTTACTATTAAGTGAACTTTTTGTTCAGATTTAACCTTAGCACAAATTGATGTCATTTACTAGGGACATTTGGTAAAATTAAGAAATATGTAAATAAATTGCTAAAGTTACATTTCAGACTAGACAGAAGCAGCAAAACACATCACGTTGTATTGTAATAGACAACTCCCTAGTTATAACCAGGACAAATATTAGGGGGAAAGAGAAGGGAGAGATATCACTCACAGTTATTTTTGTTAATGGTTCGTTGTATTATTATAGGAAGGCCGTAGACTATGGCCTAGCTGGTGTGATGGTTTGGGCCATCAGCTCAGACGACTTTGATGGTTTATGTGACACGGAGGATGAGTACGTGTCAGTATCATTTCCCGACCTTAGCCGCGTCGCGCAGATATTTAATCAAATGGCTAAGAATCCGGCATTAAAGAGGCTCTTAAAGGATGTCAATATAACAGACGGTACGTTCCCTTACTGAATCAGCAATGACAATTGTTTTTTTTCTTTGTTGTAACATACCTTTTCTTTTATGTAGCGAAAAAACTCGAAACGCTCAGCAGTAAATCGGGAGATACATATAAAAACCATTTATGGCCGGCTGATTTAAACCCGAAGTATCCATTGTTGAGGGCTATAGACAAATCAATCACTCTAGCGGTAGAAGAAAAGATGATTATGACCGACATGATGGATGTGATGAAAGGAGATCAAAATTGGATATCACCCTCTTCTGTCACCACTAACAGCTCTTTTAAAGTGACTTGTTATTTTTGTTTTATATGAACCGCCAGTTTAAATAAATATTGTAATATACACAAAAAAAATAAAGTATAGGATCTCAATTAACTTGTAACAAAACTGCTCTGTATATTGCTACTATACTAATACTACCTTTCGCTACACTCATTAAGCGTCTACATGAAAAATGGTGATAATAAAACCAATAGTATACACACATAAAGGCAGAATTTTTATATAAGTAAAACACATACACAAAAACTATATTAGTTATTAGTGGTCATTATTAAGTTTTCTTTGAAAGATTTATGCTGCCTCCTATGCTTAAGTTATATTTCTGTTATTATTATTGGTTAAAGTGATAAGGCAAGCAGAACGTTAACCTGATGGTAAGTGATACTTGCCCTGCTTATAAGAAAAGCAGCGTAACCGCTCTAACCGCAAAGAGACATGACATGTTTTGTGCCGTTAACCCAGTAATAACGCTACCATTCAAACCGGGAGACGTGTTAGTGTTTTCACGCCACTGTATTTCAGCAGAAATATATTTAAGTTACGCGTCCCCTTGTAAATGGGACCTCCCTAATCTAAAATGCTGTTATCTCTTATTCCACACTGTTTTATTTAAATTACAGTTTATACGCAACGTGACTGGTCTCTGACTTGATCAACACAAAAGCAAACTGAATTCAATACGAAACATAAAATATTTATTTAAAAAAATATTTTTTTAATCATTCTTATCGAAACATTGTAGATTATATGATTTATTTATGACTAAAAAAATCTTTACAAATAGTAATTATGCGTGAAAAATTCATACAATGAAGACGCTTGTCTTTTTGTCGGAGTGAAACGTAACCTAAACAACACCCCGTTAGGCCTAATTAGTTCTTGTTATCTTAACCGATCTAGAAATAACTACAATACATAAAGGCATTCCCCGACTGGGCTTGAACCCATGATTTCTATTTTGTAAAACGTGGGCGACTACCATTAGATTTAAACAAATTTAACCTTCTAGGTACAAAATTATGGTTGGAAAAAAAATATTTAATAGAGCCGTATATTCATAATGTTTATTGCTTAAAATATTAGTAAAAACGTAGACAATAGTAATTAGATCGTGCTCTATTTAAGGATGTGACCAAAGCGTTTAACGTCGAGGATTATAATATTATGTTAAATAAATTGGAGAAAAGCTTAATAAAAGAAGAAATATTTTATAAATGTAACTCGAATAACTGAAATTGATACTAAAAATAAAATTTAAAGTATATTCTAATCTACGGTTTTTTTTGGGTTAGGGTAAAAATATAAACAGTGAGAAATAAAATATACGAGTACGTTTGTAAAATATGTATGTGCAATGGTAACCAAACCAAAAAAATGTTAATTTTGCATATGCAGAAACGCCTATTAGGTACGTTATTATGTTTTGGCATGATTGAATTAAAACAATTAAATTTATCGAGGAAGCAATAAACTGCTTATTATGACAATAATATTTTTGGCTAACATCACAATCCCTTTCGACGAAAACGTAACAACCGAATCAGAAAAGAAACGAAACCATCAGAACCTGGCTCACAAGGTGACTGGCATATGAGAAACTATCCCGAACTATAACGAAGTTATCCCGGTAGTCGTCTTTGCAAACGGGTTGTTCCCAGTTGACCTTGCACATCACCCGAGCCGAATGGGACTTCATGACGAACCGGTATTAGCTCTTAACAAACAAACAAATTGTATACCTGTTTATAAATCCATCATTAATATGTTATCATCCGATCATTGTAAACAATTAGCTTCTTTTGACTATGACAGATATCACAAAAATATTTAGCAAAAATTATTTTAATGAATAACAAGTGAATTCAAAAGTATATTTACTTCTATAACAGTCAAATCAAAAAGATCTGCAGCTATCAGTAAATGGCAACACATGGAATACATAAGAGCAGACGAAGATTATATGAACTATATAGTGAAAAGACTTACAACCACAATCAATCTTTTGTGACATATGTTAATGTATACTCCAAAACATTCAAAAAAGTGTGCTGGACAGCAAAGTCACTTTACATAAAAAACAAAATTGACCTTCAATTTTGTTTTTTATGTAAAGTGACTTTGCATCGGACAAAATAATAATGACCTGGAAAATAATTACTAGTGAAATAGGAAGGGCTGTAAACGAGAACTTTGAAATTCGGCTAAATGTCAATAATAGAAAAATAAATTCTGATCAAGATGTTGCATCCTATTAAGAAAATTTTTGTAGACATTCCTGTCTCTACCACCAAGTCACTTGTTTCTTCTCCAACAGTAGATGAGAGTTTATTAAAAGAAAATGTCAAATAATGTAATTTCTATTTTAGTATTGTTAGTGATAAAGATAGTGTGTCCGCTTTTAAATCTTTGGACATTAAAATACTGTAGATCTGTTAAGGTGATATTTTCTATTACTGATGTTATCTCCCCTTGCCTGCAAGCTACTTTTAATGATTGTATTACATGTGGTAAATTTCTTGGCCTTATGAAACACAATTATTTCTTTTATTTACGCGATTATTATTCATATCGAATCCACTAATTTACGGATTTTCCGCGTTACTTAAATATACTTTTTCCCGACGTTTCTGATTCTTTTCAGCATCCATGATCACGGGCAGACTAAGTTGGTATATAAGGATCTATTTTGGAGCCTTTTCTCTTTCTGGTCTATATTATTGACCTACCACACCATGTTGAGGACAAAAACGAGATTATATTATTTGTTGATGACACTTCTTTACTATTTAGAATAAAAACGATGTAACTTGCAAAATGACGATGTAAAAAATAGGCTCTCAAAAGTAAAATACTGTTTAGTGCAAATAATTTAATTTTAAACAGAAATAAAACAAAATCTAAGGGTTGTGACTCCTAACTTTCCTCAAGTTGGGTGTGATGTTGTCGTAGATCGAGAAGCGCTGGACCACGTAGATACCACTGTATTTCTCGGCTACACAATAGTTTCTAGAACCTGCAATAGGAAACAAATAGAAACTGCAATAGGGCCCTCATATTAATAGGCTAGCGAGTAAGCTTAGCTCGGCGGCTTATAGAGTCAAAAATTAGACAACTAACCGTTCTTAAGACAGCCCGTTTAGTAACTTTTAGTTATTTTCACAATATAATGTCTTATGGCATTCTATTGTGGGGAAACGCGGCTGATAAAAATACTATTTTCGTAATTCAAAAGAGAGCGATGCCAGCAGTCTATAACCTGGGCCTCAAAGAATCTCAGAGAAAAATATTGACTGAAATCAATGTAATGACTGTTTTTTCTCAATACATATTTGAAAATTTTATGTATGTTTATAAACATAAAAATAAATTTGTAGAACATTGTGACACACAATATAAATACTAGGAATAAGCATAATTTTGTTCTTCCAAAAACGAGGCTGCGAAGAACAATGAAATCTTTCATGGGACAATGTGACAATAAAATCCCAGAAAACGTTCAGCACAGGAACATTTCTGTGATAAAGGGTATTATTGCTGTTCTGACTTGATAGATAACACACCCTGGTGATGAACTGTATACTACAGGCTATTTCAAACTATTAGGTGTGATGTTTATTGTAAAAAAAATATGATGTTTATTTTAAAACTTATTGAAAGAAGGAAAAAAAAAGTCCTGCTGAGTTTCTTACGCTGGTTCTTCTTAGGTCAGAGGCTTCCATTTCCAAACCGGTGGTAGTTTCTTTGACAATCAATAAGAAAGTGTAATGCTTTAATATTGAATAAAGATATTTGACTTCAAAGAAGCAGTGTATTTGGACACCGCTCGCATTGTTTGCTGAATTTCAATTTAGACATGTCAAACCCAGTGACGATCCCCGTCAAGGTGGTTCAAAAACTGCAGTCACACAAGAAAATGTTGATACTGTGCGTAAGCCGCTTGAGGAAGGTTGACATGTGTCGTCGTCGTCGTTTCAGCCTGTCAAAGCCCACTGTTGAGCATAGGCCTCCCCCATAAGTCGCCAAGAGGTACGATCCTATGCCACCTGCATCCATCGACATTTGCACAGGTCGTCCACCAGCATAGGCCTCCCCCATAAGTCGCCAAGAGGTACGATCCTATGCCAACTCCATCTGGTGGGGGTCGTCCGACATTGCGATGGCCAGTACGAGGCTGCGAGCTAAGTGGTCGGCCCATTGCCACTTCAGCTTGCTAATTTTGCGGGCTATGTCGATTACCATGGTTCTTCTGCGGATGGCTGCGTTACGCACTTTATCACGCAGAGAAATACCGAGCATAGCCTTCTCCATAGCTCGTTGAGTGACTTAGAGCTTCCTCATACGGCCGGCAGTGAAGGACCATCTCTCAGTGCCATAGGTCATCACTGGTAACACACATTGGTCAAAGACCTTAGTCTTCAGGCATTGAGGAATATTGGACGAGAGACTTCTGGTCTACCGGAGATGACGGCCCCACTATCGGTCTTCAAATTAGTTAGCTGGCTTTGTCTAACAGACAGATCTCTGGCGAAGACTTTAGAACCTTGGTTCCGTTCAATCACCTCTTTAATACGACATGTATTAAAGATGCGCAAGTCATGCCGCATACACTTGGAGATCTGTCTATTTAGCTGCCTGTAGCCTAACATGTCAGAAAAAGACTGTAGCCGCATCATCCGTCTTGTTTCCATAAGGTTCAGAGTGTGATCAGTGAGTTTTTGGTTCTAGGCTTGCGGTGCGCCTTGAGGAACCTAGTACCCACAGTACGGACAGTTTCCACGAGCTGAGCGTTAGTTTCGTCCACAGTGCTGCAAGTGTCTAGGCATTGTAAGCGATTATTAAGCTCGAGTTGAAAGCTTAAGGATATGGGCACGAGACGGACGTAGCGTGGACTTTATCAGACGAGACCTTTCCAGCCTGATGTTAAGATTTGATGTGCCTCTTACAAGTCGGTGATCACTGCCGGTTTTAACCCTTGTGATCACAGAAACATCATTAAATATTTAGGCTGGGCTGATCCAGTCCACTTCCTGTGGGGCTGCCTATTAAAGAAAGAATTCATCATAAAGAGTCCTTCTTTCTCCATAAAGTCAGCCAGCTGTTGCCCCCTTGGGTTCCGTTGTCCTACTTCAAAATTGCCCACTCGCAGCTCATCGTCTTGTCTTTTGCCTAATTTTGCGTTAAAGTCCCCCATCAGCACCATATATTGAGTTTTAGAGGAATGTATGGCTCGTGAGATGTCCCATCGCAACTTGTTTACCTCCTCTTCAAGCTCCGTTATTCTCTCGTCGGTCCTCAATGTCCGTGTGTTTTATGTTGCCAGGTCCAGTCGTCGTTGTTGGTAGCCGAATCACACCCGGGGATTCTTAGCACCCCCTACCCTGCCGTTACCATGACCGCTACCGTAGCCAGGAATAGCAGAGCTGCCGGGGACTGGGGGCCGTACATAACTGACACACTTCATTGGGTGGGGTTTTGCCATAGTTGCCACGCCTGGCAAGCGGGTTGACATGTGACATACCGCGAAATTCAAGCAACTTTAGACATTGGCAAGAGTCCAATACAAATAATCTTGTATGAACAGTTAGGCGTAAAAAAGTTATTTTCTCGATGGATACCGCATTCGCTTTGTAAAGAGCAAAAAGCGGTTCGCGTTACTTGGTGCGTCAGAACGACAAAAAACTAGTCACGAGCTTGGGTGTTATATAATGAGTTAAAACCCACAAAAATTGTTCGTTCACGGAGTGTTGCAAAAAAAATGATGCCACTTTTGTCTCCAAAACTGGCCACATTGTGACTATTCCTCTTGGAGGACAAAGAACGGTAATGCAGAATGGTATGCTAGCATTTTTTTGCCACTGGTCGTTTTTGAACTGCGAAAAGAGTTTTCACAACTGCGCACAGAACAAATGAGTTTTTAGAGCAAGAAAACATACAATTATTAGATCATCACTCATACAGCCCCGATCTGAGCCCTAATATGATTATGATTTCTATACTTTCCCTAAAATAATGAATAAATTGCGTGGTCAGAGATTTTCATCACCTGAAGAAACTGTGGACGCCTACAAAACGGCCATTTTGGAGACCGAAACTTCCGAATGGAATGGTTGCAACGATTGGTACAATCAAAATACTTCGAAAAGCAATAAATACATTTTTAAATAGTAATGTTGTGTCACTTCCTTGATTCCGAAATTTTCAGTGCCGCCCTCGTATTGTTTATTTGATTTTTCGTTTTTATGTTTTATTTATTGTTTGAAATTTTGGTCTCAGCCAGATGGGAAAATTATAAAAAAACTAAATGATAGTAACTAGTGTTTCTGGACGAATTACATACACTACATCATCTAGTCCAAACCTAAAGTACGCTAGTACTATTAAAACTATTTATTATTATCATATGTAAACATAAACATAACCATACATATGATATTGTAAGTATATGAATATACATATATTCATTAATAGGAAACATAAACGCAGTACGACATTACAAATTCATTTTGTTAGAAAAAAATAAAAAAGTTACGCTGGTGACAGTTGTTTTAATAAGTTTTCCTTGGTTTTCTTTTTAAAAGTAAAGTTACTCTTAGCCATCCTGATCTCGAAGGGTAGCGCATTCCATTGGAGAACGAATTGGACAAAGAAAGAAGAATGCATAACATCAGAACGATGTGAAGGACAGAGAAGAAAACGGTTATTAGATGAACGGAGATTTTTGTTATATATAAACAAAGAAATTGAAAATGTGGAGATAAGTAAGATGGGGTATCAATGCAGAATTTAATAAAGAGTACAAAGTCGTCAAAGCTCTTAGTGAGCGCCTTTGACGAATAGGCAACCACGAAAGTTTATAACGGTGTAAAGATATGTGGTCATACTTACGAAGGTTAAAACAGAATCGAATCCTATTATTGAGAAGTCGGTCTAATTTACTGAGCTGATCTGCATTCAGGTCGAAATAGCAGACGTCACCATAGTCGATTAAAGGAAACATTAAAGACTGCACGAGCGCTATCTTTGTTTTTGAAGGTAAAAGGTTTTTAATGGTCGCAGGAGCATATCAATAGTTGACTGGGCATACAGCTGCAGCTTCATCTTCGGCATCTTGTTTTTGCAGTGGTTATATGTTCCATCAAAGGAATGTTGGTAAAGTGACGATTCAACTCATCTAATTGAGTTGAGGAAGAGAGGTTTGCAACACGCGTTTTACCAACACCAAGAGTTCTAAGGAACTCACACGTGTTGGCGGGGTTAGAATAAGAGATACTATCAAGGATATTTCAGCGTTTGGCATGGCGTATCATCTGATTACACCTTTAAAGGACCATATACATGATAAATAAATATACTTACTTGTTACATCCTACGCAGTATGGAATCCGCTAACATAGCATCACGCACCAAGCGCATGCATGTCATCGTTAACAAATGTCGCATTTACTCAAGCGCTGACTCCTTTTCCATATAACGGCACTATGGAATCCGCTGACACGCTGTAAGACAGCAATTGCATTCTTTCCCAGCGACGAATGTCGTAATAGGCAAACGCTGACTCTGCAGCACGGGGCTTGGCGACAGAACATACGCGAACGGATGGACTCACTTCTCTTCACACCTCGAAAGCAGTCACTTGTCTTTAGAATAAGTTAACTTTATAACTTGTAATTAATAAATTAATTTTTAGTAAATCGGTTTTTTTTGAGCAACCGACGCAGGAGGAGCGTCGGTTCTCGTAATTGGCGCAGTGGGTAGGACTCCCGGGTCGCACCGCGAATATTCGACAACGCTAAAATCGCATCTCGCCGCGCTTCGATAAACTTTCAACGTCGCACCGGGAAAATCCTGGACAACGTGACCACGCCGGAGATCCAAACTTCGATACCGCTCAACTGAAATCGACCATGCCCATATAAGTACGCTAATTTTTCCAGTGGTTGCTTACTTTCGCTTATATATGTAATTTTCTTTTTCATTTTATAAAATTATTTCAAGGTTTTTCGATTGAGGAAAACTGAGAAACCTAGGTTAGTTAGTAATAGACAGATTGATATAGACTCTAGACGTGGTATATTATTAGACAGTAATATAATATCCTTAAAGCCCTCCGCTTACTTCCCGAGTTTGATGGAAACCCGAACGTACTTACCCGATTTATCGGCCTTTGTGACCAGTTAGTTATATAGTATGCGGGAGAATCCGAAATTAATAATTTGGCACTTGTTAATGGAATATTAAATAAAGTAACAGGACTTGCCGTCCGTTTGATCAATACCAATGGTATACCTACGGATTGATCTGGCATTCGTAATGCTCTTATAAATAATTTCGCCGATCAAAGAAACGAAACCGTTCTTTATAACGATTTGCTTCTTTTAACGCAAGGTTCTGGCACACCGCAGGAATTTTATGAAAGATGCCAAACCCTTTTTAGTACCATCATGACATACGTTTCATTGCATGATAGCTTGCAAACTACTATTGACGCAAAGCGTGACCTGTACCGTAAACTTACACTACAAGCCTATCTGCGTGGGTTAAAAGATCCACTAGGATCGCGCATTAGATGTATGCGGCCAGAAACCATCGAAAAAGCACTCGAGTTTGTTCATGAGGAAACTAACACTATTTATTTGCAAAGTAGAAATGAGCATATGACTGAAAGGAAACCTGCTTATCAATTGCAACCACCAAATCAGTCTGCTCGTTATTTTAATACGCCGTATAGTAACATTATAAATCTACCTCACCCTTCAAGCTGATTAATTTTAACATGCCTGGTCCCTCTAGACCGCAATACGTTAACCATTCCCCGTCGCATGCAAACCAGTTTAGAGGCACCTTTAAACCATCCACGTGGACCCACATGTACCCAGCAAATGTTTGCCGCGCTGCCGCCTGGTTATAACCAGCGCAGCGCTGTATTAAAATTACCGCCCCGAAACCAAGGACCGGAGCCGATGAGTGGCGTTTAGCCACTTCCAAACAAAGCCGCTACCACTATCTGGGTGGAATTTGGCGAAAGAAGGTAATCCACTGCCTTTTCTATATTATAAAACTCGTGATGTTAATGTGAATGAGTGTTCAACTTTCGATGACTATTACTGCTACCCCGACCATAACGACTATTACTACGACCCTTCTTACATAGAATAGTATTGCAAACAATATTACCATGATTACTCTGGTAACTGTGAAAACAATTACGAAGCGACTAATGATAGTAACGCCCAGACGTCCGAAGAAAAAGTTCATTCAATGACAACCTGAATGAACTGAACCGGATTTTCAGAAGGGATCGAAGTCAAACAAATTAGGATAGAATTAAACCTTCAAACGCAAAGACCTTTTATACAAATCTCTGAGCCCCCGTTAAATTTATTAATAGATATAGGCGCTAACTAGTCATTCATTAGCCCGGAAGCAGTTGAATCTTACTTTGGTAACGTTAAATTGAACTACGACCCATTCGAAATAACGAATGTTCAAGCCACGATTAGGAATAATTATTCTGTTACCCTTGCTTTTCCGAATTTAATGATTCAGAGATGATAACCTTTACGAAAATAAAGTACCAGCCGAGAGTTGAAAATTACTTCGGTTACCGATTAACGCACCCGACGGTGAAGTTTTGATAGAGGAGCAGGTTTTATGCAATTGCGTAATATCAGAATGCCTCACTACGGTTCGTAATTCACGTAATATAGCTGAAGTCGTTAATCCAACAAAAAACTACATCATATTTTCCTTGAATCACAGTACTCAAGCAACTATGCACAATGTTGAGTGCACTCGCGCTGAACAACTATCACCACGCGCGAATGGAGTCATGTCGCATTTACGCATGGATCATCTAAATGACGAGGAAAAAGCTAGTTTGTTAGGCTTATGATCTAAATATTCTGACGTTCTATATTGAAGGAGAGTCATTAACTTTCACAAATAGAATAAAACACAGTTTTAGAACTACCGACGAAATTCCGATTCATACAAAGAGTTATAGATACCCGTATATTCACCGCGAGGAAGTTAGAAGCCAGGAACTCACCAATTTGGGTAGTGCCCAAAAAGGTAATACCTCAGGAAAGCAAAAGTGGCGTCTGGTCGTTGACTTCCGTAAACTCAATTAAAAATAAAGACAATTGACGACAAATACCCCATTCCTAATATCACAGACGTCTAGGACAAGTTAGGGAAGTGCCAGTACTTTACAACTCTAGACTTGGCATCTGGATTTTATTAGCTTGAAATGAACCCAGCCGATATTTCGAAGACTGCGTTCAATGTCGAACATGGCCACTTCGAATTTCTACGAATGCCCATGGGCCTAAAAAATTCTCCTTCGACCTTCCAGCGCGTCATGGACGACGTACTTAGGGACCTCCAAAACGTAATATGTCTTGTGTACGTGGATGACATTATTGTTTTTAGTACAAGCCTTCAAGATCACATGGTTAACCTGGAAAAAGTATTTCACAGGTTGCGCGAATCGAACTTTAAACTCCAATTAGATAAGTCCGAATTCTTAAAACTCGAGACTGCATACCTAGGACATATAATAAACCGAATCCAGACAAAATTGCCGCTATACAAAGGCTATTTTAGGCTATTATCGCAAGTTTATACCGGATTTTGCCCGCATCACAAATCCCATGAAACAGTTTCATGGTTTTGTGATGCGTAATCTCAAAAAGAGAAATAATATTAATTTTGATACCAATTATACCAACTGTTTCGAAAAGTGCAAGACGCTTCTTACTAACGATCCCATCCTTAAGTATCCCGACTTTGATAAAGATTTTGTTTTTAACCACAGACGCCTCCAACTTTTTAATAGGTGCAGTTCGCTCTCAGGGGACTATAGGGTCAGACAAACCGATAGTGTACGCCTCACGTACTTTGAATGAGAGTGAAATAAATTACAGGACAATAGAAAAGGAACTTATAGCTATAGTATGGGCAACTAAATACTTCCACCCCTATCTCTTTGGTCGAGAATTTAAGATCGTAACAGACCATAAGCCGTTGCAATGAGTTGTGAACTTAAAGGGCCAAACTCACGGCTTACAAGATGGCGTTTGAAATTAAGTGAGTTTGACTTCTCCGTATTGTATAAGAAAGGCAAAAATAATACAAATGCCGACGCGTTATCGCAACTCGATATCTGTAACGAAGAAGTCAGCTCTGTAATAGTTAATGCAAGTGAAAAACCAGCCTCAAGAAGTAACTCAAGTACTCTCACAGCACATACTGCAAACGAAAATCCAATACTGGAAGTTCCCATAACAGACGACCCTCTGAATAAATTTAACCGACAATTATATCTGACTATTGTAGGTGACATAAAGAAACGTACAACCGTGACAAAAGCCGTCTTGACACTCACACGATCACATCTGTTCAGTTATCCGACTCTAATTTAGAAGAAGATCTCATTAACGCAATTAAAGAATATGTTCACCCGAAAATTCAAACTGCTCTCTTGATTAATCCTCCTCTCGCTATGTACAGAGTTATTCTCATTATACAAAATAAGTTCAAAAGTTCATCTATGAAATTAATTTTAGTGTAATTAATAAAAACAAAGTGTGTTTACTATTATTTTTCTTTATATATATATATATATATATAATATAATAATCCGATTTTTATTTGCATGTTATGTGATGGTAATCCAGGCAAATCCAGCGAATTTAAAAACTTGACTACATCATCTTGGTTAGTAGCGGAATCAATCGACCTGTGTCATCTATTCGCCTACTATTTTGTTAAACACCTCCGTGGCCTAGCGGTATTGACCCTTGGTTTATACGCCGGAGGCCGTGGCTAGTTACATTAAAAAGTTAACATTGTAAAATGCGTTAAGGTTAATAAAAACGAATTTTAAAATTGTTTAAAAGCTGGGATATAAAAGTATCCTATTCTAAGCTACATCTTCACTAAATTTCAGCCAAATCTGTTTAGCGGTTCTTCAGTTATAAATAGTGTAACTAACACGACTTTCTTTTATATGTATAGATGTCTAATATTTTTGATTTCTCTCTGTGTTTAACATTATATTTCTATAACAAATGAGAAAAGATTTAAAAAACGATGCAATAGAGTCAAACATGGAAGAAAAATCTATGCAACGTAACCCTAAGGAATTTATCCATTCTATAGCAAACTAGAAACTATGGTTAATATTCGGAAGACTAAAAATTTTAAATTAAAGCATCGTAGAATCTTTTAAATAGCAGTACCTAGGTATTAAATTGTCACGCAAAATATTAACACGTTAATGATTGTGACGCGTAATGTAATAAAGCAACTGAGCAATGGAACCTCATAACTGAACTTGTAGACGCATTAATAATTAGAAAAAACCACCCATTTCGAGTTGGGTATTCTCTAGGGTATGGCTGATATATAAACGGACAAATGCGTCATAAATCTTGTTTAGAGTCGGTTTATTTTTTACAAACATAAAACTAATCACAGAATATCGCTTCGATATTACTTCGATATTGCTTCTTTAAGCATCACGAGTACATTGTAGCTTTTGTGTGTGAATCTCCGAATAACAGCCAAACATCACTAAAAGATTTTTAATTTTTTCGGAGACAGGTCACAACTAGGATGATGTGACTTTGATGCGTAACAATTATTTTTTTTTGTTTAAGCGAATACTATACAATAAAATCCGTAGAAAGTCCTTTTATACAATAATGATGCGTAATGTTACTGCAATGCATATTTGCACACACACGTCTTATGTTCCTGTTATAATTAGCAAAATTCCTGGAGTCTCAATGTGCCTGAAATTTGTTATTTTTGTATAAATTTAATGCCCTGCCTTAGGCGCTAATCTATTATGGTGTACCAAAGCAATAATCCTAATGCAGATTGATTTTTCAAACACCTTCAATGCCATCAGTCATGATATTCCCCTAGCGATTCTCTCTCATTTAATGGTTTCTAATTATTATCTAAAACAGTTTCTTTCTTATCTTCGAGGACGTCAGCATTGACAAAAGCGATCTTTCTGGAGCTGCGCGTCCTACCCGTAAACTCGCGTAAGTTAGCTTTTTGGATCTGCAAAACATTGTTATAACTTCACTGTTTCTTTCATCTAGACCTTTTCCCAAATGATCACAGGGTCGATTACGCTAAATATTTTTTTTAGTACCTCAACTCTGACATTGTGTAACGACTGCCAAAGATGACATTGACAACCGGGGCCGACTTTTTATGTGCCCAACTGATGCGTTGATCATCTTACTTTTTAGAAATTAGGTGATTGGCCCATACAATAGCCTCTAACCTGCAAGAAAACACCCATAACATGTAGTAGTTTCTATGCGGGATCCGAATCAACCTGTGGTCATTCGGATCCCACAGACGTCGTCAGCACATAGATTTTGTCTTCTTAAATTTATATATATTTCTATGTTAGGTAATACCTAAAGCATAAAATTTTAAAATTTTGATACATTTCCTCCTACTTAATCAAGTAACTCTCACACGTTCATTGAAAATTTTGCTAAATTATTCAAAATTTTGAAATTCCGCGTGTGCCAAATATATTAATCAAGCATTTTATAAATGAAAAACAAAAATATGCTTGGTGGTGATTTAAAAGATTATCCATATTATAGAGATAGTAACTATTAATTATATCTGTACTTAAAATTTAAAATGGTTGCAAATATTCAATTTCGTCTTTAATCCTGGAAAACATTGTATTTTAGTGTCCAATATTACTATATTGCTGTAAAATGAGTTGTTTGGATACATAATATAGTAATATACATGGCTTTGTTCCCTAAACGCTCAGACAAATTACCGGAGCAGTGACAAGGTTTTATACCGTTTACACTTGACAATTCCTAACGCGGTCATACAAAAATGTTTTAAAACTATCACCAAATTACTTATATCACCAATATATCTTCCTTTACCCTACAAACATATACAATTTCGGGAAATTTGTAGAAAACAATGCGAGATTTCCTGTAGATAAGAGATAGATATTCAATCTCTTATCTACAGGAAATCTCGCAATTCACACCGCTATAAAACTTAGAAAATGTGAAAAATTTCAGCTACTATTTATCGAATAAAAAATAATTATCAGAATCAGAGTGCTAGTAGTATAGAAATTGATAATATAAAACATACGTTCCGAATTGAGTCGATACTCCTGCTTTTGTCAGGTCAAAGAATTAGGCTCTAAAAAGTTGTGATAGCCATGATGGTGCAGCAGCTTATGATGTTTATTGCGCCGGATGTAACACAATAATTAATTTAAAAAACCGACCGTCCGTGTAGTCTACAACGTTCATCGGAGAGAATTTGAGAGAAAAATTATGACGATTGCTGAGTTACTTGTTAGTTCTTTTTCGGACAGTAATTTTTTTTATATAATATTAAATAAGGCTATTTTTTCATGTGATTAAAGTGTGCAATGTCGCAGATGGAAGCCATTTTTAAATGTAATTTGAAAAGGTTTTTAATCGGCTCTATATTAACAGTTTTATTTAGCATTTGGGCAAGCGTAAAATTATAGACATGTGCATAAGGGTGTCTCAAAAAATTCAAAGTTTTATTTTTTTCAATAATATCACCCAATAATACCCTCAATTTTTTTAATAATGTCATGTTTTGACATCTTATTAATAAAATTTTACGTAAATTGTGTAACGACACCCCTTACTGACTTGCATCGGAACTTGTCATAACCTGTGTTTATTTTATCGTGTATGTTTTCATTACTGAACGTATCGTTACCGATGTTTCAACATGTCTGTGGAGTTACGCAGTTCTAAAAAGGAAATATTTTTGGTCGACGATGTAAAACTTCAAATTACTAGTTATACTTCACTCTAATAGAAAAGTGCTGGCGGCTTATATTATAATATTTGCATAATCAAGTTAAGTGTCAATGAAAGTGCAAATCTCTCCGTTGCTCCAACGCATGGCATTTCCGCCCCGCGTGGCAACAGAAAGTGCCCTCTGCCGTCTCAAACGATCATTTAATAATCATAGCAATGGTTGCACTGAGCAAGATGCATTACTGTTTACGAAATTACTGGATTTATTTGATCTTGGCGACTTTATTAATGGTGCGACTGAAATAACGCGATGGATAGGCTCATTATTCTTGTTAAATACAAGAATTCAGTTAAGGCACTTAAGGTAAAATAAGTCGCCACACCTACGTCGCAATCACACACATCCAACACTTAGTAGTATAGGACAACACACACAAACATGACATCGGCCCCACCGGTGAGGTCTAACTTACACACCCTTTGCTATATGACACTGTAGCTTAACACCATATTAGATAGGAGCGTTGCTGAAGTTTCTAGCGCCACATCTTCTTCCAGCGCCAAATCTTTAAGAAGCGGTAGTAATGTTAATTAGAGCGATTCAAGCTATAAAATGTTATTCTTAAGAAAGCGTCTGAATCGAGCCGAGGCCTCAGCCCACCTGGGCAGCCCTCGTTTCGGCATGCTAACAAGAACTACAAAGTGACGCCCCAAGCCGAAGCTCCTATAAGGCCCTTGGTGCAGTTAACTCACGCACAAAACCCAATCTTAAAAAGGTGAAAAAAAAGGTGACTAGACTGGAGAAATTTGCAAAAAGATACAAGCAGAAGTCAAGATGTATGTGAGCAGCGTCGACAAAAGTTTGTTACAAATTCAAATATATTGTTCAATGTTGTACATCTCGAAGCCTTTCGATTAATAAATTTAAATGAAGATAAGAAATATATTTTCTTACAAAAGCAAAGAGAGTCACGGCAACCTTGAAAATAAAACACATATCGTATGTTGTGATACTACTCTGTCGTGCTTCTGTCACAGATTGAATTAATGGCGCATGTTAGCTTCTCGCACATAAATTGAACAGAAAAATGTTAATTTTTACTTGCCGCCATCTTATCTACAAATTATTACTAAAATTAAGATGGTAAGAGCTATTACTACATTAAAAATACCAACTAAGTACCCCGCAGAATCAGTATGGCTAAAATGAGTTTAAACGAAAAATGCTAGCACATCTGTTCAAAAATATTTAGGCTGAATAAACGCCAATTTTCAAAAAATATTTATATATATACGAAGAATATGTTATATCATTAATTTTTATTATCTTGGTTTATTAGCAATTTAATGTCTATAACTTTTACCAAATGGTTCCTCTTGTTTATACCGGTGGCAGGTCCCCTTTTTACAGGAGACCGTCTGGGTGGGTACCACCGTGGTGCCTATTTCTGCCGCGAAGCAGTTGTGTGAAAACACTGCTGTGTTTCGGTTTGAAGGGCACCGTAGCCAGCGTATTTACTGGGTAATCGACACTTAACATCTGTCTCACGGTAGGCAGCGCGTTGGCGATTCCACTGGTATTGCCAATGTCTATGGGCGTCGGTGACCACTTCCCATCACGTGGCCCGACTGCTCGTCTACCTGCGTATGCCATAAAAAAAAATACCGTGGGGAAATGCCTACGCATACCGGTCCTTATAGGAGCAAAGACGGGTTATGTCGGACCAAACCTAAACTAAAACCACCACGTTTTTCCTTCTTGGCGCATAGAGATGGGGTCACAAGAACTCTTTCGCAGGTAATGAGCCCCACCGCTATGATAAGCGAGAACCTGTTCAAGGGGACCAAATGGTACACCTTCCTTATATCCTCTTATCTATCCAAAGGTTGACTGGGAGAGATGCCTTTGGCATTAAGCCGCCTTTGTACCATTTATTTATGTACATAAAGTGTTAACAAATAAAGAAATAAACATATTGCTAGAAGGCTTACAATTCAAAATGTAACTTAAGGACAAAACAGATGTATTATTCATCTGTCTATTAATCGTGACATCATACACAAGCGTTTATCATAAAATAGCCCTATCACAACTAGTGCATTTTGAAGGCTGTAAAGGTATACGAAATGCACGATAAACTATAACAAAAAGTTTTGCCAGCATTTGTGGTATTTGTCTGTTTCGTCTCTTTTTGACGAGGATATTTATCAAGAAAGTAAATCTAAAATAGTTGTTAATTAGTCCGAAGGAAATCCACCGCACCACAATAAACGCTACATTCTATTAAAAAATGATTGTTTTTGAAAAACCTCGATCACTTTATTTCCATGAACAGCAACTCCTTTTCAGGCGACACGAAGTTGATAAGATTTTCCTCCAAAAATATGTGCTACTTTGTGGCATACTATGCTTCGATGCAATACGCTAAAATTAAGATACAGTCGCTAAAAAGTTGAGATGGGGATGTGGAACACAAAAAAGTATATATATATATATAAACAAACATTAAAAAGAAAATTGAATGAACAACGTCATATAAAAATTTATAATGTCTAATATAATAAAATAAACAAAATACTAATGTTATCTGCAATTTTGGGTGCAAATTAAGCCTTTATCCAGCAGTGGTAGACTGCAGGCTAGTTCAAATCAAATTAAAGATATATATATCATACGCATTAATATTTTACAGTTAGTATCGATACATAATTTGTTGCTTTATATAAAGAAAGACCTGTTTTGCTAATGATCAAAAGCCGATAGAGAAATTTCAAGACTTTCATATCTACTATATTCCAGTTGCTTTCGGCAAAATATTCTTTATTGGACCACATCAGGCACCGCTATCCCTTGTAGATTCTTACAATTAAATATTTCAACCTGAACATGCTTTGGGTTTTTCCTTGTGGCTTAACGGTACCAAACGGAAACGAAGAATAGTGATTGATGTATATATAAAGGTGAATATAAAACGCTTGATCGTTAGTCGTTGTGGAACCTGTGAACACTGCTGAAGTGACGAAACAAAAGCAAGGACCAGCATTTTTGTGAGCGGGAGTAGGAACAAAAAATACTAGACTATTTTATAACAGTGAGTAATTGTTAGATAAAATGTGGTAGTAAAATTAATTATACTTATTGGTCTATTTGTGTAGCATTTTATCGTCTTTCGAACCCCTAAATGACACTATTGTGTCACATTATATTATATTTTCGCAGCTGTAACAAAACATTAACTGTCCACAAACCATTATATAAACCTCTATATTTAATTAATATCATATATATTTATGAAACAATTGCCTATACGCATTATTTATGATAAATTTATAATTGTACACCTACCTTATGTTTTCTCATTCGGAAAGCTCAAAAGGTATTACTTAAAGGTACCCTTTTGTACTATTTATTAACATATTAAAAGATTACATAACCGTAATTCCCATTAGATAAAGTCTTTTTACACTAATAGATATTATATGGAAAGTTTTAACTGAGTTTACTTAAACTGTAACTGCAGTTAGAGAAAATTAGCTATGAAAATGTTTATACTGATTTTTAACGAAAAGTATTTCTACATTTTTACCTGTTATTATTATTATTATATTAATTAATTGGTGCACAATGTAGAAAATCATTCGTTTTTAGTTTATTCACTGAAGGTTATGATTTTACGGAGACAGTATGTATTTTTAACGGTTTACAAAACAATGTATATAGTATTAGTTTAAAAATAGCAGCAAATGGCCTAGCTCCTCTAAATACAAAAAATTACAAAGTTTAAAAAAAAATCAAAATCGATTTTTGGCTGACTACCCAAAATACAGGAAGTACTCAATTCAAAGCGCAAATTTTTATAAATATGTTACCTATTTGCTCCGCTCATAGTGCTCTAATTTTTTTCATTATTTTTTTAATGGTGCCTCCGTAGCCTAGTGGTATGGCCGTGTGCTTTAGAACAAATTTCATTGTTGTTTCATAGTTGGTTAGGGCAATTTGGGCCGATCACCCAACTGTCTGAATAGTAAGATGATTCATGCGTCGGATGGGCATGTAAAAGTCGTTCCACCCACCAACCCGCATTGGACCAGCGTGGTGGGATACGGTCCAATCCCCCTAATGGATAGGGTGTATTAGGGGAGGCCTATGTCCAGCAGTGGACTAACAAAGACTGATGATGTGATGTGTGATGTGTGCCATTTGGTCCCATTTTTTGTTATAAATATAGGTATTTGAGCAATAAAAAAATAGGTCACTAAAAATCACAACCTGGTGCGATTAATTTGCAAAGGAGGCAAGACCGTAAAAGATAGACTTAAAGTATGTTCTACCAAATTGCACTTTTTAGATTAATTAAATTAATTAAAATAGTTTATAATAAAGTCTGGGAGCGCATATATCTATGTTTTAAGAATAACCCACGTTAACCATTTTATATCATATTATTGTTATATTATATTCGAAGTTAATTGAGAGTAATATACTTTAAGTTTATATAAAAGTTAATGCAACTAAAAGATTCTTCATTCTTTGTACATAAAACACGTCATATGACATTTCGATTAAATGAATATCTTAAAAGATATTAGAGATTTAAAAATGCGGTGACAGAAATCGCGGGGTTGTTTCTTGCAGAGGTCTGTCATTTGGCTGTTTCAAGTCAGTCATATTTTTGGTTAAAATTTCACATGTTTTAATTTTTATGTTTTATATTGTTGTACTGATCCCTGTTTTAGGCCTTTATAAAGTCATTATAGATCAAATAATAAGTCATGGACGTAGTTACATGGATGTGTATAGTTGTATCCATTGTAAATGTCAAATGTACACAGATGACCTATAATTATGTATATTTAACATTCAAACCGGATAACCCCACAGACCGGAAGTTTTTCATTCACGATAACTTATTTATTTTTTTAATTTCAATAACTCTGTGGTTTAAAAGTAAATGTGAGTAAGGTTCCATTTTAGTTGTGTTAGTATACTGAAAAACATACTGACTGCGATAGTTAAACATGTGTGATTTTAACTCGAGTTTTTATACTTGCGTCATTTAAAGCGGTTTCATTTAGTTGAAATTTTTTATGAATGTAGTAAACCTTAGCTCCAAAAACGTATACAGCTAATGGAGATTTTGTGTGATAAATTATACGTATAAGAATAAACGAGAGATCAGATGAGAAAAGTCCCAAAAAGTCCCTAAAAGCTACCCTAAATACGGCAGGGTGATTTTAGACGGTACGAGTTTACCATACTCATTTCGATCCTTGTAAAAGTAAAGGACCTCCTACAAGTATGGGTATGCATATCCCCACGTAATAAAAGGCTGCTCCGGCGGCCATTAAAGTTCCTAAAAGGCCATTAAAATTCTACAGTGTTCTTAAGATAAAACTGAGCATCCTTAAAGTCTTTTGAACTATTTTATCTATACTGAATGTAAGTTTAGAATCACGTAACCAAAATCTCTGAAAAAATCCACCTTTATTAAGTTGGTGTCACGTAAGGTATATTCAGATTGTAACTTATTTTTTCTGCACGAAAATGTCAAGTGAAGACATTTATTTACATTTGAATCAAGTCTATTAATTGAGCAAGATTCCTCAAAATTTGAAACACTCTCAATCAAAGTATTGAAGAACATCAATATGTACTTCAATACTTTCAGTAATCAGCAAATAAAAGTATTTTATTTTTAAGCACTGTTTGACCTCATTATTAATCTTAACAACAACAAAGGACTTTACCGCGTGCCGTGCGGGACACCCAACGATATTGTTGTTTGATATTTGTTTGTATACAATTCTTCTGAAAATTTCTTCTGGTTACTGGTTCTAGTACTGGTTACTTTTATTATGCACTGGTGTTATAAAAGCTGATTTCCATTAAGCTGGCACTAAACCATCATAGAGTAATCGTTTATACAGTATACAGGAAGAGTGAAGTAAACTCATCATACATCAGTGAAGTAAATCAGCACACATTTTTACAAAAATCGGATGTATCAGATCCGGCCTCCAGATTTAAACAGGTCAAGAGGGTTAAGTAATTTTAAAATAAGACCACATCGCTTCATACTAGTGCGTAGTAGAATTTATATCGCAATAAGAGGTTAAATGATATTGATTCAGTGGTGCCAAAGTATCAAGAATACGAAACGGTGAAATAAAATTGGTTGCAAATAAAGCACAAATTTCCTCTCCGGAATTAGTACAAAATAATTCATTTTTAAGATATTACCAAAATAATGATTATTTGCAATAGATTTTTGTGATATTGCTAATGTATTTATTAAAGATTATATTCTATGTCCTTTACACGTTCTCTAAGAATTATTTAACTCATAATCTGTCATAGTACACACTGTATATTATTTTTTATTTAGATTTTTCTTACATTATTTTAAGTAAAGCAGTACTATGCCATGGTTTACGCGAGTTATTTTAAACTATTTTTATTAGGTAATTATTTCTCTGTACGATCAAAAAGAACTGAGTAGAACCTAGTGATTCTTCACGGTACCTGCGTTTAGAAGGAAGGTCTCGAGGAAAATTATCTAACGTGGTATTTATTTCGTAGTAGTTTCCTTTATTGTACATGTAAAAAGTCGTTGCTTATCTTGTATTATGTCATTATTGAGAAATTCCACGTTAAGCATGAGTAAGAATTACCCCATATAAAACTACCAGCAGTTACCCGGGACTTGGTCTTCGTGAAACATAATACAATTCTCAATGTTTACTGGGAATGTTGTAAAAACGAATATATTGTCTCATAAAAGACTTATTTATTCTTGGAGTCTAGTTACTGGAAGTATTGAAGTATGTTTATTCTTAGTATCTAAGCCATGTGTATCATTATGTCTTATGAAATCATTTCAATTTTCTAGCACATTCATTAATATGTTTATTTCTGTTAACATCTTTCTTTATAATTCATTGGGGCCCAGGTTCCTAGACTGCTCAAATTGCATGTTTTTGGAGGACAAGGATCATGTTAGTACCTGCCATATTTCCTCTCGATGGAATGCCATAAGGCATATTACTTTGGAACTACCTTCAATATAGCAAAAAAGCTGTCTTCGCATCAGTTAATAATCTAATTTTCTTCATTGCGTATGCTGCAGAGCTTAGTTTGCAATTGCAGTTTTATATCTATATATATATTAGGTATACTTAGAAGCACAGTCTCAACTACGTCTAATGCCTCCCCAGCTACAGCCACTTAAAATGTACCATGCTTTACGTATAGAGCCATGAATCTAAAACATTTTGTTTCTCTTGGTTTGATAGCTAATTATTAACACTAAACCAAGTAAAATACGTCGTTACTTACTAACATATGTTCTCGTTCGTTTCGTTTAGCTTTGAAAATCCAAGAGGTATCATCTGCAAATAATACTCTTATATTATTTCTTACACATGATAAGTCCTTTATATAGATGAGGAAGAAATAAAAGGCCCTAGGTGAACCCTTATTTAACGGGGCTACTGGAGACTTTTACCGTTCACGATTAAGTATTAAGATAGAAGGTTGAGTTCGATATTTCTTATACCATAATGACGTAATTTCCTGACCAGAGTATCATGGTGTACACAATCGAAAACCTTTTTAAGATTAATAAGAAAAAAACCTAAAGCATTCTGTGATGCTATTCAAGCCTCAAAAATGCTTTTACTAGCCTAATGCATGCGTCAGTTGTTGGGCGACCCCTAGTGAAACCATACCTCTGTTATTTATAAGAAAATTACCGATATAAAGTACAAGCAATTGGTTTAATAACACTTTTTTAAATACTATACTAATAGTAGCCAGTATTATAATGGTCTAAAATTATTAGTTATACACCCTGATTTAAAAACAGGTTTTACTGCGCGATGCTTCATTACATCAGGAAACTCGCCCTATCTGGTACTTACATAGAATATTGCTGCTAAGTTAGGCGACACCGCATCTATAAAGAACTTCACTAACCTTAACAAAGATCCTTAAAGGTTTGACTGTTACATAAAATTGAAACAAAAACTTGCCATACAAGTTTCGCATTACAATCGCAATCTTCACGGTTGCACTTTAGTCGTCAGATAGACATCAATCGGAACATACATCAATATGTGTTCCTCAGTGTTCCTTATTTAAGTGTTGTTTATAAGTGATATTAGGTAATAAAGGTACGTCCTCCAATTTATTCATCTAGTTGATAATATGAAGAAAATCTTAAATTTTTCATAACCAACTAAACTATTGTTAAAGGATTGTATTTGTTTATTAAAAAAAGAAGTTTTGACTTGTTATTAGATGAACATATTATGATTTGATTTTTTGTTATTTTTTCCTTATCCATATATGTATATATGTACTTGTCGTGGCTAACAAGTGATAGAATCATTCTGCTATATGGGTTTGTTTTATAAAAATAATCTGACATACTCGAAGTATAATGTCGTGAGACATAAAACTTGATACCTAAATATAACTTTAAAGTAAGGGCAATTTCTTAAGCTGTAGTTTTCAAACACATACCTTTCTATTTGGCGATTTTGTTTAAATAAAGTTCATCTCAACAGAAAAGAGAAAAAAAATTACAAAATTTTTGAATCTTCAGGGTACAATGCATATTGTTATTAAAAACAGATTATAAATTGTGAATATTACTGTGTTAGGCTATATTAAAAACAACTATTTTCAGCATTCTATCATAGCATCAATACCAGTACTTTTTTTGTCGAACAACCTTTTTTAATGCAAATTGTTGAATTTTAGGTTTATAAGGACAAAATCACCATAATGATGTCATTTAATATATTGACATCGTCTTTTATAATTATTTCTCTGACGTATCTATCGAATGGAAAAGCACAAACTGGTAAGATATTTTTCATAATTTAAATAAACCAAATTTTGTAAAATGCAGCGCGAAATTGAAGTAATAAAACAAACATACAAAAAATGTACATGAAAAGTAAAACAAATGTACAGGTACAGATTAAGTACAGACGTTACAAAAAACATGTCCAAGTAAAACTGCTTCTTATTTGAAATATTCTTAGTCTGCATATTTGTGTTGCCTCTAGTTAAATTATAGTTCCTCCGAATATATTTAACATTTAACATAAAGCTAAATTTATTTTAGAAGCTTTTCCGTACCTCAGTTAATATTAAAAATAGTTACATGAAATGTAGAAATATAAAATAGTATGACGTAATAACACTTTTTCGACGTAAACAAAGACGTGTTCTTGATGTTGATGCACTATCCAGACGGATAGTTGCGTTTGCTATGATTACATTTTTTCTATTTTCAGGACCGAAACACGGTAAAATTGTTATGTGCTACGTTGCTTCTTATTCCATCTATCGAGGGGAACCGGCCAAATTTGATTTGAAAGATGTCGAAGCATCTAGGTGTACGCACTTGGTATACGCTTTCGCTGTTTTAAACGGAGAGACAAATAAAATCGAGAGCGCAGGTAAAAAACGTCTATATTGAAGGTTACGGCTTACGCAGTAATGCAGTGTTTTTTCGTCCAACGCAAAGCAAATAAGTGTGTACTAGTCTAAAGAACTTTTATACTGTATACGACAATTGTATTTTATGGGCAGTGGCTATTTTCTATCGATGGTACTTGTATAATTATTTCATGGATTCTACGAGTAAAGCCAATTTTACAAAGCGTAGGAATGGCAACAAAAGTGTATTTTATAATGTCTTTTTTATATCCAAAGTACATAAGACAACAAATTTAGGTAAATTTAAGTTTGAAACACGAATTAGGAAATTGTCTGACAGTACTTGTTGGTAGTGGTGATGGGTTTCACTTTTCGATCACATAGAAAGAACTTACAATATCAGAAAAAAATATCAGGGACAAATATTAATACCAAAGTACTTATAAATTTCAGATCCTGGCCTCGATACGGACGGTAAATTTAAAAATGGTGGCTACAGGCAGTTTTCAGGATTAAAAAAGAAATTTCCTCATTTGAAAGTTATAGTTTCCTTGGGTGGGTGGTATGACGGTTCCGTGAAGTATTCATATATGGCTGCATCAACATCTAACAGAACGGCGTTCATTGATAGTGTTGTAGACTTTATGAAGTTAGTATTAATTTGATGCTAAGGGACAAAATGATAATAATTTTTTTGAATAACTAACATGATTTTTTGAAAGTAACATTTCATTAAATATATATAAGGTTTAACAAATGTTTTATTTTCGCAGAAAGTATAATTTTGACGGAATAAGCATACACTGGAAGTACCCAACATTAAGAGGAGGAAAACCTGAAGACAAGAATAATTTCGTCACCTTATTAAAAGTAAGATATTTTTAATATTTATCAGGACGTTAAATAATTTACTTTCTCAAGTTGTCTTGGGGCAGCTTCTAATCCATCCAGATTTACCTGAATAACATTTTTACTCAAAGCGACTGGCATCTGACCTCTGCAACCCTAAGGGATTAGTTGTCAGTAAATCTGTAGGCGCTGTCGTCCTATGGCGACTGCAAAAGCTGGTCTTGACAACCGAGACCGACTTTTTAAATGCCCATCCGACGCATGGATCTTACTTAATCTTTTTTTCCAGACAATTGGATGATCAGTCCATTATTTCCTAAGCAAACAGAAATCAACGATAGCACAAAGTTCTCGAACCCACGACCTCCGGTTTTTAAACCTAAAGCCAATATCACTAGGCCATAAGTACCAATGGTATAAATATTAAATAAATAAATTTATTAAATTGGTTTTATATAGCAATTGTTAGTTGCTTTTACGTGGTGAAATTTTTTTTAATAATTTTGAGATATGTAGTTTAATAAATATTTAACGAATTAAAAAAATACGGTGTCAGAAATCACAACCTTGTGCGATTAATTTGCAAACGCTGACAAAACCGTAAAAGATAGAGTTAAACGATGTTCAATATAATTGTGTTTCCGCAAATGTCTACAATAAAGTCCGCAAGGGAATATATCTATGTTTTAAAAATAACCCACAACAACCATTTTAATGTATAACTCTGCTAAAAATTGCATAGTAACACATTGAAAGCTCAATTAGGGTAATATAATGTAAGTCTTAGTAAAATTAATTGCATTTAAAACTTCTTCATAAACGATATTTTAATAAAATGAATAACCTAAAAGATAAGAGAGGTTTAAAATTCAGCAAAATGCAGAACATGCTTTCTGCACGTCCCTGCCTATTATATTTTTAAAATGAATTTTACTGGGATTCAAAGGACGTCTATGTTACTCAAAGTTAACCGAGCTTTTGAATGGCGAAATCATTATGCAAGTCGGTACTGCAGTTTTTGAAATTCTTTATTAAAAATACACACAAAAATACAAATCTTACTTATTTTATAAGCAAATAACCCGTTTTAATTACTTTCTTAAACATTAAGAATACAGTAATGTCTTTACACTCTCAGGAACTTAAAGAAGCGTTCCAGCCGCATGGATACGAACTAAATACGATCATAGGGGCATACAAACATATATTAGAAGACGCTTACGATTTTCCTCAAATAAACGAACACGTCGACTATTTTCACCTGTTGGCTTATGATTACCATGGCGCATGGGACCGAACTGTTGGCGCCAACGCCCCTCTGGTTGGCTTCGACGAGGATGACACGTACAATGTCGTAAGTATAATTATAAAACGTAATAAATTATAGTATGTACATTAACGATAGGACAATAAAAATTTAAACGCATCTCGTTATTCGGCCCAAGCCGAGGCTCCCCATCTGGGGGCCCTTGGTGCAGTTAAGTCTCTCGGAGCGGAGACGCGCCCGTGGCAACGCCCCACTCCACAAAGTACGAGATCCAATCAAAAAAAACATCTCGTTAGTTATCGATTCTAGTTCTTGTGTGAGTTATTAAGGAACGTAGAAGGTTCAATTATTTTGACCGTTATCGTTGAATGTCTCTATTTTTCAATTCCACGAGGTAAATTTTTATCATATATATCTCTGACCCTAATATTAAGCATAACTTAATACAAAAAGATTGTCGCCAAAATACTTAAATTTCAAGCCGTAGAATTTCAATATAATATTATGATGTTCATAAGTATAGGCACCGGCAGCGTTAGGAAAGTAGTATCTAGTAAATACAATAATTAAGTTCCCATTTTTTCTTTTAATCTGCGGTTGAAAAAATCCAGCTTACGGACTCCACACCGCCAAAGTGCGGAGGCAGAAGAGGTATGTGGGACTTCCCGGCCAAGGTTGTGCGGCCGGTATACCCACCAATAAACAAACGGTTGCTCCTTTCTTATGTTGTTATAGTCGGGACCGCGGGTACTTTTGACAGTCAGCGGCGATACCGGCACAACGTGGCTCTTGTAGGCCTCCGCTTTCCGGGTGTATTAGACCACCCGGACCGACGTCTTATTTATTTATTATTATTATTCGATGTAACGAAGCTTTTGAAAAACTTCCTTGTAATAACCCCAGTAATATAATGTTTCTGGCAATGATAAATTCTGAATTTATTTATTTATGAATTATGATTTTATTAATGTTTGTAACTTTTTAAACACATAAATACTTTTTACGTAGGAAAATTAAGTATGGACTTAATATAAAACGGAGTCAACTGTAGTTTTATAGCATATAATTATAGCATATATAATTTCTTTGTACTTTCAGGAATATTCTATTAAATACATGTTATCCCACGGAATCAGCCCAAGCAAAGTGATACTCTGTTTATCTTTATATGGGCGTACGTTTATACTGGAAGATCCTGATGTAGAAGAGATCGAGTTTGGGGTCACACCTACCAAACGCGAAGGCTTTGCTGGTCCCTTTACCGAGGATACGGGCTTTATTATTTATAACGAGGTAATATTATTAAGTAAAATTCTTATATCAATGATAAATATTTTTCTAATCATCTTCATTTCAGCCATTAAAGGAGACAACTGCTATGAACACAATTATTCAATAAAGTAAACTGGTTGTGGCGGGTTATTGTGTCGTATATCTGAAAGTTCGAGTTTGATAGTCATATTTTCATTTAGATTTTTTTAACACAAACTTAAGATTAATTGTAAAGTAAAAATCACTGAATTACCAATTGCATAATGAAGCATGTACATAGGACATCGTCTAAGAAAAACATCCAAGAATTAAACGGCCTTTTAAAATATGTTAAAAAAATGTCACGTAACGTAATTTACGTTTATTCATTGGATTATTCATTCAAAACAAAAAGCAAGTCAACCTTTGAAGGTAAGGTACGTAGAAAATCTTCATACATGTTTTAATTCTCGTAATTATTACAGATTTGCCTCGAACTGACGAAAAATAGTGACAGTTGGACCCGGCACTGGCAGGATCAAGCTCAAGTTCCATATATTCGCAATAAGGAACGCGTTATAACATACGACAATGCACGATCCTTCGCACTTAAAGTGCAGTATGTGGATTTTTTTTTATTTTACGTTATTGTAATAAATCGGAGTAATATGTTATTCTCTCTTGAAATAATCTCTGTATGCAGCAAACATATACAATGTTTATTTTTTTTATGGCATACGCAGGCAGACGAGCAGTCGGGCCACCTGTTTTGAAGTGGTCACCGACGCCCATAGACATTGGCAATTCAATTTGAATGGCCAACGCGCTGCCTACCGTGGGACATAGAATGTTTAGTCTCGTTTACCCAGTAATTACGCTGGCTACGGTGCCCTTAAAACCGGAACACAGTAGTGTTTTCACACTACTGCTTTGCGGTAGAAATAGGCACTGTGGTACCCACCCAGACGGTCCCTTGTAAAAAGGGGACCTACCACCGGTAAAGTATTTATGACTTTTTGCTTATTTTCTTTTTAGTTTTTAAGGTTTAACATAGAATGTAGTTCTTAGGCAATATCAAACGGAAATGGGATGTTAAGTATTTGAATGTGTTGAGGTTAGAATGAAATATATAGTTTTTAGTGTTGTTGTCCGGGGATCTCCATCAAATCCGCAAACAAAGATGGACATCTTTGTTTGCCAAAGCAAATGAATTGAACTAATCTCTCACTTCTACTGTTTCGTGCAGCGAGATGAAATTTATTTACAATCACCTTTGTCGGTTCGCCTATTTATGCATTAAGGAGCCTAAAATAATTAAGTTTAATTTATTTATAATTAGGTTTAGAACCGCCACTCGCTAAGAGAGACCAATTTAACTTTTTAAACAGCTTTTTTAATACTTTTGTACAATTAATCCTAACCCGCTTCCTCCATTAAGGTGCTTCTACTATATAGAAGAAATATGACGTTTTGATATTCGTGTATTGCGTTGCCTAACGGTCTTTTCCGATAGTCTGTTTATATCAAACTTTGTGTTTTTCATGGCGTCCAAAATCTCTAACTACAATTATTAATCTCTGAAGGGTTTTGGAATAATCATCATCGAACTCTAAAAATACTAAATTAAAATGGGTTAAAGACATCGTAGAAATGCTGAAAGGCTATGGATGAAAAAAGCGGCTGATAGATTTCTTATTACTATTGGCTTTTGCTCTCGCTTGAGCGGGTTTCAGTAAAATATAGTGATTAACACTATAATAATATTTGTTATGTTATATAATGCTTTATTATATTTTAATTTAATTCTTATAAAACCTTTTTATTTTTTAATGTTTTACTGATAACATTTGCATTGTAAATTCATACAGATTGCTCATTAATTACTTGTGCGACTTACTTATGTTAAAAAATTGCAACACATGAGCACATTTACATTAAAATTCTTTTGTATTCCAAATATTTGCATAACTTTCTTGGTATGTAACTTTTTTTCGGATGCAGGATACTAAAGTGAATTAAAAGGCTTTGTTTTTTATTTTATTACATCCATGCTTAATATAACAATATACCTGTTGCCATGTATTACAGATAGTTTGGTTCGGAATGGAGGAATCTGTTTAAGACTGGCACTCCTCTACCGTGCTACGTCTTTGTTTGCAAATAAAAGTCATATAGCCATCTAGTTTCATCCGCTCAGCAAATAATCAAATGATTCTACTTTTACTTTGTCTAAATTTACAATATTGGCACAATGCACAGGATGGTACCATGGTGCTTTTAAAATACTTTATAATTTATCTTTTTCTATCGGTAATCTTTCTAGATTGCGCAAATGTGTGTACTCGCCACACCAACAAAATGCATGGTCGCCTATACAGTATTAGAAGTCTGAATACTTTATAAGCTGAAAAAAAAATCTTGTTAACTTTACAACTTAATCGACGTGTAGCGGGCAAATTGCATCGTTGCAGGAAAGCTATGGAGTATGACTTAGGCGGCGTAATGGTGTGGGCCTTAGATTCGGACGACTTCAACGGAATATGCGATAATGAACCTGAAAACGTATCTGTCTCATTCTCCGCCTTGCACCGTTTCGTACAGAAGTTCAATCAATTAACCAGGAATCCGGTGTTAAATACACTTTTAAGGAATGTCAATATGGACGACGGTGAGTTCATGGGTCTTAGTTGCAAAGAGATTTTTTTACATTGTGCATGAAAGAAACGTTTAACGGTTTTTTTATTGGATATAAATGATAAGACAAGCAGGACATTCACATTAATGATACACACTACCCAGAAGAAAAGCAGCATAACTTTTTGCCTAGTAATTTCGCTGACTACTATGCCCTAACCAAAAAACCATAGTGTTTACACACTATTGATTTAGAATGACACTTTCTAGTCAATCCTTTTTAAAAAGTGGACATATAATACATATTAATAAAGACATACTCTACAATTTATTTTCTTTACACAGCAAAAAAGGTTGAAGCGCGCAGCAGTCCGTCAGAAGTCGCTAACAAAACCCAACTAAAGGCTACTAATCCCAACCTGAAGTATCCGATGTTACGAGCTATAGACTATAGCGTTAGAAGCGAAAATGGTAACGATCGACGTGATGGATGTACTGGCTGAAAAGTCAAAAACAGAAGCCACCACAACAGCACCTTCGACATCAACGATTTAGTTTAATTTGATTAATTAAATGTTTAAAATAAATAAAAAAAAACACTAATATTCATACATTTGTTTATGTACTCACAATTTAAGCATTTATTGTTAAAATAAATAGATTATTTAAACGTACCTTAGCAATACACTAGTAGAACATTTATAAAATTTTAAATGAATAGTTTTCATCAAGTAGTTAGTTTTAAGATTTGTACAGAGAAGACAAAAATATAATACATCAAATTTTAATATTTGCTTTGTTAATACTTATTAAATCTGGATAAAGTTATGTGATGAATAAAAGGACTTTTTACAAATTTAATTTCGGTTAATTTACATTTTTAAATTCCCGACGTTTCGAACATTTTCCAGCGGCTGTGGCCACGGAGTAGACTGAGATGTCATGCGTCTTGTAGTCAGTGCTGAAGCGGGATTTCCAGGCCTTAATTGTAATGAAATATTTTTAGTCTGTCCGATCTATGCAAAATGACCACGGATGCTCAACCAATTTGCTACTATAAAGAGGGTATTATTTACATCGTCACTAATTAATGCATCTCATTTCACATTAAAAATCCAGGAGTATTACCTGCAAATATTACTATCTCTTCATTGTTATTTATTACACAAGTCGTTCATATAGATGAAAAGAGAAAAGGCCCAGAAAAGATCCTTGTGGACACTCATATTTCATTATCTAAATTCGATGGCTCAAGTACGAAGACAGAAGGTTGCAATCAACTTTATTATACCACAGTGCCGTAATTTCCTGACCAGAGTCTTATATACACACAATCAAATGTAACTTCAATCAATTTTAGGATTTCAGAAAATGCCTAAAGCATCATGCGATGCTTTTTGAGGCTCGCTAAAAATGCTTTTTACTAGTCTAATGCCTGCGTCAGTTGTTGAGCGACCCCTAGTTAATCCATAAAACAGTCACCAGAAAAATCTTTAAGTAATGAAAATGAATAAAGTAGGTCTTCACACCTTGTTTTAAAAACTGATAATGCTTCTAATTTCTTCTTCTAATTCTGATACTTACATTAAATAGTCCTACTAGGTGAGGTTACCCCGAAAATAAATCCTAAAAGGCTAGCACCGAGTCTAGCCTTTTCACAGACTATTGACTTTCCACAGAATTCGAAACAAAAACTATACAAGTATCGCATCACAATCGCGAAAAATAATGCCGCGCTTTAGTCGTCAGACAGACGTCAAGAAGAATATATATCAGTATGTGTTCCTCAGTGTTCTTAATTTAATTGTTGTTAACAAGTGACATTAATGACAGTGTATGTTATTTCGAAAAGGTCAGAAAACAAAGGTATGTCCTCCAATTTATTCATCTAGTTGTTAATATCAAGATTTTAAATGTTTGCTAACCAACTATATTATCGTTAAAAAATATTAGTACATTAAAAAGTTCTGACTAGTTGTAATATGAACGTTACCTTGGATTTTTCTCCTCATAGCCTTTGCCAAACATCTGCTTGTCTTGATTAACAAGCCATTGTACTATCAGGGTTTGGTCTGTAAAAATATTTTGAAACACTTTCGTCGGATACAACACTTAATACCTAAATATAACTTTAAAGCAGCGGCAATTTTCTAAAGCAGTAGTTTTGAACTATATTTAGAATAGAAGCCTTTCTGAAATGTAAATAAAAAATTTTAAGGGTTTTGATTAAATATAATTAATGCCAACGGAAGGCAGAGATGAAAAACAAGACAAAAAAACAATCAGATTATTCAAAACTTTGAATCTGCTAAGCTCTTTAGATATTGTCATGAAAATAGATTATTAATTGTGATTATTATTGTTTTATGCTACATTTAAAACCAGTATTTTAAGCATTATATCATGGCATCAATACCAGAAGTTTGTTTAGGACAACCGTATTTTTTTAAATGAAACTTGTAGAATTACAGGTTTAAAAGGACACAATCACCATAATGATATCATTTAATATAATAACGTCGTCTTTTTAAATTATTTCCTTTTCCCTTTATCTAACGAATGGACAAGCACAAACTGGTAAAATATTTTTTTTATATATAAAATATTTAATACACTGTAAAATGAAACTTATAAATCAAACTTTCAAAATTATATACATGAAATATAAAACGAATGTACAAGTACAGCCTGTACTTGTACATTCGTTTATTACCAGTCTGTACTGGTAACATATTTTCAATGAAATATAGAACAAAATCGTAAAAACTTTATTTTAAGTTTTTTTTAAACATTGTAACATTTAAAATTTTAATTTTTAACGCTGTCTACAAATTTGTGCTGCATATTGGTTAATGAAGTTCCCCGAATATATTCATAAGATCTAGTACAACGTTAAATTTATTTTTGAAACTTTGAAGAAACACGTCAGATGTTATGATAAATATAGTTATATGATTTAGAGAAATATAAAATTTTATGACGTTAAAAACAAGTTTTTAGCATATAGAAGTTAATGTTGCATTACTTCTATAGTATGGTATAGTAAAACGGGTATATGCAACTCAAAAATCACTCTAATATCACCTATTGAGTAATAAACAGCTAAAGTTCTAATTTCTATTAGGCATTCAAATAACACTATTTTGAGGTTACATGAAATAAATCACATAGCATTACTATTGACAGCCCCATAGTTATCTACTGTAAAAAAGAAGAAAGAAGCATTAGTTTGAAATTATCTTAAAATGTACTAAGCCAATTAAAGTAATTATGTTAGTAGTAAAATTATATACATAATCACTTACTTATGTAGATAATGATGATATTAATAACGAATTAGGAATATTTATGAAAATTCATGTATTCAGGTAGGCAAAACTCAAATGAGAATAAAAAATAAGCTAATAAGTATTGAGACAAATTTCTATCCGTGCAATCACAATATGAAGAACATGACCAAAAACTAAACTGGAAAAAATTTAAGTGGAGTCATACTAAAGATCGTACTGATAGCAAACTTTTTTTGCGAAATTATTTAATTGACAGGTAATTTACTTAACTGAAATAAGTTATTCAAAACAATAGTATGTAGGTATTTTCGCCGCCGATAAGCCAATAACTATTTTATGAAACTAGCCTATCGGCTAACGTGGCACGGGTTTGCAATGAGAACGGATTAATGTCCTATTCATAAATGCTAGAATTAAACGTTGATGGACAAATAGTAAAACGTATAGGTAGATTAAAAAAAGCGATGGATGGACTTCTTTTTTTCTCATAGAAGATTTGAGAAATATCATATCCTCTATGAGAAAGAAAGGAGAACATACTGAAATGAGACAAACAGAGGGGAAAAACCCGTTGTCAATATGTCTACTGGCGTAAAGGATTCGTTACTGGGTAAATTAAACACGTTATTATTATTACATAAATTTAATTTAGGGAGTAGGTCTATAGTTTTGACATTTGTACTTTTACAGGCAATGTCTATATTCTACCGGTAGTACCTTATACATGCGTTCTACGAGTAAACTTAATTTTATAGCCAGCCGTACAGCCTATATTCGCGTACAAACTATGGACTCGGAAAGTCAACAAAAAGATTGTGATTTCCGGATATAATTATGCTTTATTTTATAATGTCATTTTTATACCCAAAACATAACACTGATTTTAGGTAAATTTTAATGTAAAACACTAATAAGGGAATTGTGACAACGTGAACCAGAACTGTAAGGCATGTTAAAAGTCGGTCCACCCACCAACCCGCATTGGACCAGCGTGGTGGGATACGGTCTATAAACCTTAAATGGATAGGGGTGTATTAGGGGAGGCCTATGTCCAATACCTATCACAGGCTGATGATGATGATGATTAACCAGAACTTGTTGATGGTATTGGGTATACACTTTTTGTGCATACGGAAAGAATAGGTTTTGTTTCAAAATCTGAGACATATAAAAATACAAAAATATTCAAAAATAGAACTAGAAACGAGAGCTTTAACCCTAGATATAATACTACTTAATAAATTTAAGATTCCGGTCTCGACACGGATGGTAAATTCAGAAACGGTGGCTGTAGGCAGTTTTCAGGATTAAAAAAGAAATTTTCTCCTTTGAAAGTTATACTTCTCCTTCCTTAACATTAATTTATTGGATAATTGCAACACCACAATTAGATTCAGATCATTGTTAAGTTCATGTAACCTTTTAAATTTATTTATTGAACCAACAAGAATTACTGAGACTTCTGCAACATGTATAGATAATATATATACTAATTGTCAACCATTAAATAAATCAATTATTAAAATGTTAACTTCTGACCATTGTGGTCAATTTGCCTCCTTTCAAATAGATAAAATGTTATATAACAAAAGTTCACAAGAAACAAGTATGTTTGTTCCTATGTATAAAAAGCGTATTGAGAAGTTCAGAAGTAATATATTACAAAAAGTTAAATATTTATATTATGATGAAAATCCACATGTGCTTTTTAGCACATTATTCACTTTAATAAGAAAAGAATTTAAAAATATATTCACTTCTAAAACGGTTAAATCTAAAGATGCTGCAGCGTTTAGTGAATGAGCAACAGTCGGAATCCATAAAAGCAAGCGGAGATTATATGAGCTTTATAGTCAAAGAACATATAACCTTAACTATAACTTTGTTGCTCATGTTAGCGCCTGTTCTAAAGTATTTTAAAAGTCTATTATCTGGCTAAATGTTTATACCTTAAAAATAAAATTAAAAAATCATCAGATAAAGTCAAAATGACTTGGAATATTATTAATAGCAAAACCGGAAAGGACGCAAGGAGCAGCTTTAAAATAACTTTAAATGTTGATAACCATAGAATTGAAGCTGACATAGATGTTGCTACTTATTTCGAGAGATTTTGCCAGTTGCCGAATCACTTTTAAAAGATAATGTTATTGAATGTACAAAAATGTTTAATTTTACTGATGTATATAGCAAAGACATTATAAGTGCATGGAGACAATTGGATATTAAAAAAACCGCAGACCTTTGGGGAATCTCTGTTAAGGTGATAAATTCGATTATTGATGTAATATCACCTCATCTAGCAACAATATTTAATGTAAGCATCCAGAGAGGCGAGTTTCCTGACCTAATGAAGCACAGTAGAATTAAACCGGTTTTTTAAGCAAGGCAGTAACATGGACCCTAATAATTTTAGACATATCCCCATTTTGCCTTCTTTTAGTAATATGTTTGAAAAACTAGTATTAAACCAATTAAAGAAACATTTTAACAGTAACTGTCAGTACGGTTTTACTAGGGGTCGCTCCACAATTGATGCTGGCGTTATGTTCGTTAAGAGCATCTTTGAGGCTTGGGAAGCGTCGCAGGATGCCTTAGGCATTTTTTGCGATCTCAAAAAAGCTTTTGATTGCGTACAGCATGAAACTCTGGTCAGGAAACTACGTCACTGTGGTGTCAGAAACGCCGCACTCAATCTTCTGTCTTCGTACTTGAGCCACCGAGCTCAGAGGGTTGACGTGAATGGTAAAAGATCTCCTGGGGCTCCGGTAAATATGGGTGTCCCACAAGGGTCTATTCTTGGGCCTTTTCTCTTTCTCATCTATATAAATGCTTTACCATATGTTATTAATAAAAACGAAGAGATAGTATTATGATTGATTACGATTATTAGTCTGATTAATGACGATGTAAATAATACTCTCTCTAGAGTGGCGCACTGGTTTAGTGTCAATAATTTGCTACTAAACTAGAAGAAGACAAAATGTATTAAATTTATGACTCCAAATGTAAGACTAAGTAAATGTTAAGTGTTTATAGATGAGGAAGAGATAAACGTTGTTGAGTCAACCGTGTTTCTGGGAATAACAATAGATACCAGATTGCAGTGGGGCCCTCATATTAATAGGCTGTCGAATAAACTCAGCTCTACAGTATATGCTGTCAAGAAAATCAGACTATTAACTGACGTGTAGACGGCCCGGTTAGTATACTTTAGCTATTTCCACAGTGTAATGTCTTATGGCATTGTACTGTGGGGAAGTGCGGCGGATATTAATACGATCTTTGTCCTCCAAAAACGAGCTATTCGAGCGGTTTATAACCTGGGCGCCAAAGAATCCCAGAAAAAATTGTTCACAGAGATTATAATACTAACCGTTACTTCTCAATACATATTCGAAAACCTAATGTATGTGCAAAAAAATAGAAATGATTTTCGCAGACATTGTGATGCACATAACATAAATACTAGAAACAAACATAATTTAATTCTTCCAGCAACTAGACTGCGAAGAATAAGAAAATCTGTTATGGGACAATGTATACGCTTTTACAACAAAATCCCAGTAAGCGTTCAGACTTTAGTTTTGAGTTTCTTTCGCCGGTTCTTCTCAGGTCGGAGGCGTCCTTTTCCGAATCGGTGGTAGCGTCCTTGACAATCAATAAGCGAGTGTTACACTTCTATATTGAATAAAGATATTTTAATTTGAATTGATTTTGAAGTTGGGTGGGTGGCATGACGGTTCCCTGATTTATTCAAATATGGCTGCATCAACATCTAACAGAACTGTGTTCATTGATGTAGACTTTAGGAAGTTAGTATTAATTTTATGCTAAGGGACAAATAGATAATAATTATATATTGTTATCAGCTGTATATTTTGAACAACTAACACGATATGATGTTAGTTATATATATGAAAGTAACATATCATTAAATATATATTATGTTCAACACATATCATACACTCATACACACATATTACTAGATAATGAAGAAGACCTTAGAAAAGTAATAGCACAAATGACGACATATCTCCTATTTTTGAAAAGGCGTTTAGTATTTATACCTACTTTATTTTTTACAACTTTTTATTTTATGTTTTGCTTTGTTTTGTTTTAAATTATTTTTATTTTATACAACTGTGCCGTACATCAAACTTTACACACTTTTACACAATTCAATAACACAACAATTTAATTTCCAAATACAGCTACACATTGAATTTCATCCAACTTTTGTGACAATTTTATTCATTATGCTTATTGAGATATCTAGCTTTTATAGTCCAATTTATTCTATTTCGCTTAAAAGAGTTATCCACAATATAAAAATAAGTGTCCAAAGACATGTGTTACACTGTAGCAATATTTGCTATAATTATATTTTGAATACATTTGTATTTTCTGCACTTTTATTGCTAAGAACAACACACTGTTTCTATTTAAAATTCAATAATACAAAAGAAATTATTCTCATAATTTCTCTGACTTAATTTCTATGGTTTTATGGTTGTCAGAACAAATATACGATGGGATGTATTTGTCCTTTCAGAGTGTTGGCTTCGTAATACTCAAACACTGCCGGCTTTAGACGGATACAACTCTTTCGTTACCACCAACAATCATTCTCAAAACGATGGCGTAGTAGTTTACGTTAAAAATGAATTAAACGTATCATGCGACGAGGTATATTTTAAAAATGCAAATGGTCTCCATCTGCGAATTAATTGTCACATCGTTTATCGTTTATTTGATGGCTTCCGTTGGTGGAGTTAACCATTACAACCCGGCGGAGTCAAGGGGCTGTGCAACTTTAGGCTTCTCCTCTTAATTTGTTGGCTTAGCTCCGAGGGTCCCCAGAGGGGAGACCTCGGCTCGGGCTGCCACTATTTTTAACCCGTCAGCGATCTAATCGAGGGTGCCCAGGAGGGCCGAACCTCGGCTCGGTTAGTCGCTTTTTGATCCTTTCTAACCCGTTAGCAACATGTATCGAGGGCGCCCCGGTGGGCTGAACCTCGGCTCGATCAGTTGCTTTAGGACATGTTAATTTTTAAGCTAAAAACCGCTCTATCTAATTGGTGAAAATCGGCCTGGTACGTGCCGATATCTGTTGTACGGGGTATGCGTTTGCCCTCGGCGGCGAGGGCAATAGGTGTTTTGATAGTACGATTTAACACGTGCTTGCACGATCGTTATATCGTCGTCCGGATCTGTAAGTATATGGCGCGGTCGCCTATATCTAACGTGCTTCCTATGTTTAGGATGAACTAATTTGCGTGGTACGTAATCAGCGGCGTTACGTACCAGCTCATTCGGATGTTGCGAAGCCGAGTCGAAAAATTTGATAGACGCTTGTTTCAAAAAATTATGAATGGAGGGCAATTCCAGGTCCACATGCAGGTCAGGTTGCGCACGCCAGTACACCCGTGGCCCTGCGTATGAACCTGTTTTGCAGGGCTTGGAGTTTGTGGATATTATAAGGGGATGCATGAGCGAACACCGGACTGGCGTAAGTCATGATGGGTCTCATAACTGTTTTGTAGAGCAACACCTTGTTACGCAGAGACAGCTTGCTCTTGGGATTAATTAAAGGGAACAGGTGACCTAGGACGTAGGCCGCTCTGTTTTTGACCTGCTTGATGTGCGGGCCGAAGCTGAGGGTTTTGTCGAGGGTTACCCCGAGGTATTTGACTTTATTTACCCATGTAATTGGGTGGTCTAGGAGTCGGATCATGGGTGGGAACTTCGGCATTCTGTGTGTAAACAAGACTGCCGCGCTTTTGGATGGGTTTATTTCGATTCTCCAACGTCGAAACCAGTCACCGAAGCGCCTGGCTGCGACTTGGAGACTTGGACATAGTGGCGGATATTAATATTACTATTAGTGAATCACACCAAGACCAACACAAAAATAATTACTTAAATGTCGCTGCGTCGCATGGTTTACTCCCCGCTCATAGCTTTGGCACACAAAAAGATAGTTGTCTACCTTGTACCTTGTTATTATGAAAACAACCCGCAAATGATAGCCTTCACTCCTGAAACTAAGACGGCCGATGTGACAATGAACCAACAATCCTTAGAATTTGTACGAGAGATCAAACATTTAGGAATAACTATAGACGAAAAACTGCTTTTTAGTCGCCACATCCAGAACACTATAGCCAAGGCCGTGCGGATTTTTAACAAACTCTGCATTTTCTCGAGACCTACCTGGGGAGCCCACCCTGAAAACATTCGGGCTATCTATATACATGTCATTCAGCCTATAGTGACATATGCTGCAGGTATTTGGGAACATGCAGCAAGCAAAATGGGGCCAATAAAAGCCGACTCGGGAGCATGCAGCGTGGCTTCGCTATCAAAGCAATTAGAGGATTCCGCGCGGTATCAACATCTGTGGCTATTGCCCTAGCTCGGTTTACTCCACTGGATCTCAAAATCGCTGAAGTGCATGCTGTGGAAAGGGCCAGACTTAACGGTATATCGGAAGCAGCCCCCTACGACGTGCCTCTCAAAAAACTCACACCTACCAAAGAACTTTTACACCCTGCGCATAGAATTACCTTAAAACCAATTTTGACGAATAGTCCAGACGAAGTGCATTCACTTGTCGGGCAATCGCCTGTTAACAAATTTAAGCAAGCAAGACGACGGGACTGTAGGCGCAGCGTTTGTAACCTTTAACTGTGGAAAGATTTACACTAAAAAGCTCAAACTGCATAACACCTGTACAGTTTATCAGACAGAGCTCTTGGTAATATCTGAGGCCTGTAAATGGGTCAACACAAACACGCCACAATTTTCAATGACTCTTTATCATCTGTTCTGGCAATACAGAATAGAAGTAGTACGCACCCACTTATCTCTGCTATTCATCGCACTATATACAAAAACTGAACGAGGCACTGGCACAATTAACCTGGCATGGGTTAAGAGTCACGCGGGCGTTCCTGACAATGAGGCAGCCGATAGAGCAGCCAAACTAGCGTAAATATTGCACAAATCACTGGATTACGCAGCTTGTTCAATCGCACACGTCAAAGCTCATTGCAAAAATATTAACAAACGTACAATGTAAGCCAGATACGTTAGCGCTGACAAAGGACAGCATACCAGGACACTACTCCCTACACTATATCACATTGACGACCTCATGGCATTAACTCCTCCAACCTTTCAGCTCACTCGAATTCGAACTGGTCATGGATATCACAAGGCCTACTTAAAACGTTTTAATATCATTGAGGATGACAAGTGCCCTTGTGACGACGACAGCTCTCAGACGTTGACTCATCTTTTAGAGCACCCGTCCAGATTTGCCAGCCAAAGAACAGTTTACATAATTGCCTGCAGTAATCTAGGAGTGTCACCTTTTCAGTTTACTGAACTTATCCGTAAAACACCTTTGAATCGTTCTACCTTTTTGTCAATTATATAATAAATAACCTTAAATTGTTTAACAATAGTCCATAGGACGCACTAGAAAAAAAATCTGTTATTTTAATATACATGTACTCATTGTTTTTGATTTTAGCGTTCTTTGTACATACTACCTTTTATGTGTTTTTTTTTTGTTACTTGTAAATACTTTTATAGCAGTTACTTACTGTGTTGTGGAAAGAAACATTTTATTTTTTTTCTCTTGTCTTTAAATGTCTTTATTTATTTTATATTGCTATTTTATTGTTATTTTTATTTTATTTTTTACTATGTAAATATATAAAAATACTGTTTCTGATGATAGTTTTAAGTAATTAAAGGATGTTAGTTATGGATATTGTATCAAATAGCAAATTCCAACTAATGTATGTTCTATATGCATTCGGCTATTACCGATCACGACGCTGTTGCTCTTTTTCTCGAATCACAAAACCTCAATCGTCTAACTACCACTAAAATAATCAAAACAAACCACTTAGGAATCGTATTGAGATTAAAAAATATTAATTTTGATATTGCGTACTCCGCACGGGACTCAAATTCAGCTTGCAACAATTTTATTGAATATATTCAAAAAGTGATTAATTTAAATACGATAGTAATAACACAACATTAACGCAAAAAAAATTAAAACCTTGGATTACTCCAGGACTTCTACGATGCATGAGACAGGGATAATTTACACAAAAAAGTTAAAAAAGCTCCTCAAAACGAAGTCTTAAAATTAACTTTCACGAGATATCGTAATTTTTGTTACAGTTTATTTAAAAAAATTAAGAAAGAGTATGAACGCGAAGAAATAAAAAATGAGGTAAAAATAGTAAGAAACTTTGGGAAGTAATAAATAAAGTCACAAACAGAAGCAACAATCACATATGCCAGATCAAATATTAACTCAATTTCCTAACCCTAAAGACGCTATTAATGAAGTACACAACTACAGATTGGCAAACAACTCGCAGATAAAAGTTCTTTAGACTCAACTGTAAATTTGAATTTCTATAGGTCGAATGTAGTTAACTCGTTTGTTTTATTACCAACAGATGAGGACGAAATTGAAACCATAATTTATAATCTCAAAAGCGATACAGCAGTTCGCTGCGATTGAATTTCTACTCACTTTATTAAGCGATACAAGAAAATTTTAATACAGACAATTCTTGGCATGAATTAAAGGACCAAGCCCAAACTGGACAAAATGCACTTACTCTTAATACAGACAAAACCAAATATATTCTATTCTCGAAAAGAAGCAACTCAACACAAACTTTTCTTTACGACATTACGGCTCATTCTTGTAATTTTAGCTGTAATTCCTTGTGTCCATGCGCTCTATTGCAGCAAGTAAAAGATGTCAAGTACCTAGGTATAATATTAGACAGCAACCTAACATTTAGTAAACACATAGAAACTCTTTCTGCGAGACTACGTAAATTAACGAACATTTTTAGGACCCTTCGAACCGTAGCTGATACAAATACAATGAAACTAGTTACTTTTCGCTCTGCCAGTCACTAGTTATGTATTGTATAACTTCCTGGGGTGGAGCGAACAAGTCATTGTTAATTTTACTTGGACGAACTCAACGGTTGTTGTTAAAGGTTATGAACTATCTTTCATATACATATCCTGCTACGGACCTGAATAAAAAACAAATGTTTTTCCGTTAAGACAGCTCTTCGTATTGTGTACAATCCCTTAAAAACACAATCGACTAGAGTATAATCCAAATAGTTCCCAACAAAATAAACAAACTTGTCTCATTTGTACTTCGTACCATAGAAACTCACTTCATTTTTCTCGTAGATTCTACAGTTATATCAGAGGATTTCTTTACAAAATTAATAAAATTAACCAGAAGCTCAATTTTCTATACATATATATTAACTTTCTATACACACACACAAGGAAAATTTCGCTAATTTATTGAAAGTAAGGTATTTTTAAATATATATCAGCATGTAAAAAAATGTTCTTTACATATGAAATCCACTATTTTGCATTAGTTATTTATGTATATAGTTTCGTACTCTTTTCAGTATCCATGATCACGGGCAGACTCTAAGAATATCGGGAGTAAAATAGTGGATTTATAATAATATCGTAAATAAAAGAAGTACTTTAATCATTATAAAGGTTTAAATTAATTTATTAATTGTTATTCATTTTTGTAACAGTGGGATAAAACAACCGTTCTCAATTTAACGACTTATTATTTGTAAGGGTGCATAGAAAGACTGCTTTTTAAAAACAAGTTATAAATATAACTCAAATTTTATAAGTACTAAAAGTTACAACGTAATCACTAAATATCAATAAATCACTTTATACTTACATAATTAATTTCATCGTGCTATGGTTCTTATTATTAGATACTAGCAATCACTTCATGGATCTGCCCGTGCTATTTTTAAATTTTACTTGGATAAGGAGGAAGTCTATGTTACTTAAGGGTTATGTAGCTTTCTAAAGGTGAAATAATTCGTCAAAACAGCACATTACTTTTTAAGCTTATTCATTATTAGCATACAACACCACACAAAAATACAAATCATACTTCTTTATAATATTGTATTAGGTTGTCGAAAAAGTTTTTTGAGAAAAATACAAAACATATTTCTATATAGATTCTCTTCTGACCAAAATGTCATACTATATGCTACATGGGTGTTTGACAGTTCTCTCGTGATGTTTAACTGACACTGCCTAAAGAATCTGAAAAGATCAAAACAGGTCTCTGCAGGTGCGAAATCAGAACTATACGGCGGATGTTTAAACACCTCCCAGCCAAACTCTCCTAATTTATGGTGGGTGGCTGAACATGTGTGAGTTCTTGCGTTATTATGATAAAAAACCACTCCTCATCTGTTGATTAATCCCGACCGCTTTCTCTTCTTGCATCAATCTCATGTTCAGATCTGGTTGTAACTGCTCGTTATGACTAACGCCCTTTCGATCCTACCACACACACCTTGTTATGCTTTAAACCGCCACAGTCATTGACCAGCCATTTACCACGACTTTTTCACATTCGTTTCATCACCAGTTATCAGCTTCTACAAATTTGGTTCGGTTTCATAACCTCGTATTAAAGAATCGCAAACGAGTACAAGGTTCATTGGGTTTCTTTTGAATTAGCTCGTGAGGTACCAAAATATCGAGCTTTTTTGTGTACCCAGTTTCTTTTCAAATGCGCCAAAGGAGTTCCTTTGGCGCATTTGAAAAGAAACTATTATATTTTTTGTGTATTTTTTTTGTGACTCACAGTTCTTCAGCTACGTCATAACTACCGATATGCCGATCTTGTTCAAAAATGGTTTTATTTTATTCGTAATAGGGCTACTAAAGCATCTTTGACATCAAACTTTCCTGATTGAAAACGCTTTTTTTTTCATTTCCTGTGCAGACCAACAGACGAACAGTCGGACCACCTGATGGAAAGTGGTCACCGACGCCATATATATATTATTGATAATGTATTTAGTCTCGTTTTTAATTACATTCTCTAATTAAGAATACAGCAATACCTTTACTCTCTCAGGAACTTAAAGAAGCATTCCAGCCCCATGGGTACGAGCTTAACACCATCATAGGTACATACAAGTGTATTTTAGAAGGCGCTTACGATCTTCCTCGAATTAACGAACACGTCGATTACTTCCACCTGTTGGCTTATGATTTCCATGGCGCATGGGACCGAATTGTTGGCGCAAATGCCCCGTTGGTGAAAACCAAATAAATTATATGTGCTGGTCGTTGCCCCTGCCAGGTAGCCGGGCCGTTGACCTTGAATGCCGAAGGTTGGTTGTCGTAATAACCGTTTTAAATATCGCTGTACTTATGGTGTTCTTTTTCATGGATCTTTGTTAAATATTTGACTGATTGATAGCTTGGTAACAGTCTAACCATCATCATCAGCCTTTGATAGTCCACTACTGGACATAGGCCTCCCCTAATACAATAAACCCCTATCTATTTAGGGGTTTTGAAACGTATCCCACTATGCTGGCCCAATGCGGGTTGGTTGGTGGATCGAATTTTTACATGCCCATCCGAAGCATGAATCATCTTACTTTTTAGACAATTAGGTGATCGGCCCAAATTGCCCTAACCAACTAGGAAACAACAATTAAAATTTGTTGACTCCCCGCAGGATTCAAACCCACGACCTCCGGTTTCGAAAACACACGCCTATACCACTAGGCTACGGAGGCAGTGAGTCTAACCATACTAGGGACCAAATATATTTTAACAAAGCTGAATGGCACGAAAACTAATAACCTGATTTCTGTTAAATTTCCCATGACTAATAACGGTAACTGATTAGAGCGTTAGAGTTGGACATGTAACATCGTTTATATAAATTACAGATCTTGTTTGGCTCTTGGATTCGGAAAAATGATATTTTAAATAAATCTAAAACTTTATTTGTATTTTATTTAATCAAAGTATAATGTAAACAGCATAGCATCAATGAATGCGCTAATTGGTTCCATCCATTCCATCACCACGACCACAAGCAATTAATATTAAATTTTGTTTACGTAAACTCGTCTATATATATGTAAATCTCATTTCGATTATTTATATACAATTGTATTCATTATAGTTCTTGCATGAAAGATTAAGGAACGAGGAAAGGTCAACTATTTTGACCATCATCGTATAACGTCTGTATTTTCCTATTCCACGAAGTAAATTGTAATAAGACACCTTTGACCCTGAGTGTTACATTAAGCATAACTTGTTCTGACGTACAACAAATAGATTATCGCAAAAAAATATTATTGCGTCACTCTTTTTTCACACTTTGAAATACTCATGTAATAATACATAATTACATTACGTCATACAAATTTATCTTATTTTTAAGTTACTGTTATGTTTTACTTCAAGTTTACAATAATTAAGGTAAATAAAAAAAGGTTTCACATTAAATAATACAACCACTAAAATTTCAACTGTATAATAAAGATTTTGATAACTATACGCACCAAAAATGTTAGGAAAGTAGTATCCAATAAATATCAATTTACAATATAATCAAGTCCTCATTTATTCTTAGAATATTTCAGCTTATTTATTATTAGATAATTGCCCAAAGCTTGTAAGACAACGATCTAATTCAATAAAATTAATTGTATGTATTGTTTAAATGGTAACAAAGATTTTTTAAAACTTCTTTTTGTAAAAAACGATAAATGTTGAATTTACTTATTCAAAAATTATGCATGATGTAATTAATGTTTGAAACTCGTTCAAGTATATTTATGTCTTTTTTTAAGTATCGAAATGTATATAATAACATATTTAGTTGTTGTAATTCTAAGGCCTGTTTCTTCTTTGTTTTGACAGGAATATTCTATCAAATATATGTTGTCCCACGGAGTTAGCGCAAGCAAGGTGATACTCTGTCTATCTTTGTATGGACGTACGTTTATACTGGAAGATCCTGATGTAGAAGAGATCGAACTTGGGGTCACATCGTCACAACATCACATCAGACTTTGCTGGTATCTTTACCAAAGATAAGGGTTTTATGATTTATAACGAGGTAATGTTACTTAGCTAACTTATAATCTTTATTAAACTATAATGACTATATACAACGTGATTTTTCGTATAGTGGGAATCTACAAGCAGTTGGTTCAGAATCAGTAAACTTTCCAACCAATGCCACGGCATTAAAATTCTTCATTGTCGGCGAGGATGTCCGTTGCGAAGATTGGCTGTTCAAATTTAGCGTTTTTTCTTTAAGGAGGCCTAGATTTTTTACACTTTGACTAAATGGAATATGATCCCCGTTAAAATGTACGCATGAGAGTGCAAAAATATCCAACTTGCTCAGATTGCGTGCACTGCCAATAACTATTGCTTGGCATTTGGATGGGTTTACAGCTAAACCGAATTTATCACACCAAGCTTTTATTGTGGCTGAGTTCTTACATTGATTTCAGTGAATATTTTTCACAGCGATTCTTTGGGGCCCAGGTTATAGACTGCTCGAATCGCTCTCTTTTGAATTACGAAAATAGTATTTATTTCACCGCGTTTTCCTACAGTGGAATACCATAAGACATTATACTGTGAAAATAAATAAAACATCCTAAACGGGCTGTCTCAACATCGGTTAGTTATCTAATTTTTTTGACTGCATAAGCCGCTGAAATAAGCTTACTCGCCAGCCTATTGATATGAGGGCCCCATTGCAGTTTAGAATCTATTGTAATGCCGAGAAATACAGTGGAAACCACATGGTCCTGCGTTTCTCCATCTACGACCACATCACATCTATCTTGAGGAACATTGTTATGATATATACATTTCGTTTTATTTTTTTAACATTAAATTATTTGCACTAAACCAGTATTTTACTTTCGTGAGTGTTTTACTTATATCGTCATTTTACAAGTTACGTCATTTTATTCTAAATATTAAAGAGGTGTCATCAGCAAATAATACAATCTCATTATTGTTCTCAGCCTGGTGGTACCACACCATTATATAGACCAGGTCATTAATATAGACCAGGAAAAGAAAAGGCCCCAAAATAGATCCCTGTGGGTCACCCATACCTACCTGCGCCCCGGGAGATCTCTTGCCGTTCACTTCAACTCTCTGAGTTCGATGGCTCAAGTACGAAGTCAGACGGTCGAGTTTGGCATTTTTTCACAACCTGATGTGGTGGAGAATCCAAGTAGTAGTCTTAGGATGTTTTTTATTATGAAATATCTACATCTATCTTAATCATGTTTATATAACCACTAGATGCCATTAAATAAAAATCTAAAGATTAATTCAAAAATTTCAGCAATGATATTGTATGTATGACTCTCCAGTCCATTCCTTGAGATATAAATTGTTGGAAAAATAATGTTATTATAAGAATCAATCATCTGTTAAAATATTTGGATAATAAGAAAATAATTCAAGATATTGTTATGTACCACGAAATCAAAATTTGGGTACAGTATTTAATAGCACGTATGTCGAAGACTATATGTAGCATGTTCTTTTGGAAAAAATTGTAACTGTACGCCTGTATATTTTCTGGCTATGGAAGCCACAAGTCTTGTTTTCTACTAATTTTTAATATATTAAATGTAAATAGCATAAAAATAAAGTTAGTGAAATCTGTTTCCATAATTGATTCAATCAATCTTTAAGATTTTCTTTAGTAATTAAATCTTTTTAAAACTGATTAAACCAAAAATTGTATGATACTTTAAAGAAATTTTTTTGTTGCCCAAAATGCGAAGATATAAGAAAATAAATAAATAGGTATAACAGTACTGCAATAAAGACCTAGGTTAAATTTATATTTATATATAAATTTATTTTATACAGAAGACCTAGTAGTGTAATAGAACATCTTATGTTTACCAAATTCAGAGACAGAGAAGTTATAAACCGAATATAAAAAAAAGATTCATAAAAAATATAAATGTCCAAACATTTACTTGTATTTTATCAATAGTAAAACACGATTTGTTAATATTAAATAAAAGAACGGTGTGGTAGCATCATTTCCAAAAAGTTTAAGTTAAATGAAACTTTTTTATTGCATTCCGTCTGCTAATTCCGGTTTTCAAAGCCCAATAAACAAGTAAAATATTAACAAAAAATGTGACTAACTTCAATACCAAATATATGTTACATTTGTTTGTCGGCAGAGCAATCAAGTTTTGTGCACGGTACCTGTGATTTAAATTACTCATACTTCTCAAAAGAATCCTATTTATCACATGCTGCAAGCTATAATTATGATCTACATAAAATTTATGTTATTAATTGCTCAAGTATTCATGCTGAACATACGCAAGGTATTAAAATCAATTCATATTATCATCAATCAATCATTCCGGTGGTAGTGTGTTTGACAATCAATAAGCAAGTGTAAACTTCTATATTGTATAAAGATATTTGAATTTGAATTTGAAATTTGAATTCATACTTTTTAAAGAATATATACTGTGAATTATTCTCAATAGAATAGAACTGGTAAAAGATGTTTACTAGTGACACATTTTCGTAGATTTAAGTATTCAACATTTTTTTTCTACACTGTCCCTCGATAGCTAGTCGGCAGAAAAAGACATTTTAAATCCATATACCCTTAACATAACCTTTCAAATTAAAATTAATTTTATTAAAATGCCTTCTTAGTCTGTTGATATAACGTTGACGGTTGTTCTAGTCTATCTCTTAGAGTTAAGTCAGCGTTTTTAATTTAATCGCACAAGGTTACGAGTCTCTGGTTGTTAGACGTTGTTCTTATTAATAGTGTTTCTTATTACTCAAGTACCTTTCTTTAAACAACTTATAATATAATAGTTTAAAAATTACTAAAGCTTTAATGTTATCGTAGTTAGATCCGTTCTATTATTTCACGAAGATTTATGTTGAAAATACTTCTTAAACGTCATTGTTGTACTGAATCCTGTTTAACAGGCTTCTAAAAGAACATTATAGAGAACATAATGAGCTATAGACTCAGTAATACAGAGTTGTATAGATGTAACCATTGTGAATGGCAGTTACACACGGATGACCTATTATTATGTATATTTAACATTCAAACCGGATAATTTAACACCGGAAGTTTTTAAGGCACGAATACGTACCTATGTATTATAAAATTCAAACAACTCTATAGTTTGAAAGTAGAAGGGAATAAGGTTCTATATCAATTGTTGTCATTTTACTGTTAAATGATAAAAACAACCGCGATATTTGTGCATGTCCCTGAACCCTGTAGTGAATGCGATAATATTTTGATTTTACCTGTGTTTCAGTTAAGTTGCACCACAAAAACCTTTAAAAACTGTTTGATTTAAATGAAATACTTTATAAATTCGTCACAAACGTATGCAACCATAGAGATTTTGTGTGATAATATTTTCATGTGATGAGAGCTATAAGACAATTTCAATGCGCCCTGCGCTGCAATGAGCAGTGGTTTTGAGACAGGCTGCCCCAGCGGCGGGTGCTTGTGGGATGGCAGAATACTGTAATGGTTTCCTTGACCCCACTTTGTAGGCACAAGTAAGTTGCAACTTGGTGGTTCTAATCAGTCAGTGATTTCGGGATAAGTAGAGACCCCTACTAAGCACCCCCCCCTACCCTTGTAAAACTGTTATTAATATTTCAATATAAATATTGAAAAATACGGTATACAAAGAACGGAAAATAATATAGTACTAGCAATCACTTTATAATGCTTCCTTTCATCATTAAGACTGCTTCCTTCTTCTTATTTATAAGGCTATTAACATAAAAATAGCTGCTTACTAACTCGCTTTTTTATTAGAGCATAGCAATATGTGTCCAGAACATCTTTACGTTATAAATAACCGCAGTGGTTACCATGAACAAAAACTTCCTGCAATTAACTGATTGTTTAACTAAAATAACTCAGTATGCAACAACAAAAAATATGTTCATTGTTGATTTCAAGACTTGATATACCGAAAGACTAAATTAATTAAAATTGTAAGTAGTAAGTGTGGTTTAAATTATTTATTCTTTATAAATATATTCGCCAGAACAAATGTAAGAAATAGTAACGCGAAACCACATACAATATTTGTAGATTTAGAATAGCGAGTGACATGATATGCGTAACCCTTTATTCAGGAAAACCAGGTTGATTTCACATCATTAGGCAATAAATAATGTAGGTTCATTCAGACCTTACCCGAATCACGGATCATGATCTGATTATCTGCTGAGCTAATTATCGAAAAAATACTAACTCGTTTAATTCGCACTTCCGTATTGCAACTTTCACTAAATGTATAGTATAGGTGGTACTTGTTATACAACATAAAATTTTAAGCTAAGCTTAAGACATCTTAAACCAAGTTTACAACAATAAGCTGTATAAATAAATACATAAACAGTTATATATAAACAACCACATATATAGTCACAAATATTATAACTACCGAACAAGTTCAAGAGTCAAGAGATATCTAGTAGATGCTAGGGATGTCATTGATATTTTAGAAATATATCAATATCGATATTGATATTTAATTCAGAATATATCGTTATATCAATACATAAAAAATATGTAGCTTATTCTTACATTACTAGTAAAAAAATCAATGCATAACTGTTATTTGCAAAGAAATTACTAAAAATTATAAAAAAAATACGTTTTTATATTTTTACAGCTACATCTGATACCGATATTAAAAGACCTCTTCAACCGACATACGCGATCAACTGTTAAACGACTAAAACACCAATTAAGAAAGCAACAACTTTACTCTAGCAAAAACAAAATATAATTTTTTAACACGAAATGCTTGTTTTTATTATAAAAACATCGATTTGTATACCTTTGCCATACTTGAAAATAGGGATAATTTAGCCTTATCCTGAAAAATATCGCGTTTTCGATACTTGCAACTGTATATCGATATTTAGTCATATTTAATATCGGCTAAAAATATCGATATTTCTAAAAAATAATATCGATGTATCGATATATTTTCGACAAGCCTAATGCAGATACATCACCAATAAACAAAATTAAACACAAAAACGTGCCATACAAGTATCACATCACAATCGGTATATTCACGGTCGCACTTCAGTCGTCAGACAGCCGTCAAGAGGAACATACATCGATATGTGTTCCTCAGTGTTCATAATTTAATTGTCGTTAACAAGTGGTATCAATAATAGTGTGTGTAATATCGACAAAATTAGAGAACAAGGTACTTACTCCAAATTAATTGTCTAGTTGATAATATTAAGAAAATCTTAAATGTTTCAAAATCAAGTTATCGTTTAAGGATATAAATCGATTAAAAAATATGTTTGGACACGTTATGAAGATGAAGATTTTATTAGATGTTTCCTTATAGCCTTTGCCATTTAACTGCTTGTATTTGGCTTAAAAGTTTCGTAAGATATTAAATTTAATATCGAAATATTAAATAACAATAAGAGCAACTTTGCTACCCGCAGTTTTTGCATGGCATTGACAAATATAAACCTTTCTGAAGTGTAAGTTCAAATTTTGTCTAAAAACAAAAAATATATATGAAAAAAATAAAACAAATTACTAAAACTGACTGTGTACTGCTAGACATGTTACTTGTTGCTATACAAACAGGTTATTAATCTACACTAATATAATAGAGAAAAATTTGGGTTATAGTCAATGTCGATTTTAAAATTCTTTCATCACTAAAACTGTTATTAAAAACTGTTATGTTTAGTGACATAGGCTTCCTAATTATCATAGTAAAGTTTCTTTCAAAAATCTAGAAATAAAGCGGGCAGGCTATGTTTAATACAAGTAACTATTTTGTATTAAACTATAGCGTCAATACTAGTAGTGTCTTTAGGATTTACGTTATTTATTTTTAATGAAAACTCGTTGAATTACAGGTTTAGAAGGGCAAGAACTCCATTATGATGTCATTCAATATAATAACATCATCTTTTATTATTATTTACCTGGCACATCTATCCAATGGACAGGCACAAACTGGTAAGACAATGTTCATTTAATAAATATTTCTCTTTTATAAGTTACTTTTTAAAATATGACTTATAATTGTGTTCTCGCTATGCCAAATGTAAAATAATATACTGAATTCCATGAGTATTAGTCAAAGTCGCTGAAAAAACATGTCAATGCAAAACTGCTTACTTTTATTACAATTACACTCATAACTGAATGTTGTAAGACTATATATTTGTACCGCATATCGACACCATCAATTAATACTACGCTAACTCCAAAAATAGTTGAGAGCATTGTAATAAAATATAAATTGATTGATATTATAAACTTTGACGAAAGACGTCAGATTATATAAAAATAGTGATTTAAAGTGCAGAAATGAAGAAACTGTTTGACTTATAAAAACAAGTTTTCAACTATATAGGAATAACGCGGCGTAAGAATGTACATCCAACCTTGTAGGTGTTTAGAATAATACCAATCAAACAATAAATGCCTTTCTGGCTAAAAATCAAATCTTTATTTCGTAGGCAATGGACTATAGTTTTCATTTCCATGAAATAGTGATAAATCACTACTTTTATTTAGGTAACTCGAAATCAATTTCTGCCCGACAACGATTGGTTCTAAATCGTTGACAGGTCTTTAATCAATCTGTTAAAATAAAGATGAAAGAATCCTCAGCTTGCAATAATCTCAAAATGTCGCGGGCAAATTCAGGTAATAACTTTAATTGTGAAATGAATTACATAATTACTATGTGCGTAATAAACAATATTGATACGGAAAACAAATGAGGAATCTTTATGAAAACTTATATAGTCACGTAGGAAAACTCAATGGAGAGTAAGAAAATAGTTTAACCTACATAGAGTTCATCTCAATTCCTATCCATCCATTCACCGTCCTAACCGCCTCCTTGGCCTAGTGTTATTTGGCCCTTACTCATAAGCCGAGGCTCAGAGTTCAGAATGGCGGGAAACAACTTTGGGTTATCATTGTTTTCGGTTGGTTTGGACAATTTGGCCGATCACCCAATTGTATAAATAGTTAGATGATCCATGCGTCAGATGGGCATGAAAATGTCGGTCCACCTACCAACACGCATTGAACCAGCGTAGTGGATACGGTCCAATAACCCTCTAATGGAATCGTGCATAAAGCGAGGCGTCGATCTAACACAGGCTGATGTTAATGACATCTATGCAATGACGAAATTAAGAAAATAACCATAATAAAAATAATACTGAAATAGTGAGAAACACACCTTGTCCCAAATTGATGTATGTAAGATGTTGGCGAACCTTTTTTGCTATAATTTACGTTAGTTGTTTATATAATTACTGTTCTTATTTGACTCACGTATCGTAATAAATAATATTTAAAATTGAAATAGAATTTCGATTACAAAAGATAGAAGTGGATTTTCTAATAAAAATAATAAAATAATGTATAACCAAATATTTTTGTCTACACCGCCGAATAAGACACGCATTTTATGTGGGTTTTATTTCAAACCTTTATAGTAAAATGTTTCTAGCGAATAATGATTTCGTGAATAGGCTAGCGTGATCCGGGCATGCAATGCGAATGACTGTCATATTTATGACTGCTAAAAATAAAATTGAATAGACAAATAGGTAGACCATAAAAGCAAAGTATAGATTCTATGAGAGAGAATAAATAAAGAACAAGTATTAGGAAAAATACAGAGCAGTTAAGAAATAAAAACCTGCTGCGCCAACCCTGCATAAGCAGTATTAAAGCTGGTAAAAGAAATAATACAGATACAAACACATGTAAATGTTGTTATTGTTGATGCGTCTATTAGTTGCTTTATTACATTTATTTTCTTTTTTGGTTTTGCAGGACCGAAACACGGTAAAAGTGTTATGTGCTACGTTGCTTCTTATGCCATCTATCGAGGGGAACCGGCGAAATTTGATTTGAAAGATGTCGAAGCATCTAGGTGTACGCACTTGGTATACGCTTTTGCCGTTTTAAATGGAGAGACAAATAAAATAAAGAGCGCAGGTAATAAAAAGCGCAGGTGTTTTCTATAAAAAAGTAGTGTTTTTTTTTCGCAGCAAAGCGATTGTGTGCAAACATTATATCTGTATCCTTGAGACTCCCCCTGCTCTGCAGTTATCGTGACCACCGTCTTGACCAAGAATAGTAGCGCAGTCGGGAACGGGGGTCCGTGGTTTGTTGTGACTAGCCATTAAGGCTTTGCTCTAATTGCCAGCAGATGGCTTGGTGATCGCAGATTGTGTGGCCGGTGTCGGGCAGCAGCGACACTGGTGTCGCTGTTGCCCGACACCGGTCCGACCCGCGTATTATTTTTTAAAAAGGTTTTTATCTTTTAGTCGACTTTTACGATACCCGCGAGAAGTTATGGTGGATAGAAAATTGTTAAAAATGGAACTACAAACAACAAGCATTCACCCAGCATTCAAAAGTACTTTATAAATTTCAGATGCCGCGCTCGACACAGACGGTAAATTCGTAAATGGTGGCTATAGGCAGTTTGCAGGATTAAAAAAGAAATTTCCTCATTTGAAAGTTATAGTTTCTTTGGGTGGATGGCAGGACGGTTCCGTAAAGTACTCAAATATGGCGGCATCAAAATCTAACAGAACGGCTTTCATTAATAGTGCTGTAGACTTTATGAAGTTAGTACAAATTTTATATGTTATTATAATTTGTATATATTAAACAGCGATGTTATGATAATAACATTTAATCAAATTTACATATACATTATTTAACACATGTATGTTGTTCACAGGAAGTATAATTTTGACGGAATAAGCATGCACTGGAAGTGGCCTACCTTAAGAGGAGGGAAAAGTGCAGACAAGGCTAATTTCGTTACTTTATTAAAAGTGAGATATTTTAAAAATATATCAGGATGTAAATATATAGTCAGTAGTAGTTTAACATTGGGATAGAACAACCATTTCTAATTTTTTTTTACCTGTCAAGGTTCGTAGAAAGTCTGTTTTTTTAAAAACAAGTTACAAATATAAAAATTTGATTTGAAATTTGATTAGAGCTATTCTTTACAACGTAATAACAAAATAAATTTACGCTTACTTAATACATTGCACCGTGTTATGTGGTTTCATTTAAGATATATTGTTAATAGTTTGGTAAGTCCTGTTTAAAATACATTCATAAATTCACAGTTACAAGAATATAACAATGACTTTACACTCACAGGAACTTAAAGAAGCGTTCCAGCCTCTTAAATACGAAATACACGTTATCACAGCTGCATACAAATATATATTGACGAGCGCTTACGATTTTCCTCAAATTAATGAATACGTCGACTACTTTCATCTGTTGGCTTATGATTACCATGGCTCGTGGGACCGAATCGTTGGCGCAAACTCCCCAATGGTTGGCCTCAACGAGGATGATGTGTACAATGTTGTAAGATTAAAATAAAGCTAAATAATGACCCCGTGCTATAAATATCCAGATAGTACATCAAACATAGTTTATACTTACTGTGGAATTCAATTGATAAATGATTAATACTAACTTATTTATACCTGGTGTAACTATATCAACCAAATAGTTCAGAATTTATTAAGAATCTATTTTAACAAAGCTGAAAGCAGAAAAGTTATAACCTGATTATTGAAGAATTCCTGTGATTAGGTAAAAGTTCAGTTACGCTTCGACATTGGCTACATAAATTAAAAGCCTTATTAGGTAATTAGGAGCACAATTTTGTATACCAGGGCCAAATAGCACGTGGAATTTATTTAATCGATATAATAATAAATAATTTAGTTGTTTGGCTCAGCGGCGTTAAACGTTTACCTTTGTTTACGTCAATTCTGCTCTCTAAAATATGTATGTATAAACATATACGATTTTAAATAATCTATCGATTTTAAATAAATTATAATCAGACACCTCTGACCCTGAGTATCGGCATAACTTGTTTAGACGTAAAACAAAACGATGCTCGCGAAAATACATATGTAGCGTCTGTTGTAAATTTTAAAATCATATATGTACCTTTATTAATACAAATTATCTTCGTTTAAGCGTCTTTAAAATTCACTATCTTCTAAAATTATTATCGGAAAGTTTGATGCAATGAATTTGTTACCAAATTACGCTGAATCCTAACAAACTCGTACAACAAATAATATACAGGCTAGAATTTTAATCAAATTGAATACTTTTTAGTAGACATACACGCCCGACGCGGTAGAAAACTATTATGAATAAAAAAGCTCAAATCAAGTGCGCATTAGCAGTCGGAACATTGTATATCAGGGTAATATCTTAAATATCTGGTTGGTCGATTATTATCATCATCCATGATTCAATAGATGATGATCATAATGATGCCGATATCTGGTTGGTTGCTCTTTGGACAAGATTGACTAGACTATTGTTATTACTAAAATTTAGTTGGGTTTGAATAAAAGGGCACCGTTATTTGTAATAATAAATCATGATATGTAGAGTACTGCATTAAAGAATAGATATATCGCGCTATTAAATATTTATAGCTATCACATTTTTTATATATATTGATAAATCTTATAAAAAACATAAAATCTTTTTATCGATTAAGTTAGTACTAAGTCTCACGGGTCAACTTGTCTGTTAAAAATTGGTTGTTGTTATATTAAGGCGTACAATTTCTTTGTCTTTACAGGAATATTCTATCAAATATATGTTGTCCCATCGGAGTTAGCGCAAGCAAAGGTGATACTCTGTCTATCTTTGTGGACGTACGTTTATACTGGAGGATCCTGATGTCGAAGAGATCGAGTTTGTAGGTACATCTACCAAACGCGAAGGTTTTGCTGGTCCTTTACTAAAGATATGGGCTTCATTATTTATAACGAGTAAATAATAAGCAAACTTATAATATTGATGCTAAATATTATATACTGTACTCATTTCAGCCATTAAAGTAAAGAAAAATGCAACGTCTAATAGACATTTTCTCGGGGGCTAGGATACGTGCTGCTACACAAAACGCTAATGCTAATTATCTATCTAAGAAATAAATCGGAATGACTTGTAACATTAAAATAACTTTTTAAATAAGTATATTTTTAAGTAAGTAAAAGTTAAGCACAAATTAATCTGAATTTATCGAATAGTTACTGATCATTTATCGATGATTACATAGTTAAATACACGATTTAGATATCGAATATACTTAGAAAAAATATTAATTATATCTTATTTCTACTAGTTTTGCTATATTAGAACTGGATATATTCATGGTAAGGATTACAAACTAGATGGTCTGAGTTTTAGTACCAAAAAAAGATCATTAAGCATCGTAATTTATCTATTAAAAAGATTTCTGCATAATTTCGTTTAACGTCAAAATAATAGCCAAACGGCAGTCTACCTTTGGAAGATTTATAGATAATCCTTATACATGTTTCAACTCTGTTTACAATTACAGATTTGCCTCGAGCTGACGAAAAATAGTGACAATTGGACCCGGCACTGGCACTGATCAAGCTCAAGTTCCATATATTCGCAATAGGAACGTGTTATAACCTAGACAATGCGCGTTCCTTCGCAATTAAAGTGAAGTATGTGGATTTTTCTTTTATTTTAGATTAAAACATTTATATTTTTATTGTTTTGTTATTACTAATTAAAATTAAGTGTAAGTATATTAATGATCGTTGCACAGTATATAGGTAGTTTAGTTTGTATTGTCAGCTGTTCAAGAAAACTTTACACCGTTCAGGCATAGACAGGTTTAGACATTGCAAATTGCACTAACACGAAAATTTCTCTACCCTGCTTTATCTGAGATGGATATCCTCGCAGTAAACATTCAAATGTCACGTAATTTGAATCCTGTCCTCCAATTTTTTATATCTTTAGTAAGTTTTGCTTCGTGTATAATACAGTACATGGGCGGATTTAAAATACCTTTTAATTAATTTTTTTATCGGTGTCATATGTAATCTAGAAACGTATGAAAGTGCATGTAATACACTGACCAAACTAATCAAATTTGTATTATCAAATTTTCATTATTAGTAGCCAACATATGTATATTATACAAACTAAACAAATTAATAATATTTTCTTTAGAACTTAACCTATATGTGTGGTAATTTCATCGTTACAGGAAAGTTATTGAGTATGATTTGGCCGGTGTGATGGTGTGGGCCATGGATTCGGATGATTTCAATGGTGTATGCGATCAAGAACCTGAATACTATCCGTCTCATTCTCTCTGCCTTGCATCGATTCGTACAGAAGTTCAATCAAGTCACTAGGAACGGTGCTAAAAGACTTTTAAAGGATGTCAATATGGAGGACGGTAAGTTTATATGTCGCAGTTGCAATGAGATTTTTATTGAGTGAAGCGATGAGACAAGCAAAACGTTCAGCTGAAAGTTTTTTATTTCAGTAAGCAACGCGCTCAATGACTTTAGACTTTAGACGATACGTCTCGTTTCACTCACTAATAAAGTTGGAAACGATGCCCTCCACACCGGAAAACAATCGTGTTTACAATATTGATTTGCGCGAGTGTTCTCCTCAGTTGATCCCTTTGTAAAACTATCATCATAACAGCTTTGCAGTCCAATGCTAGACATAGGCCTTTTAATAAAAACAATACGGCGTCCATTAAAGAGTTGCTCATAATTGCTACCTGTCTTACTCCCTATATAAGGCAGTTCGGCGTCAAGTGGCTGGGGATGTCACATCCCCAAGCCTTGCTGAAAACTATACAATGTGAATTAATTTAGGCTTTTCTTCTCTTAAACAGCGCAAAGCTCGAAACGCTCACCAGTCTGTCAACAGGCGCTCAAAACCCATTTATGGGAAAGTTAATCCTAGCCAAAGTATCCAATGTTGCGGGCAATAGATGAATCTATATCTAGCGTTAGAAGAGAAAATGGTAATGGTCGACATGATGGATGTATGATGAAAAATCAAAACAGAAGCAACCACAACAGCGCCTTCGACTTCAACTAACAGTCTTTTTTTCAGTTGTATGTCAATTCTGTTTTATTTGATTATTAAAATATTTAAAATAGAAAAGTCAACAATTAGTCAACAATTTGTTTATATAGTTTATTCTTATTATCTGACTACTATATAGGAAGACAGTCTTTAAAGCATCTAATTACTTATAATCAGTCCTCGTCAGTCCTTGAAAAGTTAAGAATCGAACGATATAAATTTAAAAAAATATAATTTTTTTTTAATAAAATAACTTTTAACGGATTTTATTGCGTTTATTTACATTCTTAATTCCCGAAGTTTCGAACTCTTTCCATTTGCCAATACTGAAGCGGGATTGCCAGATCTCAGCTATTATATATTTTTTATTAGTCTGTACTCCGACCTATGCATAATGATTTTTTTTGGTAATTACAACCGGCATTATGCTTTAAAGCTTAAATAGGTACAATAGAAGGCGGTGTTACCGTTGAAAAGTGCCAAATTGACATTGTCGGGTTTTGGAATGTCGCTCGTAAAGAACGTAGAAGAGGACGGATCCTTGAGGAACGCCTGCTCGTATGGTGGTGGACAGGGTGCCATCGTCTCAATATCGAAATTAGCAACTTTAAAAGTAGACTTGAATGATGTGAACCAGCTGTCTGTCACGTTCATTGAGCACATCTTGTAAATCAAGCCGTTGTGCCAGACTTTCTCAAATGCCTTACTGACATCGAAGGGATTTACTTTGATGTAAGCCCTTCAAAATGAATTCCGTCGGCCTGAAACCAAAGTTCCCGTCGAGGATGAGGTTTTCAGAAGACAAGGTCTTTAACCAAGAAATTAACCTAACCAATAGTTTACCTAAACAATTAAGTTTACTAATGAAATGATAACTCGTACCCACGTGTTATCGTCCAATTAGATTTCGAAAGATGAATAAATCTTCTGACCTAAGCATTCCATTTGTAATACGGTCTGGATCAGGTGCGAACGAGATTTCGCCCTTAATGGCATATTTGGACCCCTGATTTGCTAAAAGGCCACCGTTTGGCCTGACTTATGGTGGTATAGCGTCGTGATGCTCTGACTTCATACGTTAAACCAATAGCCTTTTTTTATTATTGCCTACGCAGGCAGACGAGCAGTCGGGACACCTAATGAGATGTGGTCACCGACGCCCACAGACATCGGCAACGCTAGCGGTATCATCAACGCTCTACCTACCGTGAGACATAGGGTGTTAAGTCTCGTCTACCTAGTAAATTTGTTAGCTACGGTGCCCTTCAAACCGGGACACAGCGGTGTTTTCTGACAACTGCTTTGCGGCAGAAATAGGCACCGCACATGACACATAAAGTGTCATTTAGGTATCTAAATTGTCTTAAAATATAGAAAATCAAAGCAAATTTTTTACATGCTTCAACCTTCGAATCAGAATATGAGAAACAAGCCAAAAGTAGACTGACTGACCAGAGTTTGCGCAAAGCGAGAAGCTTATACAATGGAAACACCAAAATACTCACAGTTTCATTTAACAGCGTATACATCATCAGCCTGTGATTGTCTACTACTGGACATAGGCCTCCCCTAATACACCCCTATTCATTAGGAGGTTTTCGTGGTGGGATATGTAGAACCATATCCCTGGTCCAATGCGGGTTGGTGGGTGCACCGACTTTTTACATGCCCATCCGACGATGATCGCTTGGATCATCTTTTCGACTAATTGGTGATCACCTCAAATTGCTATCAACAACGCTATACCTTTGGAAATCCCAAAGTATATTCTTTATCGATTCTACTTTAACCTGTTTTGGTTTCCTGGTGGTTGTGGACTTTGTTTGACATTTTTTCATTACTCATTGTGACATCCAAAGCGCTTGAGTAACAGAGAACATCGGTACCAGCATTTTAGTGAGCAGGGCAAAGGGCCAAAATATCACAACATATTATAACTTAAATAATTGTCATTGTAAACCTAGTAATAAAACTAGTCTTCTTTGTTTTACTACTATTTAATTGTTTTCGCGACCTTAGAACCTGTAAATGGTACAAGTGTTCAACATATTAAATTTACAAAAACGTTTCAAACATTTGATAATCGAGGAATCAGCAAAAGAGCAATTAGGAATCCAAATAACCTTAAGTTGTTTTTTATTATGATTTATCTACATCAAACTTCATTATGGCTTTATATAACCACTAGATTATCATCGTCATCATCATCATCATCATCAAGCTGTGTAAGTCCACTGCTGGACATAGGCCTCGCTTTCTCCATTACGGGGTTTATGTACCGTATCCCACCACGCTATGGGCCAATGCAGGTTTGATGGGTGGACCGACTTTTTACGTGCCTATCCGACGCATAGATCATCTTTCTTTTCAGACAATTGCGTGGGTGACCTTCCCAAATTGTCCTAACCAACTAGGTAACAACAATGAAAATTTGTTGAGTCCCCGGAGGATTCATACCCACGACCTCCGGTCTAAAGCACACGCTTTTTCTACTAGGCTATGGAGGCAGTTTTATATATATATATATATATATATATACATATATATAAATATATATTACTTTTACTTTTACTTATTTTTCCTCCATAGAGCAATAAAAAAAATATATAGCAAAAAAGGTCGTATTTTTATAGAACCGAAGGCGCCTGTTTTTAAAATATTTTTTAACCACTTGATGCTATTATATAAAAATCTAAAGAATAATTCAAAATGGCGGAATAAATAATATTATTATTATAATCAATCATCTATGTGAAATATTCGAAAAAAAAAGATATTAAAAAATATTGTTATAAACCACGAAATCAAAATTTGGTTACAGTATTTAATAGCATGTACGTAGAAGATAATTTGTAGCAAGTTCTTTTGGATAAATTTATAATTCTACGCCTGTATATTTTCTGGCAATGAAAGACATAAGTTCTCTTTTGTACCATTTTTTAATATATTAAAAGTAAATAATATAATTTGTAAAGGTAGTAGAATCGGTTTTCATAATAGGTTTAAACAATATTTTTAAAACTGATTAAACGAAAAATTGTAGCATACATTAAAGAATTATATTACAGATTAGTGAGACTGGTTAGATCTTCCCCCTGAGGGAAAATCCAAATTTAATATTCATTCAATCTGTAAATTGCGGGTCCAAACTCCCCACAAGACAGGACTAGCCCAGTGTCATAGTGTCATAACTGCCAACATTTCGGGCACACTACGCGTAACTGCTACGCTCGGCGCCTTCTGTAAAGTACGCCGGTCAGCACAGCACTCCAGAGTACCCACGACCAAAAGACTCTGTCGAGCCGCCCACGTGCGCAAATTGCGTAATTATCGTCATCCGGCAAGTTATAGGGGTTGCGCTAGAACACCCAAATGACAAACGCGGCCATCTTCCGCGCGTTCCGTAAATTCCGCGGCCACAAAGCCAATCTTTGTCCCTGCACCTGCGCCGGCAGTTAGTGCTTGGACAAATCCCGTTTTAATTAAGAAAGCCGTCGCCATTTCCCAGATCGACGGGGCAATAAATAGCGAGGGAACCAACCAGGTGGGTCCCACAATTACGTGAAATAAATCCGCACCTGCACCCGCCGTGCGTACCCGCGTCTCTACCTGAGCCCGCCTCGCAAAACGCATCACATAAAGGGCCCGATAATTACGTTAGACCGCCGCCCGACGAAGTATTCGCAAAACACTTTGAATTCGCTCAAGTTATAAACTTAAAGTTTTGTTCGCTCACGGCGAAATCTTAGACGCGCTCAGTAAATTCAAAAACCCATAAAACCGAAACAGACACAATTAAGTAGGTAAAGTGAATTAAGATGGCTACCAACATAGGTAGGGTAAAACCGCGCTCTCTAGTCGTATCGTACTTTAACGTGAACGGCCTTAAGAAAAAGCTATCCTAAATCGCAAAATACTTGCATGATTATAGCATAGACATACTCTTAGTGCAAGAGACCTTTTTAAAACCGTCAATAGCCAATCCTAAAATCAGTGGCTATAACATAATTAGAAACTATAGGTTATCAGGACCACTGGGTGGTACACTTATATACTACAAAAGGTCACAACATATTGCACCATTAGATAATACCGACACTAACTAACTTAAAGGGGACGGCATGTCAGATCATACTTAAGCGGCCTATGGCCGGCGCTTGTACTTGTTTTCGTGTATCTTTCCCCAACTAAGAAGCTACTTAGATCCGACCTAGAGGTGCTTCTCGGCCTAGGTACATCAGTCAACATCGCAGGTGATTGCAAACATCACTACGGGAATTGCAGTACACCAAATACAAATGGCAATATATTACTGGGACCCGAGAAGCCACTAAACATAAATATAATAGCTCCCAGGACACCAACTAGATACTCAGTCTCAGGCATAGGCGCTCCTAACACTACAGACTTGCTATTAGTTAAAGACGTCTCGCTCGATGTCGTAACGATAGAGGCGCTTTGTGAATTAGATTCTAACTACTTGCCGGTCTTATTCAAACTGGGCCAAGGCACCGGTACCGTAGCGAATTGGCATTGTCTTGAACGCAAACTCAAGGCAGTGGACCCCCAAAGTTGCTGGCTTCTAAAAGAACATTGTAGAGAACATAATGAGCCACAGAATCAGTAATACAGAATTGTATAGATGTAACCATTGTGAATGGCAGTTATACACCCATATATAGATGACCTCTAATTATGTATATTTAACATTCAAACCGAATAATTTCACACCGGAAGTTTTTAAGGCATGATTAAGTATTTATGTATTATAAAATTTAAACAACTCTATAGTTTGAAAGTAAAAAGGAATAAGGTTCTATTTCAATTGTTGTCATTTTACTATTAAATGATATAAAGAACCGCGATAGTTGAACGTGTCCCTGAACCCTGTAGTGCATGCGATTATATGTTGATTTTACCTGTGTTTCAGTTAAGTTGCATTACAAAAACCTTTAAAAACTGTTTGATTTAAATGACATACTTTATAAATTCGTCACAAACGTGTGCAACCATAGAGATTTTGTGTGATAATATTTTCATGTGATGAGAGCTATAAGACAATTTCAATGCGCCCTGCGCTGCAATGAGCAGTGGTTTTAAGGCAGGCTGCCCCAGCGGCAGGTACCTGTGGGATGGCAAGAGACTGTAAACGTTTCCGTAACCCCACTTTGTAGGCACAAGTAAGTTGTAACGTGGTGTTTCTAATCAGTCAGTGATTTCGGGTTTGAGTAGAGATTACCCCTAGTATAATTATTATTAATATTAAATATAAATGATACAAAATACGGTATACAATATAATCCATCCTATGATCATTAAGTTTCTTCTTTAAGACTTCTTCTTCTTCTTTATAAGGCTATTAACATAAAAATATCTGCTTACTAACTCGCCTTTTTATAAGAGCATAGCAACGTGTGCCCAGAACATCTTTACGTTATAAATAACTGCAGTGGTTACCATAATCAAAATTTTTTCCTAATGCCAGTGTTATTTGCAATTAGCAAATTGTTAAACTAAGATAACTCAGTATACAACAAAAAAGATGTTCGGTGTTGATCTGAAGACTTTATATCCCGTAACACTAAATTGTTTGATTAAACTAAGAAATTAAAATTATAACTAGCCATTTTAATCTTCAAAGTATGTCCAGAAATGTAAGAAATCGTTACGGGAAAGCACATACTGTTTACATTTTCTTATTTAAGGGAGTTGCCACAGGAAAATTACTATAGGCATAAGTTAAATAGTCATTTATCAATGCTATATATGAATATATATCCTTAGCCTATTCTAACGTTGTAAATAAATTACAACTAATTGACATAAATCAAATAATCAATTATAGAAACTGTAACCTGACTTGTGATAGGTTTAACTTATCAAACTTTTATAAAATCAGTTAACAAAGCTGCTATATTATTGTATTATTAACACATTGGCTATAAAGTCCTCTGCTTCTCTTGAGCAGGGAAATACATGCATGTTCATGAGCAGGGCAAGTCATGCATGTTCCAAATAATTTAAATTAAATTTTTAGACAACAGAGCCTTTCTCTAGCAAATTTAATTGTAAAGATCAATGTATTAATGAGAAAACAATAAATTCACAAGACAAATTACAAAATAAAAATAAAATCAATTGTATTAGTCTGGCACATCAAAACATTCAAGAAATAGCTGGTAAGGAACTAGAAGTTGAACTTTTTTTAAACAATTGAAACATAGATATAATTTGTCTTACAGAACACTGATGAACCTTGGATGTTACCAGGTTGCTAGCCTGTTCAACAGAGAAAAAGCTATACGCGGTGGCTCAATAATATTCTTGAAAAATAGTTTAAAATATAAAAATCGTAAAGATATAGTGAGCCTCTCAGTTGAGCAGACTATTAAAATAGCCTGTGCAGAGCTCGAGCACTATATAATTGTATGTGTATACAGGCCTCACAGTGCGTTATATGAATCTTTTGAAATAATATATCGGACAAATGTTACTAAAACAATCTGAATCTAATAAAAATATAGTAATCTGTGGTGATTTTTACATAATTTTATAAGATAATACAACCACCACTATTAGATTCATATCATTGGTAAATTCATAAAACCTTTTAAACTTATTTCTTGAAGCAACAAGAATTTCTGCCTTCTCGGCAACATGTGTAGATAACATATTTACAAATTTATACCTATTAATAAATCCATCATTAATATGTTATCATCTGATCTTCGTGGACAATTAGCTTCTTTTGTCTCTGATAATAGATCTCACAAAAATATTGTGCAAAAAAAATGGTTATTCCTGTGTATAGAAAACGTATTGAATTTAAGAGTATATTTACTTCTAAAACAGTCAAATCAAAAAGATCTGTAGCTTTCAGTGAATGGGCAACAGTTGGAATACATAAGAGCAGACAAAGATTATATGAACTATATATATATATATATATATAGTGAAATGACTTACAATCACAATCAATCCTTTGTGACATATGTTAAATGTATACTCCGAAACATTCAGAAAACTGTGCTGGACAGTGAAGTTACTCTACATAAAAAACAAAATTAAAGGTACATCGGACAAAATAAAAATGACTTGGAAAATAATAACTGGTGAAACACGAAGGGCTGAAATGAGAACTTTGAAATTCGGCTAAATGTGAATAATAGTAAAATAAATTCTGATCAATATGTTGCATCCTATTTTGAAAATTTTTTAGACATTCCTGTCTCTACCACCAAATCACTCGTTTCTTCTCCAATCGTTACCGAAATTACCAAAGAATTTAAAGATAAATAGTAATTTTAGTAAAGCGATAACGATATTGTATCCCTTTTAAATCTCTGGACATTAAAAAAAGCGGGAGATCTCGGTTAAGGTGATAAATTTTATTATTATGTTATCTCACCTTGCTCGGCAGCTAATTTTAATGATTGTATTACATGTGGTAAGTTTCCTGACCTTATGAAACACAGTAAAGTAATTCCGGTATTTAAATCTGGCAGTACTACAGACCCCAATAACTTTAGACCTATTTTTATACTGCCTACGCTTAGTAATTTTTTTGGGAAAATAATTCTTAACCAATTACTAATACATTTTGATTCTCATAATATACTTAATAACAAACAGTATGGTTTTACACGGAGTCGTTCTACGACCGATGCAGGTGCCCATCTTGTTAAAACTATATTTGAGGCATGGGAGGGGTCACACGATGCTTTAGGTATCTTCTGTGACTTAACCAAAGCATTTGACTGTGTACAGCATATTACTTTGGTAAGGAAATTAAGCCACTACGGTATCAAAAATACCTTCTGACTTCGTACTTGAGCCATCGAACTCAGAGAGTTGACGTGAACGGCAAGACACCTCTCGGGGCCCAGGTAGGAATGGGGGTCCCACAGGGATCTGTTTTGGGGTCTTTTCTCTTCCTAGTCTATATTAATGACCTACCACACCAGGTTGAGAACAATAACGAGATTGTATTATTTGCTGATGACACTTCTTTAATATTTAGAATGAAACGACGTAACTTGCAAAATGACGATTTAAATAATAACCTCTCAAAAGTAAAATACTGTTCAGTGCAAATAATTTAATGTTAAACAAAAATAAAACTAAATGTATAAGACATTTAGTTTTATTTTTGACTCCTAATGTTCCTCAAGCTGGGTGTTATGTGGTTATAGATGGTGTAGCGCTAGACCTCGTAGATTCCACTGTATTTCTCGGCATCACAATACATTCTTAACTGCAATGGGACTCTCAGATTAATAGACTGGCGAGTAAACTTAGCTCAGCGGCTTATGCAGTCAAAAACATTAGACAACTAACAGATGTTGAGACAGCCTCATTGTTTAGTATATTTTAGTTATTTTCACAGTATAATGTATTATGGCATTCTACTGTGAAAACGCGGCTGATATTAATACAATTTTCATAATTCAAAAGAGAGCGATTCTAGCTGTCTATAAACTGGGCCCCAAAGAAGTGCTGAGAAAAATCTTTACAGAAATCAATGTATCAAGCACTGTTTTTTCTCAATATTTATTTGAAAATATTTATAAAGATAAAAATGATTTTGTAAATCACACACACACATAATATATATACTAGGAATAAGCATAATTATGTCCTTCCAAAAACTAGGCTTCAAAGAACTATGAAATCTTTAAAGGGACAATGTATACTCTTCTACAATAAAATCACAGAAAACGTTCAGCTTTTATGTGTAAATAAATTTAAAAAAGTTGTAAAGGAACCTTTGTGTATTAAAGGATATTACTGTTGTAATGACTACTTGACATATAACACGCCATGGTAATGCACTGTTCGCTCCAAGCTTTTTCAAAGTAGTAAAATGTGATGTATTATGTAAAAATTTTGTTAAATTTATTAAAAAAAGGGAAAAAAGTCCCGCTGAGTTTCTTACGCCGGCTTTTCACCGGTCAGAGCCTTCCATTTCTGAACCAGTGGTAGGTTATTTGACAAACAATAAGAAAGTGTAATGCTTCCATATGGAATAATGATATTTGACTTTGAGTTGACTTTGGCTTTACAATGTTTATAGATTTAGAATAGCGAATGGTATGCGTAACCCTTTCTTCGGGGAAAATTAGTTGATTTCGCATCGTTAGGCAATAAATAATGTAGCTTCACTCAGACCTTACCCACATCATAGATCATGATCAGCTGATTGTCGAAAAAACCTTAATAACTCCTTTAATTCGCACTTCCGTATTGCAACTCTCACTAAATGTATGATATAGGTGATATTTGTTATATAAAATAAGATTTTAAGCCGAGCTTAAGACGTCTTAAACCAACTTCATAATAATGAGCTGTATAAACATATACGTAAATAAATATATATGAACTACTACATGTATAGTTACAAATATTATAACTACCAAACAAGTTCAAGAGTACAGAGGTATCCAGTAGATGCCATAACTTGCCATACAAGTATCGCATCACAATCGTGATATTGACGGTCGCACTTCAGTCGACAGAAAGACGTCAAGAGGAACGTACATCAATATGTGTACCTCTGTGTTCCTTATTTAATTGTTGTTAACAAGTAGTATCAATAATAGTGTGTGTAATGTTGACAAAGTTAGAGAACAAGGTATTTTCTCCAAATTAATTGTCTAGTTGATAATATTAAGAAAATCCATAATGTTTCCCAACCAAGTTATCGTTTAAGGATATAAATCGATGAAAAACAAGATGTTTGGACAGGTTATGTGCATGAAGATTTTACTAGATTTTTCCTTATAGCCTTTGCCATATAACTGCTTGTATTGACTTACAAAGTAATTGAACAGTTTATTAAGATATTAAATTTAATATCGAAATACTAAATAACAATAAGAGCAAATTTTCTACCTGCAGTTTTATATTTGTCAATGCCATGCTCCTTGCATGGCATTGACAAATATAAAACTTTCTGAAGTGTAAGCTCAAAATTGTCTAAGAACAAAAAATATATATAAAAATAATAAAACAAATTACTAAAACGGACTGTGTACTGCTAGACATGTAACCTGTTGCTGTGCAAACAGGTTATTAATCTACACAAATATAATAGAGAAAAATTTGGGTTTTAGTGAATGCCGATTTTGAACATTCTTTCATCACTAAAACCTGTTATTAAAACTATTATTTTTAGTGACATAGGCTTCTTTTTATCATAGTAAAGTTTATTCCAAAAATCTAGAAATAACCCGGGCAGGCAATACAAGTACCTACTTTGTATTAAACTATAGCGTCAATACTAGTAGTGTTTTTAGGATTTACGATATTTATTTTTAATGAAAACTTGTTGAATTACAGGTTTAGAAGAGCAAGAACTCCATTATGATGTCATTCAATATAATAACATCGTCTTTTATTATTATTTACCTGGCACATCTATCCAATGGACAGGCACAAACTGGTAAGATAATGTTCGGTTAATAAATATTTTTCTTCTATTAGTTACTTTTTAAAATATGACTTATAATTGTGTTCTCGCTATGCCAAATGTAAAATAATATATTGAATTCCATGAGTATAAATCAAAATCTCTAAAAAACATGTCAATGAAAAACTGCTTACTTTTATTATAGTTACACTCATAACTGAATGTTGTAAGACTATATATTTGTACCGCATATCGACACCAGCAATTAATACTACGCTAACTCCAAAAATAGTTGATAGCAGTGTAATGAAATATAAATTGATTGATATTATAAACTTTGACGAAAGACGACAGATTATTACAAATAGTGATTTAAATTGCAGAAATGAAAAAACTGTTTGACTTATAAAAACTGTTTTCAACACATAGGAATACCGCGGCGTAAGAATGTATATCCAACCTTGTAGGTGTTTAGAATAATACCAATCAAGCAATAAATGCCTTTCTGACTTAAAATCAAATCTTTATTTCGTAGGCAATGGACTATAGTTTTCATTTCCATGAAATAGTGATAAATCACTACTTTTATTTAGGTAACACGAAATCGATTTCTGCCCGTCAACGATTGGTTCTAAATCGTTGACAGGTCTTTAATCAATCTGTTAAAATAAAGATGAAAGAATCCTTAGCTTGCAATAATCTCAAAATATCGCGGGCAAATTCAGGTAATAAATTCAATTTTGAAACAAAATACATAATTACTATGTGCGTAATAAACAATGTTGATACGGACAACAAATGAGGAATCTTTATGAAAACTTATGTAGACACGTAGGGAAAACTCAATGGGGAGTAAGAAATAAGTTTAACCTACATAGAGTTCATCTCAATTCCTATCCATCCATTCACCGTCCTAACCGCCTCCTTGGCCTAGTGTTATTTGGCCCTTACTTCATAAGCCGGAGGTTCAGGGTTCGAATCGCGCGGGGAAACAACTTTGGGTTATCATTGTTTTCTGGTTGGTTTGGACAATTTGGGCCGATCACCCAATTGTATAAATAGTAAGATGATCCATGCGTCAGATGGGCATGTAAAATGTCGGTCCACCTACCAACACGCATTGAACCAGCGTAGTGGGATACGGTCCAATAACCCTCTAATGGAATCGTGCATAAAGCGAGGCGTCGGTCTAACACAGGCTGATGTTAATGACATATCTATGCAATGACGAAATTAAGAAAATAACCATAATAAAAAATAATACTGAAATAGTGAGAAAACTACACCTTCTGTCCCAAATTGATGTATGTAAGATGTTGGCGAACCTTTTTTGCTATAAGTTACGTTAGTTGTTTATATTAATTACCGATCTTATTTGACTCACGTATCGTAATAAATAATATTTAAAATTGGAAATAGAATTTCGATTACAAAATTTCGATTACAAAAGATAGAAGTGGATTTTCTAATAAAAATAATAAAATAATGTATAACCAAATATTTTTGTCTACACCGCCGAATAAGACACGCATTTTATGTGGGTTTTATTTCAAACCTTCATAGTAAAATCTCCTCTAATCTCCTCTTACCTAAATCTCCACGAACCCTTAAACTCCTTCATATTGTCGAGTCGAGTTCTTTACATGTATTGCCACTTCAAGCCACGCATCATAACCTCTCTGGTGAAGATACTTGGCTCGACTTAATCCTATCATCTAATCCTTCTTTGGTGTCCTTTCACGGCCAACATTCAACCCCTGGTTTTTCTCTCCATGACTTAATTTTCCTTTCTTATATCCAAAAACCTCCTAAACCTAAACCTAAGGTACTGTACTTGCGGTCTTTCGCAAAAATTTATATTGATAAACTTTACAAGGACGCAGGTAAGGTTGAATGGGGGTCTGTAATAGAAAAGGAAAATATTGACTACAAGATCGACACTTTAAACTTACTTATCAACAATTTATACGACATACATGCACCCATTCGAAAGGTTAAAATAAAAAGAACACCTGCACCTTGGTTAACCGATGGCATCCGCATTGCTATGAGGCGCAGGAATCGTTTATTCCGGAAATTCAAATTGGAACGGACTGACGAAAATTGGGTCGCATACAAATTAACACGGAATCGGTGTAATCAGATGATACGCAATGCTAAACTCCCTATTTCAGGACAATTAATTAATTCTTCTCCTGCCGATATCTGCAAGTTTCTTGGAACTTTGGGTATCGGTAAGTCCGAACTTCAAGCCTTACTAGTTCAATTAGTTTGGATGATTTAAATCACCATTTCTCTACCTTTCCTTAAATCATTCAACATATGACACTTTTCTTTTTAAATGGGCTGACGCGACCTTTGTATTCAACCGTTTAGATTTTCTCCAGTTACTTACGTGCATCAAAAGCTATCCTTTCTATAAAATCCGATGCAGTTGGATATGATAAAATTGGGACAGATGATTGTTTCTATCCTAGATATTATTCTCCCAACGCCACCCATTTTATCAATTTTTCCTTAACCTCAGGAACATTTCCATGTTCCTGGCGTAATCTTATTCGTCCACTCCCAAAGTGTCCAACCCTCTTCTCACTAACTACGACCTATCTCTATTTTGCCCTTCCTTTCTAAGGTGCAAATTTGTGTTCATAACAACTATCTGGCTCATATTCAGTAACACAGTTAGTCCATTACAATCGGATTTGGCGCCCATGTACCACTTCTGCCCTGCTGGTGACTGGATGATATAAAAACGAGCATGGATAAACCATGGTCACAGTTCTCGCTAATTGACTTTACAAATGCCTTTAATCCAAGTTCAGGTTCTCCTTCAGTCCTCTCCATTTAAAGATTTCGAGGAAGTAGTGAATGGTTTACCTTATCTTCGAGGGCAGCAATCGGTTTGTTGATGAACCATCATCTTGCTGGTTGAACCTTAAATCTGTGTTCCTCAAGGCGGTTTCTCCCTTTTGTTTCCATATTTATTAATCATATCACCTTTGATCTTCAATGTGCGTATCATCTTTATGCCGATGACCTGCAGTTGACGCTGAAGCATTCACTAATAATTGGAATCGGCTGTTAACAAATTAAATAAGGACTTGGCCACTAAAAGCTTGGTGTGATAAGTTCGGTTTGGCTTAAATCCATCCAAATGCCAAGCAATAATTATTGGCAGTGCAGCAATCTTACGTTGGATCTTTCTGCACTCCTTGCGTACATTTTTGGGGATCATATTCCATTTAGTCACAGTGTAAAAAATCTAGGCCTCCTAATAGATAAAACCTAAATTGAACAGCCAAATAGTGGTTTGCAGAGAGTTAAGGTATCCTGCGGTGCTTGTATCGTTACAGTAGTTTTGCCCATTAAAAAGAAAGTGACGCTCTGTACAGGCCTTGATTTTTCCTATTATCGACTATGGTGTGTCTATCTTGACCTGATGCAGATCACCTCAATAAACGATCGACTTCTAAAACTTGCATTCGATTCTGTTTTAATCTTCGTAAATATGATCACGTATCTGCCAACGTTCCCAACTTCGTGGTTGCCTATTCACGCGACCGCCCTTACGAGCCCTAACCACTCTTACTTCCTTAATTCTCCAATGCCCCGTCTTACATATCTTCTAATTTTCAATACTTATGTGATGTCAGCAACAAGAATCTTCGTTCGACGAATACTCGTCTACTTCTTGCCTATTCACCGTTCTGACATCATGCACTCCTCTTTTGTCCAATCTGTCCTCCTGTGGATGCGCTACCTCTCGAAATCAAGATGGCAGAGAGTATTGTGACCTTTAAACGAAAAGTTAAAGACACCTACTTGGCAGAATATCAACGGATAAATGAAATAGTCGACATACTTTTATTATATATGTATATTTAAGTATTTATTTATTCATGTATGGTATATATGTATTATTATATTTATATATATATATATATACTATATATATTTACTTCTTGAATATATATGCATTTGTTGTATTTTATCTATAATATTCATAGTTATATATTTATAATAAAAGTCAATTTACGATGTTAATATATTTGCACCTCCCCACTTTTATCTCTGCATCACCCCAAGGTTGACTGGCAGAAAATGCCATTGGCACTAAGTCCGCCTCTGTACATTTCGTGCACAAAGATTAAATAAATAAATAAATAAATAAAATGTTCCTAGCGAATAATGATTTCGTGAATAGGCTAGCGTGATCCGGGCAAGCAATACGAATGACTGTCATATTTATGACTGCTAAAAATAAAATTGAATAGACAAATAGGTAGACCACAAAAGCAAAGTATAGATTCTATGAGAGAGAATAAATAAAAGACACGAGTATTAGGAAAAATACAGAGCAGTTAAGAAATAAAAACCTGTTGCGCCAACCCTGCATACGCAGTATTAAAGCAGGTAAAAGAAATAATACAGATACAAACACATGTAAATGTTGTTATTGTTGATGCTTCTATTAGTTGCTTTATTACATTTATTTTCTTTTTTGGTTTTGCAGGACCGAAACACGGTAAAAGTGTTATGTGCTACGTTGCTTCTTATGCCATCTATCGAGGGGAACCGGCGAAATTTGATTTGAAAGATGTCGAAGCATCTAGGTGTACGCACTTGGTATACGCTTTTGCCGTTTTAAATGGAGAGACAAATAAAATAAAGAGCGCAGGTAATAAAAAAATCTAGATTGAAAAAGCTGTGTTTTCTATAAAAAAGTAGTGTTTTTTTTTCGCCGCAAAGCGATTGTGTGCAAACATTATATCTGTATCCTTGAGACTCCCCCTGCTCTGCAGTTATCGTGACCACCGTCTTGATCAAGAATAGTAGCGCAGTCGGGAACGGGGGTCCGTGGTTTGTTGTGGCTAGCCATTAAGGCTTTGCTCTAATTGTCAGCAGATGGCTTGGTAATCGCAGATTGTGCACAATTGTGTGCACAATCTGCGATTGTGTGGCCGGTGTATTATTTTTTAAAAAGGTTTTTATCTTTTAGTCGACTTTTACGATACCCGCGAGAAGTTATGGTGGATATAAAATTGTTAAAAATGGAACTACAAACAACAAGCATTCACCCAGCATTCAAAAGTACTTTATAAATTTCAGATGCCGCGCTCGACACGGACGGTAAATTCGTAAATGGTGGCTATAGGCAGTTTGCAGGATTAAAAAAGAAATTTCCTCATTTAAAAGTTATAGTTTCTTTGGGTGGATGGAAGGACGGTTCCGTAAAGTACTCAAATATGGCAGCATCAAAATCTAACAGAACGGCTTTCATTAATAGTGCTGTAGACTTTATGAAGTTAGTACAAATTTTATATGTTTTTATAATTTGTATATATTAAACAGCGATGTTATGACAATAACATTTAATCAAATATACATATACATTATTTAACACATGTATGTTGTTCACAGGAAGTATAATTTTGACGGAATAAGCATGCACTGGAAGTGGCCTACCTTAAGAGGAGGGAAAAGTGCAGACAAGGCTAATTTCGTTACTTTATTAAAAGTGAGATATTTTAAAAATATATCAGGATGTAAATATACAGTCAGTAGTAGTTTAACATTGGGATAGAACAACCATTTCTAATTTTTATTTACCTATCAAGGTTCGTAGAAAGTCTGTTTTTTTAAAAACAAGTTACAAATATAAAAATTTGATTTGAAATTTGATGAGAGCTATTCTTTACAACGTAATCACAAAATAAATTTACGCTTACTTAATACATTTCACCGTGTTATGTGGTTTTATTTATGATATATTGTTAATAGTTTGGTCAGTCCTGTTTAAAATACATTCATAAATTCACAGTTACAAGAATATAACAATGACTTTACACTCACAGGAACTTAAAGAAGCATTCCAGCCTCTTAAATACGAAATACACGTTATCACAGCTGCATACAAATATATATTGACGAGCGCTTACGATTTTCCTCAAATTAATGAATACGTCGACTACTTTCATCTGTTGGCTTATGATTACCATGGCTCGTGGGACCGAATCGTTGGCGCAAACTCCCCAATGGTTGGCCTCAACGAGGATGACGTGTACAATGTTGTAAGTATTAAAATAAAGCTAAATAATGACCCCCGTGCTATAAATATCCAGATAGTACATCAAACATAGTTTATACTTACTGTGGAATTCAATTGATAAATGATTAATATTTAACTTATTTATACCTTGGTGTAACTATTCTACGACCAAATAGTTTAGAATTTATTTTAAGAATCTATTTTAACAAAGCTGAATGGCAGAAAAAGTTATAACCTGATTATTGGAAAATTTCGCGTGATTAGGGTAAAACGTTACAGTTACGCTTCGGACATTGGCTACATAAATTAAAAAGCCTTAATTAAGTAATTAGGAGCACAATTTTGTATACCAGGGCCAAATAGCACGTGGAATTTATTTAATCAATATAATAATAAATAATTTAGTTGTTTGGCTCAGCGGCGTTAAACGTTTACCTTTGTTTACGTCAATTCTGCTCTCTAAAATATGTATGTATAAACATATACGATTTTAAATAATCTATCGATTTTAAATAAATTATAATCAGACACCTCTGACCCTGAGTATCGGCATAACTTGTTTAGACGTAAAACGAAACGATGCTCGCGAAAATACATATGTATGCGTCTGTTGTAAATTTTTAAAATCATATATGTACCTTTTATTCATACAAATTTATCTTCGTTTTAAGCGTCTTTTAAAAATTCACTATCTTCTAAAATTATTATCGCGAAAGTTTGCATGCAATGAATTTGTTACCAAATTACGCTGAATCCTAACAAACTCGTACAACAAATAATATACAGGCTAGAATTTTAATCAAATTGAATACTTTTAGTAGACATACACGCCCGACGCGGTAGAAAACTAGTATTGAATAAAAAGCTCAAATCAAGTGCGCATTAGCAGTCGGAACATTGTATATCAGGTGTAATATCTTAAATATCTGGTTGGTCGACGATTATTATCATCATCCTATGATTCAATAGATGATGATCATAATGATGCCGATATCTGGTTGGTTGCTCTTTGGACAAGATTGACTAGACTATTGTTATTACTAAAATGTAGTTGGGTTTGAATAAAAGGGCACCGTTATTTGTAATAATAAATCATGATATGTAGAGTACTGCATTAAAGACTAGATATATCGCGCTATTAAATATTTAAGCTAGCTATCACATTTTTTTATATGTATATAGATAAATCTTATAAAAAAACATAAATCTTTTTTTTATCGATTAAGGTAGAACTAAGTCTGCCGGGTCAACTAGTCTGTTAAAAAATTGGTTGTTGTTATATTAAGGCGTACAATTTCTTTGTCTTTACAGGAATATTCTATCAAATATATGTTGTCCCACGAGTTAAGCGCAAATGAAGTGATACTCTGTCTATCTTTGATGGACGTACGTTTATACTGGAGAATCCTGATGTCGAAGAGATCGAGTTTGGTGGCACATCTACCAAACGCGAAGGTTTTGCTGGTCCCTTTACTAAAGATAAGGGCTTCATTATTTATAACGAGGTAACAATAATAAGCAAACTTATAATATTGATGCTAAATATTATACACTCGTACTCATTTCAGCCATTAAAGTAAAGAAAAATGCAACGTCTAATAGACATTTTCTCGGGGGCTAGGATACGTGCTGCTACACAAAACGCTAATGCTAATTATCTATCTAAGAAATAAATCGGAATGACTTGTAACATTAAAATAACTTTTTAAATAGTTACTGATCATTTATCGATGATTACATAGTTAAATACACGATTTAGATATCGAATATACTTAGAAAAATATTAATTATATCTTATTCCTACTAGTTTTTCTATATTAGAACTGGATATATTCATGGTAAGGATTACAAACTAGATGGTCTGAGTTTTAGTACCAAAAAAAGATCATTAAGCATCGTAATTTATCTATTAAAAAGATTTCTGCATAATTTCGTTTAACGTCAAAATAATAGCCAAACGGCAGTCTACCTTTGGAAGATTTATAGATAATCCTTATACATGTTTCAACTCTGTTTACAATTACAGATTTGCCTCGAGCTGACGAAAAATAGTGACAATTGGACCCGGCACTGGCACGATCAAGCTCAAGTTCCATATATTCGCAATAAGGAACGTGTTATAACCTACGACAATGCGCGTTCCTTCGCAATTAAAGTGAAGTATGTGGATTTTTCTTTTATTTTAGATTAAAAACATACATATTTTTATTGTTTTTGTATATTTACTAATTAAAATTAAGTGTAAGTTTATTAATGATCACGTTGCCACAGTATATAGGTAGTTTAGTTTGTATTGTGAGCTGTTCAAGAAAACTTTACACCGTTCAGGCATAGACAGGTTTAGACATTGCAAATTGCACTAACACGAAAATTTCTCTACCCTGCTTTATCTGAGATGGATATCCTCGCAGTAAACATTCAAATGTCACGTAATTTGAATCCTGTCCTCCAATTTTTTATATCTTTAGTAAGTTTTGCTTCGTGTATAATACAGTACATGGGCGGATTTAAAATACCTTTTAATTAATTTTTATCGGTGTCATATGTAATCTAGAAACGTATGAAAGTGCATGTAATACACTGACCAAACTAACCAAATTTGTATTATCAAATTTTCATTATTAGTAGCCTACATATATATTATACATACTAAAGAAATTAATAATATTTTCTTTAGAACTTCACCTATATGTGGTGGTAATTTTATCGTTACAGGAAAGTTATTGAGTATGATTTGGCTGGTGTGATGGTGTGGGCCATGGATTCGGATGATTTCAATGGTGTATGCGATCAAGAACCTGAATACGTATCCGTCTCATTCTCTGCCTTGCATCGATTCGTACAGAAGTTCAATCAAGTCACCAGGAATCCGGTGTTAAAAAGACTTTTAAAGGATGTCAATATGGAGGACGGTAAGTTTATATGTCGTTGCTGCAATGAGATTTTTATTGAACGAAGCGATGAGACTAGCAAAACGTACAGCTGAAAGTTTTTTATTTGAGTAAGCAATGCGCTCAATGCTCTGAGACTTTAGACGTTACGTCTCGTTTCACTCCCACTAATAAAGTTGGAAACGATGCCCTCCACACCGGAAAACAATCGTGTTTACAATATTCATTTGCGGCAGAAGTGTTACTCCCTCAGTTGATCCCTTGTAAAAACTATCATCATAAACAGCTTTGCAGTCCACTGCTAGACATAGGCCTTTTTTAATAAAAACAATACGGCGTCCATTAAAAGAGTTGCTCATAATTGTCACTCTGTCTTACTCCTAATATAAGGCAGTTCGGCCGTCAAGTGGGCGGTGGGGATCGTCACATCCCCAAGCCTTGCTGAAAACTATAATAATGTGAATTAATTTAGGCTTTTCTTCTCTTTAAACAGCGCAAAAGCTCGAAACGCTCACCAGTCTGTCAACAGGCGCTCAAAAAACCCATTTATGGGCAGTTAATCCTAGCCCAAAGTATCCAATGTTGCGGGCAATAGACGAATCTATATATCTAGCGTTAGAAGAGAAAATGGTAATGGTCGACATGATGGATGTAATGGCTGAAAAATCAAAAACAGAAGCAACCACAACAGCGCCTTCGACTTCAACTAACAGTCTTTTTTCAGTTGTATGTCAATTCTGTTTTATTTGATTATTAAAATATTTAAAATAGAAAAGTACAACAATTAGTCAACAATTTGTTTATATACCGTTTATTCTTAATATTATCTGACTACTATATATAGGCAAGACAGTCTTTTAAAGCATCTAATTACTTTATAATCAGTCCTCTCGTCAGTCCTTGAAAAAGTTAAGAATCGAACGATATAAATTTAAAAAAATATAAATTTTTATTTAATAAAATAACTTTTAACGGATTTTATTGCGTTTATTTACATTCTTAATTCCCGAAGTTTCGAACTCTTTCCAGTTGCCAATGCTGAAGCGGGATTGCCAGATCTTAGCTATTATATATTTTTTATTAGTCTGTACTCCGACCTATGCATAATGTAACCTTGTAAATCAAGCCGTTGTGCCAGACTTTCTCAAATGCCTTACTGACATCGAAGAAGACAGCCTCTGAGATAGGGGATTTACTTTGATGTAAGCCCTTCAAAATGAATTCCGTCGGCCTGAAACCAAAGTTCTCGTCGAGGATGAGGTTTTCAGAGAAGCAAGGTCTTTTAACCGAAGAGAATTAACCTAACCAATAGTTTACCTAAACAATTAAGTTTACTAATGAAATGATAACTCGTACCCACGTGTTATCGTCCAATTAGATTTCGAAAGATGAATAAATCTTCTGACCTAAGCATTCCATTTGAAATACGGTCTGGATCAGGTGCCGACCGGGATTTAACGCCCTTAATGTCATGTTGGACCCCTGATTTTCTAAAAGACCACCGTTTGGCCTGACTTATGGTGGTATAGCGTCGTGATGCTCTGACTTCATACGTTAAACCAATAGCCTTTTTTTATTATTGCCTACGCAGGCAGACGAGCAGTCGGGACACCTAATGAGATGGTCACCGACGCCACAGACATCGGCAACGCTGAGCGGTATCATCAACGCTCTACCTACCGCGAGACATGGGTGTTAAGTCTCGTCTACCTAGTAAATTTGTTAGCTACGGTGCCCTTCAAACCGGGACACAGCAGTGTTTTCTGACAACTGCTTTGCGGCAGAAATAGGCACCGCTGTGGTACCAGCCCAGATGGTCTCCTGAAAAAAAGGGACCTACCACTAGTAAACTTAGTTTAACGTAGCCAATAAGTTATTTGGATATGTATTATTGCAGAATTTTATTAGAAATTGTTTTTGGCAGAAAGAATAACAAACATCCATACTTATAATGTTTCGCATTTATAATATTAGTAGGAAGTACTATAGCTCACCGTTGGTAGTTTTTCTACCTACATGACACATAAAGTGTCATTTATGTATCTAAATTGTCTTAAAATATAGAAAATCAAAGCAATTTTTACATGCTTCAACCTTCGAATCAGAATATGAGAAACAAGCCAAAAGTAGACTGACTGACCAGAGTTTGCGCAAAGCGAGAAGCTTATACAATGGAAACACCAAAATACTCACAGTTTCATTTAACAGCGTATACATCATCAGCCTGTGATTGTCCACTACTGGACATAGGCCTCCCCTAATACACCCCTATTCATTAGGAGGTTTTCGTGGTGGGATATGTAGAACCATATCCCTGGTCCAATGCGGGTTGGTGGGTGCACCGACTTTTTACATGCCCATCCGACGATGATCCGCTTGGATCATCTTTTCAGACAATTGGGTGATCGGCCCAAATTGCCCTAGCCAACAGCGTATACCTTTGGAAATCCCAAAGTATATTCTTTATCGATTCTACTTTAACCTGTTTTGGTTTTCCCTGGTGGTTGTGACTTTGTTTAACATTTTTTCATTACTCATTGTGACATCCACAAAGCGCGCTTGAGTAACGAAACATCGGTACCAGCATTTTAGTGAGCGGGCAAAGGAGCCAAAAATACTACAACATATTATGACTTAAATAATTGTCATTGTAAACCTAGTAATAAAACTAGTCTTCTTTGTTTTTACTACTATTTAATTGTTTTCGCGACCTTAGAACCTGTAAATGGTACAAGTGTTACAACATATTAAATTTACAAAAACGTTTCAAAGCATTTGATAATCGAGGAATCCACGCAAAAGAGCAATTAGGGAATCCAAATAACCTTAAGTTGTTTTTTATTATGATTTATCTACATCAAACTTCATTATGGCTTTATATAACCACTAGATTATCATCATCATCATCATCATCATCAAGCTGTGTAAGTCCACTGCTGGACATAGGCCTCGCTTTCTCCATTAGGGGTTTATGTACCGTATCCCACCACGCTATGGGCCAATGCAGGTTTGATGGGTGGACCGACTTTTACGCCTATCCGACCAAGATCATCTTTCTTTTCAGGACAATTGCGTGGTGACCTTCCCAAATTGTCCTAACCAACTAGGTAACAACAAAAATTTGTTGAGTCCCGGAGGATTCATACCCACGACCTCCGGTCTAAAGCACGCCTTTTTCTACTAGGCTATGGAGCAGTTTTATAGAATATATATATATATTACTTTTACTATTACTTATTTTTCCTCCATAGAGCAATAAAAAAAATATATAGCAAAAAAGGTCGTATTTTTATAGAACCGATGGCGCCTGTTTTTAAAATATTTTTTAACCACTTGACGCTATTACATAAAAATCTAAAGAATAATTCGAAATGGCGGAATAAATAATATTATTATAATAATCAATTATCTATGTGAAATATTCGAAAAAAAAAGATATTAAAAAATATTGTTATAAACCACGAAATCAAAATTTTGTTACAGTATTTAATAGCATGTATGTAGAAGATAATTTGTAGCAAGTTCTTTTGGATAAATTTATAATTCTACGCCTGTATATTTTCTGGCAATGAAAGACATAAGTCCTCTTTTGTACCACTGTTGTTTGTTTGTGTTTGTTTTTTTAATATATTAAAAGTAAATAATATAATTTGTAAAGGTAGTAGAATCGGTTTTCATAATAGGTTCAAACAATATTTTTAAAACTGATTAAACGAAAAATTGTAGCATACATTAAAGAATTATATTACAGATTAGTGAGACTGGTTAGATCTTCCCCCTGAGGGAAAATCCAAATTTAATATTCATTCAATCTGTAAATTGCGGGTCCAAACTCCCCACAAGACAGGACTAGCCCAGTGTCATAGTGTCATAACTGCCAACATTTCGGGCACACTACGCGTAACTGCTACGCTCGGCGCCTTCTGTAAAGTACGCCGGTCAGCACAACACTCCAGAGTACCCACGACCAAAGACTCTGTCAGGCCGCCCACGTGCGAAATTGCGTAATTATCGTCATCCGGCAAGTTATAGGGTTTGCACTAGAACACCCAAATGACAAACGCGGCCATCTTCCGCGCGTTCCGTAAATTCCGCGGCCACAAGCCAATCTTGTCCCTGCACCTGCGCCGGCAGTTAGGTGCTTGGACAAATCCCGTTTTAATTAAGAAAGCCGTCGCCATTTCCCAGATCGACGGGGCAATAAATAGCGAGGGAACCAACCAGGTGGGTCCCACAATTACGTGAAATAAATCCGCACCTGCGCCCACTCCCGCCGTGCGTACCCGCGTCTCAACCTGAGCCCGCCTCGCAAAACGCATCACATAAAGGGCCCGGTAATTACGTTAGACCGCCGCCCGACTAAGTATTCGCAAAACACTTTGAATTCGCTCAAGTTATAAACTCAAAGTCTTGTTCGCTCACGGCGAAATCTTAGACGCGCTCAGTAAATTCAAAAACCCATAAAACCGAAACAGACACAATTAAGTAGGTAAAGTGAATTAAGATGGCTACCAACATAGGTAGGGTAAAACCGCGCTCTCTAGTCGTATCGTACTTTAACGTGAACGGCCTTAAGAAAAAGCTATCCTAAATCGCAAAATACTTGCATGATTATAGCATAGACATACTCTTTATGCAAGAGACCTTTTTTTAAACCGTCAATAGCCAATCCTAAAATCAGTGGCTATAACATAATTAGAAACTATAGGTTGTCAGGACCGCTGGGTGGTACACTTATATACTACAAAAGGTCACAACATATTGCACCATTAGATAATACCGACACTAACTAACTAAAAGGGGACGGCATGTCAGATCGCACTTAAGCGGCCTATGGCCGGCGCTTGTACTTGTTTTCGTGTATCTTTCCCCAACTAAGAAGCTACTTAGATCCGACCTAGAGGTGCTTCTCGGCCTAGGTACATCAGTCAACATCGCAGGTGATTGCAAACATCACTACTGGAATTGCAGTACACCAAATACAAATGGCAATATATTACTGGGACCCGAGAAGCCACTAAACATAAATATAATAGCTCCCAGGACACCAACTAGATACTCAGTCTCAGGCATAGGCGCTCCTAACACTACAGACTTGCTATTAGTTAGAGACGTCTCGCTCGATGTCGTAACGATGAGGCGCTTTGTCAGAATTAGATTCTAACTACTTGCCGGTCTTATTCAGACTGGGCCAAGGCACCGGTACCGCTAGGAATTGGCATTGTCTTGAACGCAAACTCAAGGCAGTGGACCCCTAAGTTGCTGGCTTCTAAAAGAACATTGAGAAAGACAATGACGCAGAATCAGTAATACAGAATTGTATAGATGTAACCATTGTGAATGAGTTATACACCTATATATGATGACCTCTAATTATGTATATTTAACATTCAAACCGAATAATTTCACACGGAAGTTTTAAGGCATGATTAAGTATTTATGTATTATAAAATTTAAACAACTCTATAGTTTGAAAGTAAAAGGAATAGGTTCTATTTCAATTAGTTGTCATTTTACTATTAAATGATATAAGAGAACCGCGATAGTTGAACGTGTCCCTGAACCCTGTAGTGCATCGATTATATGTTGATTTTACCTGTGTTTCAGTTAAGTTGCATTACAAAACCATTAAAACTGTTTGATTTAAATGATACTTTATAAATTCGTCACAAACGTGTGCAACCATGGAGATCTTTGTGATAATATTTTCATGTGATGAGAGCTATAAGACAATTTCAATGCGCCTCCTGCTCAATGAAACAGTGGTTTTAAGGCAGGCTGCCCCAGCACTGAGTACTTGTGGGATAGCAGAGACTGTAAACGTTTCTGTAACCCCACTTTGTAGGCACAAGTAAGTTGCAACGCGGTTTTTCTAATCAGTCAGTTATTTCGGGTATAAGCAGAGATTACCCTCGTAAAACTATCGTTAATATTTAAATATACATAATAAAAATACGGTATACAATATAATCCATCTTATGATCATTAGTTTCTTCTTTAAGACTTCTTCCTTTTTCTTCTTTATAAGGCTATTAACATAAAAATTTCTGCTTACTATCTCGCCTTTTTATTAGAGCATAGCAACGTGTGCCCAGAACATCTTCACATTATAAATAACAGCAGTTGTTACCATAATCAAAAATCTTTCCCAATGCCCGTGTTATTTGCAATTAACTAACTGTTAAAATAAGATAACTCAGTATACAACAAAAAGATGTTCCGTGTTGATCTGAAGCTTTATACCCGTAACACTAAATTGTTTGATTCAAACTTAAGAAATTAAAATTATAACTACATTTTAATCTTCAAAAGTATGTCCAGAAATGTAAGAAATCGTTACAGGAAAGCACATACTAGTTTACATTTTCTTATTTAAGGAGTTGCCACAGGAAAATTACTATAGGCATAAGTTAAATAGTCATTTATCAATGCTATATATGAATATATATCTAGCCTATTCTAACGTTGTAAATAAATTACAACTAATTGACATAAATCAAATAATCAATTATAGAAACTGTAACCTGACTTGTGATAGGTTTAACTTATCAAACTTTTTATAAAAACAGTTAACAAAGCTGCTTATGTATTGTATTATTAACACATTGGCTATAAAGTCCTCTGCTTGTCTTGAGCAGAAATACATGCATGTTCATGAGCAGAGCAAGATCATAGCATGTTCAAAATAATTTAAATTAAATTTTGAGACAACAGACCTTTCTCTTAGAATTTGAATTGGTAAAGATCAATTATTAATGAGAAAACAATAAATTCACAAGACAAATTACAAAATAAAAATAAAATCCATTGTATTAGTCGCAGCATCAAAACATTCAAGAAATAGCTGGTAAGGAACTAGAAGTTGAACTTTTTTAAACAATTGAAACATAGATAAATTTGTCTTACAGAACACTGTGAACCTTGGATGTTATCCAGGTTGCTAGCCTGTTCAACAGAGAAAAAGCTATAGCAGTGGCTCAATATATTCTTGAAAAATAGTTTAAAATATAAAAATATAGGTGAGCCTCTCAGTTGAGCAGAATATTAAAATAGCCTGTGCAGAGCTCGAGCACTATATAATTGTATGTGTATACACGCCTCACAGTGCGTTATATGAATCTTTTGTAATAATATATCAGACAAATGTTACTAAAACAATCTGAATCTAATCAAACAACCACCACTATTAGATTCATATCATTGGTAAATTCATATAATCTTTTAAACTTATTTCTTGAAGCAACAAGAATTACTGCCTTCTCGGCAACATGTATAGCCTTATGTCTTATGTATTCAAAGTTATGCTTCTAGACCTGTGTCTGTGTGAAGCTTCATCTATTACTGAGTTCGGAGGATTGCGAGATCCCTCGAACTTGGTGACCAAAACATTAAAGAAGTGGCCACACGCATTTAGGATGCATGGGTTGATTTTGAAGAAGTCGCTTAAGGATCATCGACGCTCGGTATACGGACCGAGGCGGCGACGTTCGGTCGACTGTTTAATCGATTGCCGGGGGCGGTGAGAACCGCCCTGGAATGCGGGTGTATCTCGTGTACGCGGTGTTTTGGTCTCGTCGTGCTCTTGAGCGAGGTAGACCTAAAAGTGTGTGTGTGTTATCCCTACTTGTGTGTGTAGTATCGTGTGGCGGGACCCTTGGAGAGTCCAGAATTCCTAAGCCCCTTCTTCATCTGGGTCTAAGAGTATATTACGGGACGTCGTTTCCTACTAGAGGCATCTGGGTCTGCGTGATAATTTGCAGCGCTTACCATCAGAGGGTTCTTTTGCGTTTCTATTCTTTCAATAGAATTTGATAGTATTTTTAAAACGAGCGCGTAATGTCGGCATCTTGCAATCACTGTGCAAGTCGACATTTCTTTGATAAGGCTTTGCTCCAGTAGCTCGTCGTAAAATTTATGTTGCACCACCTGTAGTTGATTTAAGTGGTGGAGGATATATGGGCAAAAGATTGGCAAGCATATGTCATTATCGCCGTATGCAAACTTTATATAATAAAAGTTTGTAATTAAGAGCATTTGCTATTTTTGTTGGTAAGATAGTAGAGACGATGCGAGACATAAGCGCTTTTCTCCTAACATCTTTGACGTGGCTTTTGAAGCTCATGTTACTGTCGAATAACACCTAAATATTTGGCTTTCTTCTCCCAGGGATCGGTTTGCCGTAAAGGTTCAATTGCTCGAGTGTTTGTCTACATCGAGCATTATGTGCGGTTTTTTGGAAAGGACGTGTGGTAGGACGAGTGAGGTCAGCTCTGACAGAAGACCGATTAAAGTATATTGCTACACTTTTTCCGGGATTCACATCAATCCTCCATTTGCGAAACCAATCGCCTAGGCTATTGATTGCACATTGGAGTTTACTGGTGATAAGGGATGGTGAGGAAGAGGAGTAATAGAGGGCGGTGTCGTCTGCGAAAAGCGCAAGGTTAACATTAGAGCTTTTAGGAATATCGCTAGTGTATAACGTGAATAACAGAGGAGAAAGAACGGAGCCTTGTGGCACGCCCGCTAGCAGAGAGCGTCTGGTTGAGAGGGTGCCTTCTACTCGATATTGAAAAGAGCGATTCGAAAGGTAGGCTTGTATGATGTGCACAAGTCTGTCAGGCACATTCAAAGAGTATAACTTGTAGAGTAAGCCGTTGTGCCAGACTTTATCGAATGCCTTCGCGACATCGAATAGAACAGCCCCCGTGTAATGGGATCTAAGGCCTGACTTTGTTTTGTTTAGGCCCGTCAGAATGTATTCTGTGAGGCGATAAACCTGGTCGGAGCAGGAGTGTTCAGGACGGAACCCGAATTGTTCGTCTGGTAGGAGGCCATTGGAGAAAACGTAATCCTTTAACCTCGACAAGATTATGCGTTCATACAATTTCCCCATGCAGTTGAGGAGACTGATTGGACGATAACTTGTTGGTTGGTTTAATAGCTTACGCGGCTTTGGTATGCCGGTAACAATGGCCTCCTTCCATTCCTCAGGAAGGAACAAGTGGCTAAGTACATTGAAAATGCTCGCTAGTAGACAAATAATCGGGCCTGGTAAAAGTTTTAATTTCTTGTTTCTAATACGGTCTGGGCCAGGTGCCGATCGGGATTTAAGACCCTTAATAATATCTTTGACCTCCTCCGGGGTCACTAGTTTCAAGCGTTCGCCCTCTGGTGGTAAGACTGCCCTACGGCCGATTTCACGGTCCACCTCCGCAAGATGAAACGTGTCGGTGTGTACGCGAGATGGCGTGCATTGTAACTCTAGTGTGTCCGCTAAGCATTCGGCTTTTTCAAAATCATCGAAGGCTAATAAGCCACCGTTAGGACGGGATAACGGCGGAATTGAATCGCGTGAACCTAACTTTAGTTTTCGGGCTAATTGCCAGTAGGCAACATGCGATGGCTCTAATTCTTCCGTTAGGTTTTGCCACGAAGTTTCGCGGTGCGTCTTAATGCGTTCTCTAACCTGAAGCTGTAAATACCTAAATAATGCTCGGTTTGTTTCGGACCGATAGCGATCGTACGCTCGTTGCGCGGCATTTTTGTCTCTTATCAGACATCGAATGTCGAAAGGCAGGCCAAAGTTCCTGTCGCCGTGACTTTCACCGTTCTTTCGGACTCTTCAATGGCCGATGAGATGTGTGACTTTATGTTGTTAATGGCATCGTTTGCCTGATCTAGGTTACAAACTACATCTGGGATGTTTTCACAATTCTGGGGGTTCATTGCCTTGAGTTTAGCCTCAAGGCGATGCCAATCTACTACGGTTTTAGTCATAGGGACCGAACCGGCGTCTTGGCCCAATTTACATAAAACCGGCCTGTGGTCAGAATCTAATTCGTGTAGTGTCTCTATTGATACGACATCGAGTGAGACACCCTTTAGAATAAATAGATCTAGGGTGCTAGGCGACCCTCTACTGTCTGATGGATATCTAGTTGGGGTCTCGGGGGCTATTATATTAATGTTGAGTACCTCCTCGAGACCCTGCAATATGTCTGTAGCCTAGTAGTATGTGTAGTACCCTGTAGTATGTGCCATTTGAGTTGTTTCTGCTGTCGTTCCAATCGCGGTGTTTGCAATTAAAATCACCAGCGAGTAATATTGATGGACCTAGGCCGAGAAGCAGCTCAAGGTCTGATTAACATAGTTTTCAGCGGCGAGAGATACACTGAGGCAAGTACAAGCGGCTTATGGCCATTAAGTGCGATCATGCACGCCGAAGCTTCTAAATTTGTGAATAATGGCACTTCTACTGATGTTATGTGCAGGATCTTTTATAATAGATTAGAGTACCGCCCATTGGGGCTAACAGCCTATCGTGTCTAAATATTGTATCCGCTTATCTTGGGATCGCGTGTTGCTGGTTTAAGATGAGTCTCTTGTACCAAAAATATGTCTATATTATAATCTTGTATGAATTTAGTGATTTCTGCCTTCTGATCTCTAAAACCGTTTGCGTTATAGCAAGAAACGACTAGTGAATGCGGTTTGGCCTACCTACGCGAGATTGCCATCTTTATTTACGGAAACCTACGGCCTTGTGTCTGTTGCGTTTATTTAATTTTTAGATTGCCCATGGCCTGTAAGAGGCGCACATGCTGTGATAGAGCGTTCATTCTTTAACATGTAAAGATAACATATTTACAAGTTTATACCTATTAATAGATCCATCATTAATATGTTATCATTTGATCTTTGTGGACAATTAGCTGCTTTTGTCTCTGATAATAGATCTCACAAAAATATTGTGCAAGAAAATGGTTATTCCTGTGTATAGAAAACGTATTAAGAAGTTTAGAAGTAGAATAAAAAATTAAATTAGTTATCTGCATTGTAATAGTAAGCCAGATATACTGTGTAGTAAATTATTTAAATTAATAACAACTGAATTTAAGAGTATATTTACTTCTAAAACAGTCAAATCAAAAAGATCTGCAGCTTTCAGTGAATGGGCAACAGTTGGAATACATAAGAGCAGACAAAGATTATATGAACTATATATATATATATATATAGTGAAATGACTTACAATCACAATCAATCCTTTGTGACATATGTTAATGTATACTCCGAAACATTTAGAAAAGTGTGCTGGACAGTGAAGTTACTCTACATAAAAAACAAAATTAAAGGTGCATCGGACGACGTGAAACACGAAGGGCTGAAACTGAGAACTTTGAAATTCGGCTAAATGTGAATAATAGTAAAATAAATTCTGATCAATATGTTGCATCCTATTTTGAAAATTTTTTTTAGACATTCCTGTCTCTACCACCAAGTCACTCGTTTCTTCTCCAACCGTTACCGAAATTACCAAAGAATTTAAAGATAAATAGTAATTTTAGTAAAGCGATAATGATATTGTATCCCTTTTAAATCTCTGGACATTAAAAAAACTGTGGATCTGCGGGAGATCTCGGTTAATGTGATAAATTTTATAATTGATGTTATCTCACCTTGCTCGGCAGCTAATTTTAATGATTGTATTACATGTGGTAAGTTTCCTGACCTTATGAAACACAGTAAAGTAATTCCGGTATTTAAATCTGGCAGTACTACAGACCCCAATAACTTTAGACCTATTTTTATACTGCCTACGCTTAGTAATTTTTTTGGGAAAATAATTCTTAACCAATTACTAATACATTTTGATTATCATAATATACAGACAACAAACAGTATGGTTTTACACGAGTCGTTCTACAACCGATGCAGGTGCCCATCTTGTTAAAACTATATTTGAGGCATGGGAGGGTCACACGATGTCTTCTGTGACTTAACCAAAGCATTTGGCTGTGTACAGCATATTACTTTGGTAAGGAAATTAAGCCACTACGGTATCAAAAATACCTTCTGACTTCGTACTTGAGCCATCGAACTCAGAGAGTTGACGTGAACGGCAAGACACCTCTCGGGGCCCAGGTAGGAATGGGGGGTCCCACAGGGATCTATTTTGGGGACTTTTCTCTTCCTAGTCTATATTAATGACCTACCACACCAGGTTGAGAACAATAACGAGATTGTATTATTTGCTGATGACACTTCTTTAATATTTAGAATAAAACGACGTAACTTGCAAAATGACGATTTAAATAATACCCTCTCAAAAGTAAAATACTGTTCAGTGCAAATAATTTAATGTTAAACATAAATAGAACTAGATAGTAAAAATTTTGTAAAATTTATTAAAAAAAGGGAAAAAAGTCCCGCTGAGTTTCTTACGCTGGCTTTTCACCGGTCAGAGCCTTCCATTTCTGAACCAGTGGTAGGTTATTTGACAAACAATAAGAAAGTGTAATGCTTCCATATGGAATAAAGATATTTGACTTTAAGTTGACTTTGGCTTTACAATGTTTATAGATTTAGAATAGAGAATGTTATGCGTAACCCTTTCTTCGGGGAAAATTAGTTGATTTCGCATCGTTAGGCAATAAATAATATAACTTCACTCAGACCTTACCCACATCACAGATCATGATCAGCTGATTGTCGAAAAAACCTAAATAACTCCTTTAATTCTCACTTCCGTATTTCAACTCTCACTAAATGTATGATATAGGAGATATTTGTTATATAAAATAAGATTTTAAGCCGAGCTTAAGACGTCTTAAACCAACTTCATAATAATGAGCTGTATAAACATATACGTAAATAAATATATATGAACTACTACATGTATAGTTACAAATATTATAACTACCAAACAAGTTCAAGAGTACAGAGGTATCCAGTAGATGCCATAACTTGCCATACAAGTATCGCATCACAATCGTGATATTGACGGTCGCACTTCAGTCGACAGAAAGACGTCAAGAGGAACGTACGTCAATATGTGTACCTCTGTGTTCCTTATTTAATTGTTGTTAACAAGTGGTATCAATAATAGTGTGTGTAATGTTGACAAAGTTAGAGAACAAGTATTTTCTCCAAATTAATTGTCTAGTTGATAATATTAAGAAAATCTTAAATGTTTCCCAACCAAGTTATCGTTTAAGGATATAAATCGATGAAAAACGAGATGTTTGAACACGTTATGTGCATGAAGATTTTACTAGATTTTCCTATAGCCCTTGCCATTTAACTGCTAGTATTGACTTACAAGTAATTGAACAGTTTATTAAGATATTAAATTTAATATCGAAATACTAAATAACAATAAGAGCAAATTTTCTACCTGCAGCTTTATTTTGTCAATGCCATGCAAGGCATGGCATTGACAAATATAAAACTTTCTGAAGTGTAAGCTCAAAATTGTCTAAGAACAAAAAATATATAAAAATAATAAAACAAATTACTAAAACTGACTGTGTACTGCTAGACATGTTACATGTTGCTATACAAACAGGTTATTAATCTACACTAATATAATAGAGAAAAATTTGGGTTTTAATCAATGCCGATTTTGAACATTCTTTCATCACTAAAACCTGTTATTAAAACTATTATTTTTAGTGACATAGGCTTCTTTTATCATAGTAAAGTTTATTCCAAAATCTAGAAATAACCGGGCAGGCAATACAAGTACCTACTTTGTATTAAACTATAGCGTCAATACTAGTAGTGTCTTTAGGATTTACGATATTTATTTTTAATGAAAACTTGTTGAATTACAGGTTTAGAAGGGCAAGAACTCCATTATGATGTCATTCAATATAATAACATCGTCTTTTATTATTATTTACCTGGACATCTATCGAATGCACAGGCACAAACTGGTAAGACAATGTTCAGTTAATAAATATTTCTCTTTTATAAGTTACTTTTTAAAATATGACTTATAATTGTGTTCTCGCTATGCCAAATGTAAAATAATATAATGAATTCCATGAGTATTAATCAAAATCGCTAAAAATACATGTCAATGAAAAACTGCTTACTTTTATTACAGTTACACTCATAACTGAATGTTGTACCGATATCGACACCAGCAATTAATACTCGCTAACTCCAAAAATAGTTGATAGCATTGTAATGAAATATAAATTGATTGATATTATAAACTTTGACGAAAGACGACAGATTATTACAAATAGTGATTTAAATTGCAGAAATGAAAAACTGTTTGACTTATAAAAACAAGTTTCCAACATATAGGAATCATATAGGATCCGGGCATGCAATGCGAATAATTGCCATATTTATGACTGCTAAAAATAAAATTCAATAGACAAATAGGTAGACCACAAAAGCAAAGTAAAGAGTCTATGAGTAAGAATAAATAAAAGAAACGAGTATAAGGAAAATACAGAGCAATTTAGGATTAAAAACGTATTGCGCCAACCCTGCATAAGCAGGGTGATTAAAAGCTGTAAAAGAAATAATACAGATACAAACACATGTATACGTAGTTATTGTTGATGCGTCTGCTTGTTGCTTTATTACATTTATTTTCTTTTTTGGTTTTGCAGGACCGAAACACGGTAAAAGTGTTATGTGCTACGTTGCTTCTTATGCCATCTATCGAGGGGAACCGGCGAAATTTGATTTGAAAGATGTCGAAGCATCTAGGTGTACGCACTTGGTATACGCTTTTGCCGTTTTAAATGGAGAGACAAATAAAATAAAGAGCGCAGGTAATAAAAAATCTAGATTGAAAAAGCTGTGTTTTCTATAAAAAAGTAGTGTTTTTTTATCGCCAAAAGCGATTGTGTGCAAACATTATATCTGTATCCTTGAGACCAACAAAATAATTCGTAGCTATTGTAGTGAGTAACTAAGTTAACTAACAGTATTAGTGACTTTAAATCAGGATACAGGTTTATGGTTTTAATATTTTAATTCATGGCAACTATAGACATAAGACCCATGGTTCATGGGTACTGTGAACAAGTTCAATTATTAAAGTCATCCAATTATCTTATATTCGTCTGCAAATGCACTGACTCGGAGGGTAACAAAAGTTGTATTTTCCAAGTTTAATTGTGTTCTATTTTATAAAGACCTTTCCCATACCAAAACTATATATGATACCAATTAAGGTATTATATATATAATTTTAATGTCAAACACAGTCATCGAAAGGGTATATAGCATACATGCCCTTTTACGCCTCAGTTACAATATTGTATGTTATTTTTGTTATAAGTATTTTACAATTTCCATATTAAACTTTATATGCATCTTCTTTTTGTATATCCCTATGTAATTATTACCTGAAAGTTATTTAAGCTGACAATCCTTAGTATAAAGTTGTTCCATCATAGAGCATCATAAACCATTTCAAATACTTTATTTTATTTTTGACCAACTATGCTGGGGTACAATAATTGCCCATTTTTTTGTATTAAGGTTTTCTATATCGTTTTTTTCACTGTAAACCTGTTTATGGTACATTTAATAAATAAAAAAGAAACAACAACGACTCATGAATAGGAGAAGAGTTCTTGTTGGTTGATCTTCACTATTTTCAATCTCCACGTTTAGTTTAAAAATAAGAGGAAGTTATTCGGTATTTTGACGTAAACTGCATTTCTATACTGATTTTATACTACTTTCTTGTGTTTACGAATACTGACATACGTCAATTAAAGATTTTCCGGATTTTATCGCGTTAAATTTGGTTTACAATTATCCCGACGTTTCAGACACTTTACAGGATCAAATCCTTAAAGTCTTTTATTAAATCATGATTGTGATTATTCATTTCTACACTAAACCTCGTCTACTCCACGGTTATCGGTTCCTTGGATGATATGGCGGCCCACTACCACTTCAGCGTGACTCAAACATAGGCCTCTCCATATCCTCCTGAGCGACTTTAAATCTAGACCAGCCTCACCGTGAGTGTCTAAGTTTTGGCACCGTTTACGCTGCAAATTATAAAACATCAAACCTTCCTGAGGATTCCTTCAACATTCTGGGCCAGGCCTATGCAATTTGTGTTTTCAGGGCATAAATCGGCTTTCCAGATACAGTCAATTATATTGTACACTTTACACCCTTACACCATAGCAGCCATTATATTGTACCCTATTGTACAGTCAATTAGAACAGTTGAACTATTATGGGATCTGGAAAGTTGTTCTCAACTTTCCAGATCCTATAATAGTTTGGAGCAACGTTGTTAGGATTCTTCGACTTCTTCAATCAGACACTAAAAGCCTAAAATCGATATTCGTAGTTAATCGTTATTACTTCCAGTATTAAACCGACGTTTTATTGATCAATAGATTACTAAAACGTCTCTGAATATTCGCTTTTGTGCATTTTAATGTAATCGATCTCATTTTAGTCATAGTATTGGGGCTCGGCCATGTCCACTTCCTATGGGCCTTTTCTTGAAGAATGAATTCATCAACAATGAATTCCTCGAAAAAGCGATGATTCAATTCAACTCTGTTCTCCCATTTTGGCATTGAAGTCCCCATGATAACTCTGAAATGGGTCTTGGTGGTAAAGTGCCCCACTTCGTCGTCTGAGTGGTGCGTAAACCTGCACAACCTTAAGGCTATAACTCTCAGTTAGCCTAATTATTAGGAACACTGACCCTGCTCGATATACTCGACACTTTTACAACGTTGCCACTGAGAACGTTGTAACGAAACCCCTGCTCTGCAGTTATCGTAACCACCGTCTTGATCAGGAATAGTAGCGCAGTCGGGAACGGGGTCCGTGGTTTGTTGTTACTATGCCATTAAGGCTTTGCTCTAATTGCCAGCAGATGGCTTGGTAATCGATATTGTGCACGTACCAGTGTCGCTGTTGCCCGCGTATTATTTTTTAAAAAGGTTTTTATCTTTTAGTCGACTTTTACGATACCCGCGAGAAGTTATGGTGGATAGAAAATTGTTAAAAATGGAACTACAAACAACAAGCATTCACCCAGCATTCAAAAGTACTTTATAAATTTCAGATGCCGCGCTCGACACAGACGGTAAATTCGTAAATGGTGGCTATAGGCAGTTTGCAGGATTAAAAAAGAAATTTCCTCATTTGAAAGTTATAGTTTCTTTGGGTGGATGGCAGGACGGTTCCGTAAAGTACTCAAATATGGCGGCATCAAAATCTAACAGAACGGCTTTCATTAATAGTGCTGTAGACTTTATGAAGTTAGTACAAATTTTATATGTTATTATAATTTGTATATATTAAACAGACTCACGATGTTATAAAATAACATTTAATTAAATAAACATATATATAATTTAACACATGTATTTGTTCTCAGGACGTATAATTTTGACGGAATAAGCATACATTGGAAGCATCCTACTTAAGAGGAGGAAAAAGTGCTGACAAGGCTAATTTCGTTACTTTATTAAAAAGTGAGATATTTTGAAAATATATCAGGATGTAAATATGATGTACTTTAGTCACTAGTAGTTTATTATTTGGATATAAAAACCATTTCTAATTTTTGACCTGTCAAGGTTCGTAGAAAGTCTGTTTTTAAAAACAAGTTACAAATATAACTAAAATTTGATGAGAACTATTCTTTACAACGTAATCACTAAATTAATTTACGCTTACTTAATCCATTCCATCGTGTTATGTGGTTTTATTTTAGATATATTGTTAATAGTTTGCCTAATCCCCTTTAAAATACATTCATAAATTCACAGTTACAAGAATATAACAATGACCTTACACTCACAGGAACTTAAAGAAGCGTTCCAGCCTCTTAAATACGAAATCAATGTCATCACAGCTGCATACAAATATGTATTGACAAGCGCTTACGCTTTTCCTCAAATGAATGAATACGTCGACTACTTTCATCTATTGGCTTATGATTACCATGGCTCATGGGATCGAGTCGTAGGCGCAAACACCCCAATAGTTGGTCTCAACGAGGATGACGTGTACAATGTTGTAAGTATTAAAATAAAGCTAATAAATAATACGGCTTTAAGTATGCTGATAGTACATCAAACATAGTTTATACTCACTATGCAATTCAATTAATAAATGATTAATATTTAACTTATTTATACTTTGATGTAACTATACTACGACCAAATAGTTAACAATTTATTTTAAGAATCTATTTTAACAAAGCTGAATGGCAGAAAAACTTATAACCTCATTATTGTAAAATTTCGCGGGATTAGGGTAAAACGTTACAGTTTCGCATCGGATATTGTCTATATAAATTAAAAAGCCTTATTTAAGTATTTAGGAGCACAATTTTGTATACCAGGGCCAAATAGAACATGGAATTTATTTAATCAATATAATAATAAATAATTTAGTTGTTTGGCTCAGCGGCGTTAAACATTTACCATTGTTTACGTCAATTCTGCTTTCTAAAATATGTATGTATAAACATATACGATTTTAAATAAATTATAATCAGACACCTCTGACCCTGAGTATCGGCATAACTTGCATTGACGTAATATGAAACAATGCTCACGAAAATTCATATGTATGCGTCTCTTATAAATTTTTAAAATCATATATGTACCTTTTATTCATACAAATTTATCTTCGTTTTAAGCGTCTCATCGCGAAAGTTTGCATGCAATGAATTTGTTACCAAATTACGCTGAATCCTAACAAACTCGTACAACAAATAATATACAGGCTAGAATTTTAATCAAATTGAAATACTTTTAGTAGACATACACGCCCGACGCGGTAGAAAACTAGTATTTAATAAAAAGCTCAAATCAAGTGCGCATTAGCAGTCGGAACATTGTATATCAGGTGTAATATCTTAAATATCTGGTTGGTCGACGATCATTATCATCATCCTATGATTCAATAGATGATGATCATAATGATGCCGATATCTGGTTGGTTGCTCTTTGGACAAGATTGACTAGACTATTGTTATTACTAAAATGTGGGTTTGAATAAAAGGGCACCATTATTTGTAATAATAAATCATGATATGTAGAGTACTACATTAAAGAATAGATATATAGCGCTATTAAATATTTACGTCTTCTCACAATGTTCATAAGAATTGGTTACCTGCTCGATTACTATAGGGTTAATACCCTGAGCTTGTAAGACAAGTCTAACAATTTATTTCAGTAAAAATAGTGGTTGATGGTAAATAATAACTGAGTTCTGGTTTGTCTTTTTTAATACTTATCATTGCTAAACATAAGTGTGTTAATAAGTAAATTCAAGTATTCACGTACTAATATCTCTTTTTAATGATTTCTTGCATAATAAGCATTGATAAAGTAAAGTTTAAAACTTGTCCAAATACACCTACATATACTTTGTGTACAATAAGGAAACCTTAGTCAACTGTATTTAAAAATCTATCTATGAGTATAAAAATCAATTCGAACACGTTAGTCTCGCTAAAACTCGAAAACGACTGAACCGATTTGGCTAATTTTGGTCTTGAATTATTCGTGGAAGTTAAGGGAAGGCTTATAAATATAAAAATTGTCGGAATTGAACGAAATAAATAATATCTTTCTACCTACATATTTGTTCTCAAGAGGTGAGAAACAAACTAAATTTCACTTAACTACTGTTAGTGTATTTACTATAGTTGCTAGCTATCACATTTTTTTATATGTATATTGATAAATCTTATAAAAAAACATAAATCTTTTTTTTATCGATTAAGGTAGAACTAAGTCTGCCGGGTGAACTAGTCTGTTAAAAAATTGGTTGTTGTTATATTAAGGCGTACAATTTCTTTGTCTTTACAGGAATATTCTATCAAATATATGTTGTCCCACGGAGTTAGCGCAAGCAAGGTGATACTCTGTCTATCTTTGTATGGACGTACGTTTATACTGGAGGATCCTGATGTCGAAGAGATCGAGTTTGGTGGCACATCTACCAAACGCGAAGGTTTTGCTGGTCCCTTTACTAAAGATAAGGGCTTCATTATTTATAACGAGGTAACAATAATAAGCAAACTTATAATATTGATGCTAAATATTATACACTCGTACTCATTTCAGCCATTAAAGTAAAGAAAAATGCAACGTCTAACATACATGTTTCAACTCTGTTTACAATTACAGATTTGCCTCGAGCTGACGAAAAATAGTGACAATTGGACCCGGCACTGGCACGATCAAGCTCAAGTTCCATATATTCGCAATAAGGAACGTGTAATAACATACGACAATGCGCGTTCCTTCGCAATTAAAGTGAAGTATGGATTTTCTTTTATTTTAGATTAAAAACATTCATATTTTTATTGTTTTTGTATATTTACTAATTAAAATTAAGTGTAAGTATATTAATGATCACGTTGCCACAGTATATAGGTAGTTTAGTTTTTATTGTCAGCTGTTCAAGAAAACTTTACACCGTTCAGGCATGAACAGGTTTATGCATTGCAGAATTGCACTAACACGAAAATTTCTCTACCCTGCTTTATTTGAGATGGATCTTAAAACCCATTACAACCATCTAGTATTATCCTCTGAGTAAACTTTCAAATGTCACCTATTCTGAATCCTGTCTTCATATTTTTTATATCTTCAGTGAGCTTGGCCTGTTGTGTAATACAGTACATGGGCGGATTTAAAATACGTTTTAATTAATTTTTTATCGGTGTCATATGTAATCTAGAAAGGTATGAACGTGCATGCTAGTACACTGACCAAACCAACCAAATTTGTATGATTAAATATACATTATTAGTAGTCTTCATATATATTATACAAACTAAACAAATTAATAATATTTTCTTTAGAACTTAACCTATATGTGGCGGGGTAAAGATTAAAGAAAATTTAATTTCATCGTTACAGGAAAGTTATTGAGTATGATTTGGCCGGTGTGATGGTGTGGGCCATGGATTCGGATGATTTCAACGGAGTATGCGATCATGAACCTGAATACGTATCCGTCTCATTCTCTGCCTTGCATCGATTCGTACAGAAGTTCAATCAACTCACCAGGAATCCGGTGTTAAAAAGACTTTTAAAGGATGTCAATATGGAGGACGGTAAGTTTATATGTCAGCTGAAAGTTTTTTATTTCAGTAAGCAACGCGCTCAATGACTTTAGACTTTAGACGTTACGTCTCGTTTCACTCCCACTAATAAAGTTGGAAACGATGCCCTCCACACCGGAAAACAATCGTGTTTATAATATTGATTTGCGGCAGAAGTGTTACTTCCTCAGTTGATCCCTTGTAAAAACTATCATTATAAATAGCTTTGCAGTCCACTGCTAGACATAGGCATTTTTTAATAAAAACAATAACGGCGTCGATTAAAAACAGTTGCTCATATTTGCCACACTGAGCAGGCAGACTGACAAATGACTAACTGCGGATCTGTCTTACTCCCAATGTAATGCAGATCCGCCATCAAGTGGACAGTGGGGTCGTCACATCCCTAGGCTATTCTAAAAACTATAATAACGTGTATTAATTTAGATATTTTCTTCTGTTTACTCAGCGCGAAAGCTCGAAACGCTCACCAGTCTGTCAACAGGCGCTCAAAAAACCCACTTATGGGCCGCTAATCCCAACCCGAAGTATCCAATGTTGCGGGCTATAGACGAATCTATATATCTAGCGTTAGAAGAGAAAATGGTAATGGTCGACATGATGGATGTAATGGCTGAAAAATCAAAAATAGAAGCAACCACAACAGAGCCTTCGACCTCAACAAACAGTCCCTTTACAGTCGTGTGTCAATTTTGTTTAATTTAACTGTTATGATATCTATTCTAGTATATAAAGTGTCGTTCACATTGTTGTTTATGTACTCATAATTTTAGCATTTATAATTGAAATTAGTTGTACAAACATACCTTAATTAATACCCAAGTAAAACATTTGTAAAGTTTAAATAAATAGTTATTAAGCGTTAATGTTACATTCTTAGATTATGATAAGTTTGTGCATGAAATGAAAACAAAGCATCCAAAAATAATTATACTAAATTTCATAATTTGTATTGCTTTTCGACTAGTCACAAAAAAAATAAAATTTTGAGAATCAACCGTTTTTTATTCAAATAATAACTAATAACCGTAAAGGACAATCAAGCATAAATGAAAATAAAACTTTTTCACATGCCCAGTTTATCTTAACAAAACTTAACTCCTAGGTTTTAAAGAATTCTTAATAAATAATCGACCAAAATTTAACGTCAATAAACCATTACGCAAATTGGAAATTTGCATTCATAAATCGTGAACCTACAAGTACCCGTTGTTATATATGGGACTCTTAAATAATATTTATTTTATGTACACCATTTCTTGACAAACATAAAACACTTTCTAATTGCTGAATATATTATGATGTCTGTTTATTTCTTTTTTTCCTAGAGGTTTTAAACAATTCAAACAGTATTTCCTTTGATTTCCTTTTATGAACTCTGAAATTCGCCACCACGTTGCTCGATTATTTGCTCTATATCCTAATTAAATTATTTTTACACTATTTATCAAAACTAAGTTGCTTACAAAAACGAAATTTCTATGAATTAAATGCTGTTGGAACATTTTTATTCACCATATAAGTGAATATTATATAGATATATAAGTTGCACGTCAGTCAATAACAGACGCTCTATCATTAGATATTGTTAAATTTTTCCTTAAAAATATATGCAAAAGTCTTTAAACGTCATATAGTACGAAGTTGCCAGCGGTTAAACGGCGTAATGTAGATTAAATAGTCGTTGTTGAACTCGCGGTGTACAATGACGTGAGTCTTCCTATCAATCATGTTTTTTGTGTTAAAGATTTGTTTTTAAATGTGCTAACTGGTTTCGTGGAATCTGTATTGAGTATTAGCGTAACGTTTTAATGTTAACATAGAAGATCATTGTGGTTTGGTTTTGAATGTTTTGGTTTTGTTTGTGTGGTTTCTATAACATTAAATGCATAATAAGCTACGATGGATCCAGTATAAAAAACTGACTCTAGGTTTTAAGAATTGACCTAAGTTCTCTACAAACTTCTTCACAAAAAACAAGTTTGTTTTATCATAAAAATTACCTTATAACGATATGTCAAACTTGTAAAAAACAAATAAGGATAAAAACATTTTAAATCGATTGTCTGCTTTTTATTCGATTTGATAAACTTAACTTATGTTTCTTTGGTATTTTTAGCTCTTAACGACGTTATATTCTCAATGTATCTAAATGTGTCTTCAAACTTTTAATACATTTAACGACAATATTTTACCTTTACTTTTTTTCTAATATATTTTCATATTCCAGGTTACATTATTAGCCTGTAAAAGTTCACTATTTTTCTTGATGGTATTATATATAACAATTAAATAACAATGGAAAAATTACTGCTGCTGCTGTTCGCCTTTATCGCTAGTATTTTAAATTGTCAAACAGCCGGTAAGTATTATATTAATATTAAATAAAATTACATTTATATTATGGTTATTAATATTGAGCAGTAATTAATTATATAAATACTGTTTTGTCAAAAAAACCTTGATCTTTAAATCCGAATCCATATTTTCGAGATTTATTACTAATGAATATGGCATTAGATAAAATAACAGTATTCATTAAAATAAACGTAATGTATTAAAATTAACCTGTTTTGTGAAGAATATATTTTATTAAAAAAAATATATTACAATTAATTACTATAGACATGATTTTTTTCTGAAGGATACCAACTGTTATTTTGTCTCTTGTAAAGTATTTAAAGTTAATGTAATTGTTAAGTTGGTTGTCTGTAAGGTTGGTTGGCCCCGCAGGATTCGAACCCACGACCTCCAGTTTCTAATGCACACGCCCTTACCACTAGGGCTACGGAGGCAGACACAATCTGTAACTAACTAAATTTACGAATAGGCAAAAGTTGCATAATCGTAGATACAAATGGGTTTCTGCAACAACATAGTCTAGGTAATTACTTTTACAACGCCTATTATCATAATCGCATACCATTCTATCTATTACTCTATTAGTCAATCCATATCGAATAGAAATAGCAACAATTTAGATAACCTATTGGGTTCATTCAGTCATAACTATAACACTTGAGTAGTTTAGTCCTAATCACGTAAACATATCTTTATTATGAATGTACCAAATAAATTGTTGCAGAGCGCATGATAAACATCATCTAGGGCTCAGATAAATAATCGGCTAAAAACTTTCTTAGATTTCTCAAATTTTATAAAATCTTGCGTTGCAATTAAACAAGTGTTTTTGATTAAACACTTGTTTAATTGCAACGCACAATTTCACTTGATTCACGAAGTCTAATTTGATGCGTCCAGACATTGATCGCAACACGCGCCACATTCATATACGTTTCATATCATTTGCCCCTGTTTATATCTAATATCCTGGGGAAGACTCGAAATTCTTATGAGGAATAATAAATAAGAACTAGTAGATCACTAGTGTTTCTCAAAACAGTACATTTTATTAATGGGATTATTAGCTATTATTAACTTGTAAACTCGTTAAACCATGGTGGTCAAAAAGTTATGCACGCTTTGAAACTAATAAGAAACATTCATCAAGCATGATTTCAAATAAAAAAGTACTAAAACTAGAGTTTAAAGGAAAGAGACTATTTAAAAGGAAGTTTTTTACACATTTATGTAAGAAAAACACCTCATTTGGGACTCCGAGCCAAACAGTCAGTTCATGTTGATTTTTCCTAATACTCACGCTCTTTTTAACTACTGTTGGCCACCACGTTAGCTATACGTTTTAAGCTTTTTCTTTTCACTTGATTGAAGCAATATTGCTCTTCACAATCACCATCACAATCAATTATCAATCCACTGCTGGACTTAGGTTTTCATTCAATGTATGCTAAGACGACCGATCCCTTTCTACTCGCTTCCAAGTTAAACAGGCTACTGGCATGGAGCCTAGCATCCCACTTTTCAGGGGTGTACTAACGCTCCGTCTTGGTCACGTCACGTCACGGACGCGTCCTCTAATTAAGATGATATTAATTATTATAATTTTCAGGACCTACTCACGGTAAGGTGGTGATGTGCTATGTAGCCACATGGTCTACTTATCGAACTTCCGGTGGAAAATTTGACCTGACAGACGTGGATCCATCGTTATGTACGCACATCATATATATGTTCGCGGGCCTTGACGAGAACCTGATGACCATAAAAAGTATAGGTACGCAATTCTGATATATAGTAATACAAAATGTTACTCTATCTTCCCCTTATCTATCCAAATATTTTAACGGAGAAAGAAAAATAGTTAAAATCTTGGTATGTAATGAATAAAACCAAAAACTGTTACACCAAGCTAAATTATTATTGACTAATAAAAGGTCCTTTTATAATTTTAAAATCCTCAGAAATTTCTATCAAAACCAACTGAAGGTATTATAAAAACTTGCCACAAAACGGCGATAACCATATTCAGATATTTTATCGATTTTGAATCCGAAATATTTGAAGTTATTACATCTTTCTCTCCAAAACAAAACATTTTTTTTTACCATTTCGTCCTTCTTCCAACGTTCTCCGTAGACCTATATAAACTTGAAGTCCATGGATAAAAAAGTTTAACCAAAAAATATAACCAACTTCAAACAGTAAATAACCACTTTGCGCAATATAAATGGATAACAACGTGTTCTCTGTAAGTAGCTGCATCACGGTTTTACGCCACTGTAATTCTCTAATATGTTTTGAATTTATTTCATTAAAATGCCATGTATGACACGTTTTATGCACATAGAGTGACGAATCTGTTAAATGCATAACCTTTTATGAACTCTCATCTTAAATGAGGTTTGAATTTTAGTTTGCAATTTTTACCAATGTTTGATATTAAAATGCTTATGGTAGATTATTTTTAAAATATAGATATATGCGCTTGTATACTTTATTATAGAACATTTAAAGAAGTATAATTAGGTAGCACATAGTTTAAATCTATCTTTTACAGTTTCGGCAGGGTTTGCAATTTAATAGTATGAGGTTGTGATTTTGACGCCGAATTTCTTTTCTTTTATTTAACGTTTACCCCGTGACTACGACGGATGGAAAGTGTTCGAAACGTCAGAAATTTATTTATGTAAAATAAACGCGATAAAATCCGTAAAAAGTCCTTTTATTTATTTATTTAATATCTATTAAATTAATTACAAAATAAAAAAAATGTATCCAAATGAAAGCTATAGGTATAAGCTTTTAAAAAAAGAATGAACCAAATCGAAGCACTTGGGGCGGAGCAACGGGGTAACATATAAATAAATTTTAAAAAAGAGTTCCGAATTGAGTTCCTCCTTCTTCTTCTTCAAAATACCCGTGAAATGACTATGCTTAGAAGGCTGTTACGACATCAAAGTAAAACTAAGTACAATGCCGTTATTTCTAAGCGGTAAATTTAGTCAATACGTGAGTAAATGAAATTCCTCAGGTACAAGTGACTAATTATTGGCTTGGATTTCGATCGGCTGGATGTATTAAAAATTAGTTGTACAAATGTCGTTACCGGCGAATTAACGATTTGCACACACTTCCAGCATCACTACTTTGTACGGCGCTAAGTTTTTCAAAATTTATTTTTTATCGTTTATAACCTAGAAAAAAGACGTACAGACTTAATAACTCACTTTAACCAAAATAGTTCTATTCACTCACGTACTGACTAAATGTACCGCTCAAAATTACGCCATTGCGCTTTTATTTAGTTATTCCATAATATATGAACAGCCTTCTAAGCATAATTCACATTTTGTCTTTTCACAAAAATTTTTTATCCATGGGCTTATAGTCTAATACAACTACTTCATCAAACATATTTATACTATGCACTTCTCATGTATAGTAGTCGTCATCTTTTTCAATTCCGTTCGCTCCATTTATATCCTTTCTTGGACAACCATCATATGCTCATCTATTCACAACTAAACATAAATCAATCAATAATACGAGTTTATTATAATGTCAAAAAACAGGATAAACGCACAATACGGATACACGTGACAATTTGTTGTTAAAATAGTCACAATAACAGGTTTGTCACTGTTGACCAAATCACAATTATGTTAATTAAGATGTTAGCAAAATTTCAACGTTTTCCTTCCTTCTATTAATTTTGGCCTTAAAAATTATTAGGCGCACATTTTTATTTAGGAATTGTTTAATATAGATGCACCATTAACATTTGTTTTATGTTATATTTAATCGTTTGATTCATGTTATATTTTATTGTCTTAAATTTATTTTAATTGTTTATTAATATGCATGCATAATAACTAAACTTAAACGTATGCCTGAGTAATGGTCACCTATTAAAATTTTTACTTATAAGTATTAGCGTGGTTCTTATATATATCGCTTTAAGGAGTCGAAAGATGATAATGATATTCGATATATCATATTAAATTATTCTAAAAAAGTTTAGAAAACGCCCTTTATAAGAAATAACTCAATGCTTTTTACACTAATACTAAGCTACGTTAGAGTAAAAATAACTTTTCTTTTACACTATTAAAAAAATCAGGCTAGAAGAAGATGTCTCTGTTGCTATAAAGTGAATCATAACAAGAAAAATCAAATAAAATATTTTATAGTTATATCTTAATTTTTCTCTTCAATTTTTATCCTTGCAGACAATGCCCTTGAAAAAGGTTATAGTAATGCAGGTTACAAAAGCCTAGCAGATCTTAAAAAAAGAAATCCACATCTAAAAACATTGCTAGCCGTTGGTGGCTGGAATGAGGGGACTGCAAAATACTCTAAGATGGCGGCCGACCATTCGCTGAGGGCGAAGTTTATAACAAGTGTTGTGGAATTTTTGCGGTAAAATATACTGGTATATTTTAAAAATTAACTGCCTCCTGCTGGGGTTGAGGCTACCTCGTAGTATATCCTTGTGCTTGTACCGGTGTTGTTGTTTACTAGTTAGTTATCTTCCTCCAAGAGTAAAGGAAGAGAGGGTTTATCTCTATTTGCACACTATAATATCACCCGCATAGGTGGCTGATATCCAATTTAGATTAGCCAGCATTGTCGTAATTCCCTCCGAACATCTATGTTTATCTATGTTATAAAAAGATACAAGTTCTTGCCTTATTAAGACCCCCTTTTCAAAACAATCCTTCTGTTAAAAAAGGTTTTGACTGCAATTTTTAATCTCAATAAGAGTTGGTAATGCAAAGTTAACAACGAAAAGATAACTCATATTTTAAGGTTATTAATAGTGGACAAAACTGACGTAATTACTAGATGAGCGTAGTAGGAAGTTCCGTATTAAGACGACGAATAAAATTACCGTGTCATTTTCTTGATTAGCTTTGTCATTAATTGTTATAAACAATCATCATCATCATCAGCCAGTGTTAATCCACCGCTGGACACAGACCTTTACTGCGCGCCTTGTCCATAACGGAGCTTTTGGACCGTATCCCACCACGCTGGTCCAATATGGGTTGGCGGGTGGACTGACTATTTACATGAACATCTTACTTTTCAGACAATTAGGTGATCAGCCTAAATTGTTCTATCCAACCAGAAAACAACACAAGGTTTCCTGCGGGATACGAACCCACGATCTTCGGTTTATAAAGCAAGGCCAAATACCGCTAGGCCACGGACGCGGTTTATTTATTTGTAACTTCAAGCGGTCTCAACAAAAAATATCTTTTTATGCTTTTTTACATTTCAATGCTAAGTTTTCAGTCTTCTTATTTCAGACTTCATCAATTCGACGGTTTAGAAATGCATTGGAAATATCCGGTCATAAGAGATGATAAACCTAGTGATAGACCAAATTTTGTTTCCCTTATAAAGGTATGTTATTTTATAGTAGAATTAGGTAATAACAAAATATTGAATACAATAATTACCAAAGTTCCAATATTTCATCATCATCATCATCATCATTATCAGCCTGTGTTAGTCCACTGCTGGACATAGGCCTCCCCTAATGCACGCCACCGCTTCCGATCTTCAGCTATTCTCATCCAGCCCACACCGGCCACTTTGCGAATGTCGTCACTCCATCTTGCCGCAGGGCGTCCTACACTACGTTTGCCGAGCCTCGGTCTCCACTCCAGAACTTTCCGACTCCAGCGGTCGTCAGTTCTGCGGCTTATATGACCGGCCCACTGCCACTTCAGCTTACTAATCCGGTGGGCTATGTCGGTGATTTTGGTTCTCTGACGGATCACATCATTTCTGATGCGGTCCTTCAGAGATACTCCGAGCATAGCCCTCTCCATAGCTCGCTGAGTGACTTTAAGATTTGGACCAGTCGAACCGTAAGTGTCCAAGTCTCGGCACCGTAGGTCAAAACGGTAGGACGCACTGATCGAAGACTTTCGATTTGAGGCTTTGTGGGATGGGTGACGAGAAAACTCGACGAAGCTTATGAAAGCTGCCCAGCCCAGCCGAATCCTTCTGTTGGCCTCCCCTCAAAGTTGTTTTACCTAGTTGGAGCGTTTGCCCTAGGTAAACGTACTCGAAACAACTTCGAGGACGTGCCATCAATTGTGATCGGTCCCGGATCAACGTGCTCGTTAAACATGACCTTGGTTTTACCCAAGTTCATCCGGAGACTGATGCGTGCAGAAGACTCAGCCAGGCTTTGCACCATTTTTTGCAGGTCCTTAGCGGTCTCAGCCATGATGACGATATCGTCCGCAAATCGCAGATGTGAGATGTACTCGCCGTTCACATTTATCCCGTGTCCTTCCCAGTTGAGCGTCCTGAACATGTCCTCTAGCGTGGCGAAGAACAATTTCGGAGACATGACGTCCCCTTGTCTCGCACCGTGGTGCAGGGGGATCGGCTCAGTCTGCCCACTTTGGACTACGACAGACATAGTGGCGGCGTTATACAGACATCTCAGCATCTCGATATATCGCCAATCAATTTGGCACCGCTGTAAGGACTCGAGGAAAGACCAGGTCTCGATGGAGTCAAAAGCTTTCTCATAGTCCACAAATGCCATGCACAGGGCTGGTTATACTCATGTGTCTTCTGTATAACCTGCCTCACTGTGTGGATGTGGTCTATGATGCTGTAACCCCTTCGAAACTCGGCCTGCTCTCGAGACTGCGCTTCGTCGAACTGTCGAGCAAGACGATTCGAGATGACCCTCGAAAACCACTTATAGACATGACTCAGGAGCGATATTGGCCGATAGTTCTTCAAAGGGTTTTATCACCTTTTTTAAGAACAATACGACCAACCCCTATGCCATGCCTCAGGAGCTCTCCCGGAGAGAAGGGCAGAGTTAAATAGACGGCGGAGTCTTTTCAGCACCGGTTTACCGGCGGCCTTCAGAAGCTCCGTCATGACTCCGTCCTCTCCCGGGGCTTTTCCATTTTGAAGTTGCTCAAGAGCCCCTCGATTTGGTCTAGGCCGATTTCTGGAAGATCCTCCGACACATGGTGGATAAGAGTGGCACGACAATCCTTCTCATCCGGCTCCGGGTGTGCTGAATGTGACGCGTATAACTGGCTGTAAAAGCTTTCAACCTCCGAGAGAACCTCTGGTTTAGAAGCGACGACTTCTCCGTTCTCTTTGGTCAACTTCGTTAGATGGCTTCTTCCAAGCTGTCGTACGAAGACTTTGGACCCCGAGTTTCGCTCAATAGCTCTCTGTATTGAGAGCGGTATTGAGTGACGGAGGTCGCGCCTTACCAGCTTGGAGATGGTCTTGTTAAGAACCCGCTGTTCTAACGAAGTGACGGTTGGATCATTTCGTCGTTTAGCCATGAGATCTAGGGTTTCTCCGAAAGTTTAGACTTTTGCCCGTACGTCGCAGACCGCAGAGTTTTGCACCCTCGTCCTGAAGAATTTCTACAACTCGTTCGAGTTTCTCGTCAACGTCCACGTCGATTGTATTTTCCAAGGCAGCAAATCGATTTTCCAGGTTGATCTGAGATGTGCCAGGATCAATGATAGGCTGGAACAGATTAGGCCGGAGCGTAGACTTCATCAATCGGGACCGTTCAAGCTTCAAATCTATATTCAGGGTGCCTCTCGAAGTCGGTGATCACTTCCGGTCTTGAACCTTGTGATCACTGAGACATCCCTGAATATGCGCTTTTGTCCGATATAATGAAGTCTATCTCCAATATTTTAATCAATAAATATAGGTAAATGTGAAAACAATTTTATATTACTTTTTTTTTAGTTTTACTGAGGTATTATCGAAATTCTTTGAATATACTCGCTGACGAATTTCATTTTAATGATTTCCGCCATTGCATGCTGTCTTTTTTTTAAATGTTTTTATTTTGGTTTACTTTATATTTATACGTAAACTTAAACAATTGTTTTATATAATGTTTTTAGGAATTGAAAGAAGCCTTTACGCCCCATTCCTTAACTCTTGCAGCGGCATTAGGTGCCACAAAATATACTTTGGACCAAGCCTATGATTTACCTGAGCTGAATCAGTATTTGGACCACTTTAATATATTGACTTATGACTACCACGGCGTCTGGGAGGGAGTCATAGGAGTCAACGCCCCATTGTATGGTATTAATGATGATGACGTTGTGAACGTTGTGAGTATTAGTTTGACTTTTATAGTAAATTTAAATTCGCTGCTAATTGAGCCAATAGATCATGAATGTGACGGAAACAAATTCATAATGTTTAATTTTAATGATGTCAGAAATTAACGCGATTTTATTGGGGAATCGCCAAATTCAATTCCACACGCGGTTTTCATTCAAATATCGAATGACGTCTAACAATATTTCCATGTCTTATATAAGTTATTTTAAAAAAATGTACATCTTTTAATCAGCATAATAGTAATATGGGTATGATATAACGTAGTATTTTGATATTATTTTAAAAAACAGCTTGGTTAAGTTATTGTGATGTTTTTTTATTCTTTCCCAGGATTACACTATCAAGTATCTTCTATCGCACGGCGTTACAGCAGGAAAGATCGTTCTGGGCCTAGCCTTTTTCGGACATGGCTATATTCTGGCGGACCCTGCAACACCGGAAATTGAGTTTGGTGTAACGCCTGTCACGACTCAACAATTCGAAGGGCCATTCACCAAAGAAATCGGCTTGGTAGGGTACAACGAGGTAATATACTAGGCTTCAATATGAACTATGTTGCAATCTTTAAATCAAGCCAAGACGACCTAATTAAACTTCAATTGCTTTAAGAAATTTAATACTTAATTTTTATAACCGTAACTTATTCTGTTACGGGATATATTTTGTATATAAATACGGATAATGTGTGTATAAATTAATTTAAACAACACTTTTTTTATTAGATTTGTAAGGAACTTAGTGAAGAATCGTCAAAATGGACTCGACACTGGCATCAAAAGACAGCTACTCCTTATCTGCGCAAAGGTGACCGCGTTATTACTTATGATAATGCAAGATCTATTGCACTCAAAGTGAAGTAAGTTAAACATATAATAATCTAAGGTACAGGCGCCGATAAAGGCCCACTTAATTTCAAAACCTTGTAAAACTTGCAGATAAATAGAGAAAAAAACCTAATGGAAGTTGTAATATATTTATTCGAAACAAGATATCTAAATAAGTAGTACAGCTTTTGGCATTTAACACAAATGTAAACACTTTTTAAAAACATGGTATTGGGCTATCTTGGGAAGATGGTCACTTAAGATGGCCCGAAAAATATTAATGAAAATATATGCATTATAAGCACTTTAACACTTTTATCATAAAACATCAAAATAAAAACACATCTTTCTCATAACATTATTCATAAAAGGTAATAAAATCAACCAAAAATTTTAATGTGGGCTATCTTAAATATATCAAAATAAAAATCAATTATAAAATAAGAACAAACTACTAAATAAAATTAAATTTAACTTGGAGATCAACTTTGAAAGTAATTTATCAAAAATAAAAATAAATTAGTTCTATTTCTTAAATATTTTTTTATGCCATTCATAGGTGGGCTATCAAAGGAATACTGAAAATTAACTTTGAGATCAATCAAAATATACTTTTAAAACAACAACTAACAAACAACTGTGTTTCGGTCTATTCCTACGCCTGTTCCTTAGTAGAAGGTTCCAAAAATAGTAAAACCAAGAAAAATTTATACCTCTAATAGTTATTTAAAAATAAAATTGCTGACCTCAAAATTACATGCTTATTCAATCTCAAGAACCACTTGAGCGATTTTGTTGAAACTTGCCCTATTTTTAAGTTGGACTATAGGTACCATTTCATGATTTAATGCAATCCAACATAGAGACCGAAACGTGCGCAGACAGAAAATACAATCATACAAACACAAAATATACTAACACTATATACTTTTTAGGGTTATTCAATAACCCTAAAAAGGCCAACTATCTTTGGAAATTATACTATGGGCCTTGATAGGAAATTACACTCGGATTGAATATAATCTTGAAAAAATACAAAAAAACGAAATAAAATAATAACACTCTTATGTAATTGGCTAATAAATAGATTAAATATGAATTTTCACAGTTTAGAGTAAAGAGTTTTGTTTTAAATTTGTTAATTTTTAAAGGATTTAGATAATGAAGGTTATAAAACGTGTATCGTCTTGATATGAACAAGCAAACTGTCACCTGTCTTCAAAATGGCGACGCGCCGTAATGAAATACACTTGCACTTTTGTATATGGTACCAGTAGAATACACCCGCAAAATTTTAAGTGTTTTGAATTATCATAGGTGTATTTTTTAAAAGTGGCTATACTGGGCCATCTTCAGGCGATACTACCTTATATAAAATTTGCCGATTCATGTGTTAACACATTCTTTAAATAACCTTTATTTTATTGATTAAGGCCATGAGACAATCATGGCGTTTACCTGACGGTAAGTGACATTTGCCCTGCCCAGAAGAAATGCAATGTAAGAGGACACAAATCCGCTCTCCGCCCTGCGACATAGGATGTTACATTTCATTTTGCGGTCGAAATAGACACCGCGGTAGTACTTCTACAAACCACCTGTGGAAGGAAGACCTACTAGATATTTTAAATATCTGCGCCTTTGTTTTATCTGTAATTCTTCCAATTAGGCCATTTACACACATTTGCTCACAATTTTATGGTTCATTTTAAATACAGAGCGCATTTAACTAGAATCATTTAGTAATAATTGTTAAAAAATATATTACATTAAAAATGGTATTGTTTTACTTCATTATTGGCATAGTGGCTACAAAACCTAGTTCTACCGCGAGAGTTTGATATTATCTGTAAAACGGACGTATGTTTAGATCTTTGTATCTATAAAATAATCATATTTTGCTACACCATTATAAATTTGTGCATTTATTACACAAACATATTAATAGTTATTAAAGTATAAGCACCCGCTTTGTTTGCAAAAAGTTTACATCGTGTATGAAATATAAAATGTGCGTCTAAAATATTTTATTCCATACATAATGTATTACGTTAAATATTTAATACACAATTAAACAAAATGTTGCCAAAAAATGTTTTTCGACAGATTAATATATAGTGATTATTATTGATATTACTCAATCCAAATTCAAAAATTCTTTATTAACTGCAAGCTCTGACAATCTCTAATGAATTATTAAGTAAAATGACTTTACTATGCATTACGACGTGTCGAACACTTTCCAGCGGCCGTGGTCAAGGGTTGACTGTGGGGTCTACGTCTAACGTCGGGAATTTAAAAATGTAAAATAAACGCGATAAAATCCGTAAAGTCATTTTATTTAATAATGCATAATATTTGCGTAAACAATAGAAATAATTATCTCTAATGAACGTTAATTCTACAAATATAACTGTCAGTATAATTATTAAAATTTCTAATTATTTATGTACTATTCAAAGTACTAAATGTCTTTCTATTTACAGAAAAGCTGTCGAATACAATCTCGGTGGTGTGGTTGCATGGTCTATAGATACTGACGATTTCAAAGGGACCTGTGAAAAAGAAACAGATTATGTATCCGTTTCGTATTCTTCCCTTCATGATTTTGCCCATAAATACAACAGAATCGCGAACAATCCTGTTCTAGAAGGTATTCTTAAGGACCGAAATCTACCAAATGGTAAGTTCTATAAATTACTCATAATAAACCTAAGGTTATATTTTACATGGGGTTCTAAATTTTAAATCCATATTATTTAAGACGAAAATATATCTTAATCTGGAGAGGATTGGATGTAATTAGTGATACTTTTTAATTAAATTATTGTAATTATTGAAAAAATTAAGTTTGGATGCTTGGATGATTAATTTTTTTAACATGAGACGTCAACAAACAACGTGTTTATTACCGATGGTTTTTTTCTGATAATATTAAATATTTTGTACAGTTATAGTCTGCTTGAAATGTCTTAATTTAAATAACTTTGTATATGCAACCATATATAAGAACAAAAAAGAGGCAAAATCATTTATTCCATAAAAGCACAATTTATACTCTCTACATTTACTATGAAAAATGACACTTAATATCAAATCGCATCTTGCAATCGGAGATACAAATATAAAGTAACCGAGAAAACGTGTAACGGAATGCATACAAGAAAAACTTTGTATTAAATGAATGGATAAAACGAACAGTATACTTCCTTGATAGTATACTTGCTTGATAGTAAGTGACATGTGCTACCTTTACGAACTTATAAGTAAAGTATACCTCGATAGAGCTTGCCAAATCATGTAATGCAAATTTTCACAAGTAATTTACAACGTCATGTGTAAACATAACTGAATATTATGTTTACACAGAGAGGTACGTTTTAGTTGACCCCTTAAGCTTCTTGTAAAAATATATACACCTATCGTATAACTTATTAATTTTTTTTTTATGTACAGCTGCCAATTTGGACAAGCAAACTTTACCGTCATCGGCGAGTCACTCAGATGTTGTGATCAAAAGTAAAAACAGAGTTTGGTTAACGGATTCTGAATCATCGAATTTCGTCCTATTGCATACTATTGATGACGTCATGCACCTAGCTCTGGAGGAAAAGACTCTATCTGACGAAATGATACGCATCCTTACTGATAAGGTCGATAATCCGGGGCAAAGCAATAACAGCAGTATATATACAATGGTTTGTTATTTCTGCTTCATTTAAATGACTTAATAAACTGAGTCCCGTTAAAGTCTGTAAGAACAAGATATGTTTTAATAATCTGTTAACGATATCCTTCGAAATTTAAATGCCGAGGGAGTACATTTGTTATTACTTATCGTTTACCAGGGCTTTTCGTAGCATACAATAAATAAAAGATCATTCTAAAAATATGTACCATTTAATAAATAAACTTTAACTACATTGTTTTTTATTAAGAGGTCTTTAAAATTCTTCTTGTAATTTACCTGCTCTTGTTATTTAAACTTGTTATTAAAAATATATTATCATTGCAAGATGCTAGTTTAAAAATCGCAAACGTTTGTCAAAATGAAGAAGTGAATTTTAATACTTTTATTTGTAGTAAGATTTTCCTTAGAAATCTTTCTTTATCTGGGTAGAGCAAAACTCCTTGCAGCTTATAATAAACGACTTTATAATATCGTACAAATATGCGCCTGTTTAAGAATGTATATGTAGTCAATTAAATAAAAATTCAACTCTATCTAATCATCTGTATTAATATATAGTTATACTTGTCTCAAAAATGTCTAATTTTTGAAACTTATTATTGTTTAATATTTCTTAGCGTTAATCAAAAGAGTTATGTGAATTACAATAACTAATTTTACATATTTATTCCCGACGTTTAAGACTCTTTCTAGCATCCATGATCACGGAATGATCATGAAAGTTATGACAAGTTTAAAATAAAACCCTGATGGTTATTTCAAAATGAGATGTGAGATATAGACATATACCATCTTAACCCGTGATCATTGGATGCTGGAAAGATTCTGAAACGTCGAGAATAAATATACAAAATTAACGCGATAAATCCGTTAAAAAGTGGATTAGGATAATAATCGCGTGAATAAAAGAAATGATTACCACCATTCACCATTTTTTTAATGTAATAGAAATAATTTTGAGTTGATTTCTTTTGACTTTACAAATGAACCATAAACTCTTATCCAATAGCATTGTTTCACTTATAAGACGTTTAGCGTCTTGATATACGGATGAATGTTGATTATTATTATAAATAATATGTTGTTTTCTGTAATTCAGGCGTGTAATGAAACTTTACTTTTAATCAATTAATGAACTTTGTTTACTACGGATTTAAGTGACGCTGCAGTTGTAAAGTATTTTTATCGTTAATAATTAAATATTGCGATGAGGCCGAGTAACGCAGAAAATAAAACTTAAGCATTTGTACGTCGAATTTACTAATGAATCAATACAATGAGTTCAATTGATTTCATTTGTGTTTTAATGCCATAGGTTTTATCTTTCGTTTAAACAATCATTTTTCGAAATTAAAAGCTAGAATACAAGAAGCACTCTTTGTTTCCACGAATATGATTTCATTCCTTACCTTAAGCGTTCACCTCGTATACTAAACTCTCAAAGTTCTTCTACTTGTATGTGATCGTCAAAACTTTTAGATGTTGTGTAAAGACGACGATTACGTCTATATATATATATATATATAGCCGCATACAATCATAATTGCATGTAAGTGTGTACGTACCGTTGTTTTTCAAGATTTGCTGCTTTATGCTTTTTTTTCCTAAATCAGGGACAATAAAGATTACTCTCACATTCTTTTGCTTCTGGCACCGATTTCACGTATCACGTCTCTATCCAATTCAACATAATTATAAATATACAATACCCATTAAAATACTAACACACCGAAGAACTATCTAGTTGTTCCTTCTGAAAAGTAAAATTTATAGTAGTATGTAGAATCTGTAGCAGATTTCACTTTTCTATATATTTTTTTACTTTACTCTTGGCTCTTAATTTGACGTCAAATTGAAAGAAACCCAAAATTAAATATTTACTCAAGACTTCTTTAAGAGAGAAGTTCCCGTTCATTTGCCTTTCTTTAAAATTAAACCAGGCTACACGGCTGAACGGAATTAAGTGAAATTCGCCATGCCGAAATCGCTATGGCACGTTAAAGATGCCTTGGCGCCTGCTTATATAAGAACCGGTTGGTTTCTCAAGGCGGCGCCATGCAAAGATTAAAATCTTCGTCAATGTCAATATCTATGACGCAGACTATCACAGCAATGTTTATTGATACGCTAAAAGCTAATATAACTAATGTGAGAGTTCAAAACTATGAGAAATATTTTATTTTTCAGGGTTAGTCTTGTAGGCCACCGCCAAAACTCTTTGTGTACTCTCAAAAGTCTTGGGGTCGATCCCAAATATCGAATAATATCCGACACAAAATTAACTACAAAAAGAAGAAAGAAGTATTGCACTCAATTCATATGTTCTTAAAACCAGTTTGAAAAGGATGCCGCAGAAACGTGGTGTTAACTCCATCGAGTTAGTGGAATGTAAAAAAATACGATTCTTGTTTGTAGCTTTGAACGTTATTGCAGTTAACAAAACCCTTTATAAAATTGCTTGCATTTGTAGAGCCTTTGCTAACGGTTAAGGTTTTGAATATTTTTATATATTCCTGCTCTACTTTTATTATTATTAATATCATCATCATCAGCCTGTGTTAGTCCACATACTTAGGTCTCCCCTAAAGCACGCCTTCTCTATTAGGGGGGTTTTGGAACGTATCACACCACGCTGGTCCAATGCGGGTTGGTATGTTGACCGACTTTTTACATGCCCATACGGCGAATGGATCATCTTACTTTTTATTCAAATAGATAGGTAATCGGCTCAAATTTTCCTAACTAACTAAGAAACAACAATGAAAATTTGTTGAGCCCCCGTAGGATTCAAACCCATGACTTCCGGTTTCTAAGCACAGCCCTTGCCACAAGGCTACGTAGGCAGCCATTATTAATATAGTCTTTTTAATTCCCCTTAGTAACTAGAAAACAATTACAGCCCTAAGTTTTTTGCCACAGGAACGAACTAAGGATGAACAGTCGTATTGTTTTATATAGACGCTCCATTTAATTATTCAAATTTCCTGATAGCACGAATGTTTTTTTTAATGAATAAGTAATAATTTTCATTTGTTTTCTAGTTAGTAAAGGATGCTAGTGCTCATTAATTATTAAATTTCCCCTAAATTAAGATAATCTATCCCTCACATAGGCATGTAAAAAGTTGATCTAAGCCTGATCACTTAATGGACTAAGAATGTAATGAAAGAACATGTCCAGCTTTCGTTTAGCGCGTGTAATTATGCGCTATTGTATATGATACGGGGCTGATATTTATCTGGCTGATCGAAATCGGTCACCGTAGACATGTGGATATTAAAATACTGCTTTGTTTTTGACCAACTTCCCAAAGTACTCCATTCGCAGAGTATGCTATTTTTTTTACATATATGTTACCTTGTTGCTCTTAGACCTTCGATTTTGTTCATTATTTTTTTAAATCCAATTTTTTTAATAATTTTGTGATAAGTAGTTTATAAGATATTTGAAAAATAAAAAAAAATTGCGGCACCAAAAATCACGACCCCGTGCGATTAAATTACAAACACTACCAAAATCGTAAAAGATAGACATAAAGTATACATTTCATGATTATACTACTTAAATAATGTCTAAAATAAAATACGCGTTAGCATATATCTATGTTTTAAGAATAACGCACAATAATTATTTTAATATAAACATTTTTAAAAATTGCAATCGGGCACATTGAAAGCTTAATTTAGATAATACAGTTTAAGTTCACATAAAGGTTATTGCATTAAAAAAAATCTTCATTCTATGTACATAAAACGTATTATGGATGACATTTTGATTAAATTCATGCCTTAAAAGTTATTAGGGATTTAAAATGCGGTGGCAGAAAACGCGACACAATTTCGTACACGCACGTTGTTACCTGCTTATATTGCGTAAAATAGTTATACGCTGTAAGAAGTCGGTCATATTTTTTGTTAAGATTGCATCATTTAAAGAAAAGAAACATTCACGTTATTTATTTTTCATAATTTTTTTATAAATTTCTTTAGGAATGTAAAGTGTGGCGCGACATTGGTGAAGTTTAACCTGACCTCTCCAAGGCCGTGAGATATAAATAAACAAAACTTAAAAAATTACTGTGTGAACTTATCTGTAGTTGAATAAATATGTGGCTTTAAGTGAACAATGCAGAGGAACCATCCAGAAATGGTAATTTTTGAAGAGGACTACCTCCCATAAAATAATTGTGACCTTGACTTTCTAAACTGTCTATTATATATATTTGACAATAAAATATTCGTATAATAAAATATATCGCAAGTGGCTGCGAATCATATAAAGTTATCATGCATTGGCTTACACATTTGTGCATGCATAGTTGTAACTCCTTAAAATAGGTTAAGGTATAAATTAAAAAAAAAAAGAAAAAAATAACTAACGACAACTTTCCAGTCAGTAAGCTGTCAGCTAAATTTAAGGGTAAGGGACCACCCATAAATTACCTCTAATATAATGGAGGGAGTTATCGAAATGTGAGCTGAGCTTTTTGGATTTGAATAGCTGTGACAAGGAGGGAGGAGACTTCAAAAATCACGAAATTCGTGTGACGTAATTTATGGATGGCCCCTAATGGCACTCTTTATCACAAAGATAGTAACTCGAATAATCAATATAAGGAGGTAAGCTGTCTTTTCAGAACATGTTCGTTTTGATCCATGCGACCATGAAATTATGATAAAGTAGATGTAATTAAGATGTTGTTTTTCTGTTTATAAATATTTTCTATCTATTTTAATTCCTACTTTAAAATTAAAAAAAAAACTACAAAAAGCATCTAAAATAAACTTATTAATGTTATTATATTAATAAACAGCACTTTAATATTTTTTCTTTATCCAAAACTTTGCAATATTGTTTTTTTTTATCTACCGTTGAATTAAAAGTCTTTATTTAAGCATAACATAAAAATGTGACTAAACAAATAGGTATCTATTCAGTCGACCGCTCGGTTACATCTCTAAACGAATGATCATTACATTTTCCACTATAATTTCCGATACGCGTAGATATGTACGTTAAGGTGAAATATCGCAGCCGTTTAACTAGAGCTATAATAATCGTGACAGTGAATTGATGTGAAACCAGCCTAACCACGACTGGTTTTGAGAAATCCAGTGACAGTCAAGCGCTGGTCGTCGTTGTAGACTGACGGGCACAAACAAACACCAGAACTTATCATATAAACATAAATTCAATTTGCTAAATAAACGCTCGAGATAAATAAACAAAGAACGAATCGGCGGTAAAAGATAACCTACAAATATTTATTATAAGTGGGATGAGTAATAATTATTTTTTAATCTAAATATAATAGCATGATTTGTTACTTGCGAGTTTTGCTAAGTGAAAGTGTTTCTAGATCTAAAAGTGAAAGGTGCTGATCTTGTCAACGAGTAAGTATACTGTAGTGTGATCCTAAAAAGCCTGTTTTGATTGCACGAATCGGGTTGGGTTCAGAGAAATGTATGAAGATGGCAAAGTCGACCTAGTTATACCTAATTTCGCAACTCTCCTAATTAAACTTGAAATTGTACTTATTTTTATTTAGATGCAAAATGTGAGAATTTTTATTAAACAATCAAATTTGGTTAAAACTCATAACATAAGATGGGTAGAGTCAGTAATTGTCAACATCTATTGAAACAATTTTGCTGATAAAAATACCGATATCTAAATTAGTGTATTTTCAATTGAACATTTTTTGTCGTAAAACAAAATTTTTTTCATATAATAAACATATTGTTTATTATATTTGTAAGGGTTTTTTACAAACATTTACCTTTATATTGCCAATTTATTGCAAAAATATTTCTTTCTGTGAAAACTGCCCCGTATACATTAAAATGTGACTTTATAATTTTCATTGTACTAAAATTAAATTTTTATTTGCAATTTGCTTAATTAATGAAAAAAAATGTTTGTACATAATCCAAGCAATTAAAAAAATACATTGCCTTTAGTCTTCACCTTTTGATATATTTAAAAGTTGCATTCATAGTAAATAATCGTCAAATTTTATTTACACAATGTAGATTTATGACCTTTTAATCACCTACTAGTCAGACTTCAATTCGTTTTATGTTAAATAGCTTACTAATTAGATATTTTTAAGCTTCATGATAAAGACGACGAGATGATATGATACGAATAAAAATATGGAAAAGCATTAAAACCTTCGTATTAACTTAAAAATAGTTAAAATACGACATTTAACTTTTACTTTTATATTTAAAAACATTATAATTATTTTTTTCAACCATTCATTTTACTGATATATGACAATATTGCGATAATTTTTGAATAAAAACTACCCTATTTAAAGAAACGAAATGACTTAAAATTGTTTACTTCTTTTATTAACTTTCTTATAAATGCTTATCGCTGCACAGTTTAGGTTTTAAACATAATTTAGGTTTGCGTCTTTCGAACATAATAACTATAACAAAATAATACAAAAATGTTATTCTATTCTGATAAGCTGAAGGTAATCATTATGACTTGAAAAGAGATAGCTATTCCTAGAGCTAAGGACCGTCTTGGAATGTATCATCACAGTGCTTGTTTCTACCGTAAATAAGTAGTATAAAGAAGCTATTGTTAACGAAAACTTTAGCTGTTAGAACGGCTAGTCCTTCAAAAAGCCTTAACATCCTTTGTAAAGCGAACGTGAGTTGTCTTACGTTGTTTTTATGAAGCTTTTTTAACATTTTTCATCCCTTTTATTTTTGCGTAACGTTTTATTTTTTCTGCGTAGTATAATATAATAATATATGCATTCTGCTTTAAACAGTCCTTCTCTAAAGATGGATGCAAGGTCCTTTTGCGACAAGTGCGCCACATTATATTTTCAATGTTGAACTATAATATCTTGTATCCATATCATTATAATATTGTTTTAACATCGAAATATTGCATTCAGTACCTGTGTAAGACCACAAAATTTTAATTTGAAATTCTCCTGATATACTTTTACACAAGTCATTGGTACCGAGCATACCGAAACTCTTACTTTATCCCTGGCAAAATTATATTCCTTCTTTGATCTGCCTGTACGTTATTTTCAAATTTTTTGAACTAATGAACGAACCGTTGAGTTATGAGCAACTTTCCGTATAAAATGTCTTTTGTAGACTTTATATTTAAACCGAAGTTTTTTTTCATGGTAAAGATTGGGTTTTAAGCTAATGGTAACTCTCAGTACTATAGTAAACATAAACACACTTAATATCTGTAAAATATTCTATATTCTTACAATTAAAAAAACTTATTATTTACTCATATTTAAGAAAAAATCTATATCATCCACTTTCAAATTCCCTGTTGTTACAAATACGCGAGAATTGATGCGAAAATTCAGGGCATACGAGACTTTTTCAAGCCCTTGTGTTTAACGTTTAAAGTATAACCCAATTGTGTCACTTTTTTCAATTGTTTAGACAGTATACCCCTTTCGAAAACTTAAGTCTTCAAACAATTGTTATTGTTCTACCGGACTGTTCTCACTTTCACTCATACAACTGAAATACAAATTTATGCATCGCTTATCGTTGTTACAAACAGCTTTTGTTTCTTCAAAGGTAATTTATAAACTTGATTTGTTTTTTCGTTTATTTGCACAAATCTCAAAATATTTGTTTGATTTTTGTCTATTTTTCGACACAAGCTTTAGGAGAGAAAAATGTTTGAAAATCGTTTTTATGTTTATAGTGCGAAAAAAATGTGACATAATTCTAGTAATAGTTATTTAAGAAAGTTTGTTACATATCCGAAGTAATTTACGTAAGAATTGAATTCATTCATTGTTACTAGTTGCTAAAATTTGCGGAATAATTAGCTATCATTAATTAGGCTATACGCTGTGCCGAGATTTTCGTTCCTAATTCGAAAACCTTAGACATTATAGAGATACACAAGAAAGTATTATATATATGTAAACGCATAAACGAAACCAAAGCCATTTCACATTAATGTAGATATGAGATTAGATAGAGTTTTAAATGTAGTCAAATTAATTATGTAATCACTATGGCCCTAGGCAAAAAAATACTGCGTTTAACAAAACCAATTCAACATCTTTAATATTAGCATAGATATAAAAGACGTTTTCGCTTTGTCTCTAAAATAATTACACCTGAGATATCGTTTTATTACGAGCATTGTAATTTACTCTTACTGACGCCACTCTATCATCAAACAGTAATAGCCTGTACCCAGGCGGCTATAAAGGCTTCGGCACCTGCGATGCAACAATTAGCAAGGGAAAGCTGTATACGCGCCACCGCACTACTGGGCCGCGATGTTCTTTTTAATAGTACACATTTTTTAACATCAAACGAACCAATCAATTTGAATATTTAAAAAAAATCAGCTTTGATAATATTTCCACGTCATATTAAGATAAAAATATTCGAGTGTTATTAATATTTTTCATAGCAGTGTCGTTGATGTTATTATGTTTAATATTCGTAATCCTTTATAAAAATAAAAAAAACTATATATGATTAATGTAAATATAAAGAAAAATACGTAGTGACTAATATAGCCTGTCCAAAGTAGAAACAAACTTTTTTAATTACTAGCAAGGTGTAATGATACTTTTAAACAGATATTTTTTTGTTTTTCCATGTTTTTTTGTTCATAACTATGAATGTTATTATTTTTTCTCTCTGCCTTTTACACCTTAAACGTTCCAGAAAGTTCAATTTTTTACCTTTTTAGGTATAACCAAAAAAATATTTATCATAAATATTTTTTTGGTTATACCTTTAAGGCTCTTTGGCAAAAGCTAACCATAAATAAATCATAATTTATATTTAGTAAGGGATATTTCGTCTAGTTTTGACAGATTGGATTCGGAATTTCTGTAAAGAAAGTAAGACACAGTAACAAAGCCGCGTCGTTTGTATGATGGTGTCCCCAATTGATTTACATCTTTGATGTAAATCAATCTCAGGGACTCAAATATATTAATCAATAATAACGCGAGGTTTATGATGCCACCTTGTTGCCATGGATTAATTATTTGATATAAATTCTAAATCAAATTTGGCAAAATTATGGATACGTGTTTTACAACAGTTCTAAATTTTTTATACATGACTTTAGCCTCTACCACAAAAGTGTGGGTTTCATTCCCATAAGGGAAAAATATTGTCGGTAAACATAATGTTTTTCTTACGTCTGGGTCTATAGTATATGTAATTATTTACAAAAAAAATAAAAACTGCGTATATATTAGATGTGTAGTTTTCATAGTACAAGTCTATCTCAGCTTGGGACTAGATGATGTCGTGTTATGCGTCTAGAACTGTTATTATTTCTGTTACAGAGTGAATTCTAACTACAACACGTAACACACCAACCTACGATATGTCCGAACAATTAGTTGCCCTGAAAGCGCCATGTCAAGGGTGAAGAAATCTACAAGCGTACCATGGAGCTTCAACAAGTATTGCGGCATCACTAAATTGTATAGAGATATTCGATACAGAGAAACGAAGTTCGTTAATAAATGGCGGAAAAGGAGATCGACAAAATGGCGACTAAGCAGCAAAGTTCTTATACCACTAATGATCTTGAATGTCACTGGACAAGCTGGTGCAGTAGAAGGTAATCTGATTTTTTGCTTCAAATCTCTGTACTCAAAAAAAAAGAATACGAATGACTGATGTATGTACAGCCAAAATATTTTCTTATTACTTACTGCAGATATGTAAATAAGACGACTATGTTAGTTAATTTTGTTTAATAGTTAAGGTTATTGGTGCTTAGACTTTTGATAAGAAATTGTCTTTATTTTTTAAGGAATAGAACAAAAGTTATAAAAAAAGTGAAATTACGTTTATTTTTCACTTGAGAACAAATATATAGGTACAAAGATACAATTTAATTAGTTCAATTTGTTCATCATTTTTATATTTTTTTATCTCTTAAAACTTCCTTGGCTTCCACAAATAATTCTAAACTAAAATTAGCCAAATCGAATCAACTGTTCTTGAGTTTTAGTGAGACTAACAAACAGCAATTGGTTTTATATATATAGATAGATAATTCATACATCTAAATGTGAAATATAATACATTGTTCTCTTTCTACATCAGGTCTCACAAGCCGCGTGCTAGCGTCCTTCTTAGGATACCCTACAACATGTAACGTGGGTACAGAAGTGAAACCCTGCACTCTGTCATTTAGCTGTTGGTTACGAGGTGGCACCAGACTGAGAGGTTGCGGTAGTGGCTGGCTCCTCTCCTGTTGTGGACCTCCGGAACCAACCAGGAACGCAGATGGCTTCGATAATGCGTAAGTCCGACGTGAGAATCTCTTTCCATTAACCCCTGACGCAAGAAGACGGGTGTTATAAGCTAGCCGTGCTTAAAACTTCTGACAGATTAGTAATTTCAACTTTAATTTACGAGCTGGTGCTCTTAGACATGCCAGACGAAAATTGGAAATAAAAAGGTCTGTGTCTTATACCATTATATATACCATTTAGCATTTTAATTTTATACGTCTGAGACTAATAAAACATGGACAACTGATGTAAAATTGTATGCATGTTTTATTAAATTCTTAATGATTACCATTAAGCCCGAGTAAATAAACATTAATTATTTTGCAAACATATATTAATTTTAAGTTCCGATCAATGGCTTGTCAAACCTTATTTCTATTCCTACCAGTGGGTAATTACTTAGTGATTGATAGATAGGCGAATTCCAATAGTACAAATGTTTCGCTTTAGCGTAAGTATTTATTATTTAGTGGATATAAAACTCAATTTCATATTCTATAACCCAATGCGCTAGTCGTCTTTTATGAGATGACTTGCATATTCTTGCCTTATATATTACGTAATTATGTAATCAAGGTAGGTGAACATAAAAAAACGACATGAGCAAATTTTTAAATGAAAGCGAAATTTGAGTCATTTAATGCGGTAACACTAATTAAAAACAAAATTTATTTACCGCGCATACTTTTATAATATAATTAATTCATATTTAAATATGCACATCAAATTTCACTTAAATATTAACTTGCGGAAATTTAACTATATACATATTTAAACATAGGACTAAATTATTGTACCTATTCTTATTATTTTAATACGTTTGCACGTTTTGACATTTATTTTATTAATTATTAATTTAATAGTCTTTTATTAGAGGTTGTTCCTTAAAATAAATATTTTATGTATAATTTTCTAACGTGTTTATCATTTTTACAGCATATCATCATCTGAATGGAAGTACAAAGTGGTACCACCAAAGTTGCGCCAGGTTCCGCAACGAAACGTGGTACCACCCAATGTTTTCAGAAGACGAGCTGACGATGACCCATCTCAGGTAAGAATAATTTTGAATAAAAGTGAATTAGAGTCGCCACTGGGTACTAAATAAGATTTCATAAAAATGTTTATGCTATTTTATTTTACTTTTAATGACACACAATTTGCAGTCATATCATAATCATAGACGTTATCCATGTTTTATCAAAAGTGGTAAGCAGAAAAAGGTTTTTAAAAAGGATTCGGGCATTCGGAAAATACGATGTCCCAATATCATAGCGTTTCGTTTAATAAGCCGTAGTGATGGAGTAATTAATTAAAAGTTGGTCCATAAATAAAAACGTAAAACACCATTACGTTATCATGGTTTGCAATTTTCAGTACCATTTTACTTTAGGTGCAACTTCAGTACTGACAAAGTTGACTTCTCATTAATTAAGGCTAAACTAGGAGCAGTTCACCGGATTTTCAGAAGTGCTCCCCAACTTTGCCTATCCTAAATGCCTGAGTCCAATTTAGTACAGTACAGATTAAATACAAAGAATCCATTTAGGAAACTATCACCGTAAGGCTGTTATTAAAAATAAAGATGATTTTTTCTAACTTCCAGGTGGAGTGTGGATTGCCATCCACGCGAATTCTACAAAAGAGAATAATAGGTGGCAGAGAAGCAAGATTCGCTGAGTTTCCCTGGCAGGCCCATGTCAGAATTTCCGAATTTCAATGCGGCGGGGTCCTTGGTATGAATTTAAAAATATACATATAATAAGAGGAGACCCGAACTTCTATTGCGAGTAAAGTTTTTATTACCTATTTTACCTAGTTGTAACCTGCAAGGAAGAAATATACCTTATTGTGAATCACAGAATCTTATGGATGCAGAATAATCGTAATAAGTCAGTATATTGGTATATATATCTATTATATAGATACATACTTGAAAAGGCAACGAACCATAATAGAGTATAAACAGCCTTAACGATCTTATCTTTTAAATGATTTTTTTAACGTTATGAGTAGTGGGTAAAGGGATATATATTGGTGATAGAAGTAATTTGGTGATATTTTTTAAAACAGTTTTGTATGACCGCGTTAGCGAATTGCTACAAGTGTAAACGGTATAAAACCTTTTCACCTGCTCGGTAATTTGTCTCAGGGTTTGGCGAAAAGCAATTCGCTAACGCGGTCATACAAAAGTGTTTTAAAAACTATCACCAAATTACTTATATCACCAATATATCTCCCTTTACCCTATATATCAATTTATTGAATATTTATTTCCAGGCTAATTTTTTATAATTTTGAATTAATGGCCTCCTTTACTTATTTTTTACACCTCCACCGCTTACGTATAACTGTTTCGGCGACCATAGCGGTGACTAATCCATTCCCGTTTAATAAAAGGAGGCTAAAGTTGTTTTCGAAGTGAATCATTTATTCAGTAGTGAATCATCACATTCTCGACCGAAAATGTAGGTTTGATCAATACAAGTGTCGACCAGACCGACTTTCACGCTTTTTACTGACAGAAAAGTAGCAACAAAATTATTAAAAACATTTGGTATTAGTGACAAACAAAACAGCACCATTGTATAAAGACCATGATTATATTTTAAAAGATTGTTTTTGCAAAATTTGTTTATGATTTTTTCATTTCATGAAATAAAATTTTGCAAAGTAATCCGTCCAGATTTACCTAAATAAAAGTTTTTACAATTAGCGTCTGTCATCTGACCTCTATTACCGATAAGGTTTTGTTATTAGGTATTTGTTATTAGACATACATGTTATAATGATTGCTGTTGGTAGTTTTGACAACCGGGACCGACTTTTACATGCTCATCTGAAGCGTGGATCATCATAGTTTCCGAAAATCAGGTGATTGGCCCATTTTGACGTTGCTAAAAAAAAATTGACAAAACAAAATTGTTTCTGCGCAGAATTTAAACCCACGACCACCCGTTTGTACAGCAAGGGCCATCACCACTAGGGCACCAACGCGAGTATTTATTCTGTACGAGGGTTCTATTTTATGGGTTCGTGTATTTCATAGCTTATATACCTGTATCCATTTCAGTATCGAGGTGGTTTGTGGCAACCGCGGCGCACTGCGTTTCACGAGCGAGGCCACGTGACATCGCTGTCTGGCTAGGGGCCCTAGACACCACAGCAGGGGCCCACACCGCTCGTAAATTGGGGTATAACCAAATAAGTGAAATAATTAAAGGCTAAGTTCCATTTTGTTTTCGTGTCCATCAATTATATTCAGTAGTTATTGATATATTCTTACCGAACATGTTTTACCTAGCAACATACTGATTGAAATTAAATCAGAATTTTCGCAATATTGTTCTCCGAGATAAAAGAAATATTAAAAGTTTATTAATCATTTTAAGTCTGTTGTATGTGTCTAACTCACTTACTGAATGACTTACCTTTAACTTAGTCAGTTTAGTCAGTGTAGAATAAAAAAAACATACAGCGCGCATCTACCATACTTAATGCAGCCATGAATGCAAATAATTACTTTAAAATTGCCGATGTCTGTATCAGTAATTTTAAGATGTATAAGACTTAAAGGAAAATATGAAGAATGTTTGTTAGCTTACTATTTTTTACCAAATTATATTTCTGTACTAAATCCACAGGGTCGTCCAAAAATCCTACATCCGTTGTTCCAATTTCGGATAACGCAGCCGGATCGCTACGATATCGCTCTTCTCAAGCTATCCAGGCCGATAACGTACACGGGTCACATCCTGCCTATATGCTTGCCAGATCTTGACCTGGAATTACGTGGAAAATCAGGAGTCATCGCTGGCTGGGGAAAAACTGACACCAGCAATGGCCACACGGGCACAAACTTACTGAGATCAGCAACAGTTCCTATATTAAGTAAATCGCCTTTTGTTACAAAACTTTAATAAAAGTAACTTCTGATTTTTCATTCGAAAATAATATTTACCAGCAAAAAATTATGTGTATTCCTGTTCGCTGAAATTTAAAAAGAATCATCTTAGTCTTGAAGAAAGTTTTCAAATATTTTTTTAATTGGGTCACACGTAGGTATTATTATTATAAAAATAGTTTTGATCCTAATTGTAATGGTTACTAACTTCAGTGATTACGACTACAATTTATTCTTTAATATGTTGCTTACGGTGAATACTACTATAGTTGCAATGCATAAAATGTCATTATATGTCTGCTGCTATCGACATTTGACTATATTATTAGATATGTAAATATGTATCAACTGCCTCCGTATCCTAATGGGATGGGCATGTGCTTTAGAAACTAGAGATCGTGGGTTCGAATCGTGCGTGGACTCAACGAGCTGGTTCCTAATTGGTCCCCGAGTGTCTGTAAAGTAAGATGATACATGAGTCGGCTGGGCATGTAAAAAATCAGTCCTGAGTCTGACCTCGTTCCGGTCGTGTCGGTTCTCCGTCCCATCGGACTATGAGAATATGAAGGAAGAGGGTTAGTTGCGCGTACATTTGTGCACTATAATATGTCCTGCGTAGTTGGCTGATCTCTAATATGGATCGGCCGCCATAGTAGGATTTGACTAGGAGGACATTATTACTAATTCATGATATCTCTTAAGTTAATAAAATTGTAATATATAAGATTTAATTTCGAGCAAATTTTAGCTTAGCCTCGAAACTTAAGCTGGCAGAAAGATTGTCATTTTGATTTTAACCGTCTCTGCGATTACAATTTATTTATTTAACTTACGAAAGTATTAATAATGATTAGCAACGTCAAATTTGATTTTGCTTAGAAATAAAAAAAAATATAAGAAAATTTTATAAGCATGACGTTGTTTTTTTTTTTACAATATTTGCAAAAAGATATCTATCTACTTTCTATATCTTTATTATTCCAGAGGTGCAGTAATGTCGCTCGTATCCTCACACAGATCCTAAATTAAAATCATAAAGTAACTTATGATAAATAAACTTGTCTTCTTTAGGTACCGATCAATGTATCAACTGGCACCAAAGTAAACAGATATCTGTGGAAATACATTCGGAAATGATCTGCGCTGGACATTCGGATGGGCATCAAGACGCATGTTTAGGTAAGCTAACAATCCTTTTCAAATGTTGATGTTATAGTAAATAAATGTCGTACAAGTCAAAATCATTTACTTGTAACGATATCACAATATTACGCAACGCATTGTTAATACCGATATTCAAATCACGAATCTAATTTGCAATAAGCGTCTTGATTTGATGGTTTCGGATTTAAATTTTTTAAGTTAAAATAACGACATTTTAAGCATTACTGACGGAAAAAATTACCTAATTTATTCGTTCCATAGATTGACACGTTTTTTACTGCATATTTTAAGTTCTTTAAGACGATACATTGATATTAAACATAATTGGTAAACAACAACATTACATGCACTCCTGGATAACGAAAACCTTCTTCCCAGGTGATTCAGGCGGGCCCTTGATAGTTATGGATAGCGGACGATACTACCTGGTCGGCATCACCTCTGCTGGTTTTGGTTGCGGCGTAGACCATCAGCCAGGCATTTACCACAACGTTAAAGTCACAGCAAACTGGATTAGGGGTGTGATAACACCTTCGATCAACTACATCGACTTCTAGAAACTACTAACTCTACAATGGTAGAGCACGCAACAGAGATAATCTTTTTAACTAACGTCTATAATCTTTTTTTTTTTAAACTCCTTAAATAATCTTACACTTTTTGAATACGTTTAAACCTTTATTAAAATGTTGAACAAGGTAAAAAATTGCAATAAAATGTAAAAAATAGTTGATTTTGTAAAACACTTTGTTTCCAAAAATTTTATTTTTATCTACAGATGTATTATATGTATCTACTGAGAAAATATTAGTGACTACATTAGGTCTAAAATTTATGGGCTGGAAAATTTGACAACCTGTTGTGATCGTTCTCCAGAAAGTTAAATTCATATTTACTTTAGTAATCAACCAAACATGTTTGTGCTGAAATTTATTAAAAAAATAATAAGTTAAACAAATTGTTAGTATATGCGATGAATCAGATTATAATTGTGATATTATTTTTGTTGTATCTAAAATCAGACAGAGAAGCAATAATTTTGTTTGCAAAACTATATATTTATCATAATTTTATTAGGAGGTCTTATATTTCACATTGCACTACAAAATTGTTATTTGTTAAAACTATTTTCAACGGTATTTAAACATAACTGAATTCATAATAATCAAGAAACGATTATGAAGAAATGTACTTACTAACTACATTTTTATTTACGAATTAAACATGAATAAACAACAACGTATAATAAATTAGTATGAAATTAATTATTCTGATAGTTTACAGTGCCTTAACAAGAAACCGTTTTAATTACGCATGTTTTTTATTCATAATTTAATCGTTGTATTAAATTACATCTACTCGTAATAAAAATATTAAGCCACGCTATTATATTAATATATTTATTTGTAATAAATTATTTAAATTTCATAAGCGAAAGTTACATCTATTTATTTTGATAAAATTATACTATAAGATTTAAGTTCCAATGTTAATCGTAATCAACAGTATTTTAGTCTATATGAATATCCAAAATATATTCTGATTTTACTTAGATATAGGCCGATTTAATTTATAAAGAATTAATAGTATACATCAAGTTCATGTCCTAATAACATACATATCCACATATAGTAAGTAATCTATTTCGAATCTAAAGTTGAGGTGTCGATGTATGTATGCTATAACACGCTATTTTAGTGCCTTTTTAACTTTTTATTTAACCATTGTCCTTTGATTACAGCTCTTTAAAAAAAAGGAAAAAAGATCATGTTCTATTAGTCTATGCTTTTAATAAATAAACTTGCCATTATTTTTTCCTTGTAGGTACTAAGTTGCTAACTTGATCTCTTCGATTTTAATTGTTTGTGTTTTTTTATTGTGATTATCAATATTTTTATCGTGCAAATGTTCAAAAATAAATACATAAAAAAACAATTTGTGTTCTATTATTACAAAAATACTCAATGAGTTGACATTGCTATTTTATTTAATTTCGGGTAAAATATTGAGTCACAGTAAAGCTCCGCGTGTCTCACTTTGAAACAGGAAAAATCACTTTCAATATGAAATGAACGTTAGTCTTCAAGTTACAAACCAGTTATTAAAGAATCAAAAGGGAATTAAAGCCCTAAGCTCGTATGCTATGATTCAATTTACATTGACAGCTACTTCCAAGCCACAAGTCAACCTTCTGATTACCTGTCAATTGAATCTAAACGTTATTGCTCACAGATAATGTTTATATTAGAACGTGTCTACATTAATGGTATCCAAGCGAAACGCGCTACAAATGTCAAGTAAGCACAGTCGAGTAGAATGTCGCGGAGGGGCGACGTCGATTTCTAAAATCATTTGTTTTTTTTTATTTACTGCTCAGTAAAGCATAGTCTATGTAAAACGGACAAAGGTTTCTTCTAATATGGTGTACTCTTTGTGGATATTTTGTTTGATGGCAATGGCCGCGGTGTCGGAGGGTCACAGCACGGGCGGTAAGTGAAAGGTTTTTGTTATACAATAACGGTCATATACATATCAACCGTCGTAAACAATTTCGCGTGAGTCGACCTCCGAAATCGGCAAATCGTCTATTATGTGCAGGACAATGCACTTATTTAAAAAAGAGAAAGCGTAGAAAGTTTTGCAGTACACGCGCGAAGTTGAGAAGAATGAATTTAGCAATAGATCATTGCCTTTAAAAAACAGTAGGTTATTTAAATTTGTGTGTCTAAAAGATTCCGATAGGTGTTTGTGTTTAATAAGTTACCACACCAACTGTGACCATAGTTGATTTTCACCCTTTTATTAATGGTTTCGCTCGCTGAGAAAATGTAAAGTCAAATTATTACTTAATATTACAATATAACAGTCCAACAGCGATTTGATAATTCATTCAGAATGATAAATATGCATGAGCGGCTCAATATCTTTCTGTAGATACATTCCTGAACGTAATTTTCTACCAAAAAACAACTACAAAAGAACATAGATTAATCGTGGCCTTCAAATGACTAACTAATAAGTACTATAAAAATAATTCTAAATGAATACGTAAAAAGCTTTAATATTAATAAAAGTTAATATATAGCATATTAACTTGACCAAATCAGCTGTAGTTGAATAACTTTATTTTATAAATACCCATAGCGTTGATGCAACATAATTTAATAAATCAATTTCCTTAAATCTTATCGTCAAATATAAAAAGCCGGTTAAAATTTCCATAAACAATTTTTGACTGTCAGGATTTTCTAATAACTTATCAGATGGATAAGATGACGATGTGTGAATTTGAAAATTTTGCAGTCTTAAACTATTTGAAAATCACATTATCGTTGAGAACATAATTACTCGCGTATGTATAACCAGATAAGTATATTTGTCAACGAGTAGCATAGTGGACGCCTACAGAATTTTTATAAAGTGCCTTAATAGCTATCTAAATATATATTCATCAATATATTATCAACGAAAGCCGCTTATTTTTTTGTGACAAAAAATAATGAAACACAATAGAAAATACACAGCATGTGTATTAAACATTTTTTAAGTGAAATTTTTAACAAGAAGATAGACATTGTTTGCAGTTATCATACCTGTACATCTCAATTTGGTGTTAATCACTAAGGCAGAAAATTAGGGTTTTTTTGTTAAGTAAGTATTCATGATCACGAGTATTGGCAACTTTTACCGTATTTTGTGGTTAAAGTGATTAGAAGCCTATAGTCAAAACACTTAAATTAGATTTTTTCGAAATAAGGCCCATTCCTAATTAACATTTAATTATAAACGCGTTATAATTATCATAATTAGGTTTTTAGTATAACAGTCGTAACTTATATCATAAATAATTAAGTATTGTGTAATGAGCCGTTAGATAACGGCATTAAACGATAAAATATTTGTTTAAAATAAAGTTAAATAAACAGCCAAGGGATATTGCAATTTCTTAAAGAAGATAGTAAATTTAAAATTTACGCCACAAATTTTCAAGCCACAAAATGTATATCAAAGATTATATTATTTTCCGATGGATTTCTTTCTTACACTGCTGTTTAAGACATTAAAAAAAGATAGGTCCTTCATGGCATTTGTACCAAAATACTTCGTAGAATAATTAACTGATATGAAAGAATTGAAATTAACTTAAAGCTATTACAACGCTAAATTGGCTATTTATAGCAAATTTATTGGCAACAATGCTACGACCAAATCGTAAAAATTTCCACAACGACGCAACTAGTAGGCAATTCGTTTTGAGTCAAAAAATTCTCTAACTAAAATAGTATTAAGTTTTTTATTACATGTAATACATCAATAGCAGTTAAAATATGTCAAGTATACCATAAAGTATTTACTTTTAAACACATTCCTATCCTATTATACAGATACAAACGTACTAGTTAAATATTTTAAACTCTATAACGAACATGTTAGTCGTTACACATATATTTAAACAAGCTTCCTAAATTATGGCGTAGTCAATAGTGAGAGTTTCATACACAATGTTGATACTCACGCTATCGCATCAAGGACATTATAATTGTGACTCACCGATGGACACCGAAACCACTTCCGAAAAAACATGTTTACCAAAAGTAGGGGACTTTAATTAACATGAAATAAAACAGGCACAGAGCAGATGTTTTGAATGAGGGGTTCAAATATCCTTGGCCAGTAACAATTATGTAGTTAAAGTGAAAAAAACATTATTCAACATAAAATAAAATTTTAGATCAAAGGACCTTGTTTTGATGTCATCATTGTCAACACACGACCGTTGTGTCTTGTGCTGGTTAAATAATCATTTAAAATTAAATTCTTGTTCCTAACGTTTACGCAACACTAAAAGATGTTTTCCATGACTTGATAACATATTAGGATGTATAAAAGTCCGTCTTATCGTTTAAGGTAAATAAAACAAGAATTTTTAATTTTGTTTACGCCAGAATCGACTTAGTAACGGTCAGCTGATATATACCATAGTTTTGTGAGGAATGGGATTTAATTTTAGCTTTCTAACCAAGTATGAAATGACTACAACAACATAAAATGTTTCTTGCATGAAAAAGGAGACTTTAAGTCACGTAAACAGCCTAATTTAATTTAATAACGAACTATCGATAGACAAAAATTAGACTGATATTTTTATAGCATATTTTGTGTCTAATTTTATATTCAAAATAAACATTTGAATCAATCTGATATTCGGACAATCAAATTTGTAATAACTCATGATTTTACTATTAATCATGTCATAACATGATTATTTTATCTTTGAGTAAACTGAATTTTATTCAAATAACATAGGTTAACAAATAAATCTCGAGGTGAACTAGTTTTAAGTTGTTCAACGACAATAAGGTTTTTGTGTGTAGGATTCTTCACCTTGTATTCTGAACCAAAAACATTAAAGATCTAAACTTATTTCATACAAACAAACTCTGTATGTCTTTTTTATGTTTCACGTATTTAAAATAGTGCTAATTTCAAAATGACATAAATATTGTTGTATGAAAGAATTTTATAATTTATAAAATTAAATAATTTGTTAACATTCTTAAACAATTATTCGCTTGTGTAATCAACTGTATATATTATATATTTTTTTTTTTTTAACGAGAGGAAAATAAAATAACGATTATTTTTAAACAGTGTGTTCTATCGGATATTGCTAGTAGCAGTTTTGTGAGATATTGAAAAATTTTATGTGGCAATTAACTTGATAATTTATAATCTTACATAAACAATGGATTAAAATGTTAACAACATTTAACATTCTATCTCAGTAATTATTCGACTTTGTATATTTACTTGCTTTAGATACCGGATGTCGTGGGTACGAACCCTGCGGGGACTCAACAAATTTCATTGTTATTTCCTAGTTGTTTAGGGCAATTTGGGTCGATAACCCAATTGTCTGAAAAGAAAGATGATCCATTCGTCGGACGGGCATGTAAAAATTCGGTCCACCCATCAACCCGCAATGGACCAGCGTGGTGGGATACGGTCCGAAAACCCCCCCAATGGAGAGGGCGTGCATTAGGGGAGGCCTATGTCCAGCAGTAGACTAACACAAGGCTGATGATGATGACATTGACTAATCTTAATTTTCTTATATGGTATGTTACTGAATTGTTAGAGAAATCGTCAGACTTTTGTCGTAAGATTTTAATGACAGTTATTTCACGCTCGTGATCTCTTTACACTTAGCGGTTTGAGAAAATTGTTTACGCGCGCAATTACTATGGCACTACCCTTGATACTTAATAGTGACACACTTTCGAGATGCCGAACGCTTTCTTTGTAAACTAATATACGTTTCATGAAATTATATATGTGTGGTAACATAACATGTATGTAAGGTATCGTATGCACTCATATCATTAGCCCGAAAGAGGTATTATACATATATATACATATAATACAATCTTCGTCCTTTAAAAAAGAGCTATTCGGGCAATCTGTTGTTACCTGGGCTCGAAAGAATCACTCAGAGAGTCGTTTACTTAAATTAGCATAATTACCGTTATTTCTCAATATATTTTTGAAAATTTAATATACGTGTAAAAAAGCATAAAAGTTTTTAAGGCATTGTAATGGACGTCATATAAAAACTAGGAACAAGCATATACTAATTCTTCCAGCAACTACACTGCGAAGAATATTTAAATCTTTTATGGGCCAATGTATTCGCTTTCACAACAAAACCCCTATTTAAAAACAGTTTTTAATAAACGTTTGTGTGTTAAAGGATATTACGATGTGAATGAGTTTTTAAATGATAACACACTCTGGTAATATAATGCTCGCTCTAATAATATGATACCTTTTCGCTTGTAATTGTTGGTTTATTGTTTCGATTTGTTGTAAAAGATGACAAACAAAGAGTCCCGCTGAGTATCTTTTGCCGGTTCTTCTTGGGTTAGAGACGTCCTTTTCCGAACCGGTGGTAGACTTTTGACTATTAATAAGTGAATGTATCGCTCCTATGTTGAATAAAGATATTTAAATTTGAATTCGAATATAGATAATCCAGAGAAAACATTTTTAATAGAATAGTAGTAGCATTAAAGCGTAGTATTTAAGCATTGTTAGTAATATAATTATGCGGTGTTCAATCTATATTATTTTAAGCATTTTAATTAGAAAAGGCGAGCAGAAATAATACCAGATGATAAGTACTTATCTTTAGATCTGCTGGATATCCTTTGCTACCTTACCCATCGTTTAAGCCACAATTCAAACCAACTCGTCGCAGCCTTCTAGCTTCAAAGTATTTTTAGTTCAAATTAAAAATACTGAAGTTAAGCTAAATTATACTTAAAATAAATGTTAACAAAGTGTTGTTATTTGTCGACTGTCATTCAGTTATTAGCTCCTGCGTGACCATTCATGAATAAGACCGCTAGATATATAACTTTATTTCTTTGCGATAGGTGTAGCTATAGTTTTCCGTTCACCGTTAAATCGTTTTCACTTGCTAGTAGATCTATTTAAAATATCTCTTATGTTTATCTAATCCACTTTTACGAGTTTTTGCGCGATTCTTTATAATTTTTTTTTTTTCTTTTTTTGTGACTGATGGTCACAGTTGGCCACGGGGCCTTTACTGTTCCGCCGGGTTTGGAGGTGGCGTGCACTTAGTGTGTGCACAGCCTAAACCTCATTTTGTGATTTAACACTTTAACTTAAGATGTGTGGGGGTGGGGTGGGAACAACACATCTTTTTAATATCTTAATATTGAACATTCGAAAAAGTACTTAAGTTATTAAGTTTCTTTTACGTTTTTACATAGTAAATAAAAAAATAATTTTCTGTTATGTTTATTATAATTTTGAAGAGCATGTTTTAAAAAAATATTTAATATTTTTCAGGTCCAATGCACGGGAAAGTAGTAGTCTGTTATATAGGCACTTGGGCCACCTATAGACCGGGCGATGGACAATTCGACCTAGTGCATTTAGAGCCTTCACTGTGCACTCACATTGTGTATGCGTTTGCTGGTCTCGACGAGAAAACGATGGGAATTAAGAGTCTTGGTGAGCTATTTCTAAATTATCTTTTATTACATTTATAATTGTACAATATAACAATTGTTGCATATTTTTCTAACCTGTTTGTTAATCGTTACGTGTTAGAATTATTTTTAATTTAATTAAAAAAAACTAATATTGTCTGTCTGTGTGCGGTCTTCATACTCTAAAATAACGTGCTATCAGTAAAAAGTAATCAAAATCAAATCAGCATTAGCCATATAATACTGATTTATGCTTGTCTGGTAAGTTTAGTTGCAATGTATAAAGAAGGGCTGTTTAAAATAGTTTGTATGCAACAGTATTTCAGTATTAAATTTAATTGTTTAATTTAATCTCGTGTCAGTATGATATGTATTCACAAGTGAAAAGTAAATTATTTTCACTCATATAATTTCTATAATACCAGCTTTACTTACTAGATGATGTTATCTTATTCGTCCAGAAATATTATCAATATATATTGTTAAAGATTTTCTTATTACTTTTTTTAATTTAAAAATGTGCCTACCTTTCAGACTCGTGGCACGATTTGGAAAAGAAAAATGGAAGCGATGGGTACAAAGGTCTCGTGGCTTTAAAGAACAGGTATCCTCATTTAAAAGTCACCATCGCTATCGGCGGCTGGAATGAGGGGTCCAGTAAATTCTCCACGATGGCAGAAACCCCGGAGAGCAGAGCGAAATTCATAAACAGTGTTCTTATCTTCTTAGAGTGAGTTTTTTAATGTTAACAAAATTTTAAAGTTAATATGTGTTTTTGGTCATGAGTTAGGTTTTAAATCATCATCACCGTCAGCCTGTGTTCCACTAGTGTCCTGTGTTCACTGCTGAACATAGGCCTCTCTTAATGCTCCTAGTGGTTCTTTATTAGGACCGTTTGCCACCACGCTGGTACAATGCGGGTTGGTAGGTGGACCGACTTTTTACATGCTTTATCGTCGTATGGGTCATCTTACTTTTTAGGCAATTAGGAAATCGGCCCAAATTAAGAATATATAATATTGAATATACTTTTTAACAACTCTATTTTTTAAGATACTTATTTTGAATTCTTATTTTCTATTTTGAAGTTTTGGCTTTGATTTGAGAATTTTATGTAAGTAATATTACAGTTTATACAAATTCGACGGTTTGGACTTGGATTGGGAATATCCAGCGAAAAGAGACGGCAGACCGATTGACAAAGCCAACTTCGTATCACTTGTAAAGGTATGACCTTATTGCTCTGGTGTAATTATCTGGTGTATCCAAAATTGCTCACAAACGCCTAATAAAATGTAAAGAAAATTTAAAGGGACTGGTCGTGCATTTGGCGAAAAGTATCTTTAATCATTCTCAAATTAGGATAAAATTGGAAATCAAGTACTAAATATTCGTATATTTTATTATTAGCTTTCAATTAGTCCTTATCTAAAGAATAATTTTATAGCTGAAATTACATACTGCTTAGTAATAAAAATTTAGCTTAAACACATATGTGATTGATGTGTATTTCAAAGTCGGGTTATTAAACGATATAGAATTTAGCTACGCTATTCTTTACTAGAGCTCCATTACTCAATAAACCTAGTTTATTCTAAATTTAATTATAACATAAATGTTTCTTGTTATAGGAATTAAAGGAAGCCTTCGAGCCTAAAGGGTATCTGCTGACAGCGGCCCTTGGGGCTGGAAAGGAAACTATGGAAGCCGCTTACGATCTGCACAAGTTAAGCCGTTACTTGGACTTTATACACATGATGTGCTACGACTACCACGGCACTTGGGACGGCGTTGTTGGTGCCAACGCGCCTTTGAAAGGCACCAGTGACGAGGACGTGTTAAGTGTGGTACGATATATTTATATTTGCATGAAGTTTTATACAGAAAAGAACAAAGGCTTTAAGGTAAAAAAGTTGTACCCTTTGTTGTACAGAGAAATAACTATAAAAGGCTCATTATGCCTTTAATCCATTAGGAATATATTAATATATCTGCCTATATTTCTGCCTAAAAAGCATTAAAATTTACTTTATTAACTTACTGAGCTGTTAGCAAAAAACATCTTTGTGACATCAGAATAATATGCTTTACTAGTGTATTTTGTTTTAAAAATCGCTAGAGTATAACAAAATAAAGTTTGAAGGGCATCGTAGCCAGCGTGTTTACTGGGTAAACGAGACGTAAAATCCCATGTCTCAAGGCATCGTGTTCATGATACCGTGGGTATTGGCGATTACCATGGGCATCGGTGACGACTTTACATTTTTTTACATTACTGCTCGTCTGCCTTCTTATGCAGTTAAAAACAAACTCTCAAATAGGCTAAGTAATGCGCGCAAAGAGCCTAATTAAAGGCAGTCCTAGCAATTACGCTTTATTGTAAGGCGATAGAAGAAGGCGATTTGAATATGAAATGTACTGCATAGACGTAAAGTAGTAGTGCATCCTAATAAATGCTTAGCTCATTTACCAAATAAATGTTGCAGCAAAATCATCTTAAAACTTGAACATTGACCCCCTTTACTTAACACGTGAAAAAATAATCTTTTTTTTTCTTAACAGGAGTTCACAATAAAGTATTTGCTTTCAAATGGGGTCAGTCCTTACAAAATGGTCCTCGGTTTACCTTTGTACGGACGAAATTTCATTCTTCTCAATGACGATACGACAGACATTGAATTTGGCCGCACCCCTGCCGAACAAACAGGTTTTAAGGGACCCTATACAAGAGAAGCTGGATTTATGGGTTACAATGAGGTAAGCTATAAATGTGCATCTTTTTAAACTACTTGTATTTCTTTTTAAACAAAATGTAATAATTTTGCTTGTACATTCTTATGTTATTCGTTAAATTTGTGTTATTTAATGTTACTCCAAAATATGTAAAGATCATGCCTTAAATTAATTTTGGCTACTTACACCACAATAGTATAACCGGAGAGAACAGAGTATTTATTGAAACAATATAACCCAGAACTAGAAAATCGCGTCGTCATCAATTATCGCTAAATAATTGACATCTTAGTGACTATTTATCAATAGTTACGATATACATTGGCGCTAATTCGTTGCTATAGGTCACAGTATTTATTTTACTTTTGTACTTTTTTTGGGCTAATTGTAGTCTTTGGTATTTTTCTTGTATTTCGGAAGTGTGCACCACAACAAATTGTTTATTCACAAACATTTATTGGTTGTCTGTTTAGATATGTAATCCTTTGTCCTATTGTTATAAATACGATACGATACATTCAGATATCATCATCATCATCATCATCAGCCTGTGATAGTCTACTGATGGACATAGGCCTCCCCTAATACACCCCTATCCATTATATAGATTTTGGATCGTAACCCACCACGCTTCCACATTCAGATTTATAAACGTTTGTTATATCATAATAAACAAATTTCGTCACTGTATGCTTTAAATAAATAATTTATTATTCATCAGATATGCATGGAAGTCACCAATAAGTCGTCGAAATGGACCCACCACTGGCACGATCAAACAGCCACCCCATACTTGCGTGACGGAAAGCGTATCATCGCTTACGACAACACTCGGTCTATTGCAATCAAAGCCAAGTACGTAACCAAATCATTGTAAACTCATAATCCTAGTAATGCGTGCCAATGTCAAACAGCTTAATGGGATAGCATTCATAATTTAGATGCGAATTGAATATCATTTTCCATATATATACACCTTCCTACCTACCTTCCTACCTTATGTAATTCAGTTAAATTATTATTAAATTAAAGTAATAATATTGTTAACCTAGCATTGAAAGCTGGGTCTTATGTTGGTAATTTAATAAATAAATAAATTCACGAGTTTTCGCATCATCGTAGTCGAACTTATTGCTGTTTTAGAAACACTCTACGAATAACCTTACTTGCCCTAATTCTATTTAATTTCGCCTCTGTCGATTTCTTATGAACGATAATCTACTTGAACGAAACGAAAACCTTTTGAATCGCTTTAATTAATAGCCCAAGTAATGAACAAACAACATCGAATAATATGAAAACTTTAAACTTGAAATAAATAACTACTAAGCCGATCATGCCAAAAATATTACAGAAATTACAATTCATTATATTTCATTATTTCTTGCAGAATGGCCATCGAGTACAATCTAGGTGGTCTCATGGTATGGAGTATCGATACGGACGACTTCAGAGGCAACTGTGATAAAGAGTCGGACACCTATTATGACTTTATACAACAATACAACAAAATTGTCGACGATCCCTTGTTGAAGAAAGCATTAAAAACACTCAATCTACCTGATGGTAAGTTTCATCAAATGTACTTTTATTTTTTGAAGATAAGAAAGTAAGTGGAACCTCCATTTACATTTCTTGCAAGCAATGACAATTTATAAAGTTAAGTAGACCAGGTAACATTTTAAGAAATGACTTAGTCACCCACAAAATCTGTTTATCATTTAATAGAGAGTCTGTGACCATAGTTCGTATTTATAGTTTTATAATTCAATCGAGACTTTTTATTTAAATGCCTGAATACTGCTGTAATATGTTTTTCATCAAAATTCATCATCATCAGCCTGTGTTAGTCCACAGCTCGACATAAGCCTCCACTAATGCACGCTTTCTCCATTAGGGATTTTTGGACCGTATCCCACCATAATTATATATTATAAATTTAAGGTTTTATTGTTGTCGTGATTTTTCAGTATTTAACATAAGGGTTCATATGTTTTAACTGTTATATTTATATAATTATAACATTTTTAATTAATTCTTCACAGCTGGTCGTCTAGAAAATCTCAGCCGTCGTACAGCGTATGTGATATCAAACAACAAACTGCACCTGAGACTTCCCGAGCAACAGTACTCGAACTACGCGCTAATGCGTACAATTAACGATGCCACAACATTAGCTCTACAAGAAAAGAGGGTACTGGACGAAATGGAACGCGCTATGAAACAAAATGAAATACCGGACGATCCTAATTCAGCGTCAGGATTAATAATTAGTTCACTGGCTGTGATACCTCTCCTGTTTGTCGTTTTAAGGTTTTAAATATTAAAATAAATCTTTAGTGTAACTTTTCTTTTTTCGCATATTTAGAATATCTAAAAGCTATTAATTCCTTTACCTAAACGGTATGTTAGTGTCCATTTTAATGTTTGTAATGGACGTAAATATATGGATAAAAGATTCTATAGAATAAGTGTTACGGATTTGCAGTGTTTGTGTTTTCAATATTTTATTTTTCATCCTATTGAATAATTATTGCTTTTCACTTATTCACTCGTAGACGCTTAATTCATTCCATAAATAATCCATTCCATAAAAATATGAACGCTGAAGAGAATCAGTATAAGATGAGGCGTTAAAATGAAATACTCTTTAATGTGATATTGTTTTTAATAAAGTGCGAAATAAATAATCATTTTTAATTTATCTTACAATTTTTTAACACTTTAGTAGGTTTTTCTTGTCAACGTGCTAATTATTAAAGTACACATATTATAAGTCTTCATATGGTGATCCGCAACGCACGTTATAGAAGTGATCACATACCTGAAATTAGACCCAGTTATTATTCCATCAAAACAAAGCAAAACCAATTATTACTCTTAATGGAAAGATAATATGTACAAATGTACTTTACATTACAAAAATAAGTTTTGTATTTATATTGTAAAAAAATCAAAAATTTTGTAATCTAATTTTATTTCATATTGATAATTGGGTTACATGATCGATTGGAAATAGTGTTGGAAATTATTCATTACATGTAAATTAAGGAGTGAAAGCTAAATAACTTTAAATAGTTAAAACTGTCCTAAATAATATTCTTAAAATTTCTTATTAATTTTTAATAAGATAACTTATAAATTTAAAAACATACCTGAAACTGCTCATTAAAGAGAGTTCCATTTGTACAGAGCTCAGTACTGACTAGCCGCTGATGCCAACAGAAATGAAATGCCTGGAAAAGTATGCAATTACATAAAATATATACATAAAAATAACATAAATTAAACATATTTACACGAATGAAAAATATTCGCTAACGAACCTAATAATATTATTAAAGGAGATAAATTTATTTTAAAAAAGCTGTCACTTAATAACAAGCGTGTTATTATTATACTACACAATTACAATAACAGCTTAGAAATAACGAAGCAGAGTCTAAAAAGATTATGGTCAACATATCATATCGTATCAAAGACAGTGATAGTTTGGCATACGTTTAGAGCTTCTTTTCGGAAATGATCACCTACATCACATAAGCACTAAATCACTACGGTAACGATATTAATGCTATTAGAAATATAAAACACGATGTAGTGAGATATAATTAGTACGTAAACATGTCTCATATATCGATCGACATAAGGTAAATAAGAGTTTTTTTATAATTATACATTACTTCATAAAAAAAATTGCCATGAAAATGCTCTTAAAGAGAAATTTATCACTAAAGCTTTTGGGATATACCTGGCACCCAGACTGTACATCGGCGTAATAGCCTATAGTACGACCAGCGCACGTGAACTGAGTTGGAGGCGCTTGATGGAATACCGGATATAGAGGCGGATCATGTGGCAGGTGGAGGTCATGATAGTAGTCCCGTTGCTGACCATTTGATGAAACCACCACCACTGGAATAAATCAAAAATGCATTGTTTAAAAGTTACATATTTATTTTTTAAGAATGACTGATTATATGTGATACCCCCCTCTGTAGAATATAATGATATTCTAAAAAAACTTACTCCTGGTTCTGAATCATAGAACATCATTTCACCTTTATCTTATAATTATACCAGCTGCCCTTCGATCGGAAACACAAACAGTATTTTTTTCATAATATACTTTGCGGTAGAAAAAGGGACTGCGGTGGTACATCACTTCATTATTAACTTAGACTTCGAAGACACGTATATATTAATATACCAAAATTATATTTTATTTTTAACAAAATCAGCTTAAGTAACTGTGAGTTACATCAGCTGTCTTCCAGTAAAAGTCTGGAGATTAAAAAAATTAAAAAACTCTAGAGATTAGCTAGAGCACAAACGGACAGACATATAAAAATGTAATAAAATGTTGTTTTTATATGTATCAATTGTATATAAAATTATTTAAGAAACATTTAAAAACGGTTCTTTTAATGTTACATACAGATGCTCCAATTTTATTTATTCATATAGATAATTATTATTAAAAATTATTGATGAATAACAATTAAATTCTTTACAAAATGTATTTTATATCGGTGAATTTATTTTACTTTTGATATTGTAAGCCAAATTACATCTAAATAAACTGTTTAAAGATTTTATATTGCGATTCATTACGGACACTGTTCAACATTTTTAGAAGGTAAGCGGGATAACTGTTATAGATTCATGTCTAAATTGAGACAAGGACCAAATCTATCCATATAAAATTTCAAAAAACATTGCTAAATGAAATCAGGCTATCCTATATATTTGTATGATATACTTTACCGCAAATCGTAATTTACTTATCTTGCTTTATGCATTTTGGTATTTACTAAACACGACAGATAACGTTAGTATCGTTAAATTATTAAAATAAAAATAAAAAAGGTGAAAAAGTCGAAATACTTAAAAAACGATAAATCCATGAATAACTGTTGATCAGTTTAAATTTAATTATGAACTCCACTTACCTAACAATAACATCACAGCGCACTTGACCATGGTTAATCTAATATATAAATAATGACTTACAAATAGAAAAAAATACGCTAATAAACGTTTGCGCCGGCGACGTGTACGCTGGCCAAAGCGTTAGTAACTAGGGATCGCCATTTCAGTCTAATGTGTGCTAGCAATGGTACAGATATAGAGGTCCATGATGTTGCTTTGAACTCGTTTAATTGTATCAATTTAAGACGCTACTAGATTTTTTTACGCTTGCTCTAAATGCAATCAATCAGTTAATCAATGTCACATAGAGGTATCAGAGTTTATCAAACTAATGATCATAATTATTCTTTATTTATCATAAGTTAAATTGAATACTTCATTCAATTTAACTTTTACACACACATTATAAATTCGCTAAAAATGGTACATCGGTTTAAATGCACGTTTATTAATTGAGTGTTAGGTAGATTGTGTTTTCTTGATTAAAAAAATATTATTTCAAATGGTTTTTTAAACACTGCAATTACGTTTTTTCGAATCAACGGTATTGCTTCTGATACATGAAAAAATTTAGGAAATTATGTATATGGTGTTGAATGTAACATATCGCACTTGTGTGTGGCGGAAAAAATGTGGTACATAAAAATTTATTATAAGTATTTGATAATGCGGCCTACATTGAAATCCTAATTAAAAACTCATCTCATATCCAAGAAATATACAAATACTTATGTACGCGCTGAGAAGTTATACTTCTTTGCATCATTAAAAATTAATATATTTATATAATAATATATTTAATATATATATATATATTAAGACAGACGGTTCATACTTTAATTTTTGTCACAGGTGCGCGGCATCTTAAAATTTCACTCATAATTTTTTCATAACGCGCCTAAAGGAGTATAACTTCAAAATAAACGCAACCAAAACGAACCTTAATCCTAACTCATAGAGCACATTTGCAACAACTATCGCAAAAAAAACGACAACTCCATTATCACTACAGCAAAATCAACCTTATCACTATGTTATAAGGTCCATTTCTACGTTTTCATTATAAACTGTTAATTTTGTGTCACAGGTGCGCCGCATCGTAAAATTTCACTCTCATAATTTTCATAACGCGCTAAAAAGTATAACTTCAAGAAAGTGAAATTCGGTTAAACTTCATCATGCTGATTGTATGATGATATTTTTGTATTAAGCACATAATAATTCTATGAAAAGACATCAACGAAAACTTATAGAAAGTCGCTCTCTAAAAGTAATGATATCGAAGTAAGAACAAGATCGCAACACTTAACAAAACTTACAACTTGCAATTATGGAACACCTCCAGTAAAATAAGAGTAAAGCATAGTTGGATAATTTTAATCCATAAATCTATCAACATATTTTTAGCAAATTTTTTCAAACAAATAAAATGACTGTGATGTTTTAATGATACAGATCACGCAAGACTTCGTATTCCATAAGGCAACTTCATCGGCTGGTTTTGTTCCAAAAAGTTTTTTATTTTATTTTATACGTTTGCTCTCTTAACATACATATGGTATCAGCTGTCAAATAGCTAACTTAACTCAAAGACTGCCTTATATCTATTTTTCACCTACTCTACTGACAAATAAGCATATTTCTTTAAAATGAAAATCTTTGCTTCGTTTGACATTTAATAGTTTCTTTTTTAACGGAACAGAAGAAGGAGGATCGCAAAATTCGAGGCGTATGTTTTTTTTAGACTTGTTACCTCATTGCTCCGCTCATAAAATCCTAGCTGCAGGATTTTATTCATTCTTTTAAATGATGGATATTAGCTTCCCATTGGTCTTATTTTCAGTAATAATTTTGCAATAAATAGTTTAATAGATATTTGTGAAATAAAAAAAATACGACACTAAAAATCACAACTTCTAGCGATTAAGTCACAAACGCTACCGAAACCGTCACAGATACACATAAAGTATGTTCTACGAAATTGTACTTCTTAGACTGGTCTATAATAAAGTTTGGGAACGCATATATCTATGTTTTAAGAATAAAACACAAAAACAATTATATTTAAATTTTAAAAATTGCAAATAGGCATAAAGGTCATTTAAAATAATATAGTGTAAGTTCGCATAAAAATACATATGAAAAATTCTACATTCTATTAGCATAAAGCATGTCATACGCGACATTATTCATCATCGTCATCATCATCAGCCTGTGTTAGTCGATTGCTTTCGCAATTAGGGGATTTTTGGACCGTATCCCACCACGCTGCACCAACGAGGGTTGGACAAATTATAATAATAAATTAATATTTAAAAGATATGAGAGATTTAAAATGCAGGGCCAGAAATCACGGGGCAGTTACACTTTGGGTAACGAAGCTTGTATTGCGTAAAATGGTTCTGTCTGGTTTGAAGTCCGCCATATATTTTTTTTTAATTTCACTTGTTTACTTTTATACATTTAAGCTGTACTTATAAATCATGCCAATAGTCTTATTCAACTTTCAATAAAACGCATATTCGGTTTTTTTAATAAAATAAACATATTACTATTTAGATCCTTTTGTACAACTAAAATTCTTTTGCAAAGTTTATTCCCTTATTGGTTTTAAAAACTTTTCAATCATTATATCCGATTTAGCTTAAGACAGTATTAAGATTTTATTCTTCTTTGTTATAGATCTAATATTTCCATACACATTAAACTGTAGACACGTACCTTTTATCCATGAATCCATTTATCTAATTTAATTTTTTTTTAAAATATAAACTGTTTCTATATTATATCTTTTAAAGAAAACATTATTTTATAATCAATATTCGTGATTTAGCTGATATTGAAGCTTTAGAAATATCGTTATCTTTAATCTTACTTATTCCATGTACCAAGGTCGTTCGCTGTATGATTTAAGTTTGCTCTCTTATATAAATAAAAAGTATTTAGTATATAAGACATGGCTAATTAATAAAATAGTTACTATAAACGATAACCAGATAGTAAGCATTATATACCTTGTTAAAATTTTATGTTACGTTATTATAGAACACGAAAGATGTTGCTTGAAGTAACTATATTACATTTTTGATCACCATTTCTCAAAATAACATTATTGTTAAAACTTATCAATGTAATCTTTAAATTTTAGCAGCGCAAGCGTTTACCTTCAAAAATAATTTATTCAACTACAAATAGTTTTAACTTGGTTATAACGATGTTACATATTTCAAAAGGTTCATGCAGCAACTATTTAAACTAAATCGTGTTTCCAAAAGCCTTCACCTTACGAGGGTTCCTGGTTTCCGCACGTTTCAATTTATCAAACCATTAACTTCGTGTTTAAAACTACGTAACTCATTGCCCGGGATGTTAACTTTGAATACTCGAAAAATCCTAGACTGAAACCTTTTGCCAGAACCGATTACATTAATCACGAAAGCAATTAAGAGTTATGATTTATTATGTTTTCGGCTTCATAGAAGTATATCATTAGGAAAATATTAATGGAATATTTAAATTCTATAAGACATCATCATTAAAATTCCACCAGACCTGCATGGATAACTTTTTCTGGTAAATAAAATAAGTTTAACTTGTAACAGTACTAGAGCCAAACGCCTATAAATGCTAATGATTAAACAATGTTCTCCTTATTTCATTTCTTATGCTAAGTAGATTAAGCTTAGCGTTTCTTATATACGACGTCTTAAAAGCTTTTTACGAATAATTAAAAGCGCATATCTTATCCAATTGACCTCAGAATCGTTGTGCATTACAAAACTTGACACTTGAAGTGTAATGTTCAAAAAGTACGATTTTGAACGCGCGGAATTCGACCTCGATCAATCACTTGTGGCCATTATAAGCGCCACCGTTCACTTTCTCGTTAAAAAATATCTCAACTATATTTGTCTAGAAGGTTCCGTAAGTATAATAAAAATCTTATTATTATTACCTAACGCTAACGTCTATTTCGTCTAACTTTATAGAAATACAGAAAAGTTAAAAGAAATGAGGATAAAATTTATAGTAAGTATAGTTAATGTAAGTGTGTATCTTCCATAACAAAGATATTAGCGGGTATGTTATTCTGTTATCCATTAATATGTAAAAACTTTTAAAACTTAAATGAAAAAATTGCAGACATGATTTTTCGATTATAAGATACTATCGCATAAAATAAAACTGAAATAATTTTAAACTACATAAGGTTAGGCGACTAAGACAAGGTACACATGATCTCAATTTCGTCTATTAAAAAGAACGTAAACATTACGTTATTCTAGTTTGATGCAGATCCTTGCTTTGTAATAACATTATCCTAATGGATAAATGAAATTAAACGTTTCGTATCTCTTGGTATTACATACATTGGTGAACATGTAAAAATATGATTACTTCTTTTTCTATATACAAAGCAGAGTTAGTTAAATCAAAGTATAATTTGTTAAACAAACAAATGTCAAACACTATTCAAAAATAATTATCTTTAAGCAAACATAAAGAAACACATTATATATTCCGATAGAATCTTATTACACGTATGGCCCTGTCTATCGCAAGTCAAGTGTAACACCCACAAAAGTTGCCAAATAGAAACAAGAATATCGGCAGTGCTTTAAATCCATTAAAATCGTAGTAATTGCTTTGCGCTTTGGCACTATATATACTGTATATAATACCAAAGCCGAGTTTTAGGATAAGTGTGTATAAACCACCTTTTTGTCATATTTTAGAATTGTTAAATAATCAAATCAAATCAATGGAGATATTTAAAAGTATAACACATATTTTCCATATTTGCTTTTAATCATTGATAACGAAAAGTGTCATGTCAAAATTGTCAAAATAAATCGTGCTTTTAAAATTTCATGAATTTACTTGGTTGGACTGGAAAAATTAGTCAGGCCGTTAACTAAGGTTTGAAAAATGGGTTTTATAAATACGTTACAGATTGTTCAAAATCTCTGAGTATATAAGACTTTTTTTATACAAATAGAAACAACAGGCTTGCATTCATAAATTAATAAAGAATACCAATAAGCAAATGTTATTTTAAAGAGAAACTGTAATGTAACAAATTAATTATAAACATACTTTTTACTAAGCAACAAGTTGTTGTATTTTCTATCTGTCTCAGATCGTGAACGCCCTTCAATGTTTAGAAACTTGAATCTTTTATCAGTGTCAAGTAACCATTGTTACGTTTACAGCGATGATTGATTAACTGAACGTTAATATTTAAATGATACGCATGTTAGGCCCTCAAAGATTTTTATCATATAAAGTATAAACGAACGTGCGTAGGCTTTTTTCGAGGCAATTTATGAAATATTTGTCTTGTGCACCTGTTTAAATAAATATATGACCCAAAAACTCTAAATGTTTATAAAAAAGCAAGATACAATTTATAATGGTAATCATGTTACAAAGACTTAAGTTGTCCCCTTATTTCCAGTGCTCAAATAACACAGGCCTATGAAGTCAGCTAAATATTTTGCAACAAGTATATACAATATTCATTTAACTTGTATTTAAAAATTATATATATATTATGTTTTAAATTTGAATTAACGTACAATAGTACACCCTATTAGTCCGGTCAAATTAGACCAAAACATAAGAGTAAAGTTACCTAGATTCCTGGTAGGCCATTTCATGGGTCAGTTTTGATCCTGTTTAATTTGATACTATTGAAAAATGAAATAAAATATTAGCAGAGATTGAAAAGATTAAACCAATTTTAGTTATAAAAAAGTAGTGAAATTTAATCGTCCGAGTCGTAACTCTCAAAATCTTCTTCTTGATCTTAAGTTATAACTTACGTATATTTTATATTAGACTAACACTAACAGAACATCAAGGAAATTTACTTAATTTAGACAATGTGTTGATTGTAATAGAAAAGCATAAGGATTTTTTTATATATCCTACTAATATCAATAATGCGAATTTTTGAGAAAAGCGTATAGAATTCGGAATTAAGTTTGTTTCTCTTTCGCAATCGCAATACATATTTTATAGGTTACATGAAATTTATATGAAACCAACCCGCATTGGCCCAGCGTGGTGGCGGTCCAAATCCCCCTAATAGATAAGGATGTATTAGAGGAGGCCTATGTCCAGCAGTGGACTATCACAGGCTGAGGATGAATGAATGAATGATGACATGAAATTTTACAATAATGTATTCAACGGATATTAACGTACGTGTAGAGTATTTGAAATAATCTGCCATCAGCTTATTCGCTCTGCGTTACAAAACTCGTTAAATTACACATATAAGTCTTATAAAAAGCCTGTGGCAGTAGGAAGGGGCGTAAGGGGTAGATGACGTTGACGGTTGTGTTCCTGATGTGTTCTTGTTCTTGTTTTATATTACCACGCGGCAATTCATAACATTTTTGTATATACACTCAATATGTATTGTCCCGATAGATATTATTTTAATCTATCTTGTAATGTAAGGTTAGCGGATAACAACATATAGTACACGATTTATGCCGCGTAGTTTTTATTCTCTGATGTGTTCCTCTAATAGAGTTTTTTTTATTTAGAGAAATTAGATATTTATCTTTTATTGCGACTACTTTTTACCACGTTTGCATTAAAATGTTTTTATTAGTAGTTTATTCTCTAGTTCGGTCGTAAGTTATCATTCATTTTTTGAATTTATAGCTCAAATAAGACAAATCTCGAGCCTACGTTGGACATAGGGCTTATATTTAGCTAATACAGGGACATTAAAAGATAGTGATATTAAAACCATGAAATACTTTAATTAGAACTATTTACTTTACAAAAAATATTGTAGTGGTTAAGGGAATTTGTACCCATTAATAACTAAGCCATATAACCTTATCTCGTCAGTGTTATATATCCATGAAAGGTAACGATATTGAAGAGGACAAAACTATTAATGTCGCACTTCCTGCTTTTTAAAATAATTACTACATATTTCGCCAAGTATAGGCATAATCCCTTTACAGAAAGCACAATTGATTGCCCTATTTGCTTTTAACTGAATTAAACCAATAAAAAAACAATAATGTAATGATGTTCTCCAAGCCGATTTCGATTACGGCGGCCGATCTACAACAAAGATCAGCCAACTACAGAAGATATTATAGTGCACAACATACAAATCTAAAGCAAGGATCATCTTACCTTACGGGCAATCGGGTGATCAGCCCGCATTGCCCTAACCAGCTAGGAAATAACTTAATAAAGCAGTTGCGTGCCATCAAGATTCGTTTTCTAAACAGCAAGCCAATACCAGAAAGCTAACTAGGCATCAAATCAAACAATAATGTACTTACAATAATAGAAATATTGTTTATTTTATAGTGATGATTACATCGAAAATATGTATAATGTCTTTAAACATTATTAGGGGCCTCCATAAATTACGTCAAACAAATTTCGTGATATATTGACCCCTTGCCCGTCTGTGTCAGAGCTGGTCACCTTTTTGAGGACCTCTCCTTCTTTGTGTGACGACACATATTATTATTATTTTTTTAACAAATTCTATATTCACAAAGTCACAGTCCCTGCCTCCCCTTTAAAGTCTGACGTAATTAATGGATGGCCCCATATCTCCAAAAATCCTTTTCGGTTTTCAATAATTGTTTAATCCATAATATATTAATTTATTTAGTATATCACTACATAGTATAAAACAAAGTCGTTTTATATCCCTATATCTAGGAGTATAGGGACGGAGAAAGCGACTTCGTTATTGTATGTTCAAATTTTAAAACGCATTTTTTTTACGCATTGGATTTGGATTTTTACAGACGTCAGTATTGCACCCGTGCGGAGTCGGGGTGGGTCTCTAGTATAGTATAAATGTAATCCTTGTGATTATGATATACATATATGTAACTTTAAAAAAGCTTATAGGGTAAATTAAAAGAAATTAACACATTACTTATTTAAAAGGGATAACAAATAATGAAACCAAAATACAGTATTTGCTATTTGTAATTTTTTTAATCTCACATTGTTAATAAAATTAACAAAATCCGAGAGTATGCAATCGATCTAAACGCTATGTAACCTTCGCTGGACAGTTCAATGCCATAACTATACTAGATATCATGTTTCAGTGTCACTTTGAGTCTGAGCAATGTAAGAAGTTAGATTTAGTAAAACTATTAAGTTACGATAATAGTAGCGTAATAGAGGACAAACGATATTCGATACAAAATGTCTCGAGTTCTACTTCAGAATTCAATAACATAATAAAACTGGTAAATTCATTTTAGTATCTGGTTTAGGGGGCTGTACATTTCTTTGGATCAATGAAAATTACCATGTTAATCGTATATCAGACATAATTTATACATATTTTTATTCAATATGTACTTAAACGCAATAATGATTTTGTAAAATATAAGACAATGGTGGGAAATAGTGTGGTTAAAGTAATATCAATGATTTATAAAAGTTCTTGCCTTTAATTGTTAATTCTCTGATGTCATGTAAACACAAGGTCAGCTTCTAATTAATCATATATTACCTGACCTAAAATTTTACGGACCATATTTTGCCCTTTTTAACCTAAGAGTCAAAGTAGGTATATCTATTTTTAAAATTATATTTAAAAGCACTGATATCCTATAACGACTATTAAAGATGTCACGTGCAAAACAGAATACTCATGTTTTTGATAATTCGAGATAGGAACTAATGAGTTTTTTATCTCGAAAGAAAAGTTATTCGCAATAAATAAAAAAAAGTTAACTTTCTGGAAGTATAACGTACTTCTATGGAAGTAAAATATGAAGAACAAACGAAAGGCCGAAAAATAGAGGGTCGGTGACTTAAAGTTAATATTCAAATTCAAATTCAAATATCTTTATTCAATATAGAAGTGTAACACTCGCTTATTGATTGTCAAGGACGCCACCACCGGTTCGGAATAGGACGCCTCCGACCTGAGAAGAACCGACGAAAGAAACTTAGCGGGCCTATTTTGTCATCTTTTAAAATAATCAAATATATACATATAAATTTTCTTATGAGCTACAAACAGTTCTCATCATCAGCCTGTGATAGTCCACTGCTCGACATAGGCCTCCCCTAATACACCCCTATCCATTAGGCGGTTTTTGGACCGTATCCCACCACGCTGGTCCAATGCGGGTTGGTGGGTGGACCGACTTTTTTACATGCCCATCCGACGCATGGATCATCTTACTTTTCAGACAATTGGGTGATCGGCCCAGATTGCCCTAACCAACTAGGAAACAACAATGAAAATTTGTTGAGTCCCCGCAGGATTTGAGCTCACGACCTCCGTTTTTTAAAGCACACGCTCTTACCGCTACGCTACTAAGGCAGTATATCTAGAATACTAGATACTTATTGACACTTATCTTCTAGGTATATCTCGTGAAATAAGTCTACAAACAACATCCTCAGCCAGATCTAAGCCCTAACAAGCTATACCTTAGTATTTATGTATATAAAAAAACAATGGACGTTTGAAAAATCCAAAAACCGACGTCGGCCGAGTCCCCGCAGGATTCGAACCCACGACCTCCGGTTTCTAAAGCACACGCCCATACCACTAGGCTACGGAGGCAGTTTCTATCATACGTATATTATACTTGAAAAAGCCTGGAGCGAGCATTCCATTACCAGGCCGTGTTATCATTTATAAATTCATTTATGTTATAATAACCTTTAACACATAAACGTTCCTTTACTACTTTTTTAAATTTATTAACAGTTAAATTCTGAACGTTTACTGGGATTTTGTTGTAAAAGCGTATACATTGTCCCATAAAAGATTTACTTATTCTTCGCAGTCTAGTTGCTGGAAGAATTAAATTATATTTGTTAGAAACAAATATAATTTAATAGTATTTATGTTATGTGCATCACAATGTCTACGAAAATCATTTCTATTTTTTGCACATACATTAGGTTTTCGAAAATGTATTGAGAAGTAACGGTTAGTATTTTAATCTCTGGGAACAGTTTTCTCAGAGACTCTTAGGGGCCCAGGTTATAAACCGCTCGAATAGCTCGTTTTTGGAGGACAATTATCGTATTGGTATCCGCCGCACTTCCCCACAGTAGAATGCCATAAGACATTACACTGTGGAAATAGCTAAAGTATACTAACCGAGCCGTCTCCACGTCAGTTAATTGTCTGACTTTTTTGACAGCATATACTGCAGAGCTGAGTTTATTCGACTGTCTATTAATATGAGGGCCCCACTGCAATCTGGTATCTATTGCTATTCCCAGAAACACGGTTGACTCAACAACGTCTATCTCTTCCTCATCTATAAACACTTCACATTTACTCGGTCTTACATTTGGAGTCATAAATTTAATACATTTTGTCTTCTTCTGGTTTAGTAGCAAATTATTAACACTAAACCAGTGCGCCACTCTAGAGAGAGTATTATTTACATCGTCATTTATTGATGTGTGTCGTTTAACTTTAAAAATTAAGGAAGTACCATCAGCAAATAATACTATCTCTTCGTTTTAATTAATATCGTATGGTAAATCATTTATATAGATGAGAAAGAAAAAAGTCCCAAGAATAGACCTTGTGGGATACCCATATTTACCGGGGCCCCGGGAGATCTTTTACCATTCACGTCAACCCTCTGAGTTCGGTGGCTCAAGTACGAAGACAGAAGATTGTGTGCGGCTATTGACTCGACTTTTCCTGTTATCAAATAGAAAGAGCTGGTTTAATATATCATCCAGCGAATCTGCTGTAATTACTTAATTAACGATATCATTTTGCAAGAAATACGTTTAGGTATATCTTGAATTTATTTCAATATCAGTGATATAAAATATAATTAGCCACCTTTCTTTCTTTTTTTACACTTTTTAATAAGAAGAACACTTACTGATATTGTACATTCACTAGTACTATCATATTTATCCTGTTACTTGTAATAGAGGTTATGTAACAGTTACATTAAAAAGGATCTCCAATATTGACACCGTTGTTACATACAATAAAGAAATTTATTTTGTATTATTTTCATTTAAATACAAATTTTAATAGTTAGCCAAAAATTAAGAAATGTGAAGCATTATGCTGTGATATTATTTGATATAATATTCGATTGACATTCAATAACCTTATATTAATATATAATACGTATATATAATTGACACCAATTAAACAACAGCCACACTATTTTGACGTTTCATTCCTTGTCATGTTGTCAACGTTATTCATCCAGATTTGAGTACAAAACATTTAGGTTACTTTATTTTTTAATGTAAACGCTCATAAAATGCCGTTAATAATAATATGTGGAACGCCAGTTAGTGGTAAAACTACAAGAGCCTATGAACTTAAGGAGTTTTTTGAAAATAAACACCGAAAGAGCGTTGAAATAGTGTCTGAAGAAGAATCAATACAAAAACTAGGATATGAGAAGAATTCTACATATTTAGATGCACAAAAAGAAAAGAGAGTAAGAGGGTATTTAAAATCGGAGGTCATTAGATTAATCGGCAAAGATAATGTAGTTGTACTAGATGGAAGCAATTACATTAAAGGTAAACTTCACTACATTTTACTGATTTATGTCACACGCCCAGCAGACCATTTAGCTGCTTTTACTAGTAACGGCAGTACTTGCACTGCAATTTAAGACAAATCTGCCAACTGTTATCTGTTTTCTGTTTTGCCAACCTAAAAATTGAAACCTTAATTAATACTTATATTTAAAGGAGGTTTATACTTATTGTGCATTTTACAAATTCTTGAAAAATTTAAATTAATTCAAATTTAAAAAGTAAATTCATCCATAATTCCTTGACAATATAGTATAACTTTTCTTTTAAGGTTACCGATATGAACTTTATTGTGCATCAAAAGCATGCAAATCTACACAGTGCACAGTTTACACGATCGCAATCATGAGGAAGCATGGAATGATAATGAAAAACGATTAAGTGTGTTAAGTACTCCTGAAGGTGGAGCAAAAGATTCAAAAATCAAAACATCTGTACCTTACACAGAAGAAGTATTTAATGCTCTTACTAAATTTAGGTACATACATTTTCAATTACCTCAGCATTGTCTGGTACAGTATTAATTAAACTTGTTGTTTTTTAATGATGGTAGCAGTAACGAGTTTGTTATTATCAATGCAAATTTCAAATATTTGCATTGACAAAAACAAACATAATACATCCTTAAGTAAAATAAAGAAAATGGAATAAATCAATCTATATATTGAAATGGCATTTCATATTTGAGTACTTTCTATGCTAGTGTTTAAAAAAAACTTGTATTATTACAGATTTGAAGAACCAAATTCTAACCACAGATGGGATAGTCCCCTCTTCACAGTACAACCCAATGAGAGTTGGGATTTGGATGCAATTTATAGTGCACTATTTGAAAAGAAACCTCCTCCACCTAATATGAGTACCCAAAATGTAAGAAAAAATCCAACATATTGGATAATAATTAGAGTCCGACCGAAACTGTTTTTCCGGCCGAAACCGAAACCGAAACCGAAAGTTCGGCCGTGGCTTCAGTTTCGGCCGAAACCGAAACCGAAACCGAAACTCACGTGATCAAGTATAAAAATTCTTAAAATAATTTTGCTTTATTTTAGTCATGGAATGGAGACAGTATATTAAACGTGTGGTGATCGTTTATTTCAGTTGCTAATAATATTTTTATGTTACAAAATATTAAAAATATATTAATTTCTTTTCAAATAAATTTCTTATAGCAATATGAGTTATTAATAAATAAATTAATAATTGTGACTGTTGCATTAAAGACTAAGTATTGGTATTTCGAAATCTTACTAATTAATACTTTGGTTTGTATTTGTAGTACCGAGGGGGGATCAAAAAGTAAAAATGAGATAGAATATAATGACTATGATAGCTTAATTATTTAATTTTCTAAATAATCTCCGAGTCCACCTACACACCAAGTCCAGCGTTCCAAGTTTCCAATGCTTCAATTCCTTTAAAAAAAGGATTGTCTTGGTCCTGCAAAAAGGTCACCACGGCATCGTTTACTTGTTACATATAGTTTTAACACATATTTCCTCTTAAGTATTGTATCAATTTGAGAGAAGATGAAAATAGCTAGGCGCAGATCTGGTGAATAGAGGGATGCTCAACTAATTGTACGCTAGCATGCTGACCGGTGGCCATCGCTAATGCCGACCTATGCGCCGGTACGTTGTCAAGATGAAACATCTCGCCCGTTCAAAGTTTGCCTCTTTTTTATCGTTGACGGCATTTCTCAACCTCGGTATTAAAGCTGCATAATCTGTAATGATGGTTCCATGCTCCAGGTAATCAAACAACAATATCACTTCTGAGTCCCAAAATATTGAGGCCATATCCCGGCCAGGCCATATACCACGGCCACGGCATGAAAATCCTTCGGGATAAGCCCGTGTTTCGTCCACTGCCACAAAACTAGATATAAAGTTTTTAGAATCTTCCTAAAACTTGTCCAACGATATCTTTGAAGTCGATTTTGTTTCTGATTCTCGGCACCCATCTTGCGGAGACTTTTCTCTTATTAAAAATTTGTGTCAATATGCGTTGAGTACCTCTATATGAAATGCTCGTTTCTTGGATTAGGTATCAGATGGTAATTCTTTAATCGCTAAAAACAGTTTTTCGAATATTCTTATTGTTTCTTGTTGATTACTGGCTTCGATGGACGTCTGCAACCATGTTCGTCTTCTGTGTAATTTCTCCCTACTCGAAATTAAGAAGCCCACTTTGCGACAATTGATTATGACAGAGTAGTCTCTTCTCATGTTGCCTTTTTGCCGCAATAAATCTCTTGCGTTGTTAACTTTTTATAACAGTGGTTTTTAATGACAAGGTCGCACTTGGGTTTTCTCTTTTTTCGAGAACATTTCGCCACACATAGCAAACAAATGACTACCTTCAGAAAAAAAGTAAAGAGACTAGAAGATTTTTTTATTAACACAACAAATATCTGAGCTACACTTTCCAGTATTATTTGTATTTATTTTTTGGTTACCAAGGAATATAACATAATTTAATTCTTCCAGCAACTAGACTGCGAAGAATAAGTAAGTTTTTTATGGGACAATGTATACGTTTTTACAACAAAATCCCAGTAAACGTTCAGAATTTAACTAATAATAAATTTACAAAGGTAGTCAAATAACGTTTATGTGTTTAAGGTTATTACGATATTAATGAATTTTTAAATGATAACACAGCCTGGTAATAGAATGCTCGCTCCAGGTCTGGTTTCAAAATTGCATAATATGTAATGCCGAATTATCAAATTGTTTGTTATTTTTAAAAGATGACATAAACAATATCCCGCTGAGTTTCTTTCGCCGGTTCTTCTCAGGTCTGAGGCACCCTTTTCCGAACCGGTGGTAGTATGTTTGACAATCAATAAGCGAGTGTAAACTTCAGTATTGAATAAAGATATTTGAATTTAAATTTGAAAATATATTTTAATCTCACTACTATTTGTTCCCTCCTCAATTTCTTTTGTCAAACTTGGAATGTTTGTCTGAACTAAAATTGACTGATCTGAGCTCGATTGTAGCAATGATACATTTAACTTTCGCTACTTTTTTGAAATTGAAAACACTTCTGTAACCAGATTCGGTTTCGGCAAAAGTTTCGAAACCGAAACTGCGACCGAAACTTGATTTTTGGCCGAAACTCGGCCGAAACCGAAACCGAAAGTTCGGTCGGACACTAATAATAATCATCTTGATTTATTCCTTTTTAAAATAAATTTTGTTTTATTTCAGCCACCCTTAAGTTCTACTAATTTTCTTTATGAACTGGACAAGGTAACACAATCAATATCCAAACAGATATTAGATGCAAAACAACTTTGTTTGGATGAAGTCAAGTTCCCAGAATATCCTGGCTGTGATTTAGAAACTGGATTTGTTGACAATATAAATCCTCAAAAGCTTTTAAAATTGAGAAGACAATTCTTGACATATGCCAAAATGAACCATTCAAACGAAGATGCAAATAAAATTGGAAGATATTTCATTCAATATTTAAATAAAACACTAATAGATTAGAATTTTAAAAACATTCACTTTTATAAAGATATATTTTATATTCTTCTATTTATTTTTTAACAAATTTAAACACTTATTAAAAAATATATTTTATGCTTTTCCACAGGGATAAACATAAACATTTTTTAAAAGAAGTTCATAATATTTTATTGAAATTTTAACTCAAAGTATCTTATGACCTGCGTTAAGACAGTCCTTATAGAGACCTGTAAAAAGTCAGACCGGTTGGTTACAAATTTCTTTACATTAACATACACTTAGTGATTCCATCCAGCAATGCATATTTTATAGCTTGTTAATGTCAGATACCAATTTCCCTATGTAAAATCCATAATTTAAGTTATGCTGGTAATAATACAATATAACCCATTATTAATCATTATTATCATTTATTGTCTCTTTTCAATTTATGTATTAAAAATTATATTGGAATAAAATTTCATCTTAAGTAGGTCAGAGTATGACCTGAATTTTGGCGGTCTTGTTATAAACTACTACTAGAAGAAATAGTAAGAAACCAATGAAAGTAAAAGCTCCATATACGTGGGGGACGCGTTTCGAAAATATGCCGCGAATACATAATGGTAACTTATATGTAAATATATAGTGATGTATAGGGTGGTCCAAAGTGACGTAATAAAAAAATACAATTATCTCATTTGGTTTCAAGCAAATCTCAATATTATGGTTCAAGCTATTCAAAAATGTCACTTGATTCTATTATACAACTGGAATGAGCTATTGTCGCATTATTTGTAACAGAACGAGAACTAGTAACTGTACCTTTAGTCGCTCTCTAGCGATGGTGACTATATTGAAATATGATTTAAGGTCAAGTATTACAATAAAATATTTGTGATCTGAAATCAGGAGATCATTGCTTCATTTTCGATCGATTTTAATCGAAGTTGTGAACGATAAACTGAGTCCTATGCGGCACTACACACCTGTTCTACTTGCTTTTCACATTCGCGTCAAATAGGTAAGTACTTACTACTACTGGTCTTGTGGGACAATACACACTGCTGTACCTAGATAAAATTACGATAAGCTATCTATTGTTTTATATTTAATTAATTAGGTGAAAAAATAACAGTTAAGTTTGCTAAGTGTAAACTTAACTGTTATTTTCTATCATAACTTTGCAGCATGAGTTATACGTTAATTGAGATATAAATTTGCTAACACCTTCAACATTCAAAGTCAAGAATATCATGTGGATCTTCAAATATAGATTGAGAATTATGTGGTGGAAGATCCACTACATGCTTCTCAATCAACAAAACAAACAAACAAATTCCTTTTTCTTTTAATATTAATACTGGTGATAAACGCAAAGCAACTAAATCTTAAGTTTTAAAATGTTTGCTAGATATAACTTTTTTCGGGTGGAACTCATAGGCATAATATTTATCCTTATTAACATAACGGTTTTTAAGCAATCTAAAATTTAAAAAAAATGAGAAAGGAATAAAAATGCATAGGTATTTAAGATATTTCTTTTTGAGGTGGGACTATCCAAATCATGCATGTGCACCGTAATTCTTTACTGACAGATCATGTTCAAACTAGGGCTGTGTCGGTCGATCATTTCTTGCAACCCGGGTCGATCATAACCCGTCAGCTAGACAATCGAATCACAAAAGTTCGATTGTCTAGCAGGTCGTAGGTCGTGTGCGGCATTAAGTTACTTTGTGCTAGTCAACGATCACGGGTGTTACTGTAATCCACGTGCAGGGGTTCGTGTCGCGACACATTCACTAGGACATCATTTTAAATACTCAAATCATAAGCTCCAAATTGATTTTTATTGTGTATAATAGTTAAATATGATATTTAAAATAATTTTGTCTATTTAAGTATTTATTAAGCTAATGCATAAATATTTTCAATTCACCTTATTCTTAATTTTACGGAAATTGTGAACAACTCTAATTATAAATACATATTACTTAAGCCAAATTATAGAAAACATTACACAATAACCAAAAAATATATATCGCAATTATAACTGTGGATAATTGGTTACCGACCACGCTACTGAAATTAATTTATAAATGCGCAAGCCTTGCGCCGGGTGGCGTCTGGTCTGCGCTGCGGCTTACTATGCTCACTCGGCACCCGATCACACAGTCTATCTCATTCTTTCGGCATAAAAAGAACGAGAAAGTTGCGGGTTCTTGATACTTTACGGTTATTTCAACTGCTTAAGGTTGCTTTTTGCTTGATGTGAAGTGTGGGTTTCCGGATTACGAAAACATTCGAATGTTTTCGTAATCCGGCACCTGCTCACTCGCGTACGGGTTTTGATCAAATCACTTTGATTTGATCGATCGTGATCGACACAGTCCTAGTTCAAACTATTCTCTCTACCTCTTTCTCGCTTCTGCAAGCCTCCACGACAAAAATTATCCCCATTTTAATTAAAATTCTTTAAAATATCACAAGCAATAAGTTTGTAGCTACCGCTACAAATTTATTAAAATTCATTTGATCGTCTACGTACCGATTAGACCCGCGAATAAAAAAATATTTTACCACCAATATTACCATCAATTTTAGAATGGGACTCGCGATTCTTTTACAACGAATAGCGAAAACGCGAATAACTTAATACTGTATATTATTTCTGAACGATAACACAACATTAACTAGTTCCAGACTATACAATGCTTGTACTATGAAAGCTAGATAATTAAGAATACATCATTTACTTTTCTTTTGTAAATAAATGCATATTATATAGATACTTAGTCACAACAAAAGTACTATGTTCATCAAAACTTTTTCCACTGGTTGGATGCGAATCCACGCCTTTTGGCATAACAGTCAGGATCACAGTTTAGTAGTTTCATCACGACACGTCAAAATCACTCTTGTAAAAAACGTTGATTCATTTCATCCACAAAACTAGAATGAATTTTATCCAAAAAAAGTTTAGAATGGTAATAAAACAAAAACCGCTTACAAATAATTATTTATTTATAAAGTCAACTTGTTAACAAAAAAATATTAACACAAGGTCTAATAAAAAAAATTAAAGACTAACTTGCCGTCTTCACAGAACATGCATTCGTTAGAAAATGACTAATGTTTATTTGACTGTTGTAGTCTGTTTAATCTCCACTTATTGTAATATTTATGTTGTAATAAAAATGCGAGTTGAATTTTTTTTATTGATAATTAAGATAAACAAATTTTAAATAAAAACTGATGTAAGTTTGAGGTCTCTGTTATACTGTTTTTAACTTTATGGAACCCTAAATAAGTTTTAGGTACATGCATATAAACAATGATGTAAAGAGCTGTTTTAACTGACTGATAATGCTTAATATTAAAATATGAGATCGTATGGAGTAGTTATTGTGAAAACAATACATCAACTTGTGCAATACGATTACAGAAAACAAGGTAAAACAAAAACCTTTTCTTATTAAGATGTTAGTATATTTTTCTAAAAAATAAAAGTATATCAAGTCTCGACTTTCAAAGCTAATTTACTATTTGTAACAATTTCAGTGATGCTCAATATTTTAGTTTACTTCGAATAATACAAACAGAAAGTTGCAATCTGTTAATTGTGGTGAAGTTCAAATAAAATTTCAGCAGAAAAACCTTCAAATACTGTATATTTTACAATTAGTATTTTTTTTATTTTTAATATACAAACGTCTGCACTAAACTTGTAAAGCTCTTTTATAATAATACTAAAAAAATAACCTATTTTATGCCAGTTAAAGCATATATAAATATTAAATCAAAACTATGGCTTTTCTTATAAATTTCGTTAATTTGTAAAGTTATAAATTTCTTTAATTCTGTTTTCTTCTGACATAAGGCGAACATCTAGGCAAACTAAAAACATAAGAACCTTTTAAAATATTACCTATTCCAAATCTATGCACCTTGCTGAATTAAAATTTAAGGGATTTAACCCACTATGTTGTATGTTGCTAAATGTTAAAGTCAGTAGTAGGAAACATTTCTATTTCCAATCTTTATATCTTTAGCACCTCATTCTTAAAATTTTCTACAACTTTATTTTCTAAAGTCATTTAAACCAAAACACTTCTGAAATAGAAAATAAATAATATGTTTGTAAGAAAACCTTATTAATGTTTGTTACTATACCAGCTTGAAGTAGTAGAATTTTAATCTGTGAAACAATTTAAGGTCATAACATATCCTGATTTTTAGTAAAAATGTTTTTGGCAGCAGTCCAACAACAATAGAATATCACGCATATGACGCAATATATTGTATAATCGACTTTACTATTAAATTAATATAAAAGTCAGTTAAAAATTTTACTAATTTTATTTACAAATTTGAAATAACAACAAACAAAATAAGGTTTTCCTATTCAATGGCAACACCAAATTCAAGTAAATACAAAAAAATAAAACTGTTTTCATAGGTTTCTATTAATTGTGTGATGCCATGCCTGGTACATATTTTATTGTTTTACAATACCATGGTATTGTCAAACCATAAAATATGTACCGTCTGTCTCTCGTGATGTTAAACAATTGTATAGAGGTTGGTTTTCTCTAATGAGTATGTAATATTTGTCACAACAACATTGCTAAAACCGCGGTTTAACGCAAAGAAATCAAACATGGCGGCAATCCTCCAGTGAGAACATTACCTTTTGACGCCATTAGAGTTTAATATTAGACAGTTCTACTCAATTAGCATGTGTTATTCAACTCGAGTATATACACAAATATTTTATATACTATTTGGCCAACTTTTAGAGATTTAGATGCAAGTTTTCACATTTGGTAGAGCCAATATTGGTAAATGGAGAAGACTACTTTTGGAATCTTAAAATTACTCAAGCATAGTGTAGCCACCCTAAACAAGAAGTAAATTTAAAGAAATCTTGGCCATTTTAAAATTCCCTCCTTTGGGTGTACAGAAAAATAATACTTTGAGTAATTATTAGCTTATGATCATATAAACCTGAGAGTATCAAACAATAAATGCAAAACATTCTTAAACGCAAAGGCTTCAGGCTAATAATATGCCAATGCCGGTTAAAATATTTTGTTTAATTTACATTTGTTAAGATTATTTAATATTTGCCTAGAACTAAGATGGTTAATTGCTACATAGTGTCAAAATAATCTTCGTTAATTCCGTGTTAATATTCCTCGATTTAAAATCGAACCGTATAAAATTAACTTAAATGTGCTTAGTTAATTATTTATACCAAATAAAAATATACTTATTATAGTTTATGGCAAAAATTTCTTTAAAAATTTTGTTAATAACTAAATGGTAAAATACCATTTTTATTATTGCCAAGCTAATACAATTTTTTGTTTCTTCACTAATATTTTTAATGTAAATACTAAACACTCGCAATTATAATTTAATTTGTAAAGTAAATTTAGATTTTAAACGGGTCACATAACATAACAAAAGTATTTTACTTGTTAACCATTAAAATAAAAACCTCAACATTTGTCAAGAGCTTGTGTTTTCTCCAGAAACTTTTAAAACAACAAGGATTTTAACAGAGACTGCTTGAAAAGTTCACAATAAACTCTGAGCGGGAGTTAAAGACATTTACCAAAATTAAATCTTACATCCTTCCTAACTATACTTATAACCAAAATACTGTACTTGCATCATATTCCGTTAATACATCTCGAAAATAATTCTCTTATTCATAATAGTGTGTAATCACATATACACATATAGACCTTGATTAGTGCCATAGATAATAAATATATGGTTAAACATGTTTCTAATCACAAAATGGTTTCCTGCAGACAAAGAAAACTGAGTCATACTCATGTTGCATCATCGAATTGGGATTTTGTGCGTATTTCGTTTTAACACCAGTGTGTTCCTCCTGAAATTAAAATTAATTTTATTAAGATAAAGAAGGTACAACATAAGACGCTATAATATTATTTAAAAAAACACTGTAAAAATCAAACTTTAACCAAAGCAAACCAGTACAACCAACTAAAAATATTCACAATTTTCTTTAACATGAATGTTGTTATTTTATGAGAAAGGATCAAAATTTTATTGCTTTTACTTTTATGAGACAAGGGTAGAAATTTTATAGAATAAATAAAATATTAGATTGATAATCAAACTACTTTTGTTTTTACACATTTTCTGTTCTTTCTCCATAAAATATTGTAGTTTTTTTTTACTTCATTGTTAGTTAACTCAATATCTTATACATAAAAGCAATATATTAAAACAAAATTACCAATATGTACATAATAACAATTTATCCAAAAATTTTTGATAAGTGTCTTTTTTGTTTAATGATTGTGACATATAAAACAAGCTCCCAGTGATTATTTATTGACTGGTTACTTTTATTTGAAACCTAATGCTATTTTTTCATTCATAATCATCAGCTTGTGTTAGTTCACTGCTGGACATAGGCTTCTCCTAATGCACGCCTCATCCCTTAGGGGTTTTTGGACCACTACACTGGTGCAAAGTTGGTGTGTGGACCGACCTTTTACATGCCCATCCGACGCATGGACTTTTACTCACTTTTCAGACAATTGGGTGATCGGCCCAATGATAACAAATTGTTTCTCCGCGGGATTCAAACCCACCTCCAGTTTATAAAGCAGTTGCCACTTACTCCATCCTTTTTTGTATTATGCAATTGAAACTTACCAATATATCAAATCCGACATCCCGAATAATGTCCAATAGTATATCATAGGGAGGCTCTATACTGTTTTCAGTAGGCGTGTCGCTGTTACAAAAAAAAAACTTAATTAAGACTCTTATCTAAACAAAGCATTTTTTGCCTAAGATTATAAATAAAAATATTTCTTTATATTACTGGCAGTTAATTTCATTTCCTTCAATTATTACATAAAAAAAATATTACATGACAATTATGTCAATACATCAATATCTGCAACCTAATGAACAATATAAAGTATAAACATAATACCAATATTGCTACATTATGGTCAGAATATTAAATATTTTAGTATACATCCTTATGATATTTGAAGAAAGGAAAATTGATACCTGTAGTGATACAGCAACGGGCCTAAGTTCACCCAGTAGCCTCCAGGCATCAATATGGCATATATCCGTTCAATAAATTCAATCACATTGGGTGCACAATCAATGAAGAAGCAAGTTGCTATGCAATGCCATTCATCTACTTCAGTGTACACCTGTTAAACAACCAAATAATTTTATACCTGAGCTGATCATTACATAGAATTGATGTAAACAATGTAACCCATTGCAACAAGGTAGTTGTTGTACATACAGCTCTTATAACAGTTGATTGACAATCAATGATAAACATCTATGTGGTATTTAATAAATACTGCCTCTACAGCCTAGTGGTATGGGCGTGTACTTTAGAAACCGGAGGTCATGGGTTCTAATCCTGCAGGGACTCAACAAATTTTCATGTCACTGTTGTGTCCTATTTAGGCCAATCACCCAATTGTCAAGTTGTTAAGTAAGATGATGGTCTATGCCTCGGAGGGGCATGTAATTGGTCCACCCACCACCCCACATTGGGTGTATTAAGGGAGGCCAATGTCCAGCAGTGGACTATCACAGGCTGATGATGATGATGACAATTTATTACTTCGCAATCATCACATTTTATAGTAATTTTATACTCGCATTGCCTTTAAAACCTAGATTACTAAGAGTTTAGGTAATTTTAATATAAAAATCACATCAATACAGTTGTTATCCAAAAAAAATATACAGAATGTAGTTAGCAATGGCACAATTTAGTTGGATACATACACTTGATATTTATTCCAATCTAAGATTTGAGAAATTTTAATCCAAGATTAAAATAACAAAGGAAAAATTTTTATAGAATATACATACCTTGAGGAAATCACCAGCAGTCATTGAAAAATTATAATTTGGTTTGTTTGCTGATGGCTTGACATCTGGGAAAGTGGCTGGACGGAGCTGACCTCGCAAGTTACATTGTTAACATATTGGTGTAACCATGGGTACACTGTGTGCATATTAACCTGTAAAATAAGTTATTATAAATTTTTTGCATTATGCAATTTTTTTTTAGGTACTAAATTCAAACATTTTTCACGAAATTGACACCTACGTTGAATTTTTATAAACTAATATAATAAACAAAAACCAATTTTTTCAGTAGGATTAAAGATGAAAAATCCAAGATTTATAAATTATGTTAATAACAACAAAGAAAAAGATTGTTATAAAAAAACAACATGGAGGCATAATAAGGATTTTGAAACTTTAAACTCACATCTGGACAACGATTGAGCACAAAGTTACTTGCAAACAACATGAACAAAGAAAATTCATTGCCCTGGCATGTGTAGCCCTTGTTTGCAACTTCCCAAGCCAACCGACCTAGTCCAGCACCAGGTACCAGCACCTTCACCCTGGACCGGTCACTGCAAATGTGGTGAATAAAGGGGAATTATAAATACATTTAAAGGATTTATTCTAACATTAACAGTTTGCTAATGAGTATCCGGTTTTCCGTTGGTAATTTGCGTGATATAAGAACGTGGTTCTAGTGTGTACGCGACTTTACAGTTTAGGCTCAAGTCGTCACCGGAACGCTTTCGCCGAGCTTACTCATATTTCCAGCTGTAACTGTAAACAAACTAAGCGAAGAGGTTTCATTACGACAGCCTTATTGACGTCACTTTGATTTCGCGGCAAAACCACAATCGCCGAACCCTGTGTTTAGCCCCGTTGCAAACATCGCGAACCACGTATACACCATTTTTATGGTTTGATGATCCTCAAACTTGATTCCTTTGTTCTTGTATTAAAAAATTATGAAAATTTGTTAATGGGCACTCCTTTTAAGTTTTATTTTCATGTTCTGCACTGGGTGAATAAGTTAAAGATTTCTAAACTATATAAATATTTTGACTAGATTATTAATAATCATTTTTATATTTATATTTCTAGCAGTTTATACCTCTAAACAATGAGCACAAGAAACAAAGATAATATTTAATATTTGTAATATAAATTTACTAAGATAACAATATTACAAAAAACTGTTTAAAAAATAAAATCGTATTTAAAAAATTATATATCATACCTAAACTCATCAAATGGAAAATATGTCTCTAGCCTTTCTAAAATGGGTCTATAGCACTGGTCCCTTTCAGGTGCCCCTACTTCACTCCAATCTCGCACAATGTTTTTCAACACAGAATGTACCTATGAAATAATAACACCTTAATTAATCAAAAACTAAAGCAACAAAACAAAACTTATTTAAAAGCAAACAAGATGTTTTGTAAATAGCAACTGTTAGGTTTTTGTTAAGAACTATATTGGATTCAGTATTAAGTCCTGCCTTTTGTTATTGTAACATATTTAGTTTAAAACTGAAACTTTTTTATTTACAGTAAAAGCCTTATAATATAAATAATCACATACCTTTTCAACATTATGTTGCATTCTTGTGCTGTTTCAGTGACGTTATTTCACAATTATTGTAATTGCAACCAAAACTTTCCGCGCCATTTGTGCCCAAAGTGTCCGTGTTACTGTGATCAACATTTTCAAACATTGTGTCCACATCTTTTATAATCAAATGAACAACACTGTTGTTGACATCAAGGCATTTTTTAAATTTTGTTAGGTACGTTTTGTACTTTTCCAATCTTCTCTGATGACTAAATGGAAGCATTGATATTATTTTCTCTGATTTATGTATCCTTTCTAAGCCACATAATCTGTAAAAAATTTTAACAAATATAGTGTATAATTAACATTAAAATTTTAAAAATATGTTTCACATTAGTCCAATGTTATTTAGTTTAAAACAAAGCCATATTAGTACTTGATAAACTAGGTCACTTATAAACAACCTTTTGTGTGATAACTTATTTACTAAAAAATAAAATTTGTCCAAAGTGTGTATAGAATATTTACAGACAAACAAAAATGCATGCCCTAATTAGAGGTTATCAATTATTTAATGACTGCAAAACAGCATTGAATACTTTTATAATAGATTTGCATTATTTATAGAGAGTGAGTAATAATCTGAAGAGAATATTAATTTTACTAAGTTCATTTTTAGCTTAAATGTAAATAAAAGAATTTTTATAAATAGTAAAATTTAGTTGACTATTCAGGGCAGCTAAGAAGATAAAACTGTTGCTCTTATTGGCGGAACATTAGAATAAAATGCATAAGAAAGTATAGGAATAGAATATTTTTAGCAATTAAATTAAAACTTGAATTAATAAGAATTTATTTTTGTATTTAAGCTTTAATACATGTGTAACAGTTAATCCTGTTATATATTGAAACAATAATGATCATGAAATTATACTTATTACTTACTTACTGATTGTTACTTTAATTATGGTAAATTTTATATTAAACTTAAATTATACAAGATAAAACTAAAAGATATTTATGATTGCCTAAAAATTTAAGTAACAGTTGTGTTACACTCTCAGTTTAGCTTTATTAAGCACTTTTAGCAACATAAAATTTTCTAATGCCTTTATTACACTACCTAAACCCTTAAATCAGAAAAATTTGCAAGATAGGTATAATCCTTTAATACAGTAAATATGCAGCAAGGTAAAACCAACCAAAACCTCAAGGCCATTAAAGTCAAAGTTCCGCACGTGTACCGGACATAAACAAAGTTCATTGTTGTATCTAAATAGGTTAATTGCATAGACCGAATCTGATACAACAAAAGGTGGTATAAATACCCATAGTTGACATATTGAAGTACAAATAAATTTGAATAGAGAAACGCGTTTTGTAATGGGTCGTTTGTTATAATTATTGTTTAAGAGGAATATACTTACTTATAGTATTTAAAAGCAGTGACAACTGCTTTAAAATGGGCACGCTCCTTTGCTTCATCAATTTCATCTGCAGCGGAAAGGGACGACATATTTTAATTATAACTATTGAATAACCAATAATAAAAATATTCAACAACAAAGGATTCCAGAAAAAATGAGGAAATGAAACTAGCAGAAAACTGAGAAAATCATAATTGATCAATTGGAATGACAAACGTCAAACGCTAAATGACAGTTGCCTTGTACTTATCATAAATAAGTGTATACATATATTTGTTGCCACAACAGATTTTAAGTCGCTTTATTATTTAAATTAGAGATATAACTTTTTTAACCGTGATACTCATCGGTTTGAACTTGTTACCTTGGTTTATTTATGTACAAAATTATTAACCAAATGTTTTTAAAAACTCTGTAATAATATTTACTCAACTATACCGCAACAATTACAGTGTATTCTAATACATATGTCACATTTGGCTTATTATATATTATTTATAAATTATCTGAAGACTGCTGGAATTGGGAAGTTCTGAAGAGGAGACCTAGGACCGGCAAAACGTAGTTTGTGATGCCTAGCAGGGCGATGTGAGCGGGATGAGAATAGCCGAGGTTCGGAAGTGGTGGCGTGCATTAGGGGAGGTCTTTGTCCAGAAGTGGACTTACACAGGCTGATAATGAATAATGACGATGATGCTGATAAAGAAATTATCAATTTCTTTATTATAAGTAAATATGCTATATAATTAAATACCTAACGACCATGACAAATGCAGCAATAAAATGTCGCTGGGCTCCAGATTTACCGTATTCTTACGTAGTATTTTAATTTCCCGAATTCTGTCCGAAGTTGTAGCTGGCAACATTTTTACGCAGTCAATATGTCGGTCGGTGATGAAATGTGTTTGTCAACATTCTATCGATCTTTTTAATAAAATGGTTATTGCTAATTTAGCTTGAACTGATGTCATGAAATTGTTAAATCACAAATGAGAAATAGTGCCGGTAGTTTTAATCTACACTGCTAATTAAACAATATATTTAAGAGAAACATTCATTTAAATTATAAACATGAAATAAATATTTAAATATATTTAATAATACTACGCCGGAAACTATTTAAATACAGTACAAATGTATATTAATACCAAATTGTGTATTACAATGATATAAAAACGCAGAGCATCGAAATTTATGTTGCGTTAGGAAAAATCAATAAATTTTGCAGTGTCGTTGCTAAGTTGCATTAACGTACCAATTATCGCATATAATGTGGCTGTAATATGATTTGTTGACATAAATTCAAAAGAAAACGCTTTCAAAATGATGGACGGAATATTAACTCAGAGAGTAACACCCCTTCTGAAATGTGTAGTGCTGTTTTTATTCATTTTCACCGCAAAAGTTTTAACGTCGCGACCTCAAGAATCTCAGGACACCAAAAACAATATTCAACACTTAAAACCAGCTCACTACGTGAGAACTTTCACCAAATACCATCACAGAAGAACTATTCAATGGAACAATTTACAGGAACTATCTGATTACTGGCCCACACAAGACCACCCCAAGGTTATTGGTAAAAGGAGTGTAGATGCCCTTTCTCCTGACGAATTCATGAGCTCTTCAGACAATTTGGATACTTTGAATGGACTGAAGTCTGATTTGGATGGAGACAACATTGTTGGTTCATTTGAAAAGAATGCTATTAGTTCTGGTAAAGAAGGCTTAAGCGCTCGCAATGGAGTGGCAAGTGATGTGAAGCAGTATAAAGTTAAAGCTGCAATAGTAGTGACTGATGCTCCAACCACCATTGGTCCAACTATTTCATGCCTTTACAAGATAAACAGTGTGGCAATGAGTGTTACACCATCATATGATGAAGAAAGAAACGCCCAGTTGATGGTTGAGAATGAAATTTTTGGTGAGAATTAATATTTTAATAAAAGTAAAGCAAATATAAGTTCATTTATGTGCATTCTTTTTTTAATTCATTTTATGGAAACTATTAATTAATGTATAGGGAATTTAAACAGATGACAGGATATAAAGTTTTAAAGGGATTACCAACTGAGTAGATATTTTCACCTTTAAATTTTTCAGGTATGGGCTCTCTTTCTGAAACAACACTACCAAATGGTGAAGTGGTACAAGTGGAGCACTGCACAGATCCCCGTGCATACTGCTTTACGTTGAGGCATCAGGATCAAGATGGCAATATTACGGTGTTAGGCCAAGGTTAATATTTATTTATTTTCATACTAATTTCGTCTAACAACAAGCTGGTATTTGTAGGACTTTTTACTTAGACCTCTCATATCTATGCATATACATGTAAGTTAGAATATTTAGAAGAATTCTTAGCACTATGCTACAACAAATATTTGTTGTTGCACAGCAAAAATTTTAAATATGCTGGACAGTCTGCCCGTGATCATGGATGCTAAAAAGAAATCCGAAACGTCAGGAATAAATATATTTAAAACATGAATAATCGAATAAGTGTATTTGATAAATATTTGTTAATTAAATACATTCTTTATTTACCATATTACCTTTTTTGTTGAAATTATAGTTTGTAATTATATAATTGTTTAGAAAATGCAGAACAATTTCGTGAACCTTAGTCATTGCATATGAACAAATAATATATAAACACATCTTTATTACTTTATCGCTACATTGCAGATTTCTCTTACTGGCAATATTAGAGTACTGTATTGAATAGATATTTTATTTATATTTTTAATTATATTGGAGCCTTATATTATGATTTTGAAAATGTCTTAATATTTTTATATTTTATAATGTTAAAAACTCTTTTGCTAATTAAATGTTTGATTTGTAGGTTGCTGGCGTTCCTCTCAAGGAGATTCAAGAACTGAGACAAATGTACAAGGGTTACGGCTAGACTCCGGTAGCAAATTTTGCTGTTGCACAAAAAGCTTCTGCAATGCCGATTTTAGTAAGCATTAACTTTGTTTTGTTGTTATACTAATTTCTTTAATTTACCATTTATACACCTTTATACATTTGCAATATGATATTATTTTCGCATTTTAATAAACAATCTTATATAGATCCAGAGGCAGTCGAAATTAAACTTAATGCTAAAGTTATATATCAATTTCTTTCAGAGAATATAATGGATTAGGATAACATTTGAACCTTTTAAACTTTAGTGGTAGTATGGCTGTTAAAATTTAGGGACATTACATTTTTTAAAAGACATATGTTAAACCTATCTCTTTTTTAATGTGAATATTCCTTATTAACAGCGACAATGGAGGAAGAATCGGTGACCGTAAAAGCCGAATCCACTATGAGCAGTAACTCCCAACGTCCGAAATATCCAAGTATTATAGCCTCCGGTATCTTAGCACTTGTTTCGGTATTGGTTATAGCCATCATGTGTCGAAACATGTACTGCAGGAAGATGGCACTGGTAAAGGATGACTTAAGTGACGTTGCCGATGTTGAAAAAGGTACCTATTGTATTAACAATTAGTATAGATAAAAAAAATAATAATAAATATGCCCTACTTAACGAGGGTGACTACTGCGGTTGATTAAAGCTATATTAGAGACAAATAATATATAGAAATTATATAAACGACAACTATAGTCAACAATAATGGTGCCAAAAGGTAAATTGTCAAGCGAAATTCTACTAAAATAATATGGTAGATGAAAACCACAAAAATATTGTTTTTCTGCAGAATTTAAGTCATTTTAGTTTCTTAAGCGATTTCTTTTTTAAATGAGACGAGTAGGACGTTACCTAATTATAATTTATTTACCTTAAAAGCCTTTACCTTGCAAAACTTAAATAATTTTCCTAGTTCTGGAAATTTGTTATAACTACTACAAAGAATGTAAATATCTTAAAAATAACGAATGAGATGGTTCGCTAACAAAAATCTCACGTTTTATTTTCAAATTAGGTATATGTAATGAAAAAATGTTGTATATTGTTCAAAATTTGCCGTGTTCCGTATTTTTTAATTGTTCTTGTTTTTTTATTTCTCTGGTTATATCTAATTGTGCACTGAACAATCTCCGCCTATGCCCTTAATTTTCGTTTGTGTTTCTCAGTTCTATATTTATGTATTTGTATTTGCCTACAGGGGATGTAATGGGTAGCGGACCAGATGCGTTGGCGACTGGACTTCTTTGTGTCGATAATCTAACGCTTATAGAGCACATAGGTAAGAGTTATTGTTCATATGCCATTTATCGCGTTATAACTTATTCAATTATATGAAGAACAGCCTCCGTAGCCTGGTGGTAAGGGCGTGTGCTTTAGAAACCGGAGGTCGTGGGTTCGAATTCTGCGGGTACTCAACAAATTTTCATTGTTGTTTCCTAGTTGGTTAGGGCAATTTGGGCTGAGCACCCAATTGTCTGAAAAGTAAGATGATGCAGGCTTCGGATGCACATGTAAAAAGTCGGTCCACCCACCAACCAGCATTGGACGAGCGTGGTGGGGCACGGAGAAGGCGTGCATTAAGGGGGCCTCCCTTAATGCACGCCAATGCATTTATCTACGGCAGTAGACTAACAAAGGCTGATGATGGTGAATGTTTATATATATGATTAAATCGTAAAATTGTGAAATAACGTTTATTACGGTATATAATATAATTATTGCACAATTGTGACATCTGTATCGTAGGTCAAGGCAAGTTTGGTTCCGTGTGGCGTGGCACGTTAGGAGCAACGCCGGTGGCTGTGAAGCTGTATCACAACGCAAACGCTTGGCAGAAGGAGGCGACCATATACGGGCTGCCTCATTTAGCGCATCCGAACCTGCTGAGATATTACGGTAACTGTATTTTAACATTGTTATTAATGCAGTGATCCGTTTTATTTTTATTTTGTACAGGCTCTCACTTTTACATTTATTCTATATATGGTAAGTACCTGTTTTGTTTGCCATTGAGTTATTAAATATTTTAAATGTTTAACTGATTATAAATATTTAATATGTTTAACCGTATTTTCACACTATGGTTGAAGTAGTTAATATTTTCACCACGATTGTCATTTATTTGTAATCTCTTCTCTATTGGTTTATTATTTTTGTTCATTGTTCTTACATTGCATTTGCATTACAGTATTTCCTTCCTTTCTAACAAACAAAGATATTTTGGTTTCAGCAATATGCTTTTCGCAATATAGTCCTTAACGACATATATTCAGGACGAATATGAAACGAAGTAAGCGTCGCTTTATATTTGCCGCTATGATTCGTGTCAGGTCGCGAACGCGGCCGACGTGACGGGCGCGCCGCGACATCTGCTCGTGCTCGAGCTGTGCCGCCCCTCGAGACTCGAGCTGAGCCGTCGTGCTGATTCTCGTGCGCTCGCCAGGATCCTCCCGACATGCCTCCCTCATCAGCCAGTGTTATGCGGTTCTGTCACCACGCTCTGTCATGCTGGACATGGCCTCCGTTGATTACAGCCACTCGTTCTGGGAGGTTTTGATTCTACCAATTTAATTCATTTAAATGAATAATTCCATCAAATGGAATTCTAGCTATGAAAGATCTGTAAAATAATTGGTATGTTATTGTATTATTGAATAATGTAATTGAATACTGGTTGTAACGTTGGCTTGCGTATTTGTACATTTGAAGGAGAATGCGTAAGATCTGCGTAACGAATACAAGCGTAGACTATTTTTGTGAGCCATTTGAATGATCATATAAAAATAACGAAAAGTCGTTCAGTTAGTGTCAAGCAATTAATCACGTTAAGCTGTATAATCTATATATATATATATATATATATATAATAGATTCCCACCTATATATTGACTCATGACAATATCACTGGAACTATAAGGCGTAACGACTTGTACTTTGGTAGTAATATTCCTTTCGCCGAGGAGAGGTCAGCTAAGGATTATACGAAATTCCACCCCCAAGTTGGGTGGTGGGGTTGCTAGTCTATAATTCTATACCTAAGCTAATCAAAGTGATGAAAGAGTTGCTATCAAATGCTGTTTTGTTACATTGCTTACATAAATTATGTCTCTCGCTGAGTTTTAATTGTCAAATTCAATTTCTATTATGTCTGATTATTATTCGTTTATAACTCATCATCGTTATTTAACCTTGTGCCAATATTGGGCATAATTAACCTTTTTTGTTGCTATATATAGTGTTTCTTATTATTCTTTTCTGTGTTCCGTAGATGGTAGCAAGCCGTGCGTGGTACACCGAGACGTGAACAGCAACAATGTACTGGTGTCAGCTGATGGGCGCGCGAGACTCGCTGACCTCGGCCTCGCGCAGCCTTTACCACCCAGGAGGGAGCGAACCGCTCCCAGTAGGATCACTGAGGTATAGTCTAATATTACCCGTATCAGAGCCAAGTTAATTATTTTAACAATTGATGAAAACATTGTGACCCGTAGCAACGAAACGGCTTAGTACGTATCGCCTTAAGCAGTCGACTGGCACTCCGCGATTGGAAGCTCAGTGATAAGCTTTTGTAAAGTAAAATTTGTTAAAACTGTTATTTTCTATCTGATAAAATGCCCAAGATTCACTACCGTTACCCTTTCTTTCGGTTGCCAACTGAAGAATAGTTTCGGTGCTGAGCGACTGGCTTGTGCGAGCACAATTTAAACCCAATTTAAAAGGGAAAATACCATTTGATGAATAAATTTGACGTTTTCTCATATTCGTAGTTGACAGAGCTACTTTTACAATTACCAATTCGAGGCACTGATAATTTCACAATTTAGAAAATTAACCAATATTGCATAAACTAATAAACAAAGCTTATGTAACCATTCGCCGACAGAATTCGAACCTGCGGCTTCTCGCGGTCTCTAACAAACAATGACTATAGCTCATTTGAACTTCAACCCTACCAATAGTTCTTGGATCAGTAAATTAATTAAAAAAAGAATGAACTGCATCTATTTAATCCAAACAAGACTCGGAATAGATGATAAAAAAGTAACCCATAGCAACGAGTCAATTGTTAGTGATTGACAACTTGTGATAATTTGACAGCGAGATCGCTGGACGCATGACGCCACTTTTTTGCCATGGGTTATTTTATCGAAATTTGTAAACAATATTGTCCTATTTATAAATAGTAACTGGTATGTCAAACGCTACGCGACATTGCATTTCTTACAAAGCCATCTATACATATACACAACACAACCCTTCGTTGTTTTACTTTATTTGTTTTTACTTATTTGCACAATGAAAGTACAAAAGGCGGACTTAATCCCTTAACCATTTTCTACCAGCCAACCTTAGGATGGTTCAGAGATGTTAATGTGGGTGCACAAAATAATGAAAGAAAATAACAGTTTCGAGCGAAAAGAAAATTAACTCAATAATAAGGAAATACATATATAATAAACTTTATATAAATAAACAAACATATCATTTAATAATATAACATAATATATAAAGAAATCATTTATAAAAATAAATACATAAAATACATACAAATTATACAATTACATATATACTTATAAAGTTGTTATAGAGATAGTAATTTTACCGACGCCGCATCCAATAGGTTGTTTTGTGTTACCATTGCTAAATGCAAATTTATTTCTTTCGTTGTGTTGCCGTTACCGAATATAAATTTATTGCACATCCGACAAGCACCAAACTAACTGTTAATACGCAGGCTGGTACCCTGCGTTACTAGCCTGAAGCGCTCGAAGGCACCCTAGATTTTATCCATGTCGTGTTGCCGTATGTTTATTATTTACCCAACAAGTACTAAACTAACTATTAAAACAACCAGGCGGGTACCCTGAGATACCTGGCGCCCGAAGCGCTAGAGGGCGCCCTCGACTTGAGCGGGGCGCGTGCCGCCCTCTGCGCGGTGGACGTGTACGCGCTGGGGCTGGTGCTGTGGGAGATGGTGTGGCGCTGCAGAGGGGCGCACCCTCGCCAGACGCCGCCCTACGCGCCCCCCTACCACCACCTTGGTCTGCCGCCTCATCCCACGCTGGCTCAGATGCAGGTATGGACTGAATGATGCCTTTAAGTAAACGGTGTGACGAACGTATACATAGTTTGCTTCGACATTATGATATATATAACATACTACACTATAAAATGTCACTCATTTAATACGATCGTTCCTTGGCAGTTCGGGTATCATCGTATTCCGATAAAGATTCGAGTTTTCCCGAAGGAAAACAATTTCTCACGAAATGTAACCGACATAGCCCGCAGAAGTAGCAAGCCAAACCGATAACCGTTGGGGTAGAACGGTTCTCGAGTAACAGCTTCGTACTGGCCATCGCAGTGTTGGACGACCCCACAAGAGATGGAGTGACGGCCTCTGCAAATGTGCAGGAGGTCGGAGGGTGCAGATGGCACAAGATCGTGCCTTTCACGATATATGGAGGAGGTCTATGTTCAGTTGTAGGTTTTGACAGGCTGTAGCGACAAATTGTATGCTATATTGTATGTATATTGTATAGTGTATGATGTATTCCGATACTGATCCGAGTTTTCCGAAGGAAAACAATTTCTCACGAAATGTAACCGACATAGCCCGCAGAAGTAGAGCCAAACCGATAACCATTGGGGTAGAACGGTTCTCCAGTAACAGTTTCGTACTGGCCATCGCAATGTTGGATGATTGTTGACAGGCTGTAGCGACGAATTGTATGCTATTCTGTTTCTTTGCTTACATTTGAAGGGAAAGATAGACGACATTGTTTAACTTTTAAACGGAGTAGCAGAAGTTTTTGGTTGGATAAGAGATTGTTACTTGCTTGCTTGTTGATAGAGTGACAGATGTAAAACATCCATTATTTAAGCGATCATTAATAAACACGCATAGTTACTAGGCAATTGAGTGTCAGGGACTTGACAATAAGTGAACGTCATATTCATCTCTCGGAGGAATAGAACCTATGCCTTCCAATTTTCAAAGTAGGGCCAGTTATCACTATCACAGCTGCTCTGATGTTGTGCTATAAACAAAGGAAAAAGATGTCCCGTAGAAGTGGGATATACTTAAGAGCAGCTTAGTGGTGTTTTTTTTAATCAAAATATGTTTGGACAGATCCAACCCTTTATTTATTTATTTATAAAAACTTTTTGTACACAAAATAATAATATTGAGTACGAAGGCGGACTTAATGCCGTTGGCATTCTCTCCCAGTCAACCTTAGGGTGGTGAAGAAAATATAAGGTAGGCGTACGATTACGACAAAAGAAAATATGATTTATGGCAATCTCTCTCTCTACTCTATATGGTAGCAATGTTAATTGTACTTAACTGTTGTTCGCAGAGTCTCGTGTCTCGCAACAAAGCGAGACCGCCCTTCCAAAGGACCCGTCCCCGAAGCCCGAGCCCTAAAGATTGCAACAGACACGTGCGACGAGTGCTGGGACCACGATGCAGAAGCTAGGTGAATTATTAAAATGCATATAACGAAGAACACTAACAAAGCATAGAGTATATGAGATACTTGTCGCCTAAAGCGCTAGAAGGCGCCGTCGACTTGAGCGGCCCTCTGCGCGGTATAGGGTTTTTAAAAGCGGTTTCTCGCTCAATGGTATGTCATCAGTACATAGAAGAATATTTTTTTTGCAGCTCTGATGTAAACCATATAACTTAAGGGCTTGTTCGTATCTCTGTTATATTACGCATATCTCGGGAACTACAGTCTTGGTTTAAATTTTTTATTATTTAGAGCCCGAAAGATTGATGATTAATGAAAAAGTAGGCTATTTTTAAGTACGTGAAAAGTCTGTTCTCTGTCTTAGTGTTATAATACTAACATAAGCTAATAATATCTTTATCTGTCGCAGATTGACTGCAGTATGTGTTGAAGAACGAATGGCTGAGCTAAAAATGATGCTCCTGGTCCAGGGACCTGTGATTCATGACAACAATTTGCATCCCCATGTACCTGGTAAGTATGTTCACATTTTTATAATTATTACGTTGTGTAATATTAGAAATTAAATAAATAATCTCAGCTGGTGAACAAGTGTTCTATAGAATTATACAACCTATCGAAATATACATTATGCTAGGAAAAAGGTAAACCTTGGTAATCTTGTAAGTCCCAACATTAGATCAGACAGCTCGTTCATTGTTAGGATATGGGCGACTATTTTGAATAACCTAATGCCATTGCCGACAGATGCGAGCCCGCCATCACCTTCCGAGGCCGACAAGAACTCCAACCGCAGCCCGCAGTCGGGCGGCGACACCAGCACGGCCAGCACGCCGCTGCTCTACCCGCAGCCGCACTTCGGGCGCAACGCGTGCATCGAGCGCAACACGCACACGCACTCGTACACGCACACCGTCGAGCTCATCCACAAGAGCCTCAAGGACGTGAGCGCCGACGCGCCCCCCAGGGTGCACAACCTCCCCCGCCACGACAACTGCCTCTCGGTCGCCCGCGCCCCCCGCACCCGCGCTCTGCATGAGAATTCGGACAGGCTCAACGAGATCCGCTCCTACCAGCGGCCCCTCGACTACGTGCCCAACGACGTGAGCGGCCACGACGCCGACCGAGCGCCCAAGCAGACCAACCTGCTGCACGACCACAAGCCGGAGAAGCCCAAGTGGGCGATCCGGAAGTTCCTCGAGCGCAAGCTGGGCAGAGCGCCCAAAGCGCTCGAGACGGAGGTCAAGCTGATCGCTGAAGGCGCCGCGAACGGCTCTCTTCAAAACGGCAAGACGAGAACTTCGCTCATCGATAAACCGAGTAACGTGCCCTTCGACCGGCCGAGCAACCTGCTCCTCGGCCAGAGTGGCCCTTCAACTTCGAGGGGCCCTGCACCCTCTCGCCCCCCAACAGGACGCTGTCGCCGACCATGATGATGGAGTCGGAGAACCGCTCGGGTCGCGTGTTCAAGGAGCTGCCCTCGCGTGACGAGCGCGACTCTAGGGGTCAGATATTCGCCGTGATAGTGCCCAAAGCTAAGCCCGCCGAGTTGGTGGGCCGCGGCAAGAGCTCTCGTGGAAGCACCGAGAGCCTCAACAAGAACTCTATCCATACCTCCTACTCGTCGCAGAGCAACTTGAAGGTGAACCACTCGGAGTCCGAAGAGTCTAGCACGAAGCTGCGGCTCAGCTGCGACAACCGTATCGCGGCCCACTCGCCCAACAGTGGGCGCTCGTCGCGAGCGAGCATCAACCTGGAGCTGCAGTACTTGGAGGCGAGAGGGGTGGAGACGCGCGACAGCCCCTTCGACGTCAACTCGGAGTGCTCCAGCAGCGAGGACGAGCACCTGATGCTTCTGTCGGAGAACGGCGGCGCGAAGATCACAATGCACAGCGTGCCCAAGGTCGAAGCGGAGAGGAGGCGCCTGCAGGGCGAGGTGCTCAAGGAGGCGAGCCAGCCGAAGAGCGACTTCGGCTTCAACAAGCACCACAACAAGTACTCGAACTTCGACAACGAGTTTAGCGACCCCAACGACAAGGAGAACGCGGTGAACGGGTACAGCGGCGACAACCCGGTGTACCTGGCGACGCTGAACGGCGAGATCGACACGGCCGAGCTGAAGTGCCTCGGGGCCGAGCAGGGCGCGCGCTCGCCGCGGCCGTCGCTGAGGTCGCTGTCGATGAAGCGGCAGCGCTCGCTCGAGCACGTCGGCGAGCTGTTCTCGTCGGCGGGCGACGTGAGCCTGCAGAACCCGGCGGGTAGGGTGAAGACGCCGGGCGACCTGCCGGCGGCCGTGCGCAGGGCGCGCAGGGACCGCGCGCTGCAGAAGGGCCGCGCCAGCGAGTGCAACCGGCTCAGCCTCTACGATGACAGGATGATGTTCGGCAACAGCCTCTAACCCCAAGCCTTTAGCTGTTGAGCCGTTTTTAATGTGATAATTGTTTCTCTCGTTTTCTCTCGATCTGATTATTCAATTAAAAATATTGCTCTGAGATAGTTTTCCCTTGGGCGACACTTCGTTTTGAATTTGCAGTGCCGTGATAGAATGATGTTTGTACTGATTGTTTCACGTTCTATTTTTTATATTGGCGAATATTTTCCAAGTAAAGCTTGCGTTCGCGTAATATATTTATTCTCGAATAAACACAGCAGATGCTTCCATCGAATCTCGCAATATATAGCTGCTCCTTAATAATATTATGTTATAATATAGAATTTACAAATGATCCACTTGCAAATATCAAAGACAATACACATATTATTAAGTAACATAGAAGCAAAAAAATACAAAAATACGCAAACTATAGTTAGATATGATTAAAGCCTGTTCAAAACTTACTCATTACGACAGCAGTAATTTACTATAAAATATGTTTAAAAAATTACAAAAATATAGTAACGGCTGTAACAATTACTTTATTAGCTACATAATTTTTTTAAGGCTGCGTATTGTGGATCTTTATTGGTGTGTTATTGTATTGCATTTATTGTAGATAGTCTCAAGCTTCACTAAATAGCTATAGAGTGGTACAATATGCGAATTTAGTATGCAAATTTAGACTACAAATTGTTACCTCACATAAGAATATTGTATGGAACAATAGTTCAGTTACTTAGTATGATTATTTTGTCGTTCCGATTAAAAATGTTTATTTCGGCAGTCGATAAAAAGTAATAATGTTGAAACATTGTAGTTTTTATAGATATGAAATGATAAGAGCACTAATAAGCGTATAATATTACCGTTATTGTTTATTTAATTCTTTGGCACATTTTTTACTTTGTTATAATTTTTATTGACGCGTTTTTTTTTATCTATCTCAAGTACAAATGCTTGTTGCATATTATTTTTATTGTTAATTTACGGTATGGAAATTGTGATCTGTTTTTTTGTATATAGTTAAGTTCCTAACGAGCCATGTTAGTATTTTTATTTGATTGTTAAGTTTACTTTTAATTTACGTTTCCGTTTATAATTGTTCAGATACATTTTTTTTATGATTTCTGATATTAAGCGCAATTAAAGCAGAATGATAATGACACGGACTTAATTTTAAATTATTTTACATAATAGAAACCCCTATAGAAACTAAGCTGTTACTTATTAACGCAACCTTGCCATAAAGCAAGTAAAATTAAACATATATAAATACAAAATAAGCTCTAGTACGAAGCCATTGTATCGTATATTTAACTGTCATCATTCCATTAAGATTCAAGCAGGTTATAGCTAAGTTAAAACTTTAAAAAAACTTGTTTTTGCTTTAAGGAAGTAATAAAAATCGATAAAAAATATTTCTTGGTATAAAAACATGACACCGCTTCTCATTGTTTCGCGGTATTTAATAATTAAATAAAATTATTTCATATTTATTCGTAATACATTTAAATTTGCATTTTGCTATTTCTATGTAAGAATGATGTTAACCTTTAAAAATCTGTAAGAAAATGATCGCTCTGTGTTTGCATGCTAAAACTGTTTTTAGATATCCTCAAGGTTAAATGATAACCAGTGGTAAAAATTATTAATATTCGAAATTTAAGAGATATTTTTTTTACGAAAATAACTAATTAACTAACATAACATACGTGTTGTAATTTTACCTTACTTTTGTGTGTTAACACTACATTTAAAATATTGAAATAAAGTATTATGAAAACATCTGATTTTGTTTCATTGCTTGTTTTTATTATTGACAAGCTGTTTGTGCGCGACCTAGTCCTTGGATAATATAAAAATAGTTGTTAATTTTTTATTTATATAGAAAAACCTAGCTTAGGTTATATCAGTTATCTTTAGTGACCCCGAACAGGTTCTCGCTTTTTCGTTTGTTTTAGCGGTTAGGCTCAGTACCTACAGCCTGCTCATAGGAACTGCCATCCCGGTCCTTTGCATCTAAGCAGTCGCGAGAGAAGAGCAGTGTTGCTATTCGGGGCCGTGGGGGGACCGGAAAGGTACTGGCGGCGGAGCCCAAGATCTAGGCCGCCGCTGGGGGCTGGGAGACTTGTCCTGCCAGGGTTAAGGACTCCTGGTTCCCATGGCTTGTTTTGCTTCACTCCTGACAATGATAAACTGGAATTGTTATAAACTAACCCATAGCAAGTAGTGTCATATGTAAAGCGTTCATATATTGTATAGGTTAAAGCGATGAGACGCGCAAGACGTTCACCTAGTGGTAAGTCATAACCGCCCTGCCCATTAAATAGCAGCGTAAGACAGCTGCAAATCGGAAGATGTGTCAACACAGTACCGATTTTTTTCCGTTGTAAAAAGAGTCCTACCTCTGAAAGTTTAGTCACATCTATAAGTATTTACCACGTTAATAACATGACACTTGTTAATAACAGAGCGATACTCAACAACATCATGAATAGAACGCTACATCTTTACCGGTTACTGGCTTATACATTATTAACATAAATTTCGTTTTTTTAGGTCAGGTATAGTCTTAATGCACTTTTTTTATAAAACAGAAAAAATAATAAGTTTATGCCAAAAACAATACTGTTAACTATAACTTTTAAACTGATTTTTTTTAAATACCAAAGAGGAATTTACAAACGGCACCAAAACGTTCAACGATCAAACTTTGTAAGTGAAAAACGTTGAAATTAAAAAAAAACAATGAGAAGTTTTAGCATCATCAGAGTTAGACATTGAGTTGAAAAATTAGGTTTAAATTGCCTCTAGAAAATAATACCTGCAGCGACGATATAATTTAATAATACACACAAAAATTTGTAGACCATGATAAATAAAACAACCAACTCTTTAAAAAACCTACACATCTTTATTACCTAGATATCACATAAAATTACACACGTAACCAACATAGAACTTAATCATATTTAAAATATAATTTGAAACCTAAACATAAAAATAAACAGGTAACAATATAAAAATTCTAGATCTATACCATTTTATGTGACAGGAACTGTTTTTTGAGTATGACAATACATTAAGATTTCTCATAATTTTCCTGTTGATATTTTCATAATTGGATTGAGACCACCGTGTCATATAAATACATTTTAACGTAATAATTAATACAGGCATGGACTATATGTCGAACGTAAGATTTTATACAACATTATTTCGGATTTTATTCAACAGTTTTTGTATTCAAAAAAATTAAAAACGTATCAAATGCAAAATAAAACGTGAAAAAGGTATATTCCAATATACCTTGATTGGTGTGACTTAATTTTGCCCCTTGTCGTTAAAGGATGAAAAGCGAACAGAGCGAGAGAGCTACCACGGAGACCACACTCTAGACGAAAGATGTCTTGTTTTAAGTGACGCAGTTATTAGAAGGGGACAAAAGCCTCTCTCGGTACATCTTACTTGTGTGGAGTGTTAGGTACATTCTTAGTCAAGTTAGTAATAAGTCCATGATTTTACTTTATAACACATGTAGTTGACATGAATAAGTAAACATTTAAATATATTGTATTTTAACTTATAATATAAGTTTAATTGGATATCTTCTACCGCTGCAAGAACAAAGAAATTTAGACTCATTTATGTAAACGCAGATACTTATTCTAATATTTTTTACAAATTATAATAACAAAATTATATTATATATAAGGTACTGTACAAAGTAAATTTAAATTAAATGTTATGTTGGTGTCTTATCGATATTTATAACTAATCACCTAAATATAACCCAAAATAAAACCGTAACAAATTTAAAATCCCTTCAAACACCAAACGAGCGAAATGCATTTGTATAAGTAGAAAAAGTACCAGATTATTTCCAACTTTAAAAAAAAGGATAAAATCGGGTAGTCGAGTCAATTTATTGCATTCTATAAATAACTGTATTTTGGCATTTTGTATATATGAGTGATTTTACAGAGAAATACTTTTATTAAAGGTAGTATATTATAAAATTAAATTTAATACATTTGGAAATGGCCTAAAAATCATTTGAAGGTTATGATTGAATATTTTGTTTAAAAAAAAAGTAGTGATTACCAGAGAGCGAAATTTTTAGAAAATGACGGTAAATATTTAAAATTTTATTTTACCAAAGTTAATATTTTGTGACAGACGTACTGTTTACAAAATAATCGTTGTAACATTTTTATAAATAACTTGACCCTTAAGGTTAAGCCAATGGCTTTATAATTTGAGCGTTTTCGTGTCTTTATTCAGTTTTTAAAGCTAATTAATTCTATACCAATTCAAAAAGTCAATTCTTTACATCGGTTTATAATTAAACTAAGAAATGGAATTCATATAAACGAAATAAAATTTTGTTACTGCGCTGTGATTAGTTGAATATCGCGCGTTGATGATCCACAGCGACGCTCCACCAATCAGCTTTAAGTTTAAACAGTTTGATATTTATTTACGTTATTTCCATACTTTATTCAGGTCAGGTATAATTCAATATTAAGATGCAAAAATTGACAATGTTCGTACAACGTTCCATTTGTAATTAATTGTTGACTTCTATATTAATGTACCTTTAACAATGACAAAATTAACATGGAGATTATATATCCATACAAATATAACACTACACTATCTATAAAGCCAAATATGATCGAGAAAATATGTAAACACAGTATTACATCAAAAAGTAATGACGCAAAAAAGTCAAGTCTGAATAGTTCCTGCTCTAAACGTCAATATCACGAAATGGCCGAAAATACTTTTTGATATTTTTTTCATTTTATTTATTTATTAAGAAGGTATGTCAACAGCAAAACGTATACAATAAAATCAGTAGCAAAACTTTCTTAGATAGGAAACGTGAATATATTGCCAATTATAAACCGACGCAGCATTTAATATAAATATAGTAAGAATCAGAACTGTGCAAATAACATATATGCAAAGGAAAGAAATTAATACAAAGAATTTAAATTATAGAATTTAAATCATAAAATGATAAGTGGAATAAACAATATTGTTTCGGGACATAATTTGACTTATAGATAAAATAGTGTTGCTAGCTGCAATCGAACGCGTCACGTTAGGTTACACAGTGTGACTTAATTCTTACTGAGTGCTCGTTGATACATTTTTATCTTCCGATACAACCTGTAACAGGAAATTATTATAAGAATTGTTATATTTTAAATAATCATTTAAAGCAATTGTTATATTATGAAACTGCCTTTTAAAAAATATAATAAACATTATGTAATGTTTACTGGGTAAAAGAATTAACCTAAATATAAAAAAGTCGATATCACTATACAGCTAATTTAAGATGTTTTTTGCGGTCATTATTTTACAATTGATTTACATTTAAGGCGTAAAACTTTAGAGTCTTTATAAAAGATATAAAAATTAATTAAGATTCAAAAGTTTGTACACGAACCATTTGTAACAAGAAGGTGCGATTAACATTTTATAATTATGGTGTCGTTTGCAACGTCAAAGTTTCGTAAGACATGATAACAAACAATAAAAATTACAGTGCAAATGTTTCCCTGTAGCCAAATAAAATGACGTAATCCGGGTATAATGTCAAACATTTATATATTATGAAACATGGAGATAGAAAATTATCGAATTTAGCAAACTATTTAATTTATAATATTAACGCAGCACTATTAACGAATCTAATGCTTATATAATTTGTTACCACTTCCTTTTGTTGTTATTACTTCCTAAAACAAAATCATGGCGATTATACAAAATTCAATGAGATTCAGACATATCCTAGTTTGCCCTGTACCCGTGGACGATATAATTCGAAAATGAGAGGTAAAATACATGCAACCGACGCGATACGATCCGTCAAAAGTAATTAGATTTGTACACTAATATTAGATCTCCTGCATGTGAGAATACGCACGCGTTAGGTGCGCCTGCGCTGCAGCCCCGCGGCCAGCCGTAGGCCACGAAGGGCCACAGGGCGAGCAGCAGCAGCGTGGGCGCGCTCAGCTCCTGCCACGGCCACCGCCAGCCGGCGCCGTGGCGCGACACTTGCTGAGGGGCATACGACAATGTCAGTTGAATTGTATTCATCAAAACAAAATAATACACGATATTAATGAATAACCCGCATTAGACCGGCGTGGTCGGGTACGGCCCAAAACCCCCTAATGGATAGGGGTGTATTCGGGGAGGCTTACGTCCAGCAGTGGACTATCACAGGCTGATGATGATGACGATTAATGAACGGCTCTTCATTTTTGAATTATGAAATAAACTAAATACCCGAAGAGTATGGCGATACATGAATCAGAAAAACGTGTGGTATAAAATATCACAATCAGGTATTACAAAGGATACCAGCGCCTCTGTATAACTTTTTTTTAAGTCAGGGTAAATGCCTTCGCATATATATTCTTACGGGGACAAGGACGGCTTATCGCACCGAACAGACCCCCATCGTTGTTCCTTCCTGACGCCTGCAAGATACACCACTACATAAAGGTGATATGCCCCCTATATTCAGTGGGCCGTCGGGGGTGGTACCACCGGTATGTATGGGCAATACCATTCTGGTTTATAGGGTACCGTAGCCAGCGTATTTACTAGGTAATCGAGACGTAAAAAAGTAAGTCTTAAGGCAGGTAGCGCGTAGGCAATACACCTGGTATTGCCAATATCCGTGGGCGTTGGTGACCACTTTCCATTAGGTTACCCGACTGTTCATCTACCATCATAGACAATAAAAGACAAAAAAAACATTCGGGGGAACAGGACCCTTTCGCAATCTTCTGCTACGTATTATTTGGCCTATTATATAAAATTCCTTTCAGGTCACCACTAAGACAAATTGGAAACCTCTCGGAAAAAATATTCAATAACACAGGCACAAGTCTTGCTGCATTGAAAAATAGATTCATATATTGGGTTTATCAGTTCTTTCACTCACGTCTAAAAGCCTGCGGTCGCCCTCAACGGCCTTCCTCAAAGCGGCAACGTCCGCCTCCAGTCTCGCCAACGCGCCGGGCAATTGCTCTAACACCTTCAGATCTGTGTACGATCAATTGGTACAAATCGCAAAATAATAAACTAAAATATTAAACTTCATGTTGCTATTATTTTTTTTTAATAATAAAAACACTATATCGTATACGGATTAATTAGCAACTTGAGAATGAAATGATTTATTTAAAATGCAAACATGTATATCAAAATAATCTTCCTCGTTTAATTTTTTTAGTATTCAAAAGACTATTCCTAGTTTAATTTAAATAAGAACAAGTTTGATGACGGTTGTTTGTTCATTAATAACTTACGCGTCAACTGCGAAGTGATTTGATGAGCGTGGCCATTGCTCAAGCGTTGGGCGTTCACATGGTGCGGTGGCGGAACCTCGGGGTCACTCTGCGAACAGATAAATAACCGAATTATATCAAAAAAAGTATATAAAAATGAATAAGTTTAAAAAATATAATAATACACGTTATTTTATTGTATATACTGAAGACAAGCAGAACATATATGCATAGTGTAATCGTATAGCCATGCTCACAAACGTAAACTTTGGCTCGTGGGCAGAAATCTTGCAGACAAATAACGTTATGCTATTGTTCTCTGAAAAAAGGGCATTAGTGCGTGCGATGGACATAAAAAGTCGGTTCCGGTTATCAAAACCATCTTTGGAAATCTTTCATGACAATTAATTCATCGTTAAAATGCTGTTTACCATTTAGTCAGACGACATGTCAATGACTTTCTACGCTAAAAAATTGTTACAAAGTAAATTTATGGCCTCTCGTTGTTTTCTGGTTAAAGGTTAGTGTCTGAAAAATAAGATGGTCCATGCGTTGGATGGGTATATAAAAAGTCGGTCCACCCACCAACCCGTATTGGTCCAGAGTGGAGGGATACGGTCCAAATACTCCCCTAATGGAGCAGGCATGCATTAGGGGACACCTATATCCAGCAGTGGACTAACACAGGCTGATGATGATGATGAAGTTTATATAGGTTAAGGAAAATAGCATGGAGTAAAACGAAATTCCATATTATATATCATTCTAATGCAGTATTAAAGTCAATTGAGGGTAACTTGAGCACTCACATCGACAGTGTCAATAAACTCGTCGTCGGAGTCGTGTCGTGTCCGTGGCGGCGAGGCGCTGCGGATCGGCGACGATGCGCCGCTCGCCGAACGGGAGCCTGTAATGTGTATCGAAACATGTTATAGTATTTCAAATCAAATAAAGGACACACTTTTAATGTCCAAATTAGATATTTATTATTAATATAGAAGGTCAATTGCAGATGACTGACATGGGGGAAGTACTGCAGTGCTTAATATTGTAATAAAAGCAGCAATCTTCTAGTTTCAAGGGTCGCTGCCTTTTTTGTAGCACACATCTCTTACTAACAGGTAATCATCCTAATGCTTGAACGTGCACATTAGGACAGAATAAATAATCGGAGAGCGAGGAAAGCACCTCTATATGCTTTCCTCGCTCTCCAATTATTGATTGTGTCAAGAGAGGGATTGGAAAGAAAAAGAGAAGTTACGGTAAGAAAAAAGGAGCAAGGGAGACAGGTAGCGAAGGAAACGGATAAACAGACGTGCACAACTAAGTAATTCGGGCATGTAAACGTAGGGATAGACGATGAGTGGGACTGGGACTGAGAAAAACGGAGCTATTACAACTGAAATGGGGGAATGGCGAAAGTTATAAAAAGTGAGAAGAAAGAAAGAGGGAAAGAAGATAGTTAATGGTAAAAGCTGATGCGAGAAGGGAAAATAGATACAGATATGTAGTAGGGTGAAAAAGTGAGTAAAAAAAAAGTGTTAAAAAACCGAAAAAGAGAGTGATAGGCAGGAAAGAACAGAAAAGACAAATGAACGTAACAGGTTAATGATGGAAAGGGTTTTGTAAAAAGATGAAAGGTTTGTAACATGAAACCTTGACCTTTTTCGTACTAATAAAGTCTTCAATATATTGAAAGTTATATCTTACCCACGGGCGTATTGTGTTCAGAGCGCACTCGAGCCAGCACGTCACCAGCCACCAGTTCTAGGTCATTGCTCGGGAAACCCTGGTCGTCGTCGTCCACCGAGAGGAAGGACGCTACGTCCGAATTGTAGGACATCGTCTCAACAATCTGTTAGCAATTAAACCCAGAAATAAACATTACAATGTTTTTATAACAACGATAATATAATAAAATACAAACATAGAGCTTATTCTCTATTTGAAATTTAAATAGAAAAGTTGCAAATGTATTGCAATAAAATTAATATATAATGTCCTTATACCGGTGTATCTTCCTTACATCTTTTTTGAGTGACAAACAAATTATAATCTTGGAATATTGGCACAATGTTTTATAGAAAAAGGTAAATAATTTATAGAAATATTACGAAGCAACATCCAGAGATGCCGAAACGATATGAAACGTTACAAAATTGTTTCAATTACTATACATAAATGGATCATATTGCTTTAAATCGTATCATGACAAGTGACCACCTCAACGAAAAATGGATTTTACGAAATATTTAAACTATACGAGGCTAAATATGACGGAAAAAATTGTTCATAAAAAAGCACTTTTTTATATTAATCTAAATATGTTAATAAAGATCATATTAAAAAATTATTTTATAACTCACGTTATTCCTTAACACAAGTGCCTTAATGAACTTAGTTTATATGCTATTCGAACGATCACGTCCAAGCTATAACTGATACGTAAATATTTTAAAACCCCTAGCTAGAGTTATCAGATAAATTATCACAAATTGATATTAAAGAAATTTCATTGAATAAACCAAAGAAAATAATAAACGAGGCTTACTTATCTAAAAATCTTATACTAAAACAAATTAGACCTTACATAACAATGAACACAATAATGACTTTGAACTAATGATAATATCATTACTATTATTATTTATCTTTATTATACATAATCAATGATTAACATATTTCAATGTGTACATACCTTGTGTAGTTCGTCCACATACGCTTGCATCGCCTCGTCCTTTGTCATATTGCCTAATTTGTTCCATGATTCCCACTTCGCTCTGAAATTTTAATTATATGCTATAATAGACGTATCTTTATATATACAAATACGAAAAATAACGAGTAAAAAAACAATAAGAAAATCTTACCTTTCATGGATCAAACTTTACATCAAATACTTATTCTAAGGTCGTGACCACGGGCGCCGTTTAAAATTGTAATGTGCATGCATTTTATTTGGTTTTCTACTTTAATTTCTATACTATTTTATAAAAGAGCAGCTAGTGACAGAATCCTTCAAAATATCTATTAATCAAAAGGTGTATTTGATTCACGGCCACAAATGTAATTAATTATAATACCATCATCATCATCATTATTAGCCTATGACAGTCTACAGCTGGACGTAGGCCTCCCCTAATACACACCTATCCATTATAGGATTTTGGACTGTATCCCACCACGCTGGTCCAATGCGGGTTGGTGAGTGGACCGACTTTTTACATGCCCACCCGACGCATGGATCTTTTCAGACAATTGGGTGATCGGCCCAAATTGCCCTAACTAACTAGGAAACATCAATGAAAATTAGTTGAGTCTCCGCAGGATTCAAACCCACGACCTCCGATTTCTAAAGCACACGCCCATACCACTAGGCTACGGAGACAGCCGTATATTATCACACAAAAAAATATTTAAACGAATGTGAAATAATTAAAAAATACAAATCGATAAGATTAAGACACTTACTGTTTTTCTATTACATGCTCGAGGGCGTTAACCCGATAGTGAGCGATGCCTCTAACCCATAAAAATGCAATGTAACTCAATCTACTTGACACCGTGCATTGCATATTTTACTCGGTAATCAATAACGAACTTCCTTTTTATTGGCAACATGATTCGCCTTAATAGTGTGTAATCTACACTGCCTATATCACATTTTTTTTACAGCAACAACTCTCAATCTTTTATAGGCTACACAGGCCAATGAGCTGTCGGGCCACCTGGTGGAAACTGGTCACTGACGCCTATAGACATTGGTAATAACTGTGGCATCACCAACGCCCTGCCTACGGTGAGACCTAGGGTGTTAAGTCATGTTTACTCAGTCAATGCACTGGCTACGGCGCCTTTCAAACCGGAACACAGTAGTATTTTCACACTACTGCTTTATGGCAGAAATAGGCATCGGGGTGGTAGCGCCCCAGATATAATTATTTGTGTAATCCCCTGTAAAAAGGGAACCTAGCATGAAAAAAAGGTTAAAGACTCGTTTACCTATTTCTTTTACTGTCTATAGTATTTAACTTGTCTTTTAAACTAGGACCCGTCTATTATTCCACACATTGCTCTTCTCTATGCGCAGAAATGGACGAATAATTCGCGGTGGTGGTACTTACTCAGTTATATATAAAATATGTTAGATGCCACGAATTTTGCGACAAAATTAGTAATAACGCCTAATAGATCATAGGATAGGACGTATAAGGATATATACAGGATGAACAAACCTGTTTACTACATCCCAAAAACCAGGTTTCGGTTTGTCGCATGGTCCCTCTGTAGCCTGCTTGAAGTAACTGTAGAACCTCAGCATCAATTCATTGCTGGGCTGATATGAACCTGCAATAAAAAGAAAGCAAATAAAGGGTATGGTATACATTTTAATATGAATCGCTGAACGAAATTTAGTAGATACGAGTAAAAACGAAGTTAGTAGGAAAATACGTACATTATTGTAAGCGTATATATATAGGCGGACATCCGCGGATAATGATTTTAACATATTGTCTTTATTTCATTAAATGATTTAGTTAATTAAATGAACACAATAAACGGTTAAATTTTATGGCAATAATAAAAACAAAAAAAGATAGGTATCCTGTTAAACTTATCACTGTTTGAAAACTAAACTTGATTTTTTTTAATACATTTTATATTGTGGTTATGGTAACATTTTACGTTACTTGACTGTTCTTAATAGAAATTACTTAAAAGACAATATGTTTTTGTCTTTTTAAGTAATTTCTAGTAACGATGCAGGAACTTAAACCCAATGGCAGAAGGGACCGATTAACGGACAAAAATATAGCAAAGATTTAAAACACGTAAGGCACGAGCCTAATTCGTTTTGCGCCTATTCAATAACATGTTATGCTTGTATCTACGAATCCGCATTAATTTATACAGATACGGATCATCATCTGCCTTTTAGACCACAGGTGGACATAGGCCTCCCTTAATGCACTTTTCCCCTAATGGATTTTTGGACCGTATCCCACCACGCCGGTCCAATGCAGACTTTTTATTTGCCCATCCGACGCATTGATCATCTTATTTATCAGACAATTGTGTGTTCGGGCCAAATCGTTCTAACCAACCAGAAAATAACGATAACACAAAGTTGTTTCCCCGCGGGATTAGAACCCACGACATCGGTTTATAATGGAAGGGTCGATACCGCTAGGTCACGGAGGAGATCCCGTATCCGCGGAAGCGAATGCGGAAGAGAATATCCGTAACACCCATGTTTTGTAGATACCGCGTGGGACATTTTTTATGCTATGGATTTATTGTATCTTACTAACTGATGCCCGCGACTTCGTCCGCGTGGTAATATTAAAAAAAAATCCCGATGTTTTCCTTTTTTTTGTAAGATATGGAAATCCCGTCAAAATCCGACCAGCAATTCCAGAGATTAGGCAGAAGGAATGGACTAAAAAAAATGTTTTTATGACATAGCTATGTATCTCATACGCATAAGTATCATATATCATAATGCAGTAATAAAACGCATTATCTTGATAATTCCAACAAACACTATTTTTATTTATTTGTATAGACAAATCTAGTTTACCTCTTATATATTGACAACCAACCTGTTTCTTACATTTTATTTTTGCTACTGGAATCAAAATTGCATCTAAATCTAATGTGAATCATAAACTACTTAACGTAAATTTAAACAAAAATGGTTAATTACGAACAATTACATTTTAGATTCAAAACTATTCACGTAACAATTCCGAACATTTAACATACACAATTATTAAACGATATAATCGTTAACATAATTGGTAATTAAGAACAAGCAAACTTTAAATAGAACTTACTCATGTAGTAGTAATTACGGGTATTCAAGTAACATAGAATTTATGTTGATTTTCTAGAACAACAATTATTAGTCCGTTTCAAATCAGATGAACGTTCAATAATCCGTTCCAAATCTCTATAGTTATTAAAATGTCAAAAATCATAAACATGTTCACACCTGGCGAATGCTGTTGAATCTTTTAGGTTTTTAAACTCGGATACCATTGTCTGCATAAAAACTCATATAACCTGAATCATTAAAAGTCAATAAATACATCATTATTCTGTGATAGTCCAATGTCCAGCAGTGGACTATCACAGGCTGATGTATTAAAAATCAATACCACTATGGACGTAAAGGGTAGGTAGATAAAAATAGTGAAATTTATGGAACGTAATTTATGGATGGCCTAAAGCCAAGCCTTCCTTGGGACCGACAGGGGTTTATTACAGCTGCTAAGAAGTAGTATCACAACAATACTGTCTTCCGGTTTGAAGGGCATCGTACCGATTAAATCGCTGGGTAAATGAAACAACATTGATTGTGTCGCGGCCGTAAGTGCGATGGGGTCTTCTAGAGCGTTTCTTATGGACAGGGCAAATCTTAAATCGAGGTCAACTAACTGCTCGTCAAATCACTTCGATAAATAAAAAAAATACAAATAGTTAAAACTATATCGCGACAATTACAAGAACAACATTGAAATAACAATCACATTTGACGTAGTCAGAATACATTTCTGCGGGTGTATTTGCATTGCTTGCTATAATAATATAAAATTATAAACCATTTATAAAGTATACATAAACAAACACACTTCTTTATCAAGATTTTGTTTTTATTTTTATTTAACAAATATTATGTACATGATAAATAAAGATAAAACGTAATTGGTCTTTGTTTGTTTGTATTGCACTGGAGTAGCGATGACCTTTGTACGCGCCTGATTATAATTGAATACATGCGATGAGATTCGTAAGATACGAAATTAAGTGCGCATAATGAACGTTCCAGCAAATGTAATATTATCAAATTAAATGACCCAAATTCTACAAGTGTGAGGTTTATAGAAAAGTGAGCATATAATCATCTTGGCAATATTAAATAGCAATTTCATTTTTAGCAATATAATTGACGAAGGCTCGATAAGGCCTCCGTAGCCTAGTGGTAAGGGGGTGTACCTTAGAAACCGGAGGTCGTGAGTTCGAATCCTGCGGGGACTCAACAAATTTTCATTCTTGTTTCCTAGTTGGTTAGTGCAATTTGGGCCGATCACCCAATTGTCTGGTAAGTAAAATGATCGATGCGTCGGATGGGATACGGTCCACAAACTCCTAATGGAGAAGGCATGCAGTAGGTGGAGTCTATGTCCAGCAGTGGGCTAACACAGGCTAATGATGATGATGACTATTTGTTAATATATCCCTTGTGTAATATGGCTCCGACCTTTTTCTTAATTTCCTTTAGTTCTATGTAAGCAAAAGAATCAACAAAAGTTTCTTTGCATTGCCCTTTTTTTGATTCAATTAAAGGTTAGCCGAATAAAAGTTAACTTAAAACAATAATCGACATCATGGTGATAGTTCGTCATTAAAAAAGCACTTTGTTGCCATATGTTACAATCATAAAACCAATTCCCAATGTAAATTAATTAAACAAATATTTGTGTTAGAATAACACAACACCGACTAGAGCTTAACTATGTAAAGCTTGTACTATGTTTACTAGATGACTGGTAAAGACTTAAACATAATTTTCTCTGAAAATAAACACTCATACACGAAATAAATATACACCCAAAAACACTATAATCATCACACAATATGTTTCCCGTAGTGGGAATCGTACCAACAGACTTTGGTACAACAGTCAGGTTCACTAACCGCTGCGCCAAGCGAACTATAAAACGCCTACTGCCTTCAATCTCCGCGCTCGGTTCAAAACAATTACGTTACAAAAAAGCAAAAGGCGAGAAAAATTAGAGGCCATCGGATAGAACGTACATTTTATTAAGAAATCACACTCGCTTTTCTGCGTTTCAAACCGGAAAGCTGCAATGTTTACACAACTCCTGCATTGCAGAAGATACAGTCCGTCAGTCCGTCCTTCTTACTATCTTTAATGAGACCGTATAAACATAAAATCTATAAATTTCTTATGTACTAGAGCCTAAAATGACTTGGAGTTTTCATAACAGAGTTAAATATCAGAGACTAATGACGCCAACAATAACGCGTCCTACTTTGTGGATATATGAAGGCCTCCATATTTGCTTTGGCGACAATAGATTTTGTTTACGAAAACTTGATGTCCTATTAGGCTCAGGTGTATTTGGTACAAGCAGTCCGTCCACAACACACAAGCTACGTCCATGTTATTTTTAGATTTTCAAATGGTTTTTCCGGGGGTAAAAGTAGATCAGTAACATAAACTGCTTTTTACCTCAGGAAAATCTATCTTCATCATCTAGATAAAGTAGCTTTCATTTTTTTTTTAAATCGGCACTGTAATTTTTGAGCCTATTCATTACAAACAAGCACTAAAAATACAAATGTTTTCTCTTTATGATGTTAGTATACCTAAGCCTAAGAACTTTTACTGGCCAGTTGTTGCTTACAAAGTGGAAGTGACTGAATATGCTTCTGCTAAGTGAGTACGCTTACTATTTTCGGCTGCACCTTTATTAAAGATTAGGTAGGCTGCCTACCACACCAGACCTATTCAGTCACTCCGACTTTGTACATATAAAATATATAATACAAATAAATATGGACCGGAAAGAGATTTTATCATATTATAATATTAAACACTTTTGTCGTACGGATTATTAAGACCGTCAGTTCCATTGTACTTGATCGCTATCAACTTTTTGTTAGTATAGTATGGCCTGTTAATACACGTGCATTTTTTTTTAAGCCGAATGTATATTATATTATCACGCATAACGTTTTATTTTAAGTTGTATTTTCTTCATATAGATTATTACATACATTACATAATCCCATATAAGTAATAAACATTCAAACCTCTATCGAACGCAGTAGAATCTGCACGACAAATACTGCAATGTTGATTTATCTACTTATATTATCTGACCAAGATAATAATATTTACCGTGTAACGTTTACAATCCTTTAACATTGTTATGATAGCTTTACAAACTAACGCACATATAATATTATATTATATTATAATCTAAATAAATATGAGAAAAACGTCTTTATAGCAAATAGTTTGGAGTTGTGACATATCGATACTTATACATCAACGTCAACAGCCTGTGATAGTCCACTGCTGGACATAGGCCTCCCCTAATACCCCCCTATCCATTAGGGGGTTTTGGACCGCATCCCATATCTATATCGTATATCGATACTTAAACTCGGGTCCAATTAGATATAGAGTAACAAAGCCGATGACACAACAAATTGTGTCACACAGCGCCATGTTTAACCAATAAGGTAGCTTTGTTTCTAATTCGTTTTGACGCCATTGGAGTTTGACTTTCCACTATTCTTATACGGATTCCATATCTTACACCGGTATAATAATTAGACACAAAACATTAAAAACATGCGTTTTTCATCATTAACATACAATAACGGACAATATTGATTGCCATCTGTATATAAAAATCTAATCTAGTTGAAGTTATTTAAAAATAAAAATAAAGCATATCTGTCATTAAGAAAAATAACAATTTAAAGAGTACATTGTACCGTTACATATAACAAAACATTGAAGTTTGTTCTAGCCAATCTCTGGAATAACTTTTCCCCAATTTTGACGGGACTTTTACTGTAAGAAAGCTAATGTAACTGGGAATTAAGGCTTCTTAAAAAAAGACAGATTTTTCTATATTACCTCGCGTACGAAGTAACGGGCATCAGCTAGTTCGTGAATAAAATAAAATTAGTACATTAAAGGTAGGCATGAACAATTAAAATAATTATAACTTTCGTTCAAGCAATCATTTATATTTAGGGCGCAGAAGAGATGCGTTCGTTGTCGGCTAACACGAGCGTGGCGGGTTCAACGCCTCAAGTTTTCGGTTATTTTCCATCGAGGTACCTATGTACGCTTAGGCCTATGTTAGATATCGTATAATCGATTATGAAATGTACATGCTGCGTAGCGCTTTAGAGTGCAATCGATTTTGTTTTTAAGTAACAAAAGTTTACGTGTCTATACTAATATTAAAAAGAAAAGATTTCTATTTTTGTGTGTATGTTTCTATTGAATACACTCAAAAACTACAAGGCCCATTTTTAAGAATTCCTTCACTATTAGAAACTTACATTCATCTCGAGTAAATTAGGCTACTTCTAACCCTTGGAAAATCTATTTGATTTTAAATAAAACAGGCAGAGCCACTAGTTCAACAAATACAAATAGTAATAAACAAATAATGTGTCGGCAACTTTAAACAAAACAACGTGTTGTTAAAATTGTTTTTTTTTCTATTTATTTTAAAAATGTTGTTTTTCGTTAAGTACCCAATGCTATTGCAAAAATATAAATAATTGACGAAACTGAATTACGCTTCTGATACGGGTTATCATATTTTGAAACAAACAGAGTGAACGTAGCTGTAATTAACAAAAAGAAAAGATCGAAAACCTAAGCCAATTTTAATTACTATAAGTAATTTTCGAAAGCGATTTAACATTAATCATCATAAGTTTAGATTAACATAGATAGAGCCTGAAAGATTTTATAAACTAATGATAATAAAAAAGAATCGACCAACTCTAACGGAGATCGCATTATTGAAGTCTTATACGAGACAGATTAAGGTCGCCGGTGCTGGCTTTAAAAAGTTTTTAGTTTGTATTATATCCGCGATCGTATAACGATAACGGTACAATTTATAATTAATAGGATAACTTATTATAATCCGAATGAACAAGAGAGCGTATTATCTTTTATTCTTCTTCCTCTTGGCTATATCCCAAGTTAACATAAGCGTCGGCTTATAATTCCTCCAGGTTTTTTTATGGCATATGCAGGCAGACGAGCAGTCGAGCCACCTGATGGGAAGTGGTCACCGACGCCCATAGACATTAGCAATACCCGTGGTATCGCCAACGCGCTGCCTACCGTGAGACATTGGGTGTTAAGTCTCGTTTACCCAGTAAATACGCTGGCTACAGTGCCCTTAAAACCGGAAAACAGCAGTGTTTTCACACTACTGCTTCGCGGCAGAAATAGGCACCGCGGTGGTACCCACCCAGACGGTCTTCTGTAAACAGGGGACAGTTTTTATGCAGTATTACCAGTGAAAGTGTAAATTGTCATATAACGAAAAAGCGTTACGCCATGTAATAAGAACAAACTTGGATTCTGCGACTACACAGTTTATATAATTTCTTTATAATACGTGAGTCAAAGAACAAAAATGTAATGACACAACGTTCTTTAGCTAAAAAAAAACAAAAACAACGTATTGACGACATACGTATGGCATTCTTATTCGTTGACTAGTAGTTGAACGCGAATTCGTCCGCGTTGTTGCGTAGCCAGAACAAACAGACAAGAAATTAAAACAATGTTGATTTGTGATATGTATCGGTTAAATGTCACAATGTAATCATTTAAAAAACGGTTATTTGATGTTACAAACAGACACTCAAATTAATTTATTTGGGACCATCCATTAATTATGTCCCACATTATGGGGTTGGGTACAAAATGAAAAAAATGTGTAGCATTATATTTAAAATTACATTTTGAAACAAGTACTACTTACTAATAATTAAATATTTTGAAACATTCGATATTCATCACAACCATAGTAACAAAAATAAATAGAATAATCTAGATACAAAAAATTTGTAGAGATATAAGACATAGTGTATTTTGTTACTTTCTACATAGCTGAGACAAGGACTAGGGAGGGGTATTAAAATCGTGAAATTCTTGTGACGTCATTTATGGATGGCCCGTTTGTGTAGATTATTGTAAAGCTTAAATGGTAGGCTTAAAAGCCATGCAATGACTTAATGAAAATTATAAAAAAAAACTCTTCTAAATATCATCAGTAGTAGCAACAAACACGACATAAGTTTAACGTTATTATTATTACATTATTGCTGAACTGAAATATTATCCAACTTTTGCTTACTTATATCATTATGTCTTTTATCAATTAATGAGATTAGAATTTTGCAAAAGCTTACCAAATATCTTGTGGTGTGTTTGGTTGGGTGTTTACATTTTCATTTACCTTTTTTAATCGAATATTGTTAATTTCGATCGCGTTATGTTTTTTTTTTTATTTAATTGCAAATAGCTTCGATGCAGACACATGATATCAAAATGGAATCAAAATAATTAAGTAAAGGCGAGCAACGATCAAGACGCGAAAGTTATAAATTATACTACACGCATTTTATTTCTGTTTTGCTCTTGGTGCCTTAGATCGTAACGCTTACACAACCGCGTTGTCATTAATGGAAGACAGGTTCAGTAGATTTCCACGGAAGTAGAAACCATCTTAGAATTATTATTAACATTGAGAGGTAGTTATGATATCGTATCAGTACAGAAAATCATGCTGACATTAATCAACACGAAAAATGTTTTCTTTTTAGAAATAAAGTTAAATATATTGTATCAAATTAATTGTGCTAGACTGCCACGGACTATTTTGAAAGCTAACGACACGTCATACATATTTATAACACTTTTCGACTGATCGAGTCTTTTATTTATTTATATTTATAGGCGACTGCATTCTTAAGAAATACGAAAAAAAAGCCAAAGTACTAACACATACAAAAATTTGATAATCTTATATACATGGATAATTTATAAAGTAAATACTTTAAAGATCGAAAATAACAGTAAGAAAACTACAACTTTCTTTAAAATATATCGTCAAAAAAATATGACATTTAAAACATACAGTTACACTTTCCGCTCAAAAATCTATAATAATTATTGTATTATTTGATTTTTAATCAGTTTATTCTAGACATTTGTTTAACCGTATTCATTGGGCTGTGATTTATATTTAAAAAAATCCGTAAAACCACCGATCGTACCTGCGCAACCCTACAGTGCCGTTATCCGAACGGTGGCGATGGCCAAATCTTTTCTTTCCTAAGTGCCTAGTAAGTTGCAATGGTAAAGAGAAAGTCGCTTTAGTGTGGCAAGCCTACAATCGGCGGCCTATGTTTGCTCGTGCACTGTTTGTATGATAATCACATATCACTAGGGAGGTACGTTAAGCATTGTTGATTAGTGAAGCTACGTTCGACTTAATTGCGAAAAACGGTAACTGATTAAGAAAACTGTTGTCGCTACATAGTATAAAACAAAGTTGCTTTCTCTGTCCCTATATCTCTATGCATGCTTAAATCTTTCAAACTATGCAACGGGTGTCGATGCGTTGTTTTTGATACATAGAGTAATTGAAGAGGAAGGTTTACACATGCTTAATATTTTAGATATATTTTCTATCAGCATAGATCCCGTGCGAACCAAAGGCGCGTTGCTAGTAGTTTATAAAATACAAGCTATTGCCTGCCACTTCGTCCGCGTAATATATAAAAATAATTGTAAATTAAAAAGAATTAAGTTCCAGTCCATCAGCAGTTACATCAGCTATCTTATTATTGGATCGAATTTAATTTGCAATACAAGTCATCCAAAATATTGTTTTGCATTAAGTATTGATTACTATACTTCGCATAATCCCTTGACATATTGTCTAATCGAAGGTGAAAACAACATGATAAATTATTAAAATTATCATCAATGACTAATATGTGAACTGACCAACAAAACTTACCTGTTCGACGTCAACATGATCAACTGCTAGTAATTAAAGTAAAGGCCAGTCATAAAAAGGAACCAAGACTCGCATGATCAAGCTACAACAGATAAATCAAGATAATAATAAAGTTTAAATATGTTTTCATATTCTATAGTAATCTAAGATAAAGACAATTTTTATATCTTAATTTGTATAGTTTATTTTAGTGTTGTATTTAGTAAAACAAATTGAATTTACAGCTTCTGCTATATATTTTAAAAAATATATAAAATCCCAAAACTTCTTAAGACTGACCGTTTTTACCATTTACCTATTAGCTACACGTTATACTTTTCACGCATTAAAATATAAGGCCTTGACTGCCTTTGTTCCTAGTAGACCTGGGCTTAGCGCTTTAGAAACCGGAGATCGAGGTTCGCACTTATGCAGAAGGCTCAACTTTCATTGTTGTTTCCTAGTAGGTTTGTGGTTTTAGTGAGGGCAATAAGGGCTGGTCACCCGATTGTCTGTAAAGTAAGATGATCCATGCGTGGGATGGATATTTAAAAAGTCGGTCCTGCGCCTTATCCTCCGATCGTGTCGTTTATTCGTCCCATCGGGCCTTAATAGTATAAAGGAATATGGAGAATGCTACCCATGTTTGGGAGTACACTGTGTACTATAATATCTCCTGGGCAGTTGGTGGATCTCTAATATAGATCGACCGGCGCATTCTTAATCGACATGGAGTATATTATAGAAGGTCCTACACATTTCCCGATTCTGTGTATATATCGCCCGATATTAAAGTAAAATAGACCGACCAGTAGAAAGACCGTCAAATATAGTAAGTATGGGTAATACCTCGATTCAGTGAGGCCACTTTGACTCTGACTTTAAAAGATTATAAATACCATCTTTCAAAGTGACGACAAAAGTTCTAGAAGAGCATAAAAATAAACAAAAACGTCATCCGATGATATAGAAAACTATTCTAACAGAATATCTTTATAAATTTACTTTAACGTTATGTAAATGTTTATAACATAAATAAATGCTTGCACATATTGGTTTGAAGTGTTATTTTGTCATGAAAACGTAACAAGAGCATACAGGAACATATTATAACAAAACTTGTTTAAATAGTAAATAACACAATAGACATAAAGTCAGTTGCATTATTTCATCATAAGTGCTACTTTAAGAGCATTTATAGTTGACCATGACTTTTATATATAAATTATATCTTATCCCCACATGAGTCTTAGAAGATTCTAGAAAAAGATAAGAATATTTCAAGTATTGTAGTGCCACGAAAGCGTCACAACTGTTTACAAAGTATGCATTAATACAAAACATCTTTCCAAATAATGCTATTGCCCCTATCTCAGACCGTATGCCTTTACTGTTACCCATAACCTTTACTTGGAATATTGCAAACTTTACCAGAATAAAATACAAGATTAAATTTACTTCAACAAAGTGTGATGTCAAACTCTAGTAACGACTTAACCCAAAGCGTCCTAAATGGTGGACCTTGCCAAATTTAACCACCGTGCTATTACCTATTAATAACATTTAAAGCCAATCGACTTTGATGTTAGACTTGCCTATGTATATTCTGGACCTTACTTATTCCAGATATAAATTGCACGTAATATAATCCAGTACTTTTTCATTATAATCGATATAAATTGCCCGTAATATAATCCAGTTCTTTTTCTTTATAATCCAGTTCTTTTTGTCTTATTAAATTATATGTGGTATACGGGTAAATACAATAAACTATTACGACTTTTAAAGATAAATTAAAAAGTTTCTAAGAAGGTTCTAGCATACAATTCAAAGTGACGTATTATCGTGTCACCTGACGAAAAGGTAGAGAGGATACAACCTCGCACCAAGGCTGCGTGCGATCGATGACACAAGCAAGGATATAACTCCGCGTATTATTTTAAGAAAATCTAACCGCGAACGTCATATAAGCCACAGAACGGGTTTCGACGAGGTGTCAAGAGCTAATGTCAACTGTGAACGTGTCGTACACATATTAGACAAACAAATGACATGGATTGAGGCATTGAGTTTAATACAAAAGATGCACAATGCTTGTTTTGATTAGCAATGCGTATTTAGCAGAAAAACAGGATATTAAATACAACACGTTAAAAAGAAAAGTAGATACTTTAACATCATCTAGTTTAACAACAAAATCCGATTAGTTTTCTAAAACTCTTTTGTATACTGATTCTTTCTTGTATTTGCATCAGGGGAGAGATATCTCTAGAAGATAAGACAGATTGAGTAAATACATTCAGATGTTTATTGGAAGAGTCACAAAAACATATTGCTATTTGATAAGCGCATACTGTGACCTTTAAAGTTACCACTACACAAAATTAATAAATAAAAAAACATTCGCGGTTTTTTTATGAATCATGGTATTAATTTAAACGTTTAGTGTATTGTATTAAATTTACAATGAATAGCAGAAAAAGAAAAATAATTCTCGGCCGTCGAATTACAATGACTTGTTGGGGGTCACACACAAATGCAACACTAGAAACAAATTTAAATACAATGTCCACAAGTGCTACTAAAAGAAGACTAGAGTTTAGTCACCTCGGATTTTACAGCAGCGATTCAAGGAAATTGTAATTTTTTTGTTATAAATCCTTACTTTAAAAAGGCAGTTTACTTGATTTGCTATTTAATGTTTCTATTAAACTTTTATTATTAAATATTTGAAGTCACTAGCTTCGAGTACTTCTTATTTTTCGATTAAACACGTAACAACATATATTTAATACTTTTTATTCTATCTCAATAGTACGTTCTTCATAAACTTTCATACAAGCGCATGACTAACGTAACAAAGTTGCATTTTCCAAGATAATGTTACAAGTTTAAATTGTAATCGCATAGTACGAGGCATAATTTGCCATAAACATGAAAGGTCCATGTTATACTCATAGCCTTTCTCTGACAACTGTATATTATTATAACTACAAATTATTTGAAGTGCAACTTTGTTTAACTATGCACATAAAAAGGACGTGTGCTTTAGAAACCGGAGGTCATGGGTACGAATCCTGCGGGGACACAACAAATTTTCATTGTTGTTTTTTAGTTGGTTAGGGTAATTTGGGCTGATCACCCAATTGTCTAAAAAGTTAGATGATCCATGCGTCGGATTGGTATGTAAAAAGACGGTCCACCCACCAACCCGCATTGAACCAGCGTGGTGGGATGCAGTCTAAAACCCCTTAATGGAAAAGGGGAGGCCTATGTTTAACAGTGGACTTACAAAGGCGATGATGATGATGATAAAAATGACTATGTTTATTCATTTTTCTAACATCCTCTTTAAACCAATAAATTTAACAAATTATAGTTATTCTACTAAAATCGATATTAGTATTTTGTTAATCTAAGTAATTCGACTTTTGAGAAGACGTTCACTTAAATTCCTAAATAAAACGTGAGGAATAAATTCAATAAAATCAGTCTAAAAAAATTACATTTGACGTCACATTCAGAGTTGATACTAAATTGTTTATTATTTAAGGTTTGGCATGAAACTTAAAATTCACTTTAGCTTAGGAGGGACATAAAAAATGACCTTTCCAATGCTTTATAGAAATGTGTATATGGTAGTAGTTATAGATTTAACATGCTTTAAGGAAGTATTTATGATTGTAGTCTATACAATTTCAACACGACGTTTGTGAGAAGGTAGCAGTCGATGTAATGAGAGAATTGTTATGATGCAACTAGAATCTGCGATATCCATAATCCCTGGGGAAATTTACAAATAAACATCACTGATAATTTACTATCATAAATAATTAACCCTTTACAAGTAGTTTAACTCTTAACACTCTTTAAAATGTAACATTTGTTTTTGTAATATTGCATACAATTACTTGTTTCCTGAATCCTGTTGTTCTCTAAATAAAATATTAACACGATTATATTTATGAAATGAATTTAATAATAATTTAAGAATAATAATTTTTTACTCAATCCAGAAACTTAAATTAAAAAATTAACTATCCCTAAGACATACTATATAATATATAAAGAACGGCGGACCTCAACAACAATCTACAAACAAAGATAACGCTCATTACAAATTTCTCAATGATGATTACGATATATTTTAGCTTAAAAACATATTGTTGCGATCTTGTTTCTGCTTTCAAGTGAACGTTCTCGAATATGGCCGATGTTAAACGAAACCTTTGACTCTGGAACTAGTACAAGGACCGCCTTGTAAAGTATACGAAGTTGAATCGAGCACTTCGAAATTACCGAATTGGACGGTCGTTTACGGGCTTACATTGCACACATGACCGTCGTTTTAAATGCGAGACCTGTAATATTCTATACTGTATACAAATATATAAAATGCGAGTGTCGATTTGTAACATCAACATAATAGTTATTGAATAATAGAACTTTTTACGGATTTTATCGCGTTTATTTTACATATTTAAATTCCCGACGTTTCGAACACTTTCCAAGCGGCCGTGGTCACGGGATATACTGGCTGCTGGAAAGTCAATAATTTATAGTATTCGCGTAAACAAAAGAAAAATAATAGATGTCAAATGATTACGTTGTCATATATAACCGATATATATGTAAGCCAAAACTACTTTTTTTACTTTATCTCTCTGTGTTCTGTCTTATCTCAGCTGGTCCGATTTTGATTGGAAATTCTTAAAACTATATGAGTATGTTATTTTTCGAAAAAAAACCTATTTTTTTTAAATAGGTACCACGCGAACGAAGTCGCAGGTAACAGCTGCTGGAACAATAAAATAAATTTTATTATTAATTATGTTATGGCTGTTTCTAGTCAACAGTATTAGAAATATGCCGATTAAGAAACAGACAAATTAAATAAACGTTGGTAACGGATGCTAATTCCAATTAAAACATTGTTCAGTAGAGTAAGAACTTCGCGTTATGGACGTTAGATATCGCTCCTATTATTAGTACTTATATGTTGCATGGTCCGGTGGTAATATAAAATCCTAAGTTTTTTCAAGATAGTAGCCAGTTGATATAGATAAGATGAAACTCAAAACAACTCTGCACTAGTCAGCGATTCTAAATAGAACCAAATAAACTGTTTTACAAAATGTACATACTGTTTGGAAGTTTACAACTTGGACTAAACAGGATAGCACTTAATATTCTTGAGTGATCAACGGAGGTCAGCATTTCACTTGCATCGCCAACTTACATCTGGTAAAAGCCATCTATCTTTAGACATTGTAGTACACTTTCAAAGAGATTATACCATCTAAATTGTTATATGAATCACTACGCTGTAGCCAGGTATAGGCGGTGCTATAGAAACCGAGTCCAGGTTTGAATCTGCGTGACCAGCAAATTTTCATGTTGTTTCTAGTTGGCTAACTGGCGATCACCAATGTCTGAAAAGTAAGACTGATCCAATCGTCGATGGGCATTCGTAAAAGTCGATCCACCATCAACCTCATTGACCAGCTTGGTTGTCCAAACTAATGAAATGGATGCATAGGAGGCTTATGTCCAGCAGTAGACTATCAAGGCTGATGATAATGATGATGAAACTAACGATAGTAATTACATATTTTTAAGTTTTGGTTTAGTGAATAAATAAATTTCACTTTGCATGTAAAAACATATTCATCATATCAAAGGTTGATCTTTTAAGAATAATTATACGAATATCATCTAAAGATAATGAAAATATTCATCGACATGTAAATATGATGCAAATTATTAAAATGAGTCTAGACTGTTACGTTATAACTTAGTGATTATATGTATATATAACCTAATGAAGGTCATCAAACGATTGGAAATCTATATTTGATCCTCATTTCAAAGCTGAGTATGCAGCTACAAATAATTATTCATAAAGACAGTAATAAGATATCAAATATAATGAAAATAGTCTTAATTATCTGAATTAAATATTAAGAGATTATATGTATTGCATTAACCCTAATGAAGGTATCAAACGTTGGAAATCTTATTATTTGATCCTCATTTCTCCGAAGCTTTGAGTATGCGCTTAAATATTTATTTATAAAGACAGAATAAAGACGTTACTGCAATATAAAACTGAAAAGCAGCTTCAATACATCCTGAATATTTAAGAAACCTTATTAAGCCAGCAGTACTTGAATACTTAACAGAACTTAGAAAAAAGAGTATTTATAGAGATATCAAATACACATATTGTACCATTATCTATATGTATATAATGTAGAAATCTTCTAGTTCCTTATTCTAAAGCTAATTATAGCCTCACGTAAAGTTCGGTTTTGCTTTACTAAAGTCACTTTATATAGCAAAATTACGTAATTGTAACGACCGGTAAATTATGTAATACCTTGAAGCTAATGACGGCAGTGGACACTACTATTTCTGTAGGCATTTGATTTCTTCCTTTTTTAGTCGAGGATTTAATTGATTAAAAAACGTACGATCATTTCTCTATTACTAACATGTAATGATGGCAGTAATAGCGTTTGCAGATGTTATGTTTTGTAATTACAGGATCTTTAAAATAACCTGAATTTAAACTATTCTTATTTATAAAAGTGAAAAACAATGTTGTTAAGTTATCTTTTATGCATAAAGCAAAGTATCGACAAATAATGTATAAAACAAGGGTCCAATTGTAATGGCTTTCATAAGATATTCCCAGAACGTCTGCGATGGATCCTGCATTTAAATACTGTTTTTTTACTTTCCTCTACGAATTTGAAATGTATGTCGAGCGATGAGTTAAATTAGGCTATTTAGTTATTAAAAGTGAATTGTCAAGAGCAGTAAAAACGTCAACCATGTAAAATTCTAACGCTTAGATAGTATTTAATATATTCACTACTATGGTAAATAATATAAATATATACAAACATAATGCTTTGTAATGAATATTATAATTTGTAAGAACGATTAAGAAAATATCATTAAGTTAAGGACAATATTTCGTATGTTATCCCTTAATTTAATGAAATAAAAATGTTGTTTTAAAGTTTAAAAAAAATACTTTATTCAATAAACTTGACATTTGACAAATATGTGAATGGTTTTGGCTCCGAGCGTCAGCTTCAAAATTAATATTATCAACCATTTATAAATTTTTATTTCTTTCGGTATTTTAATTAAGATTTTTGCGATATTCGATTCTGGAAGCAGTTATGTTGACGGAGGCGACCGTGGCTAGTTTATATTAAACTCTGATATCCTTCCTGAGTTGCATTTTGATAAGCTTTCTATTGATGTAAAGTCACTCGGACACCGAACTGACACGATACACAAACAGACAACTACAATCAAACAGTCCCACACTGCCAATAATGCATTACTTTACGAATACATAAACTATTACAAGAGCTTCTTCAAGTTTTTTTTTATTAGTACATTATTGATAATCGCGTGACGACGCCATGAGTTTCGTTGTTTACAACAACTTCATACCCAGCTTGCCTCAGATATAATAAAAAATTGTTCATGTTTATTATTCTGCCGTCCTTTTAAAACTAAAACTACAGCTGATAGAGTTGAAAGTATAGGTCTCCTGTCAATCATTAAATAAAAAACGAAAATCAAAGAAAAATTCTATTTAGAATTTTTACGGATTTTATAGCCATTTTCAGAAATCGTCTCGCAGATCGAGATGCGAGAAAGTCTGTTAAGATCATATTTATCAATAATGTTTAGTATTCTCGTAAATAATAAAAAAATAGATATATGTAATGTGTATCTACATACTATAAAACAATCGCTTTTGCTGTCTGTCTTTCCTTATGTATGGTTAAATATTTAAAACTATAGAACCGATTATATAGCGCTATTAATGTAGAGTGAATTCAAAAGGTTTCATAGTATAATGCATCATGAATAATATTCGAGATAAACCTGATAATCAGAGTTTTCATTAATGTCTAAATAAACACATCTATTGTTAATATTCATCTGTATATTCAAGCAGCAAGTCTGACATATGACTTGTGGATCGCATGTGAATAAATCCAAATGAACATCTTATCCTAGTAACATCCTTTGTAGCTCGCTTGACATAGGCCTTATTTAACAATGAGGTTGAACCTATCCACCAAGTGCCGATGTAAACACATCAGTCCATACTACTTTTAGGTTTATATTGTTTTAATTCAAAAATTAAATGAACATTTGCAAACATATTACAGATTTAAAATGCAGGATAAACATCGTTAGCCTAGTACTCAGTATCGGCATTGATCTCGTGAAAGCCGTGTAAGCAACTCGTAGTAATCTGACTAAAGTGACTAAATGATCTTTACAACTGACGTCCACAAAGTCTATACCTCAACTGAAAGCTAGGTAACATCATCCATAAAGAGTTACAAAAAAAAAGGAAGCCATCCGTATGACATGATATTGCAATACTCTAAGCTTAATTTTGTGGACTCTAAAAAAGCCAATTGTTCATATGAAAATATACCTGCTATGAACGTCGTAGGCACAAATGTTCGACGCCACGAGCGAACTTCACGTCTCGTTTACATGGTATTACGCTGGTTACTGTTACTGTCTTCCGATTTAAAGGGCACCCTTCCAATCGGAAAACATTACTTATCTATAGCAGAAACGGGCAATCTACTCAACGCAAATTTAAAACAAAAAATATCACAATTATTCCATTTATTTACGCGATTACAATACATAATAACAACGTATTCTGACCGTGATCATGAACCCTAGAAAGAGTCCGAAACGTTGGGAATAATATAAAAGAATTAACGCGAAAAATCTGTACGTACGTGATTTAATATAAAACAACACTTAAATATCCATAGAACAATTTTGGAAAATAAATGAAAATGGCGTCGCTATTGTAACGTAGCGAATCGCGTTACACTTACGAAGTGGATACAAATGTCGCCCTTGGCACGAGTTATTTTGTTACGCAACATTGCCATAACCAGTCGTCCGACCGCATCGGTGACGGTGAACACAGAACTGCCTCACTTTCGATTGATGTGCCCACTATATATAATTATTACAATAAAATAAAACTGCGTATGGGCCTAGCATATTTTAGGCTGTGTTATTAAACACATAAATTATATGAGCATATATGTCGATTAGAGTTGCGATGCAATACTTCATAGTACTCCTTTCTGCAGTAATCAGTAATCTACAAATGTTTTATTTATTTATTTATTAATACTGGCAATCGCCCAATTATAAGAATATATAAAATCGGTTTAGAATGAACATAAGTAAAATTTCAATTGAACATATCACGAGAATCAACAAAAGAATTTTCGTACTGGATTGAATTTTTACAGGAGAGAAAAAAAAAGTTACAGAGAAAAGCATTAGAGGCCTACAAGTGAAACAAGTGATTAAAAACAGTCAAAGCGCTGGTTAAATACACAGATTTCCGAAAGTGAAAGTTACAGCATAAGCTCGTTCTATAAAACATCCTATATATAAAAAAATTATCAAAAATTAAAAATTTACAGGAATTACAGAAAGTAACACAGTGTCAACAGAATAACAAAAAAAGAGAGAAGAAAAAGAACAAATAATATATAAGCTATCAAACACGAATATAATAATATAATACATCTTTCAAAATCTGAACATGCAGAGCACAAGTGATAAAGAGTTGCAGATAAAGATACAATGTTTTTGAAAAGTCTATCAGAGTGAATTCTTTATATGTTGTTTGTGATCCGGTATCAAGACTATTTATTACTTAAACAAGACATAACATTATAATTTTTTGAATGATTATAGGCTAAATATTACTAGTATTAGTTTAACTTGTAATATAATTAATATAATAAAATATACAAAAGTATAGTTTCCAACCAAGTACTATATTTTACAATGCATAAAAGAAAACTTAAAAAAAAAATTGTAATGCTCTTTGGATAAATTACCAAGCTCGAAATTGGAATCACATCAAAATTTAACACCATTTGCTTACAATAAAAAATTACTAACAATCATGAATGTTGTTTTTAATTATCTTAAGTTTATTTGTTTAAGCAAACGAAGCGTTTCTGATGAGGCAAATTACTCCCATCAAAATTAATTATAGTAACTAAATGTACATTAACATCCAAAATCTTTACTGTACATAAATGGGCCAAGGCAATTAAGTCTGTATAAGGCAAGAAAAAGTGCTGTTGATATTTCTTTAAACATTTCACATCATACAACAAGTGCAATTTACTTTATACTGGCACTGCTAGTGCCCTTACAAATTTACAGTAAATTGTTTTTTGATTACTGCCACCATGATTACTAAATGACTTCACTGATGCAAGAAATTTTTGTTGTGTAATATATCTATGTATTTAAATGTATACCCTTTTTAATATATTTGAGTAAAACACTTTAAAACTGTGTCTGCATAAAAAAGAGAAGACCATAAGCAAAAAGCAAATCATGAAACTATTCCACCACATATACATACCCACATAATTTTATGAATATTAATAATAAATATGCCAATAACAGTGAATTTTACACTACACATCAGATTTTGAAAATTCATATTATTATCCATAAACATACATTTGACAAGTGAGACTCAACCATCAAATTGAAGAACTAGTTCCAAAATATTCAAAATTATTAATGTTTCACTTAAAGTTGATCACCTTATCTTGTATTCATTATTATTTCTTAATAATATTTGACTTTACTCATGTAAAATAAATGTATTATCATGTTACAGAAAAATTAAATATGCCCAGTGTGCAAAATTTCAAATAAATTTTGGTGTTCATAAACTCTTAAAAGAACCTTTACAGGCATCAAAGGTTTGAATAAAAAACAATACATGAATTTAACTTATTGTGAAAATGAACACATTAACAAACAGTAGTAAGGTCAATACAAGTTATGAGGTTATAGAAAAAACATTTAAAATTAAATAGGAAGAACTGGTTCATGAAAATGTAAACAGGCATAGAGATTCCAAGGTCATAGAAAAATTGATGTAAACAAAGAATTCCTATGTATAGACAGTTTAAAAAATAGGATAGACATTTCAGGTTCCTAAAATAGCAAAATGCTAACTGTATTTAAAAAAAAAACTAAAATACAAAGAACACTATACCAATCTGGTAATCAATTTTAGCTTTAATATGTTTGTTTACAAGACTGTTGTATAAAATACTATAAAACTATATAAAAAATAATATATAAAACATTATTATGCACATATTTTTATATTTGACGACTTTTTAAGTTTCTATCCTCTAATATATATTTTTTAAATTTTATACAAAAAAATAATAGCAATCAAGACATTATAGGATCATATTATAAGATTGAATGCTATTACACGCATATACTACTTTTTATCTTAAAGCGAAACCGGTACACTAACGCTCTCAATTTTTAGTGTTAAAAAAAACGGGCCTCTTATCAACACAACTCATAATAAATAACGACAAAAAAATTGGTATTGATATTAATCCATTTGTATAATATGTGTAAATAAAGATAATCATACCACTTTTTGGCAGGCTTCTAATAACATTAACAGCAGCGTTAAACTTTTCTTCTAAAGACATTTCGACACAATAATATCAATTTTTGTAATTAACACGCACTTTGGACTGATAAATGATCACTATAAATAATTATCACTGACCAACAACTGACATGTTTACAATACAATCACAGACTGAATCGTTAGACTTCAGCCTAAAATTGTCCACGATAAATCATAATTTTTTTTTGAATGAATTTATTACATAAAATTTTTATTGGAATATTGCAGTAGATTATTAATTATTTCTACTCTGTAATACAAAATATTTTAAATTGATATTAACAATATATGTAAATGAGATTATTTGATAGAACGAGAACATTTCGCTAAAACTTTTTCTATTCTGATGTAAAATCGATTGTCTATTCCAAGAATATTAATGAAATACTCTTTAGACATATTATTATTTAAAATAATAAATAAGAAGTCGAACTTAATTGAATTGGAGAATTTATAATAAAGTTGCATAAAAACTAGATTATTTAAAAAATAATTTCTTTTATTTACGCAGTCACTATGTTAAAAGGTTTTACTACACGTTTTATGTGACAATACAGACTAGTTAAGCCGCAAGTTTATTTATTGATACATAATACTATTTTAGAATAAGTACACTATTGCATTCGGATATTTATTCTTGTGGTGTATGTAATGATATATTTATTTATCATCTATCCATTTTTTATGGTGGTATATTAGTAATATATTTCGTAAAGAGAGGATTATTACATTAATTTAATAACTAACGGTATTATCAGTTTTAAAAACATTTTTTTTTATTAACGTGATTATTATGCATATGAAATCTACTTTTTTGGTGACGGTGGTGACACGTGATCAAGTGATACCCTGAGAAGGGTTGGAAACGTAGGGTATTATTTTAAATATTTGTCTAGTAATGAAACGAAATAAAATCCGTAAAAATTGTATTATTCTTTTTTAAATCCTCGAAAATTACCCGCTAACTATTTATATTTATTTCCGTTCCGTAAAGTTAAAGAAACGTCGAGAGCGGATTTGACATAACAAGAACTAATTCTAATTTAATAAATGTTACATTATTCCGAGTTAGGTTAAATAAAATATTGTTTAGGAAATTTAAACGGACATAGTTCTGCCTCCGTAGCTTAGTGGTAAGGGCGTGTGCATTAGAAACGAGAGGTCATGGGTTCGAATCCTGCGGGGACTCAACAAATTTTCATTATTGTTTTCTCTAGTTGGTTAGGACAATTTGGGCTGATCTCCCAATTGTCTGAAAAGTAAGATATAATATATCTATGCATCTGATGGGCTTGTAAAAAGATGAAGAAGCACGGGTAAAACTAAGCTTAAAGATTTGCCTCAGATATGTAACTAATTATAATACGGACGACTAAAGACTGTTAAGAAAAATATATATGTATTACATTTTCTTAACATAATTATTTAATTGATTAGAATTTATCTAAGACACATATCACTGCTACTAGGGATACATATCACTACGATATTACTAATCTATGTTTCCGTCATAGACAATACTTTTCTCTATATTATTGGTATACTCTTTGGTGCTATTCCTTCTGTCAAATCGATTAGTACCGAGGTATCTTTTCAAAAAATTTATCTGTTTTGAACGGTAAGAAATCTATATTTGTATACAAAATCTTATACCCTAAGTTTGAAATAAAGTTATGGTTGTTATTGTTTTAAATTTTTTAATTACTTAATAACAAAATTTTTGTATGAACACCGGTAAATTCCTTAATGCCGACCATGTATATGACCGGATTGTATTCAGCTTATTATATACATTTAGAATTTATTTTGCAATTGTTGTAGTCCATTATGGTTAAGGATAAGAAGCAATCTTAAGTTTACATGCTTATAGTTTTCATCTACATACATTCGTTTCTTGTTTTGAATTCGATGAATAACAAAATAAGTAAACGATTTCCCCACAGGTTTATTCAAATCAGACCTTGTTTCAATTTACACAATTCTCCTGTTTAAAATTACGTCTTACGTTAGTCTCAAACCAAATTTTGCATGTCTATAACAGGATTTGGTGCTCTGTTTGAAGTCCTCCGAAAATATCCAAAATGCCAGAACTTACCGAGTTGGACAAAGCAACAGCATCCATGACTGAGAAACGCAAGGAGGAGACCGCATCCTCTGACAGTGATTCTGATGATACTATCCCTGAACTGGAAGATGCAGGTAATTTGATCCACCAAGAAGGAATATTTATTTTTACATTTAGCGGTATAACTCGCTTTTTAAATGTTATAATTTCATTGTTCACATATTTGATGATTTGCAATTTAAAACTTTATATGAGTCAAAAGTACAATCATGTATATTGCCTAAAGTTGTGCTTCTGCCTAAGTCATAACATACATTTTAGCTTAACTAGTTTGAATAGTTGCTTCCAAAATAACCTGTAGTAACAAATGGCATCATACTTTACCAAGGGAACAACTAATAATTAAACTATTCTTCTTCCTGTCTTCACTTAATTGTTATGGCTAACTTTGTTTATTTCTTTTTAAATAGAGTTTGGCCAGTATAGTTTGTTTATTCTTATCAACTGTACACTTGTTTCTATTATCAGATTAAATTTTTATCTATAGGAGCACCAGGAGCGGGTGGAATAACAAACCCCATTGCTGGTATTGACATTGTCTCTAAGGCTAAACAATCAAGAGGTGAAAAGAAGGCCCGTAAGATTATGAGCAAACTTGGCCTTAAACCTGTAAGTTTATTATTATTTTTTTTTATTATTTTACTATTTCTTTTGCTACAAATTGCATTTTTGCTATTCAAGAAGTTGACCATGATAATGATCATCAATTAATAAATAATATTGATAGTTATATATGCTTTCCCCTTTTAGGTGCAAGGTGTGAGCAGGGTGACTATCAGAAAATCGAAGAACATCTTGTTCGTAATCAACTCGCCTGATGTATACAAAAACCCTCACTCTGACACATACATTGTATTTGGTGAAGCCAAGATTGAAGATCTGTCTCAGCAGGCCACCATGGCAGCTGCAGAGAGGTTCAAGGCACCAGAGACTGCCGCTTCTGGAAATGATGCCACTGCAACTGGCACAGTAAGTTGTAATTTTAAAATTAAAGTTTATGTCTCTTACATAATTTTCTGTGATTTTATAATTTGTTGTGGTATTAATATGTTTTCAAAAAGAAATGTGTATTACTCAGGCTCAAATGATAAGCTCTTTTAATCAAGTCAATGTATTATTAATAGCAAGTTAAATCTTTCTAAAATAAACCAATTTTTTATCCCATGCACTATATTTCAAAGGCCTGTAGAAAATTCTAAAAATGGTATTTTAATTGATAAGCTAACATTAATAAAAATTATCACTTTATCTATGTTCCATGTATTTGAACTAATTTATCTACATATATTGAGTATTAAGTAATAAAATCATTCAATATTCAAATTCCATAAAACTTTCTGAAATTAGTGGTTGGTTTTTTGAACCAGTAATTGTTTCTAATTAGATATTTATTGTTAAATTTTATATAACGTTACAGACTGTGGCACCAATAGCCGAAGAAGAGGATGAAGAAGGTGTGGATGAATCTGGAGTTGATGAAAAGGATGTAGAAATTGTTATGGTCCAAGCCAACGTGTCGAGGGCGCGGGCCGTTCGAGCCTTACGTAACAACCAATCAGATATTGTTAACGCTATAATGGCAAGTATATTTTGTTAATTTTCGTTTTAAGGCATTGTTAATTATATTAATAGTTTGTTTACATTGCCTAACAATTTATTTACAAAACCTTTCTAGCTGAAATTGGTTTGATTTAGTAATAAGGAAATTAAGTACCTGTTCTCTCACCTGATTTTGGTGTTTAATTATATATTTTTTGGTTTTCAGGAGCTGACAATGTGAACGAGGCAGATAGTCACAAGAGTTATTTTTAAAATGTTCCTAGCTTATAAGTCTTTAATATCAAAATACTGGCTTGTTTTGTTGTGTCAAGGAAAAGATTTTTATCCTACGTCTTGTCTGGCATTTGGTTGGTCATAATTATTTTAAAGTAATCCCAAAGTCAAATTGAAGAACAGAGTACTCCAAGGAGTATTATAATGTATTGAATAGATATGGGGAATGTAAATAGTTATTTACTTCAAAATACATCAAAATGCTATCATTGATAACTGAGTGTCTGAATTTTATTTATACTTTCCAAAAAACTTTAGTAAATATTTATTATGTAAGAATTAATAAATATAAAAAGAACAGTGCAAAGTTACATATCCATGCTCCAGCGAAATAATAAAGACTAGTAAAAAAAAAAGAACTCTCCAAGCTTGTTTTAACTGATTCCAGGTATTGATTAAACTAAGTTCAGGGCTGAATATCTAGTCACTTAGATTTCTAATTGTTATTAAAATATATTCAGAGAAATCCAAACTTGCAATTGTATGTTAATACAGTAATACCCCGCTTAGCGCGACCCCGTTATGCGCGGTTTCACTATAACGCGAATTTCAAATTTCGCGCTTAAATGCCTCGCATTACGCGAAAGAGTGCGTATAAACATAATGTAGTCATTATCTTCTATGGTCGTGGATTCCTGCTTTCTCTGAATATTCTCTTTGAAGAATTGGGAATTCCTGTCCTTCGACTTTGTTCTATGGGGATTTCTCGTTCGTTTCGTGTGTTCATTTGTTCCGTAATGTTAGTTCGGTCGGCTGGCAGTTTTGTTTTACCATTTATTGGAGATACATACATAATTTAACCCTACGTTAAAAATGCCGCCTGTAAAGAAAAAAGAGCGTAAAAGCGTCACTTTGGAATTGAAGATGAAAGTGTTAAGAAGAATGGAAAATGGAGACAAAGCAACAATTGTTGGGAGAGATTTTGGACTCTCAGAATCGATCATGAGAACGATTTATAAAAATCGGGAAAAAATTAAAATCTCCAGCGAAAGTTCAACACCTATAAGTGCAACAAAACTTTCTCGTTCGAGATCATCTATCTTAGAAAGAATGGAGAAATTACTGTCAGTCTGGATCGAAGATTTGAATAAGAAGAACACACCACTAAGTCAAGATCTCATATGCACAAAAGCAAAATCTTTGTATGAGATGCTGAAAACAAAGAAGGAGAAGGAGTGCTGCTCCGACTTCTTGCTGCCAGCAGAGGCTGGTTCCATCGGTTCAAGCAGCGTTCTAATCTTCACAATATCCACATAACAGGCGAGGCGGCCAGTGGACATTCAGCTGCAGCTGAGTTTCCAGACAAGTTTCAAGAGTTCGTTAGACGAGAGAAAATTCCTGCTTGTCTCATCTTCAATGTTGATGAGACCGCACTTTACTGGAAAAAATGCCATCTCGAACATTCATTTCTAAGGAAGAACGTCAGCCAGTGGTTTCAAAGCTGCGAAAGATCGACTAACACTTCTGCTGGTGGTAATGCCACTGGTGATTTTAAACTGAAACCTTTACTAGTGTACCATTCAGAAACACCCGTGCAATGCGAGGCCAGACAAGACAAGTCTACCAGTTGTGTGCGATCAAACAGAAAGGCGTGGGTTACAGGAAATTTTCAAGAATGGTATTCTAATAGTTTTTGCCCATCAGTCAAATCATACTGTGACAGAAATGGGCTTGAACCTAAAGTTATATTACTCTTAGACAATGCCCCAGGACATCCAACCTCACTTGATACGCCCAGAGACTTAAAAGTGTAGCTAAAGTTCCTTCCACCAAACACTACGTCAATATTACAACCTATGGACCAGGGAGCAATAGAAACTTCAAAGCTTATTACCATCGCCGCACTTTTAGCCAACTAATTCATGAAACTGACGGGGAAGGAAGACAGTCTATGGAGTGGTGGAAGTCATACAACATTATGAAGTCTATTCACAACATAGAAGAGGCTTGGAAGGAAGTTAAAATGAGTTGTATGAATGGGTGTGGCGTAATCTTTGGCCAGATGTGTGGAAGCACCTAGAAGAATTGTCCAGATGCAGAGACAAGTGCTTGAAGACATTGCTGCAATGATTGAGGGTCTGAACTTGAAGATGTCACGGTAGAAGATCTCGTAGAACTTGTAGCAACGCACGACGATCCTATCAGCAATGAAGATCTGATCGAGTTACAGAATAATCCTATCTACGATGAAGAAGAACAAGTAGAAGAGAAAGTTTTATCTTCAGGGGAAATACAAAATGCACTTTCAAAATTTATTCAGGTTTGGACATATTGCAGAGTATAGACAATAATGATGACCGTGTCTTGACCGTGTGTCAAACGATTAAAAACAGTGTTGGATGTTATGAACGTATTTTACAAGAACGTAAAAAAAACGCTACCCAAAAGACAATAGATGTATTTTTCCGTAAAAAATAAAAGTATGTATTGCATAGTGTTCTTAGAATTAAAGTGATTGATTAAATGATTTGTATTTTTTGTATTAAATTTTGACTATGTTTAATCATAAACCTCGATATACGCGAATTTCAGTTAACGCGATTTTTTCGAACGTATCCCTCGCGTAAAGCAGGGTATTATTGTACTGTATTGTATGTTGTTAAACTGCCTTGTAGCCTAGGCTTGCGCTCTACAAAATGGACGTTGTGGGACTAAACATTGTTTCCTAGTTAGCTAGGGTAATCTCTCAGATCGTGTCACATATCCGTCCCATCGCGCTTAAAGAGTAAAGGGAGCCCCTGTATTAGCGCGTACACTTGGGCACTGAAATATTTTTTTAACATAAAGCATAGTAAATTTTAACGTGGATACGTCATTATAATTGCTATACTGAAAGCGACACAAAGAAGTTAAATATAACTACCTAGGATACAGATTAGTCTGCTTCATAGCATCTTTATTCAAAATTAGATTACATCATTGGATAGGCTGAAAGATCTAAGAATTCATTACACCTCGTGACGACTTTGGTCACGAGTGGAATTTACAGCTTTTGACTATGATCAGTTACGATGTTCATTTATTTTTTTATCGTCAGCTCTGTTCGTAATTAATCAATTGTCTACTAAATATCAGTGTAATGCCTCCTCTACACGTAGACGCATCTGCAGATGAATCTCTACGAGCCGTCCACACTGCTGAGCGTCGAACAGTCAGTGTTAGCTTCCGGCAGACGCAACAAGTACGCACGCGAAATTAATATAGAGACCGTAGCTGCTGCATTATTATTGCAAACTAATTTAAATTGTTTTACCCACCCTTATTTTTGAGCGAAATAAAATTCAAGGATACAATAACTCATTTATAATAAGAATAAAGCAGTTCTCCATAAATATATTATGATTCCAGTAGTAAAATATTTTTATGATCTAAAAGTTTTGAGTTCTTGATTTGATTATCCAATTTTATTAAATTTGATTGAAGTTTTACTAGTATCTTAACTAATATTATTTATGAATAAATATTGACTTTTATGTAAATAGTCTTTAGCAAGATCAATTTATATTTAATGTTATACGAACTCTATTAATTGTAACCGGAAAGATATTCTGACGATTAAGCTATTATGTTGTATAGTTTTATCAATATCCAATTCGCAGTTTTCGTCTGAAAGACTATTCATATATGAAAGAACGCAAAAAAGAACTGCCAAAGTTACACGTGCACTTTCATTCGCTTCCCGATAAACACTGATGCATCGTCAGACGTGTGGACAGTCCGCACGCTCACGTCTAGGAAACCCTTGTTCTGTGCTACAAAAACCGACAACTAATGGATTAGTGCCAGACGCGTCTGCCGACATCAAATACCTACCCCACACGAGCAAATCACCCCCTTACACGTCGGCCGACGCGTTCGCCGATGCCATCTGCGGATGAATCTGTCAACGTGTAGAGGGACAAAATCGTGTATAAATGCATAATGTCAAGTATAGGCATACTTGTCGAAAGGCTATATCAAAATAAAAATGTCGTATACGGTCGGAGGGTGCTTTTGAGAAGCGATCAAATGATACCATAAAAGCATCTTAAGATCGCGTCAAGCAAAGCCTATCGAATTGTTATCGAGATATTAATCGCTAAGCGACATTACACCTATAACAATCTTATATATGTATATTGTGTCCATTGCTTACATTAGTACTATGTCTGTTAAGGCTTATTTTTAATTACTCCCGACTGATTGATATCAGAATTTAAATCCGAACGTTGTGTGTGCGATTAACAGTAGTTGGGCATAAAAATGTGGGTTATACTGTAAGTATAGATTAAAAAGTAAAAAGAATATGTTACACACTCTTTTTAGACGTTTATTAATAATTATTCAAAAGGTTAAATTTCTTTAAATAAATGTAGCCTAAGTCATTTTATGTTCTAATGTAAGTCCCATCAAGATACAAATTTGACACAGCCGGTACAAAAATAAGTCAGAACAACAGTCAGCAGGTCGCCTCTAAAGCGCCACCATCCCTTCGACTGCAGTCCACCATCCACGGCTTTCTGCACCTCGGCATTACCAACCCTCAAAAGTCTAGGACATTCAAATATTTTCATATAAAGTACAAGCATTCGAATAATCTATCATCAGTTAGGCAAGGAAAACCTTTAGGTTTTTCTTTTACCTACCATGAAGACAACCGACAACTAGAAACTTCAGACGCTCGCCGCCTCTTGACTTCGAACTTGAAAGATAATTAATTTTAACGTCACACGCTCTACTTGAAGTTTTCCCTGTATAGTCCCCTTTGATGTTTATTATTCGCTTTATAAATAACGCCCACGCGAAATTTTATATACTGGGGCAGTTATTTACCGTTCCGACACAATATATTGTGCTTACTAGCCAGTGCTAACAACCAATTGCAACATAGATGAACAGGATGCTACAATGTTATACAACTTATTATATATTTAATAATTGTATTCAGTTATTCAAACCGGTTAGTATGGTCATTGTAATATTTAAAGGATATTGATTGTTATTATGTCATTACATATAATTGTATATAGCTTTGTGGAATAAATGGATTATCACAGAATGGTCTAAAATGCAAAATTAATATTATAGATTGTGTCAGTAGTCGAGAGTCGATATTCCATACTTCGTTATACTGCTCGATTTATAAAGTATACTGATAATAGTACTTTTAATACAAAGCCCCGGCTCCCGAGAATGTATTGCTCCATCTTTTCAACACGAGCATAGTAAAGGACCCCAGACGAATCCGTTTACGAAAATGGACACGGCAATATTCGTCATCACATCACACACGTTAGCAGTATACCGGTGAAATTTAAAGGTCAAATTGACCCTTTATAATTGTGATATATATATAACTTGCAAGAATCTCTTTATAATACAACTTTCTTAAAAATCTTAAGACTAATCCCTATTCCACAGGTAACTTGGTACACTCAGCAAGTCGAAAGTGATTTAACATTAACAGCTAAAAAGTCCGACTAGAATCCTACTTCTACTACAAAGCATTACTGTGAAAACAATAGTGTTCTCCATTAAAAGTGCATCGTATTTAATACAAATGATGGGTAAACAAGATATTATATCGCATGTCTCAAGAATAGTGGTCTTATATTTTGTCTTCTATGGTAAGACTGTTCTTCTAATCGCTATTAAAGGAAACATTACGTCAGTCTTTAAAATTAAACGTAGTACTTTGTCTCTGAAATTCTAACAGGAAGTTAGTTTTGTAAATTTTTTTTATATACTTACAACTTAATTAATATGTTGTCAACTTAAATCATATTCTTGTCGTTATGCAATCTTCGGCCAGCATAATCCTACAGAAGTTGTTCACATACTTTCATATGTTTATTATTACCGTAAATAGTAAATGAGGTACGTAAATAAAGCCATTGTACCCAGCCAAGGTGTCGCATTCCTTCGTATTATGAAGATGGCTTTTTGGCGTTGGAAAATCCAGCTTACAGATTCCCGCCGCCATGTGCGGAAGCAGCAAGAATATGTGTGGTTGACCGTTGGTTATTTAGTTGGTATATTGGAAAATCCAGCTTACGGATTCCCGCCCAAGTGAGGGGGGCAGGGATTATGTTGTGTTGACGCTGTTAGTTACCACAAAATACCAACGATTGCTCCTTACCTTGTCGCTGTAGCTGGCCCGCGAGTCCCGTTTACAGTCTTCGCGAGCGGCACCGGCACAACACACCCAGTGTTGTGCCGGTGCAAACAATAAGGCACCCCCTGTTTTTCTTCCGCGAATAGCCAGGCGCTAATGAGATTTAAGCGTTACATCCTACTTAAATTAAAAATACCGATGGAAAGTCCCAAGTATCAATGGTCTGAGGCTTGTTTTTCTAATTATAGAAAATCTACGAAATTTCAAGTCAAAAAGTCAGAATTCAACCTAACGGACATGAGTTAATTATATGAAAGCTGGACCATTTCTCCACATTCTTACGTTAAAATTGCAGAATACACTAGAACTAGCGGTTTACAATTTAAAATACGCATTTATTCTTTTCTTTATTTCATAAACAAAATTTTAAACACAATCTTACTATGAAAATATCATTGAAAATAAATATCATTGTTGGTTTAAAACCACCCCTTATCAAAGAAAGTAAAATGCAACATCTTTAACTTTCCTAGCATTTTATATAATATTTATGCTATAAAAACAAATAGTTTAATAAGTAACCCATAATTTAACTTATGTTATATGCTATTTTGAAGGCCAAAAGGTTAATAACAGATTTAATCTGAGTCTGTTACTCAGATTAAAACTGTTTCTACTCACCCCATTTCAAAAAGTCTTTCATAACTAATACTACCAAAATTTTAGGCATCAGACTATAATTTAAAAAAATAACAAACGTCAATTAGACAAGTGAAATAAATGTCTTACTCTTATGTCAAACTTCAGGAATAAAAATATCGAACAATCGGGATAATCCGTTTCATCTGTTTGCATCTTGGTATTAAAATAATAAAACAAAGGAAAAAATGGCTATGTTCCCAGGCACAGTTGCTTTTGATGAGTACGGGCGCCCATTTATAATTATAAGGGACCAAGAAAGACAAAAACGGCTTACCGGTATAGATGCTCTCAAGGTACTTATTTAGACTAAATTATTTTTAAAGATAATTGAAATCAGTCTTATGGTCTAAGTAGTAATATATTTGTCATCATATATTATTTTGGCTTTGATTCTCGTAAATTTGATTCAATACGTCCCGTAAAGCTTTCGACTCCAAGTATTTAATATTTATTTCTCAAGTAATTATTTATAATTACAGTATTTATGAATGAATGTCGCTATATAATAAGATTTTATGTCATTTTATATATGATAAGCCATGAAAATGTAATTAATGTTAGTTACTTCTTGAATTATTTCCATTTAAAGTATCAGGTGCTTGTACGATATGTAGTCACATGATCGGTATTTTTCGCTTTCGTTGATGTTTCTTTAATTTTATTGACATACAATACTTTTATTTGTGTTGTCTTGAATAAACACTAATGTTTTGTAAAAACAATAATAAAATTCAATCTATTTTGATTTTTAATAAGGTTATTTTTATGATGAATTGCTAAATACTATGCCTTATATTTAACTAATTCAATTAAAATTTAATAGTAAAAATAGTTTTTTTTTTAAATTGATATGCTCAAATTGTAGCTATGGTATATGATATGCTGACTAACAAATTACCCTGCAGAAATAGTTTCATTACAAACTTTATTTAAAAGGTTTTCTTCATTCAAATATTTACATTTAATCTTATTTGTTTAACATACAAGTATTATTGAACTTAGTGACATGTCTTTATTTTAATATTTTCTTTTCTTTTTCAGTCACATATCCAAGCTGCCCAGCAAATAGCTAGCATTCTGCGTACATCTCTGGGCCCACGGGGCCTTGATAAAATGATGGTGTCCCAAGACGGTGAGGTCACAGTCACAAATGACGGAGCAACCATTTTGAAACTAATGGATGTAGAACATCAGATTGGAAAGCTCATGGTTCAGTTGTCACAAAGTCAGGATGATGAGATTGGTGATGGCACAACTGGAGTTGTTGTACTCGCAGGTAACTAGATTTGTATTATATTTATGAAAAAAAATTATGTTGGTATGAACCAGTCTTCTTTTTTTTTTTAACTCTACCAAATATAGTAATAATAATTTTCTTAGATGAATAACAACATAATCCAGTCCTTCACTAAGCAAAGCTTGTATTATGTAAACTAGATAAGTAATAAATACATAGATTAACTTTTTTTTTGTAAATAAATACATATAATAACAATGAACCGCACACAAGATAGAACGCTATTTTTATCACACTATATTTTTCCCGTGGTGGGAATCAAACCCAACCCTTTGGATACAGTCAGGATCACTAACTACTCCGCCAAGGGGGTCCTCGATCCATATGTTCTAATTTTGTAATAAATTTAGGTTTCCTTCACCATTCAATTTAACTTTAATAAACATTGATTAAAAGTTAGTTACATCAAATTTAAAAAAAAAAACATTACACAGGTTTTTGAGACGTAATAGTTTATCTATACTTCATAAACTAATCTATACACGACTCAATTTAAGTATTGATTTTTTTTAAGATATAGCGACTTAATTCCCTTAAAAAATATACTGCACTCTAATTGGCAAAATCTTTAATAACAGGGCTTTTTAATTAATGGAGTACCAATACCAGACTAAATGGTGTGGTGTGTATCATGTATGCCACAAATGATGATTATATTCATAGAATTATATCTTTCAAAACTATATTCAAACAAACTCATTTCATTTGTTCGTTTGATCATTATTAAATCACTATCCCTTATTCTCATCACTGCCTACTTGTAATTTTTTTAAATTGTCCATTATGTTGTAATTTAAATTGATATTAAAAATTAATTTTGGGTATTTTTTTGTTTTTCATTTAAAGGTGCCTGTTGAACAAACAGCCATTCTGCTCGATAAAATTACACCTTTTTGCTGATGGTTTGAATTGGCCCCGAACTGCCTTTGGACTAGATTCTATCGTGAAGCATTCCCAGTGAATATAGCCGGGGCCCTTTAAGGTTGCCATGGCCTACCCTGCGGGGTTTAAAATTAAACGTAGTACTTTGTCTCTGAAATTCTAACAGGAAGTTAGTTTTGTATATTTTTTTTATATACTTACAACTTAATTGATATGTTGTCAACTTAAATCATATTCTTGTCGTTATGCAATCTTCGGCAAGAAGCTACAGAAGTTGTTCACATACTTTCATGTGTTTATTATTACCGTAAATAGTAAATGAGGTACCGTAAATAATAGCCATCGTACCCAGCCATTAGGTGTCGCATTCCTTCGTCTTATAAAGAGGGCTTTTTTTTGGCGTTGGTAAAATCCAGCTTACGGATTCCTCGCCGCCATAGTGAGGGGGCAGCAGGGATTATGTTGTGTTGACTGTTGGTTTTTTAGTTGGTTAGTTACCACAAAAACCAACGATCATTTTTTACTCATGTCGCTGTAGTCGGGCCCGCGAGTCCTGTTTACAGTCTTCGTCGACCACGGCGCGACGTGGGTGTGTTAGGAGACCCAGACCATCGCTTTAGGTACCGTGCCGGGGCAAACAACAAGGCACCCCCTGTCTTTCTTCCGCGAATAGCCAGGGTGCTAATGATGATTGCATAGCGTAACATCCTCCTTAAATTAAAAAAAAATACCGATGGAAAGTCCCAAGTATCGATGGTCTGAGGCTTGTTTTTCTAATTATAGAAGATCTCTACGAAATTTCAAGTCAAAAAGTCAGGAATTCAACCTAACGGACGTGAGTTAATTATACGAAAGCTGGACCATTTCTCCACAGTCTTACGTTAAAATTGCAGAATACACTAGAACTAGCGGTTTACAATTTAAAAAGACGCATTTATTCTTTGTTTTTATTTCATAAACAAAATTTTAAACACAAACTTAGTATGAAAATATCATTGAAAATAAATATCATTGTTGGTTTAAAACTACCCCTTATCAAAGAAAGTAAAAATGCAACATCTTTTACTTTCCCTAGTATTTTTTTCTATTTACAGTCTAATTAAAAATAACCTATATTATTCTAATTCAAATATCTTTATTCAATATAGAAGTGTAACACTCGCTTATTGATTGTCAAGGACGCTACCACCGGTTCGGAATAGGACGCCTCCGACCTGAGAAGAACCGGCGAAAGGAACTCAGCGGGCCTATTTTGTCATCTTTTAAAATAATCAAATATATACATATAAATTTTCTTATGAGCTACATACAGTACTATCATACGTATATTATACTTGAAAAAGCCTGGAGCGAGCATTCCATTACCAGGCTGTGTTATTATTTATAAATTCATTTATGTTATAATAACCTTTAACACATAAACGTTCCTTTACTACTTTTTTAATTTATTAATAGTTAAAGTCCGAACGCTTACTGGGATTTTGTTGTAAAAGCGTATACATTGTCCCATAAAAGATTATCTTATTCTTCGCAGTCTAGTTGCTGGAAGAATTAAATTATGTTTGTTTCTAGGTTTTATGTTATGTGCATCACAATGCCTGCGAAAATTATTTCTATTTTTCTGCACATACATTAGGTTTTCGAATATGTATTGAGAAGTAACTGTTAGTATTTAAATCTCTGTGAACAATTTTTTCTGGGATTCTTTGGGGCCCAGGTTATAGACCGCTCGAATAGCTCGTTTTTGGAGGACAAAGATCGTATTAATATCCACCGCACTTCCCCACAGTAGAATGCCATAAGACATTACACTGTGGAAATAGCTAAAGTATACTAACCGGGCCGACTCCACGTCAGTTAATAGTCTGATTTTCTTGACAGCATATACTGCAGAGCTGAGTTTATTCGACAGCCTATTAATATGAGGGCCACACTGCAATCTGTTATCTATTGTTATTCCCAGAAACACAGTTGACTCAACAACGTCTATCTCTTCCTCATCAAATAAACACTTCACATTTACTCGGTCTTACATTTGGAGTCATAAATTTAATACATTTTGTCTTCTTCTGGTTTAGTAGCAAATTATTGACACTAAACCAGTGCGCCACTCTAGAAAGAGTATTATTTACATCGTCATTTATTGATGTGTGTCGTTTAACTTTAATAATTAAGGATATCATCAGCAAATAATACTATCTCTTCGTTTTTATTAATAACATATGGTAAATCATTTATATAGATAAGAAAGAGAAAAGACCCAAGAATAGACCTTGGGCACCTATATTTACCGGGCCCTGGAGATCTTTTTACCATTCACGTCAACCCTCTGAGTTCGGTGACTCAAGTACGAAGACAGAAGATTGAGTGCGGCGTTTCTTACACCATAGTGACGTAATTTCCTGACCATTGCATTTTATATAATATTTATGCTATAAAAACAAATAGTTTATTAAGTCTTAACCCATAATTAAACTTATGTTATATGCTATTTTGAAGGCCAAAAGGTTATTAACAGATTTAATCTGAGTCTGTTACTCAGATTAAAACTGTTTCTACTCACCCCATTTCAAAAAGTCTTTCATAATTTATACTACCAACATTTTGGGCAACAGACTATAATTAAAAAAAATAACAAACGTCAATTAGACAAGTGAAATAAATGTCTTACTCTTATGTCAAACTTCAGGAATAAAAATATCGAACAATCGGGATAATCCGTTTCATCTGTTTGCATCTTGGTATTAAAATAATAAAACAAAGGAAAAAATGGCTATGTTCCCAGGCACAGTTGCTTTTGATGAGTACGGGCGCCCATTTATAATTATAAGGGACCAAGAAAGACAAAAACGGCTTACCGGTATAGATGCTCTCAAGGTACTTATTTAGACTAAATTATTTTTAAAGATAATTGAAATCAATCTTATGGTCTAAGCAGTAATATATTTGTTGTCATATCTTATTTTGGCTTTGATTCTCGTAAATTTAATTCAATACGTCCCGTAAAGCTTTCGACTCCAAGTATTTAATATTTATTTCTCAAGTAATTATTTATAATTACAGTATTTATGAATGAATGTCGCTATATAATAAGATTTTATGTCATTTTATATATGATAAGCCATGAAAATGTAATTAATGTTAGTTACTTCTTGAATTATTTCCATTTAAAGTATCAATTGTTGTACGATATGTAGTCACATGATCGTATTTTTCCTTTCGTTGATTTTCTTTGATTTTATTGACACTAAATACTTTTATTTGTGTTGTCTTGAATATAAAACACGTTTGTAAAACAATAATTAAATAAAATTAAATTCAATCTATTTTGATTTTTAATAAGGTTATTTTTTGTGAATTGCTAAATACCGTGCCTTATATATAACTAATCAATAAAAATTAAAATTTAATAGTAAAAATTTTTTTAATTAATATCTCAAATTGTAGCTATGGTATATGATATGCTGACTAACAAATAACCTGCAGAAATAGTTTCAAATTAAACTTTATTTAAGTTTCTTCATTCAAATATTTACATTAATCTTGTTGTTTATTAACATACAAGTATTATGAACTTAGTGACATATCTTTATTAAAATATTTTTCTTTTCTTTTCAGTCACATATCAACTGCCAGCAAATAGGCTAGCATTCTCGTCATCTCTGCGGCCAGGGCCTCGATAAAATGATGGTGTCCCAAGGCGGTGAGGCACAGATCACAAATGTGAAGCAACCATTTTGAAACTAATGGATGTAGAACATCAGATTGGAAAGCTCTATGGTTCAGTTGTCACAAGTCGGATGATAGAGATTGGTGATGGCACAACTGGAGTTTGTATTTTCATGAGGTAACTAGATTTGTATTATATTTATGAAAAAAAATTATGTTGGTAGAACCAGTCTTCTTTTTTTAACTTTCTACCAAATAGTAATAATAATTTTCTTAGATGATACAACATAATCAGTCCTTCACTAAAAGCTTGTATTATTAAACTGATAAGTAATAATACATAGATTAACTTTTTTTGTAAAGATACATGTAATAACAATGAACCGACACAAGATGAGAACTATTTTATCACTATCATTTTTCCGTGGTGAACGAACCCAAACCCTTTGGATACAGTCAGGGTCACTCAAACTTCGAAGGGTCCTCGATCCATGTTCTAATTTTGTAATAAATTTAGGTTTCCTTCACCATTCAATTTAACTTTAATTACATTGATTAAAGTTAGTCACATCAATTGAAAAAAAACATTACACTGGTTTTTGAGACATAATAGTTTATGTATACTTTTTAAACTAATCATGACTCAATTTAAGTATTGATTTTTTTTAAGATATGGAGACTTAATTCATTTAAAAAATATACTGCACTCTAATTGGCAAAATCTTTAATAACAGGGCTTTTTAATTAATGGAATACCAATACCAGACTAAATGGTGTGGTGTGTATCATGTATGCCACAAATGATAGAATTATATCTTTCCAAAACTGAGTATTCTAAACATAACTCATTTCATTGTTGCGTTTGATGATCATTCAGTTCAAATCACTGTCCTTATTCTCATCACTGCTGCCTACTGTGAATTTTTTTTAATTGTCCATTATGTTGTAATTTTAAATTGATATTAAAAATTAAATTATTGGTGCTATTAATGTTTGTTTCTATTTAAGGTGCACTGTTGGAACAAGCAGCCATTCTGCTCGATAAGGGAATTCACCCGATACGTATTGCTGACGGTTTTGAATTGGCAGCCGCAACTGCCTTGGCACACTTAGATTCTATCAGTGAAGCATTCCCAGTGAATATAGACACAAGGGAGCACCTTATCAAGGTTGCCATGACCACCCTCGGCAGTAAAGTCGTTGTAAAATGTCACCGTCTCATGGCTGAAATTGCTGTTGATGTAAGTTGACAAACTTTGACAATATGATGGGTTCAAATATGCAATATCACTTGCACTCATCAATCATATTTAAATTTTACAGGCTGTCCTTTCGGTAGCTGATCTAGAAAAGCGTGATGTCAATTTCGAGCTTATCAAAGTTGAGGGTAAAGTGGGCCGTATGGAGGATTCAATGCTTGTGCGCGGTGTAGTCATTGACAAAACTATGAGTCATCCACAGATGCCTAAACAATTGAAGGTAGAATCTTTTATTATGAACTAGCATTAAATGAAAATAAATGTGTCTAGTCACAATCACTCATTTACTATTAAAGTGTGCATTTTTATTTTGTTTCGTATGTTAAAGATTTGTGTATTATTTTTAGGATGTGAAATTAGCCATTCTGACATGTCCGTTTGAGCCTCCTAAGCCCAAGACTACACACAAGTTGCACGTTGGGTCCGTTGAGGAGTACCGTGAATTACGTCAGTATGAACAAGAGAAATTCTTGGAAATTGTGCGTCGTGTTAAGGTTTGTAACTATTTTTATACCATATTTTTTCCTAAAATACATATTATTGTATACTTGCCTGCTCTTGTATAGTACTTTTATTGTTTTAGACCATATAGGGATAGTGTAGTCAGTATCGGCAGCCTTTTTCTTAATTCATAGGTTCTTAAAAAATTAGTTTGATTAATTGGTTAACTAAGTCTAATATTATAGAAATTCTATTGAATTTTTTAATAAAATTGATTCTAACACGGTAAATTTATTTTGATTTCTAGTGCGAAAATAAAAATTAAATCCTTTTAAAGACGTTGCATGGATTGCTAATGATGTTTTAAATATCTCACATAGTGTTATGACAACACCATGAAATAACTTATTGTGCTGAAGCATCCATTCCAATTCAGTACTTACGAAATACGAGACGAAACTAATTGTCATTATCATTATTATATATTATAAAGTGTCTCCATTGCAAAATGCAAAAAAATTCACATGTGTCATTTGATAACAGAAGTTAGAAGAAATAATTAAATACAAAATTTATAATGTACAACCTTCAATAAGTCATATCGTTATATGCAACGTGATTTTTCGTATAGTACTAAGCTAAAAGTAAACTTTTTTCAGAATCAGCAACATATTCCTATAAACTAATTATCTAAGTAGGTAAACTTTTGTCCCAAAACTAATTTAAAATCCAAATGAAATGCTCACTAGTCTTTGAAAGGTTCATATGTGATAAAATAATAATAATGTTCTCCAATCGATTACGACTACGGCGGCCGATCTATATTAGAGATCACCCAACTACGCAGCAGATATTATAGTGCACAAGTGTACGCGCAAACACAGGCGCTCTCCCTATTCCTTTATACTCTCAAAGCGCGATGGGACGGATAACCGACACGACCGGAGAGAGGACAGCGCAGGACCGACTTTTTACGTGCCCATCCGACGCATTGATCATTAAACTTGGCAGACAATTGGGTGATCAGCCCACATTGTCCTAACCAACTAGGAAACAACAATAAAAATTTGTTGAGTCCCCGCAGGATTCGAACTCACGACCTCCGGTTTCTGAAACACTAGGCTACGGAGGCAGTTACGATGTGATAAAAGTGATGTCAGTAAAGTAGTTATTGTAGTGTATATTCTATTTTATTATGCAGAATTCGTAATTGATGGAAAATACTTTATGCTATTATAAACTGTATTAAAATAAGTTCATGTTTATAGTCAATTAATCATTTTGAAAGTCGAAAGCATATATATAACATATATATGCTGTAGCATATAGTGTGATGGAAGATATAATCACAACTAAGCATTCAATATGGTTTGGTGATGGTAACAATAATGCGAAATGAACGGAATATATGCGTCACGTATAATCATAATTCATGTACGGTATACCAGCTAAGCGTGAAGGAAGACCATATTTTCACTGAGACAATTGTGCAAGAAATAAACCTCGTTACTTTTTCAGTTTTTATTATTTTTGTTTAGATTTTCGTATGCTATATTTTGAAGCGAAACTCTTGTTGGCGTCCATAAACTTTGTACTAAACGAAAAATCACATTCTATAAGTGAAAACTTTAAAAATGATCACAAATTTATTGCTCATATTGATTTTCCTTTTTTAACAAATCCCTATATTTCAGGACACTGGTGCTACATTAGCTATCTGTCAATTTGGATTCGATGATGAGGCAAACCATTTACTGTTGTCTCAAGGCTTGCCTGCTGTGCGCTGGGTACACGGTCCAGAGATGGAACTGATTGCCATTGCTACTGGCGGTCGTATAGTGCCACGTTTTGAAGAACTAACTCCGGATAAGCTTGGTTCTTGCGGTCTTGTACGAGAGCTTAGTGAGTTCATGTTCTATTTCATTATCTAGTTTTTTGGATTAGTTTGAATTTCAAGACTTTGCTTTTGGGGTTCATAATCTAGCCTAAAATTTTAAGAAAACTTGACGATTCTTTTTATATACTGATATAACCATTTAAATTTACCTTTCTGATGATAATTGCAACTCAAATAGTAAATAGCGAGACGTTAGGCAAAGGTTTAAAATTTTAACAGCAGTAATGTTCTGTAAATATGCTAAATTTAATGCATTTTGAGTAGAAATCTTTTAAAATGTGCCAACATAATGCATTTGTATAACCGTAGTTGTTATATTTCAGCCTTCGGAACATCGAAAGACGAGATGCTGGTTATCGAGGAATGCTCGAATTCACGCGCGGTCACGGCGTTGGTCCGCGGCGGGAACCGCATGATTGTGGAAGAGGCCAAGCGTTCAGTACACGACGCTCTGTGCATCGTACGAAGTCTTGTGCAGGTGAAAATTCATTTATCATAGTCCTGCCGAAACCGAAAATTTGGCCGAGGCTTCAGTTTCGGTTGGACACTAATTTGTTTCCCTAAAATTTAGTGGTTTTATTAAATATTGGCACTCAGGCGAAGGAGTTTTAAGGGAATATAATGGAGTGTCATCAAATTTTTCAAATGGTAACATTAATTATTTGCTTCAAAGCTCTGGAAAGTCTATTTGAAAGTTTTACCTAGGTGGCAATTTTAATACGACATATTAGCTTGTATGAGAAGATTTCAATTTATGCATTTATCTTAAGAAATTTATCTTGTTTTCTAGGATTCTCGCGTGGTTTATGGAGGAGGTGCTTCGGAGATATCATGTTCTCTGGCGGTAGCTCGTGCAGCGGAAAAACTGTCATCACTGGATCAGTATTCTTTCAGAGGTTTGCAGATGCCCTTGAAGCAATCCCACTAGCATTAGCCGAGAACAGGTAAATTTCCCAATAGTAATCAATGTTTTAATATTTTTTTATAATTAGCCATGTATATCGCAAGACAACTTTAGATGATTATCTTCTCGTGGTTTACTTTTTTTACTGAATGAACTTCAGTAAAAATTTGTAGATAGAAGTTATAAGATAGCAATACACAAATGGTTTTGACAGCGTAAAAACTGTAGTAAGGTCTACAAAACTGTCATGCTCTATGAAAGTATCACATCTTCGTAAATCACCAAACACCACTTTTGTTATAAATAATGAATGAAATTTGAATAATGCTTGAGGCTGATTTTTTGCTTTGTTACATAATTTAACCTATGGCTGAAAATAATAATAAAATTTTGGTCAAGTGAATAGGCAACATATTGTTTGTGTTAACATTAGTACAGTCTCTGAATTGTTTTATTCTGCATTAGAATGAAGAATAAAGAGCAAATTCATTAATGAAGAATAAAGAGTAATCAGAGAAGTATAATTATATATAATTATTACTTGTTTCTGAGAGATCTTCAATTTTTACAGTGGTCTATCTCCAATTGATACATTGTCTGAGGTTAAGGCAAGGCAAGTCACTGAAAATAACAGTAATCTGGGTGTTGACTGCATGGGATCAGGTAATTTTTTTTTAATTTACATTAATACTATTTATTGAAATAGTGATTTTAGTTTTCATTCGTGTTAAACTCATATAACTACTTTTCAATATTTCTCAAAATGCTTTAATTACCATAAAATAAATAACTACATATTTTGTAACCATTGCTTTACAACCAATCTGAAATAATCTTAATCAAATAATGTAAAGTTTAGGTTTGTTTTATTTGTCTTCACCTCGGCTAAAGAAAATTCAAAATAAAATATAGCTCACTGCAACAAAATGATATATCTCAGTCATATATTTTAGTTCTTATTTTAGTAATGCAATTAAGTTAAGGCTTTGTTCGGTTGGTATTCTTATTACTTTATTTTTGTTAAGTGATTGATGTTTTGATGCCTATCCATCAATCAATCTATTTCTTTGAGTTTTGTGATTTGATTAGTTGATGGTACACATTTTTAACCTATTTTGCTTTTCTACTAGGTTCCAATGACATGAAGGCAATGAATGTTATAGAGTCGCTACACTCTAAGAAACAACAAATAGCTCTCGCTACACAGTTAGTCAAGATGATCCTTAAGATAGATGATGTGCGATCACCTGCTGATGGAATGGAATAAACTTATGTTTATTATTAACATCTAATACATTGTTAAAATGTGGTGAATACATGAAATTTTTTTAATTTCATATGGTGTGAATGTGAAAAAGCCTTTTTTCTTCAAAAATCTCAGACAAGGAGGTGGTTCAACGTCTTTTGCGGGAACAGAAGAAATATCTATTGCTAAATGCCTCTTTAGTATATCGCTTTAATTTTGTGTTATGAAAGATGTGTTGATTTAAACAACTAAAGTAATTGTTTTGTCTAAGAAATGCATTTTTTTTTAAAAAGGAATTATTCTTTTGTCACTTTATGCATATTTTGATAAAACAATTATACATTCAACTAACAATGCTATTATTTTAATTTCTAAATTATATTCTTTAAGACAAAAAGGTTTTTGAGTCTTGTACTCATCTATATTTCTAGTTAAACAATGACATAATTGTTTATGAAAAGGTCCCAAATACCAATTTGAATTAATTTTTAATAGATGTAATTTTTTTTAATTTGCTGAAACTAGAACCTGTTTTACTTGTTTGAGAACAAATTTTTTGGTTTTAAATGAAAAAAGAATTAAACAATTCTGTTTATTTACTAAGTTGTCTTTGCATTTCTTTAATAACTATTTCATAGTATTAAATACTTAATGTATGCATCAGTGCACTAATAAAACAATATTTAATTAAGCCGATTTTTATTTCATTCTTTAAATATGTCCAGTCTAATGTTTCTTACATTACATTACATACACATTTTATTCCTAGAAATTTGTTTTAATATGTCAACATTACAACTATTAATTCAAGGTGTAGTTTCAAGTTGACTATGTAGACTATTAACATAAAATAGTGAGCTTATAGATATTCAACATTTTGATCTAAATGTACTTAACAATTATTATTTCACATAAAAATTAAAAATGTAGTTTCAAGTTCAGTATGTATACTATTAACATATAAAAATTTGCTTTATAGATATTCTAGGTTTTGATCAAAATGTACTATACAATTATTATTTCACATTACATTTATTAATTAAAAATGTAGTTTCAAGTTCAGTACGTGTATTTAATTCTTTTGTTTACACGAATACTACACATTATTGAATGAAAGGACTTTTTACGGATTTTATCGCATTTATTTTACACGACGTTTCTAACACTTTCCAGCGGCCGTGGTCACGGGGTGGATCGAGATATCATGCGTCTTGTTGGCAATGCTGAAGTGGGGTTTCCAGATTCTAATGTGATAAAATTATTTTTAGTTTTTACACCAACCCATGCAAAATGAACTTATTTTATCATTTCAGCTGACAGTGGTAATATGGTTGGGTTTAAATTTGAATTTATTAATCATGGTGTTCAAGCTTCATTATTAATCAGGCAGGTGGTAGAACCCAACCATCTTCTCTATTGAAATTCAATAATCAAATCCACGGCCGCTGGAAAGTATTCGAAACGTCGGGTATTTAAAATGTAAACTAAGCGCGATAAAACCCGTAAACAGTCCTTTTATTTACGAAATTATACTACGAAATTTTTGAGTAGAAACAAACAAACTTATATGATGGAATACAGTTGCACTTAAAATATAATTGATGGAAATGCCGGATCATACATCTTATTTTAATTAAAATGTCTGTAAACTATAACTATCTGAATATCAGGTCTCATTTAGCACTGCTATAGACAATTATGGAATCCTATTTAATGAATAACACAAATTTTTGCGATAGTTCTAAATGTATGTCACAATTATATACCACAGTAAAATGTAAAGATTGGATACTATCTTAAATGTTTGTAAACAAGCTGACTGACAGCTCACAAACAGGCACCACATGAGTTTGACATAGACTTTGTTTTCAGATCATACCTGATTCTGGCATACAAAATGACATTTTATTTAGTCGATTTAAAAAACATGTACCACACACACTACACACTGTACGTACACTTTTTAAATTAGTGCATGGTTCTCGTCCCTTTACCCAATGATAATACCATACAATAACTATCTCAGTCTTCATTCAGTAACTTTGCAAATATCCATAGGCCATCATTAGTTTATCGAGCTGGGAGTCTACTCTGAAGATCTCCTAGCTCGTTTACGTCGTTATATGTCGAATCTTTCGAAGGCTAAAGACTTTCCTTCTTCCTCATACTCCTCTCTCGTCATGCAAAACGAATAAAATTCGGGGTCCCTAAATATGTCTTTGCCACCCTCCCATGCGTAAGTTAACGGGTTGTCGGCCAGATTAACATTCACATCGTAATGGTCATGTGCAAATGCTCGCACTTCATTGAATACTCTGTCTCTAAAACCTGGAAAAAGAGTGCACCCACCATACAATATAATATTTTCTAATAAACTCTCTTTACTTTCCTCCGGGCAAGCGTTTATTGAATGCATTATAGCTTCCGGGATACCCATTTGAGGTATCCCAACATCGGACGGATGAAAGAGCAACTCCGGTATCGAAAATCTTTCATTGTTGAGACGTAATGTTTGCTGTTCCAAATCTTCATCCGGCATTACTATATCGCGCAAATACCCTCGACGAATAGTCGTGTAATCAGGTAGAACGTAGTCTTTTACAATTGTGTTTTGTGGTCCTGTAAAAAGATAACTCGTATTAATATTTTTGTTATCAATAAATAAAGTTGGGCGACAAGATAATGGGTAAGCTTAAATTTAAACTATTTTATGATCAATGGCGAGCTTGCTAGCTGGATCTTGCCCTTCCTCATTCCTTCCTTGCGTCTGAAATAGAGCCCATTTTTTCTACTGCCGGAGTTAGAGCGGAAAGAGTACGTTGAGCACAGAGCCGATATAGATCGACCGGTTGCGTATTTTTTGCCGTGCAAACATCACATCACATCATCAGCCTGTTACAGTCCACTGCTGGACATAGGCCTCCCCTAACACACCCCTATCCATTAAGGGGTTTTGGACCGTATCCCACCACGCTGGTCCAATGCGGGTTGGTGGGTGGTATAGTAGGGTTCTAAATAATAATGTTTCATATTAACAAATATGAAAATGTCACTCATTCATTGCGTTTCAGTTCGGGTGTCATCGTATTCCGATATAGATCCCAGTCTCGAAGGAAAATAATTTGTCTAGTAGTATAGTACAAAAAAAACAAGTAAATGTAACTGCAAAACATCTGTCTAAATAACCAACAAGTGAATTTTTTTTTTAAATTCTATAACTATTTGGTGTTTCACCAGTTTTGGCATGGTAACTTTGTATGCATTGAGAAAGAGTATTACGAATAATAAGATATTCGTATATGAACACTATTAATACAATCATAAACTACAATTATGGTAAAGTAGGCGGTTAATTACAAACATAATATGTCATTGCATTTCTTTTGACTTTTGCCGTGCTCAATATTGTGACAATTTTCGAAAACTTCGGCTTGACCTGGTCTTTGAGGACATAGTTTCTCAGCGGCGGATACCCTTTTACTAGCGGTTCAGGGGTTACGATAGGAGGGCATATTCTTTATATTATATATATATATTTCTTTATATTATATACCTCCGTTTTTGGTGGCACGGCAATGTTTCTTGCCACCAAAAACGGAGGTAAAATGGCACAGTACAATAGATGCGGCCCAAAAGAATGCGGCGATATAAAAGTATCTCCTTTCTTGCTTTAAAGTTGCGCGTATGGCGTTTACAGAGAAAAGTGCCTAGCCTTAATCGACCAGCCGAAAAGTGTTGTAGTGGGCACTTCTACTAAGCGAAGTAAGTTATAGACAAAAACTAAGTTAATGCTCTTTAGAGGAGAAATGGTCAAAAAACTCTAAAGAGAGTATGTTGATTCTCTTTGAGACAAACAGGTATTGGCCCTTATTTTAAGTTTGGATTGTAGTTTTCAATCCAGTTTGGACGTTGTTCAAGGGCTTGCAGGCCCGCCGTGCAGGAGGCAGCTCTAAGCGGGATGTAGACGCCCGCTTTGGCTGCGCCTAAAAGGTTGGGCAGACGTTCTGCTATTACTGTCCTCTGAATCCAAGGAGTAGTCGCGAGGGAAAGAAGAGTGTTGGTATTTTGTAGGCCGCACTTCCTATCCTCCGCGACTCGGCGGAGTCTCTTCACTAATGCGTTTAGAGGGGGCCTTGGAAGTGGAGAGCATTCGGCATGGTGTCGTCGATCTCTCCTCCTTCGGCAGAAATGGTGCTGACGCGGAAACCAACAACTAGGTAGCCGCTAGGGACTGGGTTATACTGGACATAACCTGTTCTAGGCCCCAAGAGGGCAGGTATGCACTGGCATATCCCACAGTAAAAAAAAAAGGCACTCAGCCTGCCTATTATACTATAATATATTCCAAGCTGTGTATAATATGCATTGCATTTAATTTACTTAGGTCTAACAAACCCATCCATTATATGCATATGCCAAAAAAAAGATACAATTGATGCAAGAAAGTGCATGTACAGCATTCTTATTAGCTGGCTGTTCCTCAATGATTTTCCTATAAGTGTCAGTTATATAATGTGAACCTATAGGCATGATGCCACTATGTTATTACGTTTAATTATTCACTTCTACTTCAATTCCTACTTATATTTTTTTTTTATATTGGGTGTAAAGTAATTATTCCTTTGACATACATTTTAGATGTCAGTAATTATACATATAATTCTATACTCAGGTCACTAAGTGATACATTAGAAGCCAAAACTTTAACCCTATTTAATTTATAACAAAAGTCTATAATAAACTTAGAATTATAAATGATGTGAAAACTATATAATTTAATGTGAATTAATAAGCAACTGATGAATGAAATGCTCACAAAACTTACCTTTTTTTCTGGCAATTTCCATATCAGCCATAAAATTTTGAGACACAAAACAAGAGTCCTCCTTGACCTGGTTTATGACATTGTCTCATCCATCAATTCAATGTGTCTAGAGACGGCCCAACACGCGCTGGAAGAGTGCCCAGCCTGGGTCAAGCAACGCCGAGAGCTGCGTAGTGTCGGGGCACGACCTTTCGCTTCCGCCGTAGTGCGCAGGATGCTGAAAGAGATGAAAGGTCGTGTGTGCCGTCCTTGCTTTCTGCGAGGACGTGATGGCCCGGAAGGAGGCCGCGGAAAGGGACAGGGAGGCCGCAGAAGAAGGCCAGGGCGCCGAAGAGTGGCGTACGCGCGCAACCTTCCCCCCTGACACTGAGCCCCTGGGCGGCCGGCAAGAGGGTGCCCGCCGTCCAGAGAAGGGCTCAAGACGGAGCGCCGTGCTGTTTGTTGCGGCACGGCGCCTAAAGCGACGCACCCGGTGAGAAGAGGCCCGAAAGAAGCTAGGGCCACGTCGTGCCGGGGTCGCCGAAGACTAACATCAGCGCCCGCGGCGCCAGCTACAGCGACACGAGAAAGGAACAACCGTTGATTTTTTGGTAGGTATACCGGCCGCTCCATCTTGGTCCGGGGAGCCCCACATATCCCAGCTGTCCCCTCACTTTGGCGGCGGGGAATCCGTAAGCTGGATTTTTCCAACGGCAAAAAAAAAGAAGGAGGGCATATTCTTTATATAACCCACTCTAATGTGCGTGTTGCGAATTGCTCAGTCGCTTGAGGCCTCAAAACTTGTTTCTTGCCACCAAAAACGGAGGTAAAATGGCACAGCACAATAGACGCGTCCCAAAATAATGCGGCGAGATAAAAATATCTCCTTTCTTGCTTTAAAATTGCGCGTATGGCGTTTACAGAGAAAAGTGCCTTTTTTTTCTTTTTTTTTTTTCTTATGAGGAGGAAATCTTCAAAAGATACCCTTTTTATAAGGGTTATGTGAGGTTTTTACTCACTAAAACCCCCTCAGCGCCTATCATCTGTATATTATGAGAGGCATCGGGATCTCCTACGGAACGCACCGGTACCTCTCTATACGTGCTTGCTTGCCCTTTCTCAATTGTCTCCTCACTTCTACCATCACTGTTTATCACGATTGCAAATCTTACTTTAGGTCAGAGCCATCTCCATTTTCATAACCATATATCTTTCATATCTTTCTTCATATCTTTCTTCATATCTTTCTTTCATAGAAAAGTGCCTAGCCTTAATCAACCAGCCGAAAAGTTTTGTACTGGGCACTTCTACTAAGCGAAGTAAGTTATAGACAAAAACTAAGTTAATGCTCTTTGGAGGAGAAATGGTCAAAAACTCTAAAGAGAGTATGCCCGCCATGCAGCTCTAAGCGGGCTGGAGACGCCCGCTTTGGATGCGCCTAAAAGGTTGGGCAGACGTTCTGCTATTACTATCCTCTGAAGCCAAGGAGGAGTCGCGAGGAAAAGAAGAGTGTTGGTATTTTGTAGGCCGCACTTCCCATCCTCCGCGACTCGGCGAAGTCTCTTTACGGAAGTGCAGGGCATTCGGCTTGTCGATCGTCGATCTCTCCTCCTTCGGCCGAAATGGTACTGGCGCGGAAACCAACATCTAGGTAGCCGCTAGGGGCTGGGTTAGTTAACTACTACTAGTAGTCTACTACTGGACTAGTCCTGCCAGGGTTTTGATCTCCTATATTAAGGGGCCGAGACGACGGGAGCGTGAGTTCCGACGCGCTCAGAAGTGTAGGTGGCTGTGGGGCCATGAGGAGCTGCTTCGGCGGTCAACGCTGGTGGGATCGCAAAAGACTGCCAAGGAGTTCTTGTGACCCCATCTCTAAGGCCAAGAAGGAACAAGGTGGCGGTTTTATTTGATGCGGGTCTGACATAACCTGTTCTAGGCCCCAAGAGGGCAGGTATAGTGTATACCTGCCTGCATACATACCCCACAGTAAAAAAAGGCACCCAGCTTGCCTATTATACTATTATATATTCCAAGCTGTGTATAATATGCATTGCATTTCATTTACTGAGGTCTAATAAACCCATCCATATATGTATATGCCAAAAAAAAGATACAATTGATGCAAGAAAGTAGAAGTTGCATGTACAGCATTGTTATTAGCTGGCTGTTCCTCAATGATTTTCCTATAAGTGTCAGTTATATAATGTGAACCTATAGGCATGATGCCACTATGTTATTACGTTTAATTATTCACTTCAATTTAATTCCTACTTGAATTTTTTATATTGGGTGAAAGTAATTATTCCTTTGACATACATTTTAGATATCAGTAATTATACATATAATTCTATACTCAGGTCACTAAGTGATACATTAGAAGCCAAAACTTTAACCCGGATAAATGAACAATAGACTGAATTTATAACAAAAGTCTATAATAAACTTAGAATTATAAATGATGTGAAAACTATATAATTTAATGTGAATTAATAAGCAACTGATGAATGAAATGCTCACAAAACTTACCTTTTTTTCTGGCAATTTCCATATCAGCCATAAAATTTTGAGACACAAAACAAGAGTCCTCCTTGACCTGGTTTATGACATATGTCTCATCCATCACATTCAATTGTCTATAAGACAAGATTTCTTTAAGGTGATTAGTCATAACCTTTCCCCCAACGTCTATTCTTCTAATACCTTCTCTGTATTTTTTACCTTTTATATAAGGTACAATATAAGTGTAACTGTAACCTGAATCTACAACCAATGTACTATCATTACTGTTTAGTTTTCTATAATGGTATTCAGCCAAATCCGTAGCATTTATCCTTAACAATGTTTGGCATTCATATTCCTCAAAGAAAATTTCCGTCACAGCCTCTTGTATGGAGGAAAAATTAAACAATGGTTCTGTTATTATAAGAGGAACATCACTAAAATTTACTGGACAACATTCTTTGCTGAAAATGTAATCCCATACAGTCTTCTGTGTGTCCCAGTTGACAAGAAAACCTTTTTGAAAAGGTAATATGTAGAATAGGCCCGAAGCATCCCTGCATTCGTCGATTTGTGATCCAACAAAAGGACGGCGTCGTTCTGACTTGGCCTTCATGATACAATTGGGCACAACCAATGGTTCCATTGTAGAAAAGCCCACTTTAGCTGTATAACCACCATTATCTAATATATAACAAGACGTTTCAGACATAATTGAAATGCCGGTACTGTTTATATTTGTTTGGATATTTAAGAAACGGTTCAGTATTAAGGTTTCGATTTATTAGTTTAAAATAAATATGGGCTATTATAAGAACAACTACTGATTACTATCTATTACAATAACTAAAACATTGAAAGCTATGTAAGACCTTTCGTAATGTGACAGTTATAAATAAAAATATTAACCACTGATTGTCAAATTGACAACAAGATCTGTCGATTGTTTTTTTTAATTACTGTTTTAAGGCCTGCTTTCATTAGTTTAATCTTTAAAGTACACAACTGGGCCGCAACTTGACTCATCTTAGACTTACTAAGATGAAGCATGGTTGTGGCTTAGTATCGAGTACGTGCATACAGATCACGTATAAAAATTAAATATTTATATAGAGTAAGTTATTCGGGGTATTATTGAGTAACAGTTTGAGACATTATTTATTTCCTTATTTGAGAACTCATCATGTGCTGATCATATCTTTTCACCTTCTGAAGTAGAGAAATGTTCTCGGCAAATCCAACAGTAACAGTGAAATCAGACAGTAAAGTCTGATTTCACTGTTAAATGCAAGTATTTTAAGAGTAGGCTTAAGCTTAGTATTTCAATAAATAAAAAAGATGATACGAGGTGTGCGGACAGACCTCCAGGAACTAAACATAACCGCTCTTAAAGTGGATGGTTTAATGGGCATTTATTCTAAGACCGGGTTAAATTTATTGTGACGCCCTATTTAAAAATGAAAAAGGTTTCTATCGGGGTCAAACTGTCATACATTTATTTTAATGTGAAATATATGAAGTGGGTAAAGATAAATCATTAATCTTTTTACCTGCCAAAGGTTAAAATTTTACGCAGCCATTACATTGCATTATTAATTCCGATAAAGGTGGCCTCGCGTAACATTCTCCTTAAGTTAAAGAAAAGAACAACAGATGAAAAGTCCCAGGGAGACCTATGAAAATTCAAAGAAAAAGATATTTTGTTTAAGAAATGCTTACGTATTAAACTAAACAGGCGTCAATTAGTTTAAATGAATGCAGACAAATTTCTCTACATTCTTAAGTTAAAATTGTTGAACTACCTGGCACTCGCGGTTGGAAATGTAAAAAGACGCATTTGCTTTTTTTTCTAAAACAAAATTTTATTCACAATCGGACATCTTGCGTGATTATACTAATATTTTTAAAATTATTTTTAATTAAATACGGTAAAGTCGCTGTCCTAGCATTTGTTTCTGTTAACCCCTTATCGTGTATCCATAGACCCCACATCCCAACGGTCTAAATGGAAATCACTTATATTTTTGCATGTTATGGAATATTTACGCGATGAATATAACATCTTTATGTTTAGGAATTGCAAATTGAATCGTAACCCATAATCAAATGGTTTTTATTCACCCATGTTATGTTACAGTACATATTGATGTACCGTAACATGGTGTGAATAACACTTTCGTACTCAAAACACTTGTATTAAAAGTAGGTAAAAAAAATTGTTAAAAATGTTAAAAAAATAAAGTAAGGGTCTTCCCATCTTAAGTTTATTATTTGATAACCTTGGTTACAGCAAGGTTTTAAAGAAAAATACTATTCATTAGTTATACTGTAAATTTTAAGGCTAATAAATAAATGTCCTTAATATATTTTCATGTACACAATCCTTAATTAAATAAATATGTAATTATTGGTCTTGGAGAAATAGAAAAAAGAAGATAATGAACCAAGGCTAAGCTAATTGCCTATAATAAACTCAGCTTGTAGCATTTAAGTAATCATAACATACATTAAAAGAATATTTTACTATATCACTTTTAATACAGCACCAAGTCGTTTACATAATTTTTGAACACAACTTTATATTTCATGTAATTTTTATAATTATATTAGAAACAAGATTCGTGATTTTTTATTTATGTAGTTGCATTTCCCATTAAGTTTATTTGCACACATCATCAGCTTGAGATAGTCTACTGCTGGACATAGGCCTCCCCTAATACACTCTTATTCATTAGGGGGTTTTTGGACCATATCCCATCACTCTGGTCCAATGCGACTTATTACATGTCTATCCAATGCATGGATCATCTTACTTTTCAGACAATTGGGTATTCGGCCCAAATTGCCCTAACCAACTAGGAAACAACAATGAAAAATTGTCGATTCCCCGCAGGATGTGAACCCACAACCTCCAGTTTCTAAAACACACGCTGATACCACTAGGCTACGGAGTCAGTTCATTTTCAACGGAATGAAAATAGATTTAACCAAACATGGCTTGGAATGGATGTTCATTTGATGATGGAATGGACATTTTAATTTCCAAACCCTTAATAAAGACTACATAAAAAAGTTAAACACAAAAAATGTTTTGATACTAACTTGTATGTTTTAAGCGATGTATTTATTGAAGAAAAAATTATAAATTCAAATTGTTGCTTGAACAGCAAATATATAGGATTGTAATGTGTTTTTTTAATAACAACTGTTCCTGACAGCATTAAACAATTCAATAAAACACATTTAAGCCTAAGACTTTATTAAAATTAAATAATGTTTACTATCTTAGCAAATACATTTTCCTCAGATTGAAATAGGTCATCATCCTATATAGTGATCACAAATTTACCTGAAATAAATCAAAACAAAATTTTAAATGATCACAAATATAAACGAAAATTTCAGAACTTGTAAAATGTAGATCAATTTATTTTTAATATGAGTTTTTTAAACTTTTGTAAGTTTAGTGACATTGGTTCTTAAGGAAGAAAGAAATTAAATGTTTAATTCTTTTGTACACAGTTTCCATATAATAAAGAACAATAATTTAGCATTTCATAATAAAACTAAAATTTTACTTCTTCAGCAGTTGGTGGCGTGTGATGAGGAAGGGTGCCGACAGACCCGATCCCACGAAAACGATGAAAAGGGCAGTCAACTTGTAACGATTGGAAATGTCAAAAGGCAAATTCTGAAAAAAATAAAGGTTTTGTTTTCTTATAACAGTAGATGTTTCTTAATCATAGTAACATGGTATAAAGACTAAAAAAAAAGAAAAAAATACAGATAAAGAATCAAGATTAAAATAAATTTATGTTTTTATGTTTACATGAAATTTAGATATGCAACAAAAATGTCATAAGATTACAATACGATATCATCTAACACTGATTATGCGGTCATATTGTTTTACAGAAGAATTATAATATCAAAGTGTTAGTAACCTGAAAACAAATGAGGCCTTAACCATTAGTATTATGTAATGGCCAATGTGTAAAAATTTGAATAAGGAACTCACCTCTCCAGGAACTCCGCCATGCGAGTGATTTCTCACGAAGTTTGTAATTACATTTCTGCCCAATTGGTTGGACATACGAGCGAGAGGAGCAATCATTGTGAATATTTTCGCTAACGTCCAAATTTCAGCACCAACTGAACTTCACTTCGATTTTACTTCAGCTAGATTTTTCGCAGAACGCAGTAGTTGCGTTCGGAAATTTTATTGGAATATAAAAGTTTAAAAAGAAGTGCTACAAAAATACCAATATTCAAATTTTTGGATAAATAAAAGCATATTTTATAAATAAAACTTTATTATTATTTAAATTTCATTACTATACATATTTCTACAGTTATTACAATGATTGAAGTCCACGGATAAAAATCTTTCATTGTATAATCTGGAAAAAAAACGTTCAAGTTTCTTACTGATATTTAAAAAAAAAAAAAAGTACTTAAATCCTACTATATAAAATAAGAGTACCAATAATCATACATGATAAAGATATTAAAAAAAGATATGGAATTTCTGTAAACAAAGTCTACTGTCAATCACAAATGGCGCCAGCAGCGAACGCGTTCTTATTGGTGCACCTCTGTTATCTTTTATCCTTACGCTCTGTAGGTATACCAATAAGAGAGTGTGAAGTTTTAGCGCAATCAAAATTGTATACGTAAATTACATCTCCTATTCGGCGGAGGAACAGTTAAAATAACGTAACCTTAGTTTTCCGTCCTTATTATTGACTTAAAATTGTCCATCTTTTACCATCAAATATTATTATTGGTATTTCTACCGTTTGAACCACGGTTAACTTAAACACTACCATTGGTGCATACATTAAGATTGTTATAATAGTTAGTTTTTTTTAATAAATCGTATGGGTGAAAGAATGAATCAATACATTTTTATAAAAGAAGTCAGCTGGCAAAGTAAAATTCATAATATGTACATTGACGAATGAAGTTCTTTTTGGGGGACTAGCTAAGTCGTCAACTACTATTTATAAAATAGTAGAGGACGACTTAGTTAGTCCTACCAGTAACGGTAAATAAAAAAATATATAAATTAGTAGCCTATATATATATGATATATAGAAAGTTTTATTAAAATCGTTTTTGCGTATATTGCATTTTTGCATCTTATGTATCTTTTATAATATACTATATGAACATGGGATATATAACAATATTATAGGATTTATAAGGCAGGTAACATATTACTGTCCTCATTACACCTGATTATATAAATACGTCTGAATATTTGTATATATCTATATAATTTTACGACTATTTTTATGAATTCTCTATATCTATTTGCCCTTACACTGTAGGTTTGATTACTTAACACTTCTCTTAATCATATAATTACACATGTAATGTATATAAAAACAAAACACATAGAACATCATGGAGCATGGAAGCATTCTCAAACAGGAAACATATTTTAATAACTTAATGTTAATTGGTTCTTACTTTATAATTAATATTACATTTTCGTTATAAAATATTTTTAAAAGAAAAGCATCGTGTTATTCATGCGTTTGCAGTACATAAAGATTATCCATATATTCAATAAACTATTTAAAAAGTCAAAATGTAGCTTACCTGAATTTATTTCTTGTTAACTTGATACAGAACAATAAGGAATGGTGAACCAATACCAGTTAGACCGAATAAGAACAAGTTTATTGTAAGGCGGGTTTTGTTGTGGATGTCGAATGGTAAGTTCTGAAAAAATATTAAATATATAAATTAATCTAAACAGGCATTTGGAAGACATTTATTACGAATAACCTGTCTACTGTTAGATTATAAACTTTGAGTCCATTAAGCACGATTATGTAATGGTAACAAAAAAATCATACCTCTCCTGGTACTCCTCCATGAGATCCATTTCTAATAAAATTTCTAAATACATTTCTTCCTAGACGGTTAGAAATAGTAGAAACTGTTCCCAACATTTTTACTTTTAATGGAATACTGCAATGTGGTTCCAGGTAAGTATTGGGAGATAAGATAAAGATATTCGTAGTTACGATTGATATGTGCGATTGACTAGCGATAAGATATAAGTCTTGGAGTAACTGAATGCGTTTTTGCTTTTATATCTTTTATTAAATTGACTAGGAAAATATTGCAATTAATAAAAAGTCATAAAAAATAACAGAATATATTTAAAATAATAATAAAGGCACTTTATATATAATGTTCTATTCATATATAAAAAATGAATTACTGTTCGTTAGTCTCGCTGAAATATGACAATGGCTGAATGGATTTAGCTAATTTTGGTCTTTAACTATTTGTGGAAATCTAGAGAAGGTTTAAAAGGTGAAAGAATATACAAATTCTTGGAATTAAAGAAAAAACAACAATTTGTTCTAAGTAGATAAAAAATGGTTGCCTGTAAAATCGATATACGGGGATTATACGTGAAAGCGTCTTTTAGTGGTAGTATAATTGTAATGTGAATATTCATTTGTATAGCAAGAAGAAGGAATAACCTCTTTCTCTTTCTGTCTGTCTCTCTTTCACTTAAGCAGGCCAAATGCGCACGAGGAAGAGAGACGCGTACCTTTTACTCTCTCTTATGGTTGCTCATAGAGAGTGTTACGTGAGCGGCACTGTGACACAGTTTTCGAGAGTGCCTTCCTATCTTAAACCAATTTATAAGAGGTTGTTACGTCAAAAAATATCTTAATTTTTTCTAACTCAAGTCAGTAGAATACAGCTATTTATAGTTTTTAACTATCTTTCAGACATTTCTATCTATATAAATAATATTAATATACATATGTTGTTGCTGCATATACATATACTGCCTCCGTAGCCTAGTGGTATAGGCGTGTGCCTTAGAAACTGGAGGTCGTGGGTTCGAATCCTGCAGGGACTCAACAAATTTTCATTGTTGTTTCATAGTTGGTTAGGGCAATTTGGGCCGATCACCCAATTGTCTGAAAAGTAAGATGATCCATGCGTCGGATGGGCATGTAAAAAGTCGGTCCACCCACCAACCCGCATTGGACCAGCGTGGTGGGATACGGTCCAAAACCCCCCAAATGGATGGAGGTGTATTAGGGGAGGCCTATGTCCAGCAGTGGACTATCACAGGCTGATGATGATGATGATGATTATACATATGTTGATAAATGTTATACAAAATTCAAGTCTTTAATTTTATTATTTATCACGTATAGTACTCGCGTAAGCAACAGAAGCTATTTAAGTCTTTTATTAATCAGTTTGTGGTAGTAGTAAAATAATATAATGAAAATACTATTTAACATTTTTACAAAAATATTTTTAATGCTATAAGCAACACTTTTATAATAGAGATGGATTATTTAAAGAAGAGTTGAATTAAATAAAAATAAGTCTTTTAAATAAGAAATAATTTGCTTGACGAAATAATAGACAGTCAAGACACTTATTGCTGTAATCATGATATGCTTACAATAATTATTATGAATAAAATGTTTTTAATAAGAAACCTTGTTCTTGTCTCGACTGTCTGTTGTCTCTTGGGTTCCTACATCTACAATATTTTTACATAATACAAACTAACTTATTATAAGAATTAACATCTGATATATTACAAAATAACGGAGTACTATTTAATAACGTACTTTTTGCAAAGATAAATCTATATTCTGTAAATTAACTTGTAATCGAATTTTAATGTGTCCGAGTTACATTATGTACGATATGATTAACAAATTAACCGATTTAATACCTAATAATAACACTTTATTTAAGATACTTTAAGACTAATAATTTGTGATCTTTACCTAAGGGTCAAAATAATCTTTAATATTAATAAAATTTTTAAACTATTTTAAAGACGACAACACTTTTCTCTGCCATTAAAAAAGAAACAGTCGGCCACGCTTGCCACAAAAATTGTCTTGTGGAATAATCAAGTTTTTCAACTCTTTTTAGTTCCAATATTATAGTAATTACAGTCTCAAGTATCTTACGCGATTATTAAAATTCGCCATGGCTGATCTAGATGATTTCTTTGCGAAAAAAGATCGCAAAAAGTCGAAATCAGTCAAAAAGTTTGCAACTGCCGATGAATTGACCAAAAAACTGGATGATCCCAAAAAAACGGACGTGAGGCCGAAAAAAGAGAGACCAGCGCAAGAAGGAGATGAGCCTGGCAGAGCTGGGGTAAGGTTTATTTCAAGGTGTATTGTTTAATTTTAAATGGTTAACTTCATTGTCAATTGACAATGTTCAGGCGGGTACTGCCGACCTAGCATTGTTGGCTTGACGTCCGATAATGAATGGCTTTAATGCGGTCAGACGTGAAAAACACCTAATGTGATCTTGTAGGTATTAATCTGCTTTTCTAACTTTACAGTGCCTCGTGTGCTTCGACCGAATTTTGTTTAATGTTAATTATTTAAGTGAATTTTTCGTTTACTCTGTAGATTGTTAATGTGTACGAGAAACTAACTCGATTAGAATATTCTCCATAATGCAGTATTTATAATTTATTCTGATAATAAGACATTTGTTCATTTATTTATATTAAAAGTAATGTCATTTGAAGTGTGCCAATTTATTAACCTGACATTCTATATTTGACCTTATTGATAAATTTGAATATTCAAGGAGAGCAATGAATCCAATTGTGTATTGTGCATACTGCTTTAGTTCTGTTTATTTAAGTCAGTGAATGTTAGTAATAATTTGCCTTTGCTATTTTACATTACTGCATTTGATATTTTAGTTGCTAATTAATAATTTAGTGATAATATGATGTGACATTTTTTTGTGACTGATTCATCATTTGGGGGCACATACACCACTGTTTAAAGATTAAAGATTTGGTGTTCCATGGATTTGCAGATAAACTTAAACTAGGATTTTGGAAAGTGTTCCTAGATCCCGAATTGTTACAATTTTATAGTAAGGAGATAGATATTATAATTATTATCATGTTAGTATTCTTATATCTTTCAATTCAGAAAATATTGTTTAATGTGAAAATGTATAAAAATTATAATTACATAAAATTTTTATAATTCAAATTTTATAATCATTGTAAGGTCAGCTGTTATATAAAACATAAGGTATTAAGCCTGGCTGTTTATATGTTATTGTGCAAAGGTTTTATTAAATAAGTAACAAATTTTAAAGAACAAATATTAAGTGAATATTCAGAATAACACTTTGATGATTTACTTTAATTCCAATATAATCTTCAAGACATTATTCAAGAAATTAAATTTTATGCTTTATTTATAAAGATTCTATAGGCAAGTTAATAGTGATATACATAGATAATAGCTAGCAAATGTAATTGTAACTGAAACCAAGTGAGAAAATATCAATTATATATTAATACATGTAAGTAAATGAATTACCAAATTGTATATTGCTTGTTTTTAGAATGAGTCATTTATAAAGATAATAATGCTTACTGTAAATCTCTAACAAGCTTCAACTCCTATTGAGTTAAAGCTTGTTTTATTGCTATTATTTATATCAATAAAATTAAATTATTTATAATGTAAGTAATGTTTCTTATAGACAGTCTCCATTTTTAATTTTTATCTTTCCGACAGTTTTTCCAAGATTTAATGACTTTTTAATGAAGTGAAATTTAATAAACTTCTTTGGAATGATTGAGATTTTTCATTCTTTTCCCTATCTATTTTTTTGGTTTTTTGTAATAATGTTTTTAATTGTCACAAGCAGGAAGAGGAATGGAAGGAGTATGAAGAGCCAGTGAAAGACTATACCGGTCTCAAGCTACAGGTTCTGCAGGGTAGCATGGTGCAAGAGTCCAGGGATTCCGCAGCAGAAGACACAGTACCAGATAGTGGTAAAGTCAAGGGTCCATGGAATAAACCTGTGAGTAATTTAATATAAAATTAGATTACAATGGTAACTCTGACCCTTTGTAGTCCAAACTGTGTGGGGTTATGACTTATAATGTCGAAGCTCTTACTAGGGCATCTATTTGACTAATGATTTGTATGAGTATATGTTTACTTCTTCATCTTCTTCTTTTACTTATAATGGCTCCACCAAGAATATCTTAGTGATTCTGCCAATGTCAAGATTGGAGAAACAGGAAGTAATTATAAAAAAAAGTAATAATATATTTTGTTCAGTAATAATGACTATTGTATGGTTAGAGGGAGTGTATGTTTACATTACTTTGGTAAATATATCTTACATATTCTTGTCAATTAAAGCAGCACAGTATAATTCATGTTATGCAATATGTGTTTAGATCATTAAACACTACAAACATTTGGAAAAGATTGATGTGGTAATCCCAAGGTAAATGTTTAAGGAAAATATGTTTTATCAAATGGTTACTGATCTGTGAGGAGTCTTTCAAACTCTCACCAAGATATATTTAACATAATATAATTTTAATAATACTGCAATATTTATAAACTGCTCTTTATCAATCATTCATCAATGTCAAATTGATGAAACAAATAATGCATAAATAATATTAAATATCATTAATATATCATAACATAATTCTATGTATTATAGCAAATATCAGTATTAACTGAATGATAATGCACTCTGTTTGTGTATTTTATTATAATCCATTAGCTTATCTATCTATAGCTTAGTGGTTAGATTTCAATGTCACCATTTTGTAAGTCTTGTTTATAACTATTCTGTATAATGGTTTATTTTTACATATTAATATGAAATTAATATTATAAAAATATGTTACATGCTTGCATTAATTAAATTTTAACTCTAGGTTGTAGAGTTATATAATAACAATAAATTAAGTCATCTGTAAACTAATGTGTCAGAAAGTATGATTAGTTTAAGACTCATTTTTACACAATCTAGATTTGTTTTTTTCACTACAAAATTTGTTTTATGAATGTGATGAAAGGAACTTGTAATGTTCAGTTTATGTCATGTTGCATGCTTACCTTGTCCAATTTATCTTTATTTTTTTATTTCATGAAACATTTGAGTACTTCTATGTTTAGTATAATAATAAATTTTTGTATATCTGTAGGTTGAAGCGGAACAACCACCTCCACCACCACCTGTTGAAGAGAAACCTAAGGAGGTGAAGGCCAACATTTATGTGCCGCCTGTCACACGTACCCGTGAGGTGGAGCCAGTGCGGCGAAATCAGGCTGTAAGCAATTTCACATCATATTCACTATACGGAAATAGTTATTTTATTATAATTATGTCTATATAAGTTTGTAGCTTGTAATTCTCCTATTGACAAGGAAAATTCTACCAATATAGTGTCTATTTTAACCGCAAATCACTAGTGGATGAACACAATAAGACATAACATCCCAAATATTCAAGCAGATACAAGGTTTCGTAGCATCCTGTACCCATTTGTTGTGGATAGGGCAGTTACTAGTGTCCGACCGAACTTTCGGTTTCAGTTTCTGGCCGAGTTTCGGCCAAAAATCAAGTTTCAGGCCGCAGTTTCGGTTTCGCCAAATTTGGCGAAACTTTTGCCGAAACCAGAAACTGGTAACAGAAGTGTTTTCGATTTCAAAATAGTAGCGAAAAGTCATATGTATCGTTGCTGCAATCGAGCTCACATCAGTCGATTTTAGTTCAGACAAACATTCCAAGTTTGACAAAAGAAATTTAGGAGGAACAAATAGTAGTGAAGATTAAAATATATATTCAAATTCAAATATCTTTATTCAATATTGAAGTTTACCTTGCTTATTGATTGTCAAACACACTACCACCGGTTCGGAAAAGGACGCCTCAGACCTAGAAGAACCAGGAAAGAAACTCAGCGGGCTATTTTTTATGTCATCTTTTAAAAATAACAAACAGTTTGATAATTCGGCATTACATATTATGCAATTTTGAAACAAGACCTGGAGCGAGCATTCCATTACCAGGCTGTATTATCATTTAAAAATTTATTAATATCGTAATAACCTTTAACACATAAACGTTCCTTGACTAACTTTTTAAATTTATTAATAGTTAAATTCTGAACGTTTACTGGGATTTTGTTGTAAAAACGTGTACATTGTCCCATAAAAGACTTACGTATTCTTCGCAGTCTAGTTGCTGGAAGAATTAAATTATGTTATACTTCTGGGTAACCTAAAAATAAATACAAATAACACTGGAAAGTGTAGCTCAGATATTTGTTGTGTTAATAAAAAAATCTTCTAGTCTCTTTACTTTTTTTCTAAATGTAGTCATTTGTTTTGCTATGTGTGGGAAATGTTCTCGAAAAGAAGAACCAAGTGCGACCTTGTCATTAAAAACCACTGTTATAAAAAGTTAACAGCAAAGAGATTTATTGCGGCTCAAAGGCAACATTAGAAGAGACTGCACTGTCATAATCAATTGTCATAAGTGGGCTCTAATTTCAGTAGGTAGAACGTACACGGAAGACAGAGAAATGGTTGCAGACGTACATCGAAGCCAGTAATCAACAAGAAACAATAAGAATATGCTGCCATATTCGAAAAAACTGTTTTAGCGATTAAAGAATTACCATCTGATAACTAATCCAAGAAACTGAGCATTTTATATAGAGGTACTCAACGCATATTGATACAAATTTTGAATATCAGAAAAGTCTCCGCAAGATGGGTGCTGAGAATCAGAAACGAAATCGACTTCAAAGATATCGTTGGACAAGTTTTAAGAAGATTCTAAAAACTTTAAATCTAGTTTTGTGGCAGTGGACGAAACACGGGTTTATCCCGAAGGATCTTCATGCCGTGTCCGTGGTATATGGCCTGGCCGGGGTATGGCCTCAATATTTTGGGACTCAGTGATATTGTTGTTTGATTACCTGAACCATGGAACCATCATTGCAGATTATGCAGCTTTAAAACCAAGGTTGAGAAATGCCGTCAATGATAAAAAAGAGGCAAACTTTGAACGGGCGAACTGTTTCATCTTGACAACGTACCGGCACATAGGTTGGCATTAGCGATGGCCACCGTTTAGCATGCTAGCGTACAATTGGTTGAGCATCCCCCTCTTCACCAGATCTGGCGCCTAGCTATTTTTCATCTTCTCTCCAAATTGATACAATACTTAAGAGGAAACATGTGTTAAAACTATATATAACAAGTAAACGATGCCGTGGTGACCTTTTTGCAGGACCAAGACAATCCTTTTTTTAAAGGAATTGAAGCATTGGAAACTTGGAACGCTGGACTTGGTGTGTAGGTGGACTCGGAGATTATGTAGAAAAATAAATAATTAAGCTATCATAGTCATTATATTCTATCTCATTTTTACTTTTTGATCCCCCCTCGGAACTACAAATACAAACCAAAGTATTAATTAGTAAGATTTCAAAATACCAATACTTAGTCTTTAATGCAACACACGAATCATTTATCACGATTATTAATTTATTTATTAATAACTCATATTGCTATTAGAAATTTATTTGAAAAGAAATTAATATATTTTTAATATTTTGTTACATAAAAATATTATTAGCAACTAAAATAAACGATTACCACACGTTTAATATACTGTCTCCATTCCATGACTAAAATAAAGCAAAATAATAGGCATAAAAGCTCCATATTTTAGTATTTAAGAATTTTTATACTTGATCACGTGAGTTTCGGTTTCGGTTTCGGTTTCGGCCGAAACTGAAAGCCATGGCCGAACTTTCGGTTTCGGTTTCGGTTTCGCCGGAAAAACAGTTTCGGTCGGACTCTAGCAGTTACTAACACATGAAAATTCTAGTTCTGTTATTGCTTTTATTTTTAAAATGTGAAGCTGTAATAATGATTTTATTTTAAACTTTACAAAAATAGATTTTATTTAAAGTTTTTCAGATAGTTTATGTATATTATACAAGTGTTCTTACAACATCAATAAGTTGTATTTAAGTGATGTAAGTAGATTTTATTGTGTATTGCAGTTACATGGTTTCTCACATTTAAACCACTTTGTTGGTGTTCTCTACTTTAATATCTGATTCAATGTTAGCTATTGGCTCATTTGTATAATGCTTTTTTAGGTTGATGTTGGTTTTCTGCAATAATTATTTCTAAAATTTTTTTTGTGATGTGTATATTTGACACATTTGAACATCATTAAAATCGTAAACAATATGCATCAACTCCTAGACTTATTTATATTGTTAGAAAATTTTATTTATGATATGTTTTTGTAAATATTTTACATTATGAATGAATATTGTCAACATAAGACACAGAAGCTGCATTGTATACTCAATGTATCCATTGTTTTAGCACAACCAAATAACACCTGACCAATCTATATAAATAAAGTTCTTATTACTTTTCTGACATCAAACCTCAATTACCAAACAATGTATAACTAATGTTTACCTACTAACATACATGTTATGGCCTGAATGCAGACAATTCCATATTTTCCACATGATTCTTTAAATACACAGTAAATTACATACTTACTTTGCCGTTTCCAGAAGCACGCGCCGGACATCCACAACGACGACTACTTCCCGGTGCTGGGCGCGAGCGGAAAGCGCGGCGGCGGCTGGAGCACCGCTGGTGGTGGCGCGCCCCAGAGGGCGGGCAGCGCGAGGCAGCCGCTGGCTCTCGGCAACCGATTCACGTCGCTGCAGGACGATAGCTAGCTAGGTTGGTGAATTAACTTTGTATTGCTCTCCTACATAAGACCAAATTTGTCCATTGCAATAATGTTGGCGTTAGTTAGCCATCTGTGTGAGAGAGATCACTATTTTTTGATATTCTCACTTAAAATCTGTAGGGATGAATTATTGAGATCCATAACATCCGGCCCAAATGGAGGCTCTAACTCGAGGAGTGTACTCAAATTCACTCGTGCACAAAGAGGTCACAAGGCAGGTCAACATATCCGAAACCGCATCGCTGTGCGGCCACGGAGTCGGGAGTTAAGCTCTTCAAAGATTTCGGCGACCCTCAAACCGGAAAATTTTTAAATCGCCATAACTCAGTCATTTTAGAAGCTATTGAGTTCTGGTTTTCAGTATAGTATATAGTATTATAATCCGCTTCTTATAGCTAAGTAACAGCGATTACTGAAAAATTTTGTAATTAAAGTGCAACTTAACGTACGCGCCATCTTTTTCTTATCCCTACCACGCGTGTTTCAAAGTATACTTTCTCCAGCGGAGACGTGTAAACAATATATTTCGTATTTCAGTTATCATAAGCCATTAAAAACACAAATATATAATAACGACATCAATGATAGTAATAATTCTATTACAATTAATGAAATTCAATAATAATCTTTGTAGTAATAAGCTGAAATGAAATAATTGTAGAATTTGTATTTATGTCTTTCAAAATAAAAGCCTTTTGTTGAACTTTATCTAATTTAACTTTATTTAACCAATTTCTGTAAAGTTGATATAGTAAATTATTTTTTGAAAAATAACTTCATAAAGAAGTTTCACTTCTTACGAGTGTATGCTAGTACACATACATATTTTTTTTTTTTAGATGTTTATATGAAATTGATATTTGCACTGTATAAGTAAATTTGCCATTCCTCAAGATCCTGTTGATGGCTCTGGCACAAGGGACTAGGAAACATCAAAATAATATTTATTGCGCTATATCTAATGCTGTCAATTGGTAAATAAGTTTTTAACTTGATTAAGAGAGAAAAACAAAAAATGCTTACTGCCAGTAAAAATAACTCCAACAAATCAAATGAATGTAAATAGTACAAACTTCAATTCAGATTTTTATTTTGTTTACAGGCAACAGAACTAAGTTCCGAGAAGCAAAACAGTAAAGTGAAGTGGCAATATGGACTTGTAAGCAATGCCCGGCTAGCATACATCTACATCCCTACATAAAGTTGTTTCTTAAAGATAAAAGCACGTTTTCGGCATCTTTAATACGTTTTTAGGAACAAAATTCTATTGATGTTGCACAGACAGTTGCTACAGTGACATTTGTTTTGCCGAACACTAATAAACTAGGGGTGGTCAACCTTTTGATTTCAGTAACTGTTTCATTCAATCACACGAACACAACAGTAATTCACCTGCTTTTACTACTTTGTTGAAGTGATTGAACGAAATATTTAGTATTCCATCGTTAATTTTTGATACATAGGCAATCATTTAACGCATTAAGTTGACCTCTCCTGCATGTACTCTTATGATTTAAAGTGTAATCAATTAATTTAAGATGGGTTTGCTTAAACATCTTTTAAATGATTGTAGACAATAAAAAGCTGTACCTATATCAAAACGTTAGGTATTAATATTGATATTGATTACGATTTTAGAATGTAAGACGGAAGAGATAAGGAACAGTCGAGCAAATGTTTGTTTACAATGGCAACTGTCTTAAACATTTTGTACTGGCGGTACTAAAATGTGCAGAATATCTACATTTGTTATTTTTTATGTTTATATAAAAGTGAATGATAATTTAATAGCAGTGTAATCGCATGTTGCGTGGTTTGGAACGACTTAGTTAAATTTTTGGTTATCAAAAGTGAAGCGGCCGATATCAGTTTAATGAAAATAGTACTAAGTCAAGCGTGGTACGATTGTATGAATTTGTATATTAACATTATAAAATCCTATAAAAAGAGTAATCTTATAAAACTTGGAAACCTGGTAGTGCGAGCTGTTTAGTTATCTGAATTGTATATTTTGTATCGTTTCGACATTAAAATATATATGTATATGCATAAACTTAATATCGGCAAATCATTCAAAACATGTTGTACCATAGTAATAAATTATGTATTTAAACTTACTGTCTACATTTTTTAATGCTTGACATACCAGCCTGTGTAAAATTATCTCAAATAGCGGGTGTGGCGGTTTTATTCCTACCTATTTTATAGTTGGGGAGAATTGTGTGTAATTTAATATGAACTGTATCAAAAAGCAATAAAGTTCAAACTGAATGTACAGTTTATAGAAAACATTTGTATGAAATAAAGAAAAGGGGCGTTTTTATGGTTGTCCTGGCAATTATCCGAATTTTTCACGCCGTATAAACCAACTGGACTTAAAAAACATTAAAAAAGACCCCATTGGTCCAGGTCTTGTTGAGTTAGACATTTACTAACACATTTTGTGATACATTTTTATATTCATCATCATCTGCCTGTGTCTTACTAGTAGTAGTTTTACTTAGTAGTCTACTCTTAGACTTAATATTTTTATGTAATAAAAGATTATGTATAGTCAAACCAAATCTATATAAAGTAATATGGATCGTGATATGCTTCGCTAATCGCAAAACTCAGTATTTAGCTGGACAACATTTTTTTATAAATTTATTTACCGACTTGTAAAGAAATTTCTTTTGGAGAAAATTGTCATAGGATGTTTTTAAATTTTCATATTAAACCTAAAAACGATAATTATTTCTATTGCTTGCGCGAATATTATACATTATTAAATAAAATTACTTTACGGATTTTATCGCGTTTATTTTACATTTTAAATTCCGCGGCCGTGGTCTACCCCGTGACCACGGCCGCTGGAAAGTGTTCGAAACGTCGGGAATTTAAAATGTAAAATAAACGCGATAAAATCTAACAAATTTATACTACTAAAAACGATACTTAAGGAAAAATCCAATTTAAAAAAGAAAATGGCCGGTCTTTTTATGATTAAAATATCCAGGTGATTGGTCCATACTCTCGGCTTGGGGTTTTAAATAAAAATTATGACGGTTATTCAAAATCCATTGTGTATCTCATATACGCAAGGTATCTAATAAAGTATGCGTGAGTGTATAGCGGATGCCGGGGCAAGCGAATCTTCCAGATTAATTGTTTGAGCCCCATTGGTTTCGTTTCTTCTTGAACAGCACACACAATGCTAGAGATTTCAGGGAGAGGATTTCAGTGTGTAAATATTCGAGTATTTATTTTAGTGTTTGTGTGGATACGCGAGTGTATGTGAATGTTTGAGTGAGAAAACGTGTGTGAGCGTGAGCATGTGAATGTACGAATGGAGTGTGTACGAGTTACAATTCTTTAGACATGAACATTAATAGCATTAGAAACACACATTAGATGCTAAACCATTGTTTTAAAGCCGAGTTATGTAATTTATGTGACGACATTTTACCCTAATAAATCGGTGATAATTGGATTATAAAACGGCCAGAGCTTTTTCAAAATGTAAAAAGTGACATTTCTGAGACTTCTACAAGTTTTTTCAAATCAAATGGTACAACAAAAACTAGATAGAGGCCTGTAATTATTTATTCGTGAATTGGCTAATAGTCTTGGAAAAGAAAATGGACCTTTTCACCTGCAAATAAGTCTGTATACTGTTATTGCTGCTGTTTAATACCACTAATAATATTGGACATCATTTAAGTTCTCCCAATCGATATAAAGATGTAAAGCATATAAGTAACTTAATGATTTTGTTGCAAGAATGAAAACTATTGGACGAATTGATACTAGGTGTTGCCAAATATAATATAGAAATGAACTAATATAAGAATGTGCCTAAGAGGATTCTTGCAGTAGTGAAATTTTTGGCTTCAAGAGGTTTTTGTGGTGATAATGCAACATTCATTCATCATCAGCCTGACATAGGCCTCCCCTAATACACCCCTATCCATTAGGCGGTTTTTGGACCGTATCCCACCACGCTGGTCCAATGCGGGTATGTGGGTGGACCGGCTTTTTACATGCCCATCCGACGCATGGATCATCTCACTTTTCAGACAATTGGGTACAACTAGGAAACAACAATGAAAATTTGTTGAGTCCCCGCAGGATTCGAACCCACGACCTCCGGTTTCTAAAGCACACGCCCGTACCACTAGGCTACAGAGGCAGTTAGACACTAGTCATGAGACATTAGTCATCATTATCTCAAAATAATGTGAATAATTTGGGATGCTTAAAAATGATTAGTGTATTTGGCCACAGTGAAGGTATTTTCATATTTATTCCAAATATTTGTCACGAATTTACTTATTTAATCGGACGGCAAGTTTTAAAAGCTTTAGTCAAAAAACTTAAATCAGCAACGTACTACTCTGTTCGCGTGTATTTTTCGCCCGATCTGTCCCAGGTTGACCAATTAACTTTCATAGTTACTTAGTTGGTTAACGTGGGATAAGTTAAAGGCCCAGAGAGATTAGAACATAATGCGCAATATCTAGTAAAATTTAATTTTAAACTTTTTAAAAACCTTAATTTTATGTATGTCTGAAAAGTACTCTGGTGAACAGTAAAGAATAAAGGTTTGCGAATTTGCGATTCACGTTCAATTGTTTTGGGCTGTTGAATGTTGTACTAAAGCAGTAAAATGGCTCTTAAATTGTGCAAAAATTGTTTAATTTTTTTTCGGCTTCGATAAACGATTGAAAATTTTGACAAAGCATTTGGGTGCAATTAGAGTCCTTAAGTCTCTTTTAGAAGCTAGGTATTCTGCCACGCCACGCGCCAATGCTATCAATGCTTTGCAAAATGGTCATTTAAACATCTCTGAAGCATTGTCTGCAATGTGTCACTTACGACGTCAATTAAGCAGGACACTAGAAAGGAAGCCTGCTAAAAAAAAAAAAAATGGCAATTATGAATAAAACAAGTCTAAGTTTACAGAATAGCATACAAAACTACGAATCATTATCACTTATGTCAATATCACACGCAATAATTTTGATCAGAACGTAACGGATGCTAAAGAAAAAAATCCGTGTGCTGACTACAAAGATACATTTGAAAGAAAAATATTTCGCAGTTCACACATTACTTTTTTTAAGGATTATTAGGAACAGCACAGTTGGTGGCAAGTTTTGTGTAGATCCGTTCCCATAATCGACACATTAAATATACATTAAAAAAATGTTCGGCACTATACTGAGAAAGGTATTGTCCACTTAGTTTTCTTTGTCAGTTAACAAAAATGGAATCAGGTGCGTTGAAAAAGAAGGAAAAAATTTTATCATGAAGAGATTATTATAGATGATCTCAAAAGGAAGGTTTTTTACGCCATTATTTAAAAAAAACATGGATTCCTACAAGAAATATGCAAAGGAATCTTTAATGGTAACCAATTGTAGTGGAGAGCAGTCATTTCCGCAGCGTAGAAAATAAAAAAATATTGCTATCAACAATGTTAAATAGAGACATCCTTCAAAAATTTTGCTTTAGATACAGAAGATTTTGCTCTACAGAAATCTCTAAAGGAACCAAAACAACCAGCAGCACTGTCATATTATTAACGACATATTATTTTATAACCTTTTTATTACCTATAGTTAATACTTAGTAAAAATAAAATTTATTTCATTAGTTACTTTCCAAAAATGGCCTCATAGTCTTACTAGGCCTCAGCCTAGTTTAAGACGGCCCTCCATCCGTATAATGATTTCTTTCAGAAATTCAGCGTGTAAAGAAAAATCCTTATTATAAAAGTGAAAGACAAAGGTATTGATTGTATTTTAACAATGTACCCCGTGTAAGACTGGCTGACGTTACCCGATGCCGGTGTGTTTTATTTAATCACTTCCTCGCGCGAGCTCCCGCACCTACATGCATTTCTGGCAAGGGGTTCAAACTATCTAAAATTCTGGATAGTAAGGAAACATAATCAACTTAATATCCAAGAATTACATGTAAAAATCAGCTATTATATTATACAATAGTATAATTATTATTACATAAATAATAAGGCAAACCCATGGCAAGTGTTTGACACTATAATAGGTATCTGTCATTTTTAGTACCGAGTATGTACCAACCAAACCAAAAGCAACCGAAACTTCATAATGGTACAAAGTTACCTGTGTTAGGAGCATGCAATGAAAAGATTCAGTATTTATGTATTCACATTACTGCTACATACTTTTGCTACAAAAGTTTTTTCTTTACAGTAATTTATGTTGGTAGTACTTAGATTTTGGGGCCTTAGATAGATATATTAGAGATTAGGCAGTTTGTTTTTATATAGCGCACATTGCAACTGAAAAATGTTCAAATCGTCGGAAATTAAAAACGTATCATAAACGAGCTAAATCCGTAAAGTCCTATATTCAATATTGTGTACCAGCAGAGTTTTCAACGCCAATAGCTATACATACTATGAAACGAGATAGTCGTTCACCTAATTGGAAAAGGTACGATCTACCCATAACAAACGTAGCGTATGACGCTACAAAACAACAATAAGGACAGATTTGCTTCTGATGCTATTTGTATTTGTCTAATCCCCGCCACTTGACTGTCTCCGTAGCCTAGTAGTATGGGCGTGTGCTTTACAAACCGGAGGTCGTGGGTTCGAATCCTGCGGAGACTTAACAAATTTTTATTGTTGTGTCCTAGTTGGTTAGGGCAATTTGGGCCGATCACCCAATTGTCTGAAAAGTAAGATGATTCTTGCGTCGGATGGGCATGTAAAAAGTCGGTCCACCCACCAATCCGCATTGGACCAGCGTGGTGGAAGATCCAAGAACGCCTACCTCCCCTAATACACCCCTACCCCTAATGGGTAGGGGTGTATTAGGGGAGGCCTATGTCCAGCAGTGGACTATCATAGGCTGATGATGATGATAATGAATCCCCGCTAAGCCGTACCCTTAGTTCCTCTAATAAGTAACACAAATTTGTAGATAGACTCGTTCTGCAAGACCCGACCATATCAAATGATACACAACCACATTACTTATTATATTTGAGTTTATTTTTTTAAACGCTTAACGCCTTATGCTACGGTCACGATCATTTAATATCTATAATAATAATCGAGTCTAGAAACTGTTAAAATATATAAATGTAAGTGATTCCAATCAGTCCTCAGTAAAAGCATGTTACCATTTTGTATATGAAAAATATGGAATGGAACGAAGTTTACGGATTGCTGTATTTTGTATATAAGTTTTGTTATAGTTAATAACTAGCTGACCCGACAGACGTTGGACGTTAGACGTCTTTACGATGGTTATTTACTTTGAATTATTGTAATTAATAAAAACAAAGTGTGTTTATCATTGTAATGCTTTATTATATACAATTCCTATATTATATTACATTCTTCGTTTATTTTCTTGCGTATATAAATTGTTTTATTGGCATTTTGACATGGGAACAGGCGACATATAACTGGCCATGTGAAAACATGGATTTTCAAGACTGATGCCACAAACACTTAGCGAATGCCCTTAAGATTAATTTATCAAAATTGTGAATGCTAGCCGCACTGGGAATTGCAACTTGAAATTGGCTTCGATAACGTTTTTCATTAATTTCTTCACAGTAAGTCGGGTGCGAATACCAAGACGTGGCTGTTTTATATTCCGCAACGTAATGATTACTGATCCGATTTTTAATTGCAGATAATGAGGTGGTAATGCAGGCCAATCTAGAGAATTTAAAAATTGACTACACTTGGTTAGTAACGGAATCAATCGATTTGTATGTCATTTATTCGCCTACTATTTTGTTAAACACCTTCGTGGCCTACCGATATTGACTCTTGCTTTATAAGCCGGAGGTTTCGGGTTCGAATCCGGCGGAGAAACAACTTTTGCGTTATCGTTATTTTCCGGTGGATAACTCTGGTTAGGATAATTTGGGCCGATCACTTAATTATTTAAAAAGTAAGACGATCCATGCGTCGGATTAGGTATTAAAAAACTGTCCAGCCGCCAACCCGCACTTATTAGACCAGCGTGGTGGGATATCGTCCAAAAACCACTTAATGGAAGACGTGTGAGAAAACTTCTCCATTCTTCTTCATTGGGCAGGGGCCCAGCAGTGGATTTGCGCAGGCTGATGATGATGATGATGACTATTTTGTTTTTGAATCTAAAAAGAAAATATACGTATGGTCTTTACAACTGAATAATCATTTGATATGTTAATAACGTTCATGTTATTTTATGCAAACTTATCATAGCTCCGTATCAAATTGATCTTTTAATATTAGGTGTATTGGCTCTGAAATAACCGTGATATGTGTACACTAAAAAATTCAATTTCTTACATATTTTTTGTGGGAAATAATAAATTAATTGTTTTGCATATATTTCTTGTCAATAAAATTACTTCTATCGAAATATTTTTCTTAAACGTCAAATGTCTTAATGTTACATTAAAAAGTTAATATATTTCAAAGCGCTAAGGTTAGAATAGAAATTGAATCTTAAATAAAAAAGCCGGGATAAAAAGTATCCTAAGTCCGTCTCCTGGTTCTAAGCTGCCTCCTAGCTAAATTTCAGCCAAATATGTTCAGCCGTTCTTCAGTTATAAATAGCGTAACTAACACGACTGTATTTTATATATATTTATAAAAAAATTGTAACTAGTTATCAACATACGGCATACGGATACGAAAAATTGGGAGTTAACCACTTTTTTTTTGTTAAATAAATAATATCCAATAAATACTTCCATCGGTTTTGTCTAATTAATGTTAAAAACAAACTAGGTCGTCCCCAACACGTGTTAATCATTCCCGGCGCCTCCGTTCATACGGCATACCGAAGCAATTTAGAAGCGCCAGGGTTGAAAGTTGAAATTCCAAAGTCAAATATGCGGAAACAAACCTCGACGCGGACTTGTCAAACAGTTTTTTTTCAATGTTCAAAATATCCTGCCATAAACATTACGGTTAAACGAAAACTTTGAATATTCACGATTAATAAATTAATTTTACGACAAAATGGGTCAAATTAAATTATTAAAAATTGTATAAATAAAAAAAAAGTTATTTGAGTACCTAACTAACATAATGGTTTTCCATAGGACAGTTCTGTGTAATAACATTATAAACTAATAACATTCATTTATATATCATCATCATAATCATCATCAGCCTTTGATAGTCCACGGCTGGACATAGGCCTCCCCTAATACACCCCTATCCATTAGGGGGTTTTTGGATCGACTTTTTACATGCCCATCCGACGCATGGATCATCTTACTTATCAGACAAATGGGTGATCGGCCCAAATTGCCCTAACGAACTAGGAAACAACAATGAAAATTTGTTGAGTCCCCGAATGATTCGAACCCACGACCTCCGGATTATAAAGCACACGCCTATAACACTGGGCTACGGAGGCAGTTTCCAAATAAATAAAATTGGAGTGTCTGTTTCTAATATCAAAATTATTAAATGATTACATTGTGATATTATACATATAACAAAACAAATGTTAAAAATTTTGTCTGTTTGTTTTGGGAAATCTCTGGAATAGCTAGTCCAATTTCGACGGGACTATCCTTGGTAATTAGTTGATGTAACTAGGTATAATCTGGGCTTCTCTTTTTTAGAAGAAAAAAAATTACAACGCAGACGAAATCGTGGGCAACAGCTAGTTTTACATAAATACCTATTGTGAAAGAAATTTTAGACAAAAAACATTAAGAAATTAATTTCGTGGATGACTAAATTCAGTTCTAAATTCACACGTCGCGAATTTAACTTGTGACTGAACCATTGGTATAAATCACCGTCAACAAAAACATAAAAAAAATCATCAAGCGCCACGGAGCGCGCCTAATTATGACAAAATATGTCCGTTATTTGGAAAGACGTTATGCCGCTGTTCTTATTCATATTTTTTTATAAAGAACCCTAGTTATATATTGTTAAACTTTTGTAGTAATTTCAGTTGACAGTTAATGCTTTATTAAATTTTCCGTTCATATTTCAATTATTTGCAATACTGTTATATTTTTATATAGAATTTTTTTAAATTACTATATCCAAAAAAATTGTATGTTTTACATAAAACAAAACAAAAACAAGAGCCGTTTGTGTTTAGAGGCCAAATTGATTATTAGTTAGTTACTTAAATTATTGAACTTTTTATCTTGAAGAAACAACATATAATGAGCAAAATAAAAATGGCATTGTATGAACGAAATGAATACTTATTTCCAATGTTTACTAAGGTACATAAATACATGATAAACCACCGCTTTATTAATAATAGACGATAACTAGTGAAAGAAGTATACTACCATATGTTTTGATTGAATGTCGAAAATCTCATAACAATGCCTTCGTGTGAAATATAAAACTTAGTAAGATAACAAGGGTCTAGCCTTGTTATCTTACTAAGTTTTATATTTCACGTTTTTAAGAATGTTTAAAGTTTTTAATTTTTAAAATCAAGTCTACCTAACCATCGTAATACTCTACAAAAACATCGTAAGCGACATCACATACCTATTAAATTATCTGTTAAAGTAACTGTTCTAGCTTCATTTATTTGCTAATAAATTATATAATAAAAAGTTATACTATATAAAGTTATATTAAACTATAACTATAAATTCCCATACGATATATGTTATAAACTAGGCACTTTAAGAGCAAAGTTCATGAATAATAAAGGCGGAAATCGTGCAAACTTCGCCTAATACGATAAACGGAAACTTATTAGCGCAATCCGGTAAATCATCAATCCGGCGTCAACCGTTTATTATTTATACACCACAAGATAGTTCCTAGCCCAATTACCACGTAAGCGATCGACTCAACGATAATCGTCGATAAATAACAACAGGCCCGTTATAAATAACTCAACACTCGGATAACCAAGCCAGCGTCGCATACGTGACGCGTCCAATTACACGAACTAACTAAATAATTATCACAATTAATGAAGATGCGCATATCTCAAGCGGCAACGTAAATAAATCCCAATTTGACGTGCGCGGGCGCATCCGTTCCGTTTCTGACACGCCCACAGTCCCCTGATTGGTTTATAGCTAATTATATCTCGCTACGATCTTCAAGAGCTATTTGCATCGTTTAAGCCGTCGCGAGCGATATTCAGCTTTAAGCTCACGATGTAGATGCCAAAACGTTCAACGCGTCAGCTAAATGCGGCATAAGAAATTGTCAACCACAAAGACGCCCATTAGTCGAGGTTTTCCATCTTAATTTCGATCGAAGGTATTCCTGCCAGATGATAAATCTTACCAGCACACTAGATTGTATACTCTAAAGCTCTGGCAATAAGGCGGTCGCAATTAATGTACGTCAGTCGAGCTTTTCAGAGGAGGCAGTTAACATTCTCTCCTCGCAGTCGTTCCACCGATCCAATTTGACAAAAACGCGTCGTTAGAGTTTCGAATTGGTTTAAATTATCGTGTGCGAGACTCCCACTAAATTAGTGTGCAGTCGAAAAATTGCTTCCGATGGGAGAGCTTTAAAATGTCCCTCGCTTCATCTTAGTGCGGACGCTGGAAACTGTGCTTAAATAAGTTAAGTTTTAAACAATGAATCTGCAAACAAACAAACCGATGGATGTCGAGGAAGTAGTTAAAACGTACGAGGCGAAAGTTGAGAAGACAGAAACTAAATTGACTTTTTCTATCGATAGTTTGTTGTCCGACAAATTCGATAGATCCGCAAACGATAGAAAAGTCGACGGTGATGTTAATAACGAAACTTCCGTTGTAAACGAAACGGATTATTTAAAAGATATGTGCAATCGAGGATCTGATTGTTTGGATGATGACGATAAAGATAGTAACAGTTCTGAACAAGTAGATGTAGAGAGTTCGAATGCTGGCGATTCGCACGATTTCGCGGATTTGAAATCACCTGAGTATCAACAACCGGGTAAGTGTACACATTTTGTATATGACAAATTAATTAAAAATAAACAGTATTTTTATTGATATTCTCGTTTCAAAAATAATACAATAATTTGCAGTGCATATTCTCGTATTATTTTATAATTATTATCAATGAACAGATAAAAGATCACAGATTTAGTAGCAACATTAAGGGTTTTTAAAGGACTCTACCTAAACTTATCTAGTGACATTTATCAAAACTTTGCATATTGTGCATATTATATTTATGCACATTATTGGTGCATAAATACAACAGAAATGGAAAAGAAGGGTTTCGCCATATATTATACATTTTATTTATAACACCGGTCGACAAATCAAGACTTTTTGATATGAGTGATAAATATCACTAATTTATACTATTTTTTTTATCTACATAATTTTAACATTACCTACATAATTTCTCTATCAGATTTTTTTAACAAGAAAAATGGTTGATTGTTGAATTTATGAAATAGATCAATTTAAATAAATCAGTTATGAATACATATCATGTACAATAGTTGTTATAAAGCCATTTTGAGTGAGACTTTATGCGTTTTTTTTATGGGAATCATCAATAATATCACGTTTTATTGACCAGGGGTAAACAGCCATCATATTCACATTCCATCGCGCTTGGTACCGTGTCTCCATTGTTTTAATGTCTTTGTGAAACATTTCACTCTGTTCTTCACTATAATCATCAAGATTATCAGGTAAAAATCCAAATGAAAATCTAAAAAAATGGAGTTTTACACCGATGATGCAGCCTAATTTTTGACGCTTATTAAATAATAATAAAATATTTTTATAGTCAGAATTTTTATAGTAATTTTTCATCGGACATCAAAGATCTAATTTGTGGTCCATTGAACAGTCAATTTATTTTTGCATCTGATAACCTAGGAATTTTTTACTCAAGTAGGTATTTAAAACTATCATTTTCTTAACGAATTGTTTCATCATATAGAGTTTAATATGAAGTGGAAGTAATGAAATAGCGAATATATTCGTGCTTTTTTCATAAAATGAGGGCCGAGTGTAATCATCAATGTACGAAAAAGTATTATAAACAGTATCTTAGCATAATTTTAGAACTTTTCAAATAGTTTTAGAATTTATGTTTTTTTAATTACACTAGCCCCCAATTTTCCGAGCGCAAACTTTTGATGTTCCTATTTAATAAAATTGTAATGTCTGAGTGTCATTTTATGAATTCTGTATTTTTTATCAAAATATGTATTTTATTTTTCTTGTTAAAATGTAACAAACATTCGAAAATCATCTAAATTTTAATTCATAATGTCAGTAACCTCCTAAAACCATATGATTTTAACAAAAAATATAATTAAATGCAAGAAGTCTCTTTAACTATTTCGTTCTCCGCGGCGACTAACGCCCGTTCTCATCTATAAGCATAGGTTGGTTATAACTCTCAATAAATTTTTATATATATTTGCTTTAAATTGTCTTCATAAAATTGAAATTGTGTTAAAATAATACATTTAAAATTCATAGCAATCTTTATCGCTTTTTGTTGCCTACGCGAATATAGTATTGGCGTAGGCAACAAAAAGCGTGATTATATAAAAAGTAATTTTGTTATTTTTTTTGTAAGAAAAAAAGTAGCCTAAGTTTCTCCCAGTTACATCAGTTATCTTCCTGTGAATGTCCCGTCAAGATTGGGTCAGCTATTCCAGAGATTAAACAGAACTAATGCAAGTGGGGTAATAATTTTGCAAGAGAATTTTTAAGTTCATCGCAAGACAAAGAACCGCAAGTCTACGCCGCATTTAACTGGTCCATAGGTCTCTATGAAAAGGTTTCGTCTCGTCACACTTTCTAGTATCGGACCTGTGGACTTTGTAAATAAGTAGTAACATTAGTATACAAACCCACTAAAGGATAGCGATGTATTAGGGGAGGCCTATGTCCAGCTGTGGACTATCACAGGCTGATGGTGATTATTATACAGTATCGCAAGTCCGCTTGCTATCCTGAGGCATAGGATGCGTCGTTTTTTTTGCAGTCGCGCCATTTGATGGAAAGTTATCACCGACGCACATGGACTTTAACAATATCAAGGGATATCGTCAACGTCCTGCCTACCGTGAGACATAGGATGTTACGTCTCGTTTATCCATAAAATACGGTGGCTACGGGGCCCTTTAACCGGAGCAAAGTAAAGTTCTCACACTACTGCTTTTTGGCAGAAATAGGCAACGCGATGGTACCGCTCCAGACGGTCCCATGTACAAAGGGGACCTACCACCTTTGTCATTAGGCCTGATATGCCTTTTATGTACACTTGCTACGTGTACATAAAAGGCATATCACGCCTATTGATATGCATATTAATGAAGTGTTTAAATTAAATAATTGAAGTCTTTTGTTCAACACCATTGCGATAGTTTATTATATTTCCATTTGATTAGAGGAACCGCCAATTCGTAGATCGAACACATCAGACTGTATGATTTGTGTTTGTTGTAGTCAGGTAAGGCGTATGATAAGTTCGTTTTAACGTTACCTTTAATTGACCTGCGATGACTTCATAATCATATGTATTATTCCTGCGCTATTGAATCCTATTACATTTTGATTATTCTTACTCTGAAAAAGACTGTACAGAGATTGGAAATAATTTTTCGTAATGAATTATATACGTTAATACTAATTACTACTAAATAATGGTATATTTATGAGATCTGTTCTTAATTAATTAAAAATAATAATCTTAAGCAATTTGTCATCGAGCATCTTCTGATATCAATGTTTCGAAATCTTACGACAAAGTAACATTCAACAATTTAAAAAATTATTAAAAATGCACACACACTCAAATTAATTTTGGTCCTGCAATAACACAAGTAAAAACAAATAATTAGATCTACGAATCCTAATTATAACCAAGCAGATAATAACTTAGCATCAATTGCTTTTTGTAACTTTGAAGTTATGCTTCCAGAATCTTGAATGTGTTTTCTGGTAGGTTAGGACAGTTTGGTCCAATCAACCAATTGTATGAAATGTAAAATGATCCTTGAGTCAGATGAGTATTGGTCCACCCACCAACCCGCGTTGGACCAGCGTGGTGGAATACGGTCCAAAAACCCCCTAATGGATAGGGCATCCATTGGCCTTTGTCCAGAAGTGGACTAACACAGGCTGATAATGATGATGATAATCATTATGATATATATCTTGCAAGTTATTCGGTTTTTTCAAAAGATCTGTATTGTCCACGTCCGACGGATCCTTTCAGAATATAACAAAAAATAAGTTAAATCTTTCGGCAAATGTGATTTTAATAGTAAGGTATTTACCGGTGTTTTTCATCATGTTTTTGCGATGTCCAATGTATTTTAAAATAAATAAAAGCCCAATGTTTGTTAACAACGGTATACATAATTCTAAAATTTACGTAAGACAGAATATCACGCCTCGATTTTTGTTCTAATATTTTAGGAAACGAAAAAATTACAAACTTGACAGTTATTAGTAATTTGTCACCGCGCTCCATTGAAATTCGGGACCGAAACAAAACGTATAACTTCATCTCCACATGGCGCTACGATACCGTTGCCATAAATATTCTTATATTTCGCTGCATTTTTTGTCTTTAGGCCATGAAGCTATGTTAAGCCAAGAATGTTATTGTACAAGTATTTCATATTTGTTAACTATGATTCTTAGCTTCGTAATATTGTGTTACATAAATTTTCGTATAGGAAAACTTAAGTAGTGTTTACTGGCGTTACTGTTATTTAAGTAGAATCACGCAATGTTTGTGATCTAGTTCGTGGGGACAGGGGTTTCCTGCGAATTATGTGTTAGATGAAGCTTACCAAAGACAAGAGTATGGTAGCGTTACATCCGTGATAAAAAATTGTGATGTTTCGGTTAATATATTAAAGTAATTATTATATTATATTTATCCTTTTTTATACATGAATTGCATACCAGTTGCTGACATGCATTTACAATAAAGTTGCGTGATATATCAAGTACTTAAGAGTATTTTGAACTGCATTTTCGTCATTTAAAAAATATAAGTGTTTTGTTTCGTTCTTATATATAGTAAATATTATATTTGAAGTTGATCTTAATGTGGAAAATAAAATAGCCGGTCTCTATGTCTGAATCAGAAGAATTAAATCAATTGCAGAAGTGGTAGGGCCCCTTTTTACAGGAGACCGTCTGGGTGGGTAACACCACGGTGCCTATCTCTGCCGCGAAACAGTAGTGTGAAAACACTGCTGTGTTCCGGTATGAAGGGCACCGTAGCCAGCGTTTTACTGGGTAAACGAGACTTAACATCCTATATCTCACGGTAGGCAGCGCGTTGGCGATACCACTGGTATTGCCAATGTCTATGGGCGTCGGTGACCATTTCCTTCAGGTGGCCCGACTGCTCGTCTGCCTGCCTACGCTATAAAAAAAAGTGCGTTTTTAACTTATGCTAATTATACATTTTTTTAACGATAAGTTTATTTCAACCGAAAACTTGTCTCGTCTGTTTTTTTTATAAAAAAAAAGCTTTTTTCTTTAATTAGAAAAATTATGATATAATATATAGTCAGAGTCAGACAGTCAGTGTAAGAGTTAAACGTTGCTTAATCAACTGTGTTACCTGGCATAACGACAGATGCAAGATTGCAATGGGGCTGGTGAAGTTCCTTAGCTCTGCAGTATTAGCTGTCAAGAAGATCAGATTATTAACTTATGCAGAGACAGCTCATTTAGTAAAATTTTACTACTTCTCCGGTATAATATTTTATTTCATTCTACTAGAATTAACTGTGTCCTCGAGTACCTCGAGCATTTAGAGCAGTCTATGACCTGACCTGAAATTATATTTAATTGAGAAGTTAATTTATGAACAGCAAGATAGGCTATTATGATGCACATGACAAAATAAGAAAAAAATATAATTTTATTTTTTCAGTAAGTAGAATCCGAGTTATAAGTAAATCTTTTTATGGGACAATAATAAGCTTTAACGAAAAAACCAATTATGACAATATAAATGATTTTTTTAAATGATAATGAATTTTAATAAGTAAAATAATAATGGAATGATCGCTGTAGATTTGATTGTTTTAAAAGATAAATGAAAAATTGCCCGCGGAGTTTCTGTCGCCGGTTACTCAAAGGTCATAGACGTTCTTATTCAGGTCTGATTTCGTTTTTGACCACCAATAAGCTTAATGAATTAAATTTGAATAAATGGCAACTTACGCGCTTAAATTTCTCGTAGGCACGATGTATGTAATTTTGCCTGTCATGTAACTCTTTAATCAGTTTGGTCATATCTAATACTTTCTGTTGCTTACGCGAATACTATATATACGATCATATCTGTATTCATGAAATATTATAAACTGTAATTTATGCTTTTCCAAAATGAAAATAAAAAGTTTCAACAGTAGCGCAAATAGGACTAGATGGATTTAAATATTTAGTTCGATAACGCTCTTTTTTTGCCACCTCACGCCTAATAGCTTATAGCTATATTAAATTTTTCAGTGTTGCTATGACAAGGTATTGTATATTCTTGTCATCGTAGTGAAACGATCAGCCTGTCAGCTCCGGACTCGTTGACTGTTGCCCAGGGTGCGCTAAACGTGTGGAGTTTTTGATACGTCACTCGTGGAGGCTCCTTTCGTGCACCCCAAATAATGTTAAATTACATTTGAAAAACGAATATCTACACTTATGATTGCTAGATGACCGGTGACCGTCATTAGCGGTACCGCGACTGTTATTAGTTATTAACTATGTTAACAGAAAAGTTTTAACATAACATCCAGTCTTAGAGTGGCGAACATAATCGTTAAATTTAATGTTATTTACACTTTTAAAGCTTAATACTTATATACGACATCTTTATAAGAACTAATAGGCTTACAGATATCCTACCTTTGACGATTCACGAAGTTTAGGTCTACTAGGTAGGTAATAATAATCTTGTGTAGATTTAATAACTTTTTCACCCACCAACCCGCAATGGACCCGCGTGGTGGGATACGGTCCAGAGAACCCCCTAAGAGGGAGGCCTACGTCCAGTGGACTAACGCAGGCTGATGATGATGTTTAATTTATTAAGTAGGGCACACGCAAAATTAAACAAAGAGTGTGAGACGGGAAGCGACCGTGAAGTTACTCACTGTCCTGAAGAAGGACGTCCGATAAGTCCGAAACTAGTCGGCACCAATAACGTTTTAGTTTAGCCGTTTGTAGTACATATTTGAACCACAGGCAAAAGTTAGCTATACATAAATAGATTGTATACATTGTCTCTTACTCCCCGTCGCCCTAATACCGTCTGACAATTAAACGCTCGACGGGCGACGCCTCTTTAATTGTTGATGATCTCCGCATTCCAAGCGTTCTTGTTCGCTTCCTCGTGCCTAGTTTATGCCTTTTTTATTTTTAATAAGGACCTCTCTTTTTCATTATAATTGTTTAAGATAAGAACTAAACTAATGAAAACATATTTAAGTGGTATTTTACTTAATATTCTTCGGTTTTTCAATGGACCCCGGGTAAATAAATAAATCTCAAAAAAGGAAAAAATCTATATAAATAATATATATATAAATAAAATCCTTTTATGCTCCAAAATTTTTGTATTTTATTTAATAACTGTTACCTGTGACTTTGTCTTCGAGTGTAAGCATGAATGTCCGGATATTCTGATTCTAGTCCGGTAATATAATTGAGGTGTTATAATTACCTATATGTCTATCATTAGACAAAAAGTTTCATGGCTTTAGCTTCGGCGAAGTCGTAGTTCCATATTGACTTTTATCTCCATTTTAACCCCTAGTTTATCCCCGTACAGTTTTATACTACAAAACTCTATAAAAAAACCACTTAAGCTTTGGCTCATTTCAAGTATAAATGAGGTGTTTTCATCGTGTATGTTTGCCATTAGAGAAACAGCATCGTGAATTTATTTTCGAGGATGGCGAATTTCCACATTGACTTTCATCCCCATTTAAATCTATATAAGTATAGAATAAGCGAATGATGTAACTATAACATTAATAATTAATATAAAACCAATTAATCAAAAACAAGATCACACAACTAGCTCAAAATATAATTATAAAATAAAAATACTAATAACAATATCATTACATATCTTTACTGTCTTTCCATTGAGCCATTCTTGTGTTTTAACTGATACTAATGCCGAAAAAAAAACTTTGAATTGTCTAAAAACTGATAGTGCATCGGGGTGGGATAACAGGAACTACTAAATATTTAAATTAACTACATACGAAATAATTTTCGTTATAGTTTATTTGGCTAACACGTGCTTCAAATGAGCCATATTCACATTCAATATTCTTTAAAATAATCCTCAATTACTCCGGTGTTTAATGGCGGCAAAAGGGAGATATAACCTAGAGGTCTATATAGGTATTTCTGGATCTATCAAAAATACAAGTAAATTATTTAATTCGCGGTTGTAAAATTACATAAATTAATTTAATTTTTTATCACTCATCAGCTTTAGACAAGGAGTTTTTTAAAAACGCGGGAAAAACAGGAAAAAGACAAAAGTGTATGACTATTTTTCTCCATTTAAGAAAGGATTTTAACAAGGTCCATGTTCCTATGATAGAAAGGAAACTGCAACCCGTATTTTGCAGTTTCAAAAGATATGTAATTGGATATTTGATTTATTATTTTTATTATTTACTATGGAAGTATAAAAATGAATAATATTTACACGACCTAAAAAAATTCAATAAAATGTTCACATGACATTACAGTTTTTAAATGTTATATCAAAGCTTTTTAAAAGATAAATTTTGACTTTCAATCAATGTAGCCGTTTATCGATTACTACATAAACTAAGCAGAAATATACATGAACTTAGAATATTTAACTGACAACTAAATTGTAGATGAATTTAAAATAAATTTGTTTCATTACAATAAAATTTATTTTTATTAATATTTTATGTGACAGATACAAAGACAAACTACGTACAGGATGTGTTCCATAAAAAAGTTAAAAGTATTAATCATTGTAAAACGAACTTTTGTAACCTGACGAATGATACTTTATTATTAAGCTTCCTTTACTTCGCGCCTTCACGAGCCATTTGACATTCTACGCCATTCCTCTGCCTCGAATGTCACGTGTATTTTTGGCGCCAATTAACTGTTATTTGAGTTAAGAGTTATTAGTGTTGTCGCAGAAGCATTTCGGGGTTATTAATTTACCCGTTTCTTAATATTTCTTATTTAACATTTGTTGATTACTTTCAAAATTTTGGGTGTTCTTTATATTTATTTGTAATAATAAAAACTGTTCTGACTTAGTAAATTAAAATTATAACATTGTATTTGATCATATTATGTTCCATTTTATCTAATATCAGGAAGGACTTTAAGCAATGAAGCTCCATGAAATTCATAAAATAGTTATTTAATGGCAAATAATTACTAAAGAGTAAAAGAAAAGAAAATAAAATAGCGCTTTTATAAGGTTATAGTCGCTTAGTGGCAATTCATCATTTAGTCATTCAGTCATCAATGTAAACCACAAAATGAAGTGGCAGTATGTTATTAGTTCATTGACGTGATTCACATCAAGGGACAATTTATAATAAAGAACCCTTAAGATTCAAACTTATGCTAGAGACTTTACGAAAACTTTGTCAAAATCTGCCGTGTCGCCTTATCAATATTGGGAATAGGAAGTAATCACAAGAGAAACCTGACCTATCAAGTTAGGTTGAAACTATAAATCGCTCGAAGCGGAATGTAGTGGTCAACTGTTGAGGGTCTTTAGAATACCTTAAAGGTGACAGGCATCGACCATTACGGTCGATCCGCTCTTCTTCTTCACTTCTAAGTGTAGCCGTACTGTTAGTTAAGGCCATTATCCGACACAAGGAATTATGAATCATGTCCTAATTTAAGGCTCGTTTTACTCGCTTTTGGCACAACGATAGATTCAAAGCCTGTTGTCTATTTGAAGCTCAACGAAAATGTGCGCAGTTTTTACGCGTCCAAAGTGTTACTGGACCATTTGTCACTAAAACTGAGCCGAATTGACCGGAAGGATTGTCCTTAGAGTGCCCCGAGGAAGGTACTATTTGTTCCGACACGACATGTAACGTAACGTACCTAGCGGCTTAGCATTACTGATAGGATGTCTTTTAAAGGCCACGTTGTGCCGGGATCTTCAAAATCGCTATGACCCTTACGCAGTTTATAAATCGATACAAAATAAAAGCAACCGGCTTCTAGCTGCTCCAGCGTTATTTACTAGTTAATTTTCGGAATATTAAGCAAAAGTAAATATTTACAAAATGTGTTCAACAATTGAGTAGTGATGCAACGAATAGTTGTTTGGCCGAATACGGGATACCGGATATTCGGCCTCATCACCGGCCAAATATCCGGTATCCGGCCGCCGAATATTCGGCCGGCCAAATGATACCTACATTTTAGTTTGGCAGCGGGCGCGTCGTGCAGGTTTCAACCCGATACGTTTTGTCAGTTCGCGCGGACCGATTTCTAGGCAAATAGCGAGTTTTATTACGTACAGTCAGTACGTACGAATCTATTTCGTATGCAATACACTTGCACCCGGCTATTTTGCTAAATAGATAAGTTTTTTTTTTTGTTTAATGCGTAGTCGTGTATACGTGATTGTAAGTTGTACTGAATTCTGAATTTATATTCTTAGTCTAATATAATGGCAAATAAACGATCTCCGATCTGGAACTATTTTGAAATGGAAAAAGACGATGCAAAGTACATAGTGTGTTTAATTCGCAAATTAAAATCATCTCGTGGTGGCGAAGGGAAAAAGGCAGGAACTCTTTGATGAAAAACCATTTGCCAAGCAAACATCCCGACCAATTCTCCGAAATTTACGGTGGTCTATCGTCAACTTCATGCAGCCGAAGCAGAACTTTTCCTTCTAAGAGTTCATTTGCAAGTACGAGCGCTCCCGCTCAGCTGGCTTCACGTAAAATTAACTTTGGCAGAGGCAGTAGAAAAAAAGCAAGTGGGGTATGAATGACCCAAAATCTAAGAAATAACATTATTTAATTGGTGAACTGATTGCGTTGCTAATTAGCCACTATCAATGATGGACAAAATTGGTTTTAACCGGCTTAGGCATAAGGCGGTCCCTCGGTACAAGATCCCCAGTCGAACATTTATGACTGAAAAAATAGTACCCGACATTTATGACCTAATGAATAAAAATATGAAATAATAACAAGGAAAATATTTCAAAAGCTGCAGTGGTGTCTGTTACTTCAGATATTACTTTATATTATGATATTTATTTGCCACCACACTAATGAAAGCTTTTTAAGATGTACAGGCCACTGAATATCTCCTGGATTCAAACTGGAACTGTATTTACTGGGTAAACGTGACTTAACATCCTATGTCTCACGGTAGGCAGCGCATTGGTGATACCAGTATTGCCGGTGCCTATGGGCGTCGGTGATCACTTTTCATCAGGTGCCCCGACTGCTCGTCTGCCTGCGTTGGCAATAAAATAAAATTATAAATGGCGTATTGGAAATCCTACCATTTTCAGGATCATATCATACAAGGGAGAATATAGAGAACGAACTAAACCGTTATTGGAATATTCCTCTGAATAAAATACACGTTGGGGTGCAAGATAGTGGGGCAAATATAGTAAAGGGAGTTCGGGTTTCACTTAAATTTCACCCAGATGTAATGGAAATGTTGGCTGCTTCTAGGCGCATTGAAAAGAAAAAGCCTCTCAAAAGGAGCTGAAGGTGCCGGAACATCAGTTGGTGCAAGATCAGTACACGTTGGAACTTTACCGAATATTTACAGGAGCGTTTATTAGAGCAGAAACGGGCTGTTTCTTTATATATTGCCGACCACGATAGGTTAAGTAACTTGACTCCTCACCAGTTGAACTTAAAGGAGCAATGCATCAGCCTTCTTAAATTATCGAGGAAATAACGAAAATTACCAGCTCAGGTTGGTCATGCATTTCCCAAGTCATTCCACTACGCTACGTTTATGAGGGGTACCTCATTGTACCGGGGTACCTCATTGTAGGTATACACAAAGAACTGGATTTTCTTCATGTTTTGATGTCTTTGAAAACATAAATAGAGCAACGTTTTCAACATGTTGATGACGATCAGCTAGATAAAAGCTGCTTCTGGAGGGCCTTAAAATGAGTTGTAGCGAAGAGGATTCAAATAGTAGTGAAGGTGATTCCTACAATGAAAACAAGGGCAGGCAATGGCGCAACTATTGTTCATGAAACATTTTGTGATTGCTTTTATGAAGTCGCACAAGATAATAGTCAAACCGAAGATACGACAAATAGTGCTATAGCCAACGAGCTTGACTTTTACCTAAAATGGTCCGAGTAGATCGACAGAGTGACCCTTATGCATGGTGGGCAGCAAACGCCAATCAATTCCCAATATTGATAAAATTTGTCCAAATATATCTGTCCTCACCGTGTAGCAGTGTTTATAGCGAAAGACTTTTTTCAGAGGCAGGACTTGTTTATAAAAATAGGAGGAATCGTCTGTTACCCAAATGTGCAGAAAATCTCTTATTTATTTACCACAATTTGCCGTTAGTTAATTATTAGTATTAAACTCTCATTTTATTTATTCGATAATACTTATTTTATTTGATTAAAAAATAACATACGATACGTTATGATTGGTTAAATGAATACCTAATGAGGCTTTTCAATAACTTTAAATTGAACGTTAAAGGTAATACTCATAAACGAATATTGATTATTTGTTGTTGTTTTCTTGTATACTAACTTTTCTTAATTAAATACGAAACAGAATCACTATTCGGTATCCGGCCGGATAGTGCGCACCTATCCGGTATTCGGCCGGATAGTAAAATAATGGCCGGATAGGCCGGATACCGGATAACAACCGGATATCCGTTGCATCTCTAATACAGATATATCCCAACTTATTCTGCCCGTGATCCTGGACGCTGGACAGAGTCCATACCGTCGGGAATAAACGCGAAAACCCGTAACAAGTCGATACGGTTTAACTTCTTTCAATTTTTATTTAATTATTAGCTACTTATATTTAATTTAACTATGTTTGATTTATTAATTAAAAAAAGAATTTTTATGTTACTCTTACGGTTTTTCTTTAATATACATAGTTATATAACGATTAAACTGTGATCATTTATTACTATTTATGAAAATTATTGGTGTATATTAAGAGTGCGCGTTTACTAAGATCATAATTATTACACCAAAAAGAAAAAGGTTATTTTTAAAAACAACCCATTTCTTAACACTTCAACTATTGATGATGAAAACCCGCGAACTAAACAAGACGTGGAGTTTGAATAAAGTGTTATGCCGCGCTATAATGTCGCCTGAAGCAAATAGCTTCTTATTGGTGAAACGCAGACAGAAATTCGTATTTAAACTAAAAAAGCTGTACTCAAAATTTAAAAAAAAAATATTAAAATAATCCAGCATCATCAGCCTGTGATAGTCCACAGCTGGACATAGGCCTCTCTAATGCACGCCTTCTCCATTAGGAGGTTTTTGGACCGTATCCCACCACGCTTGTCCAATGCAGGTAGGTGGGTGGACAGACTTTTTAGATGCGCATTAGACGCATGGATCAGCTTATTTTTCAGACAATTGGTTGATCAGCCCACATTGTCCTAACCAGAAAACAACCATAACACAAAGTTGCTTCCACGTGGGATTCGAACCTACGACTTCCAGTTTATAAAGCAAGGGTCAATACCACTAGGCCATTGAGGCGGTTATTAAAACAATACCGAACTAACTTAAGCTGCAAGTATTATAGGTCAAAATATTTAATGCCAAATAAGTACAAAAACTCTACCCGTTACTTCATACCACTAAGAGATGCGACAAAAAAGCTTTACCTAATGCCGCGTTTTGTTCCTATGGATAATATTCGTTACAAATATTCTATGTTTTATTTGACTCAGATACATACAATATTTATAACATTTAGTTATATATTTGCTGCATTTAGGAAATAATTGCTACGTTTTCACTTTATTTACGATTTGTTACCATTAAAACGTCTCCATGGTTTTTATGTTTTCAGCGCGAGACTCAAATTAGCCGTTTAAATTGCTCCTCTGACGTCTCTGTACGAACGAATAAAACAAATTATTGAACGCACACACGCAACGGGGCAAACCACGCATTGATGTCTCATTTTCTAAATTTGTTACGAAAAGATAAATCTCTATTCCACCCGAGTCTCGTTAGCTAAATCTTTCCCCTCTTATAATTATTCATCGGTTTGTTAAAAAGGAAAACAAAGATGAAAAGAAATGTCCCACGGTTGAAATTTAGTAAGCGGTTTGAGCTCATTAAAAAGCTGTAAAATTCTATTACCAGAAAGCGGATGGGAGGATTCTGAATGCATTTGTGTCAAACATTGAAAACTTATTTCTCGCCCCGACGAAAGATTTAAGCCATTCGATATTTTACTTTATTGCCATGTGTAATAAAAGTGATAATATTTTTTTAAAAAATAACTAGTGTGTCGGCACTAGTAACATTGTTAATGGAACGTTGGCGCGAAACAAAGACATCGGCTGTTGACATGTGACGATATATTGACATTAATTGCTTTACCACTGTCGCCGTGGTGTGCGCGCGCTTCCAGTCATGTTTTATCTGTTGCTTTTTCCGAATGAAAGTGGCCGGACAATTTTAGCTCCTAATTAAATACAAGACTACATAATTAAATGTGAAGTGATATATTGAGACAACAGCGTGTTTACATGTTGCTAAACGATCAGTTATTTTTATAGTATTTGTGGTTTTGTACGATTTTCATAATGAAATGTACATGAAGGTGTTTTAATAAAGTAAAATTGTTCTTTGTTTTCGTTACGGCTTTAATTCATTGTCGTGGTGGTGGATGGTGTGATACGCAATTTAAAAAAACGAGAAAAAATTGAATATAAAGTCTAATGTCAATCTTTTAACCTCTTTAACTTTAAAAATTACCTTTACTCTTTTAAAATGGTAACCCTCAAAGTATTCCCCTTCTATTTTTGAAACATTGAGCGATTATTGATGATCAGCGGGAACTCTTCAAAACGCTTTGCCGTCACTTTTTATACCCATTTTATATCTGTGTTGGCTTTGATACAGTATATAAATTTATTAAGCAGCACATGATACGTTTGGCTTGATCCTAATAAATTGTATCATAACAAAATATTAATATACCTATAAAGTAATTAATAATATTTACCTGTTAGAAATATTAGTATACATAAAGCATTGATTGTCATATAAAATAGAGTTGTTATATAACATATAAAAGATTTTTTTAACGTATTGTACCACGATTTAACCGCGGTGTACCATTAAAGAGATCGTATTTACATCTACTGCCTCATTAGCGACCGCTATTCCCAAACCGCTCGATACACTATTTTCAACGTATAAGTGCGGTATCCGCTCGGAGGAATGACACGTTGATATATTGCCACTAATTACACAATGGAAAGGTGTTTATTGAAAATAGCTGCCAGGTGACGACACGTCATGCCCGCCATTTTTACAATAGTTTCCTTTTGAATAACATCGCTTCTGTTGTATGGGTATTTGAACTTAATTAAAAGTGTTAGTATAACCCGAGCGATTTTCACTCCCACTTGAACAATTAAGAATTGAGACTTGGTTTTGCACTTACATATTGTACCACCCTAATATATTCTTCGTCATCTATGTTTATATTTACTTCTTCTTTATATTTATATAAAAAAGTAGTAAATTGTATGTTTCTCTTTTAAAATACAAATAGATTTGAATCCTTCTCATTTAAAAAAATTTCCAATCCATATCCGTATGAAATTATCTATGTCATAATAAATATTTCGATCTCCACGTAAATTGCTGTAATCATCAAAATTTCAGTTTTGCTTCTTATCGCTAAACCGTTTAATTTTGCACAATATACATCGTCAAGGCAAGAAAAATGTTGCCGTTAATTTATTTTCTAAAAAACTTATGTTGGAGATATTGATTAGCCTTAGCCAAACAAGATATAATAGAGTTTGTGTAAACAAAGTCGAGCGCGTTGTTATTGGCGCTATTTTTAATTCTCACGCGATTCTTGGTTCCACCAAGGAGAGAGACTGGTATATTGACGCAAATCGATTTAAACCGCCTTAGATTACGATTTAAATCTCTAATTTAGCTATACTCTACTTAACATAATTTACAAATGAAGAAAGAGAACTTTCTTCTTCAGTCGTAATTAATAGTTGTAATTCTAATAAATTAAACAGAATCTTAACCTTTAATAATTTCCTCAGGACCATCCTCATGTCGTGGAAAACGGGCGCGTACAGCATTCAGTGCTCAACAAATCAAAAGTCTGGAGGCTGAGTTTGAGAAGAATAGATATTTATCAGTTGCAGCAAGAGGCAGACTTGCGAGGCAATTAAGACTCACTGAAACACAGGTATACATTGCCTTACGAAATTGCCATAAAATATTAATTTTGTAATGAACTTTCAAAAAGCGTGGCTCCTTCATAATTTTTCTCATCTATTCAGTATAATTTCAATGACAGCTTTTACATAGTTCGATATCTAAAATCCACACCCGAAAGGGGGAATCAAAGGACCGATTGGTTGTTTTTAAAAGCACTCCAATCCAATAACGAACTCTTAGACGTCTTTTAACGGTGCCGAAAAATCTATCATCTTCAAAACCACAGCCTAAGCGATTAGCTTATATTTAATTGATATTTTTCAGATTAAAATCTGGTTTCAAAATCGTAGAACGAAATGGAAGCGGAAGTATACAAATGATGTGGAGCTTCTTGCACAGCAGTATTATAGCAGCCTGGGTATAGTCACTCCGAGGCCAATGTTCGTCGGCGATCGCCTTTGGATATTCAACTACCCAAACAGAGTACCTGCGACACACCAATCGTGGATGAAGTCCATGAACAATATAAATCCGACACAACTAGATAGAAACATGCCTCGTATACCGAAACCGGACATGCCGCCATTTTTTGTACCTGCAACTTCTACGTACCCGAACGAGAGAGTGTTTTTAAACATGGAACGCAATTTGAACATTGCAAATAACCTTAAAATCCACGCACAAAACCGATTGGTTCCTATATCTAGGGAAGTTTATGGCAACATTGCAACCGTCCAGCGCAATTTGGATGTTTATAAGAACAATATTTTGAACCACAATAATACCGCTCAAGAATCGAACGTAGATCATTTAAGAAGGCTTGAAGAAAACTTTAGTATTTAATGGGTGGTTTCTAAACAAACGCCTATATAAATTATTAGTCTCCCTGTAATTATAAGTTCAAAGACATAACCGCAATAAATTTATATAATAAAGATTAACATTGTTTATTTTACCCAAACTTAGAAAACCTTAACATTACTAAAAATAACAAAGACCAGTTTGGTTTTAATACAGCGCAGCTTTGTTAAAATCGGCCGTGACGTGTGTACATAGAAATATAATATATACATACGAATATATATATATAGAAACAAAATAAAACACTATTAAAACAAGTGCATTTAAAAATGAATTATTACTACGAATAATTTTATAAAACTTTTAAAATTTTTGAAGATATGATAGGTATATCCGATTTATTAGACATGCCACTAATATCTGAGATAGATTGGCATTGGCATAAATTAGCAAAAACGTTACACTATTTCCGGATAAATAATAATTTCAAAATATGCTTTAATTAATAAAATAAATTCTACGTTTTCATCAATTATATAATATTTAAAGTAGCTGTGATTTCAATGTCTATAAAACTAAAGTTTAATAACAGTCACATTCTTAAATCTGTAACCTGTATTTACAAGGCTACTGGGGGATGTTAAAACTTTAGTACTTCATGATGGATTACTCCCAAATTCGATAATAGAAAAAATATTAACCAGTAGGCCTAAACACCTAATTGCAAGATATTCCGATTTAAAACATAAGGTAATGGCAAGCTGCTTTATCTTTATAACTACCACATAATTTTTAAGAAAAATAATAAATTTGATTCAGGCTTCAAATTGAACTGTATGAAATTTGCGCCCTTGTGTTAACTTATTGATGTCTTGGCGTAAATACAACGGTAAAACATTTAGCCATACTGAGTTCAATACACTGTTCTTAAAGTTTTTTGGACAGTTTTCTTTCAAATTGGAATCGTTTACAACTTCCGGGTTCTTTCTCCGTACTTATTTTTGAGTGTATCTTGATATTTTATAACAATTTTTTAAGAAAGTTATTTTTTTATAAACTTATGATAAAAGTAATTTTAATGCATCCGAATAAATGCGTGTTTCCATCGTGAGATAAAATAACATTGTCCAATTTGTCCACGTAGCTTTATAGCTCTAAATGCTTAAGCAAACTTTGACGTTTAGTGGCACTGGTACGTCACATCACATATCACAATGGTCCTGAAAAAAGCGCGGTAAAGTTCAAACTAATAGGACGCCTTTTTTTAAAGTTTAATTGAAAATAATTCATATAGTTATTATTGAAAGTTTTATTTTCATATAAAGTGGTGTGGTTGTTACCGCGATGTCCCGCGGTAGAAAACGACGTAAAAAGAAGGAGGATGCTGAGGAGACTCGAGGAAAGCGCTGCGTGAGGGACTCGGTCGGAATCTATTATGTCTGAAGATGATGCTGATAAGTATATTCCATTTAAGTTACCCAACTACGTCCGTTTTATCCTGAAGACGGTGGCAATTTTGAATATATCGTTTTCCTGGAAAGCACAGACAAAGACAAACCAATAGGCTCAAGGGACATGATGTCTCTGCCAACGCAATCAAACGCTATAATAAAGGCGTGAAACAATTAAAAGAATTAACAAAGGTAAAATAGGTGTAATATTTGAGAGACCCGCTTTGGCTAATGCAGCTTTAAATAATAAAAAGTTTCTGGATGGCACAAACTATATGCAAGCATACCAGCTGCGCGACAGAAACAATTGGCGTGATTAGTCATGTGCCGATAGATCTTTCAAACAAGGAGATATACAGTGCCATGACCAGCACAAAAAATATAGTATCGATCAGACGCTTCATGTGTAGGATTGTCGAGAGCGGTACTATAAAATTTGAACCGAGAAAACTGTGTCCATTACATTTTCTTGTCCAAATTTACCAGAGAGTGTTGACCTAAATAGCTGGAGATTTGAAGTACGTGTGTACATACCTCCAGTAAACTGTGCCTCCGTTGCCTGCAATATGGTCACATAGCCAAATTTTGTAAAAACGCTGAAAGGCGCTCCATCTGTGGACAAAATCACAATTTTAAATCTTGTAATGTTAATCCCAAAGAGGCTAATTGTTGCCATTGTAAAGGCAATCATATTTCAATATCTTCAATTTGCCCTGTTAAAAAAGAAAAAATTCAGCTTAACAAAGAAAAATTTCAAAACAAAAGTTATGCACAAGCTCTTAATAGTACAAATTTTCCCTCGCACAGTAAAACAGACCAATTCCTTTTATTACTTAATTCAGAATTAATTCTTAAAACCATTACTGAATCAATTGTTAAATTAATCACTCTTAACAAGACCAATGAATCAAAAATTTGCTCTGAAACTATAAAAGATGTCCTAAAAGATTCTTTCAAAAAGCAAAGTAGTAATCAATCTTCAATAACTTAATGGATACTTTAAATATAGTACAATGGAATGCTCAGAGTATATTGCACAATCAACATATTTTTAACCATTTTCTTTAGACCACAATGTTCATGTGGCTATTATTTGTGAGACATGGCTCAAACCTCATCATAAATTTAAATTGCGTAATTATAATGTAGTAAGACTAGACTCTGGAAACTCACACAATGGTGTAGCCATAATAGTACATAGATCTATCTTTTACTCTAATGTGAATACTGTTTATGATAATTCCCTTCAAAATATAGCTATTAGGATTAAATATTCAAACTGCAAGGAATTAACTATTGTAGCCTTTACAGTCCAGGTAATTGCAACCTCCATTCTCACCACATAAATTTAATAATTTAATTAAAAGTCTCCTGAGCCAATGTTCTTGCGGGATTTTAATGGTCATAATATTCTCTGGGGCAGCCAAACCTCTGATTGCAGGGGCAGGGACATTCTAGATGTCATTCATAACAACAATTTAGTCTTACTGAATGATGGTCATGTGACTACAGTCGGCTCCCACATATGGAAACCCAGTGTCTTGGATTTAACCATTGTTTCTCCTTCAATCTCTTTGCAATGTAACTGGATGGTCCACAATGATCCATTAGGCAGCTATCATCTTCCTGTAATAACAAAAATTGTACTTAGTTATAATAATTCTTATTCTACAGATATACCTGATAGTAGTCCTCTCCCTTCTTCTTGTAATTTGAAGTTAGTTGATTGGGATCTATATTCTTCTAAAGTTGATCTGTTATTTTCTTATTTATCCTTAAATAGTCAAGATCCTATTTTAGCATATAACAGCCTAATTAAATGTTTATACATGGCTCTAACAGAATCTTTTCCTTGCTCTTCATCTAGTCATAATAATTCTTGTCTGAAACCAAAACAAAAAAAAAGAAATCCACTCCCATGGTCGAACTCAAATTGTTTTAAAGCTCTTCTAGATAGTATAAATGCATACTTACAATTCAAAAAAGATCCAACAGAAGAGAATTATATAAACTTTAAAAAGCTTCAAGCTAAGAAGAAGTTCATTATTAGGTCTGAAAGAAGATCAAGTTGGAACAAATTATGTGAATCCTTCGACAGAACTACCCTATTTCGATTATTTGGTCACATATGCGTAAATTTAACAAAACGCACTCACCCTCGTCTCAGCTTGATAACAATTATGATTTGATAACACATTTTCTTATAAAAGATACTCAGATACTGTTGAGCCAGCATCCTTCTTTGATAATCAATATTGGTCTTGCCCAAATCATAGCTACTTTTTGGAACCATTTTTATTTGCCGAATTAATGTCAGCAATATCATCTAGAAGAGACACAACAGCTGGCCTAGACGGTATTTCTTATAAAATGCTAAAGCACTTATCCACTCAATCCAAATCAATACTTTTAAATGTTTTCAATCTTCTTTGGCAACAAACTCTGATTCCAGATGATTGGAAGATTGATTGTTTAGTCCCCATACTAAAACCTAACAAGGAGAAATTTCATTTTAATTCGTATAGACCTATTGCTTTGACATCTTGTGTGGGGAAAATATTTGAACAATTATTGAAACAAAGATTAGAGCATTTTATAGAATTAAATAAAATATTACCTTCTAATCAATTTGGTTTTAGAAAGGGCAGATCTTCAAGAGAGAGTATTGCTCATTTACATTTGGACATCTTCCAAGCTTACAAATCCAATAATGTTTTGGTCAGTGTATTTTTGATGTTGTAGGCTTTTAATAATGTAAATCATCATATTCTGTCTTCTGTACTTGTTGCCATTGGTCTGCCTGTTAAGGTTGTGCAATGGATATTTGATTTCTTGCATGGTAGAAAAGTCTTTGTTAAATATCATAACAAGATCATTGGTCCACGTTTCTCCTATAAAGGCACCTGCAAGGCAGCATTCTAAGTCCTTTAATCTTACATTGTATATCCACAAACTTAACTAATTTTAGATCACAATGTAAGTAATCTACAATTTGCTGATGATTTGTGGTATATTACTCTGATATCAACTCCATGAATATAGCTCCTAAATTGAATAGTAGTTTAAAAAATTTACATACCTATTTCAATTATCTTGCTTTAGACATTAGTATAGAGAAAACCAAAGTATTAGTCTTCAGTAAAGGAAGCCATTTCCAGGTCAAATTATATTACAATAATATAGAACTACCAGCTGAAACGGAAGCTAAGTTTTTAGGTGTGTTGTTTGTAAACAATTTATCCTGGGGTAAATATGTTGATTGTGTGACTAACAGAGCTATAAAAGCGTTGAATATTTTGAGGTCTCTTGCTGGAACTTACTGGGGCTCTGACCCTAAAATTCTTTTAACTCTATATAAATCTCTTGTTCGAGCTCACTTTGAATACAGTTTCTTTTGTTTTGCTTCAAATAACCAATTTATTCACAAATTAGATGTCATTCAAAATCATAGTCTTCGACTCATTACTGGAGCAATGAGAACAACTCCCATAAATTCACTCCAAGTTGAATGCAACATTCCTCCTATATTTTTAAGGTTTCAATATCTAAAAAGGAGATTATTGCTTAAATTACTTTCTATAAACAGTCACCCACTTATTAACAAACTTTTCCATCTGAACAATAGTTTCCTATGAATTCCTCTCTCAAGCAATTATCCCTATCTTTTGCATGAGCTTCCTTTTGTTAAATCTGGTCAATCAGCACAGCATCTTTAAATCAGATAACTGGGTTTGTTATACTAAAAGCTATGAAAGTATTATGAATCACATCAGCATAACTATAGACAATAAACTGAGAGATCGACAAGAAGTCTATAATCTTATATCTCAATATCCCAATTATAATCACATTTATACAGATGGCTCGAAAAGAGGCTATGGTTTCAATGGCATTCTATATCCCAGTTTAAGTTTGGACAGTACTAAATTAAACAAAAATTTACATATTTTCTAGAGTCTTGCAATTGCCATTAAAATTTATTGAAGATCGTTCTGAAGTTGGTTAATCATACAGACAGCATGAGTGTTCTAAAGGTTACAAAATTACCAATTTTGCTAACCTAACTACATTATAACCGAAATCAGATATATACTTTATATGCTATCTAAAAGATTACAATGTGGAATTTATGGACGCCCTCGCATATAGGAGTCTCGGCAACGAGTATGGATTCTTGCACGTGCAATTGTTGACAGCGACAGGGCAGCGCTGATAACAATGTTGCTATTCCTCAACTGATTTACTACCACTTTTAAAGTCAAAACTTAACCAGGATTGAAACATGTTTGCAAGAAAGTTTAGGAGAAAGGGTCACTTGGTATGCTGCAATACAACCAAGATATCGATCATGGTTTTGTAAATCCAGTATTTACAAAGCAGAAGATTTTATACGATACTTTGCCGCCTGAGATTTGGACATTGTGATTTAATTCACATTTACACGCATGCGCATTATTAGTCTCCTTCTGTTCATATTGCAATCAGACGTCGATCAAACTTTAGACCACATATTCTTTCGAATGCCTCAATTCCATATCAACGCCTTTGTTTATCATCTAATCTGTTAAACATCACAAAGACCTGAAAATATACCGGCTTGCATTCAAGACTTGCTTATGAATCATGATATGCATGACATCATCTATGAATTTATTTCTAATACGGTTCAAAACATTTAAAAGGACTGTCTCCCGGACTTACCTTAACATGGATATGTAACAATACCTGAAATACAAATAATTTTGTTTGATACTACTTTAATTGCTTATGGATTTGACTTCGACCATATTTGACAGTCAACATCAAAGAATTGCTTAGCCTTATGATCAAGAATAATAAGACAAGACATGGCTTCTGCTTAACATCAATAACTATGAAGACATGGTTCGGCCTTAAATCTTAAAAATTTGCAAATATTACCAAGAACAAGACTCATGGCATGTGACTAAAGTCCTTTGCCTTTCCATTAGGATAAATTAAAACAACAACAAATCAAATGGTCCATGTTGTCAGTGTCACAGTAATTGTTACTGTGGTTGTGAATGGGTTGTTGATTAAAAATAAAAAGAAATCTTAATAATATCAGTGTTACATTTCAATATCAGTATTATTTATCGAACTATCTCTTAATATAATTTTACGTAGTAAATACGACTGTAATTTGGAGATATTATTATTCACTTCTCAAAATATTATTGAACCGGGTATTCCGGTTAACGAAGCAATGTTTATAATTCATGTTAAAATAGATCGTGTGAACAGAAGTTATGTGAAAACACCGTGGACTTGATTCTTTATATAGAGAGTACAAAAATAATACATAATGTTCAAAATGCGGATGAATCTGCGAAGACTGATTTTGTTACTTGTTGCGATCGGTACATTATGGTTTTTTGTTTCACATTCATCGTTATTGGAGGTGCCGAGTCTTGCTTCGCCACCTCACAGTGTCGCAGATATAGAAAACCGAATAAATAAGCTTCAGCTCCAAATGGACCAACAACTGACAGATAGCAATAGTTTGCTTGCTAAAGTTAAACAACATTTAAAGAAAAATAATATTGATGATAATAAGGGTGAAGCTAAATTGGTGATTGACAATGAAGTAAATGGGGACAGTAAGTAATAAAAATTGTAAATAATTTTAAGTATGTAACTAGGATCAACTGGTAAATTAAAAGCATCTATTTTAAATGTTATAACCGTTTTGTTGCCCCCTTTGTATAGTTCATAGAATTGACTTAGCGAAATTCAAGTCTTTCTGTCTTATGTCTGCAATTTCTGTTTATATTGTTGTAATTGTTATTTTGTTCCTGCTCTATGGTAATTAAATTATATAACATTTCTTTATTAAACCCCATATCTAAATAGATTTGCTCATTGGAATTGTGTACTATTTTCAAATAAAAACTTATATGTTTCTTTTTTTTGTTATTACGACTAAAGCATAAACTGACAAAAAGAACCTTAGATGGTTTTTTAACAAATGCTCCAAAGGTTATTAAAAAATGGTTACTATAAAGAATATAAAGTAGATGAAATCCATTGACTTATTTTATTAAATCATGTGGAGTTTTTACTGTAAGTGAAAGAAACTATCATTATGACTGATACAGATAATTATGAGCACTTGAATATTTGTTTAAGTGTTTTGTGAAAAAAATAAAAATGCACTAAACACTATTTAGGTTACATTGGCTGGCTGCATTTTTCTGTGCTTTAATCATTTAATGCTATTCTAAAATGATTACTATATTATATTTTTTTAAAAAATTTATAGTAAAACATTACTATTATGAGCTAACTTAATTAGGATTTCCAAGTGACACTTCATATTTTAATAACATTTAATCTAATAGTGTTTATTAAATTATACTAGTTTCTTTCTTTGTGTTCTATAATAAAGAAAAAGTGTGTCAGTAGAATTTGTTTGCAGTATTATAGATAAGCTGTTTAGCTATGTACATCATCAGCCTGTGATAGCCCACTGCTGGACATAGGCCTCTCCCACAACACACCTATCCATTAAGGGGTATTGGACCGTATCCAACCACGCTAGTCCAATGTGGGTTGGTGGGTGGACCAACTTTTACATGCCCATCTGACACATAGATGATCTTACTTTTCAGACAATTGGGTGATCGGCCTAAATTGCCCTAACCAACTAGAAAACAACAATGAAAATTTGTTGACCCCCTGCAGGATTCAAACCCACGACCAATAAAGCACACCCATACCACTAGGCTACAGAGGCAGTTATCTCATATAGAAGATGAAAACTTGGTAAAATATGCCATATTAGCTTCACCTGTTGCTTTTCTTTTATGTTCATTTTTGTTTAACAAAACCAGTTAAATTGTGGCTAATATGTGAAATTCCATCAATCTGTTCAATATTTTTGCATTGTAGTAACATAAACCGATATTCACTCATTTTTATAAGACACCAAGTGAATGTTTAATGCATGTGTATATGTATATAATAGAGTATAGATAATATCCAATATAATTAACAATTTAAAAGTTTATTGAAATTTAGGTTCTTGAGGAAAGGAATATATATTACCTCTATTTTTTTATGCAAGAAAGCCTATACTCGTCTATTACTTACAATATTGTTATAAAATAAAATCAAAATACTATAGACACAAATCGGTTTTAAAGGAACTTTTTTTTACGTATTAAAATTGTTGGTAAAAATTTAATTTTATCGTCATGTTTGATTTTAATTTAATGTTATTAGCATTAAAGTGATAAAGTAGATTTGATGATGGCAATATAATGGTTTAGTTTTATAAGTATTTATATTATGAAATTGCTAATGTTTATATTTACATATATTTATAATTTAAACATAACAGTAGTTACATAAACTGTTTTAGTTGCTAATAAACACTTTGTTTGTTTCACGTTCAATGATTGCCAGTCAATATCAATCATTAGTGGCTATTGAAATGCAATGCAACACATATTATCACAGCAGATGTCATTTTATGTCACATTATCTTAAAATTAATGTAATGGCCTGGTTCATGTTAAACAAATGTTTTTGTTTGCGATTGTAATATCCCATCAGTTTTGATACACTGTAAAGTTAAATTACTTAACTTTGCTAAATAACATCCATAGCTGCTAAACAAATTTCGATTTTTAAACTACTATAGTTAAAATGTATGCTTCTTATATTGGTCACATATTATGAGACATGGAACCAATATAAGTGGTTTCATAGTTAATTAATTAGAGCACTGTTCGTTTTACTGATAAAATATATAGTAACCTTGTGATGTTTCAAATATATACTTCCTTGTCTAGCATTATTTTTATTATTATTTCAGGTTCACAAAGTGCATATCTTTTCTAATGACCACCTCCTTCTTTTGAAAAGTTACTTAAAAACCATTTTCCTTATCTTAATCTCTTTGCAATAATTACTTAGTACTTTTTATTATTTAGATAATCGATTAATTACTTTATTTATATTTTGGCAAATTATCAAATAGAAATTAATAAACGAAGCATAATTTCCTCAGGAGTTGCTTCCTTCTGGCAACATTAGATTTATTCAGAGTCAAAACTGAGCTTAACTATTTTTTTAAAGCTATCTTTCAAGTGTTTTTTTTAATCAATTATTTATCTTTCTCCAACCTCTGATTCAAACATGATATTATTTCACTCATATCTAATCTTTTTAAGTTTACAATGAAATTCGAAAAACGTGTATGTTGTCGTTCATGTATTTTATCCGGTAAAAATGTAGTAAAATATGTCCTTGGCTGCATGCTATATACATTTTCTAACCGACTGTTCTAAAATTCGTTTTGTTTCGAATGTCTTAATTAATTACGCTTCTTGTTATATCGAAAGGCAACATTTAAAAACTTAAAATAACAATAATGACGAAGATTTATTTTGGGTGCGATGTACACCCTAAGTTATCTTGTTTGGTTGATTATGTTTTTAAATAATGTGTCAATATTTTCTTTTATTATCACATCGGTAGCCGATTACAATGAGAAATCAGCCATTTGCACAAGGGTTACAAGGAAATAAGAGTATAAAGTTCTTGTTCTCCCAAAGAATATGAATTCACGATCTCCCGTTTCTACAACTCAAGAATAGATATAATAACTGTAACCTACGTAAACGTAAAACTTCTATCACTTAGATTATTGTGCCTGTGGGTGACAGAAACTACGTCCGACTATCCCTAAAAGCCCGTCCAGAGCTAAGTCGTCTAAATAACTAGCTGTGAATATGAATTAGTTAGTTGATTAGGTAAATAATCTATCTTAATTTTTCAGGTCCTGCCAATCCTGTATTACCCGTACTCGTTATTGCCTGCGATAGGATAACCGTGAAACGATGCCTGCAAAATTTAGTAAAATTCAGACCAAACAAGGAAACATTCCCTATTATCGTCAGTCAAGTAAGTATAAAGTCCAATTATCTAGATTTAAAATTGTCTATTAAACTGAATCGTTACCTCTTAAGATTAAAATATGGCTATTACATTTTCTATCACTTTGATTTTACAATTTTGGTAGATCGTTTTATAGGGGACTCCGACTGTAAAAGCACTACCGCCGTGTTTTACTTTACCGCAGAGAAATAATGTAAAAAAAATGTTGTATTCCGGCTTGTAAGGCACCGTAGCCAGCGTGAATTTCTAAGTAAATGAAATGTCTCGAGTCGGCGAGTAGACTAACAACATCTAGTTCATTCACTGCAATTTATTTATCCTGGACCGTTACATTTTCTATCAATTAAACCTCCCGATCGTCTCGAAGCTTATGAAGTTTAAAAATAACATACTCAAATAGATCGATGGGATTTTATTTTTATAACAATTAAAAACTGCATATTAATTCACTAACCAACTATTAAATTTTCCACGATATGTATTAGGCTAATAATTTTCTTTTTAAAATTACCTTTATGAGTATCTAGTAAGCAAATTTAAATATACGGTTTCAATTTCTCTTAAGTCTTATAGCCTTCAATAGTACATCAGAACGTTGAATCTAATGGCCTTTTATATATTTCGTCAGATTTAAATGTTTCCGGTCAATTATTGTGGTAGCCTGGTCCTATTATTTTGTGTTACGCGCCTTTTAACTATAGTAATCTATGCTATTTATACGTATCGCGTGGTTAATTAATGATCAGATCTATTTTTGAAAATGTATTTTATTGTTTTATTTAGAAATAACTTTCTAACAGTTTTAAATACACTGTAACGGAAAATGTTAACGACAATTTATAACACGAATAAAGTAATTTCTAATACAACGCCTATAATATAGTAGTAATATGTGTGAAACTTTCCTGGTGACATTCATTAGCGTATGCAAATGCAAAATCCTTGATGATACATTATTAGCGTGTCCTTTATTATGTTAACAAGTTTCTATATAAAAGAACAGCTATAAACTCCATGACGAATTGGAGCTGAATGCTTTTTGCTAAAAAATTTAAAAAAATGCAGATTGCATCATTATTAAAAAAATAACGTTCGTTATTATATATACGGTTATATCGATAAAACATACTATTTTGCCTGTATCCTCTTATAGGCCTTAATTGACCCAAATAAGCGATAAATTGTATATTGCTGTACGCATTATGTAAACCGCCTCCGTACCTAGTAGTAACGGTCACTGCTTCTGTTTTAAAACAATTCGCGTAAATGGTTATTTTCAGATTAGATGGGGCAATGTTGGCCGATCACCCAAATAAAAAAGCCAGCCCCAGTTTTGAGGACCATCTTTAGATGTCGATATAGGTCGTCAGTCTCTTCAAATTTTCTGACAACTAATCTATCTAAAGCATTACACGCTTCGAGTTGTAGAGGTCAGATTCCAATCGCTCTGCGTCAAAATGATCATTCAGATAATTATAGGTGAATTAGAATCTGACATAGCTAATCAGTTCAAAAATGGTTAGGACAAAGATATGAAACCTCAAAATAAATCAAAGAAACGATCGACGCAAACAAAATGTATTGTCAAACACAAATTGCACGAGAAGCGAACTCGTTTTTATTAGTGAACTGCCGCCATGTTTAATCCCCACCATAATAGTGCTAAATTTTTAGCGACATTTATGTTTGTTTATAATTTAGTGACGTAAATACTATCTTTATATTGGCTAAACTGTACATTCCACGATTTAACAGGACTGCGCCCACAACGCAACATTCCACGTTATAAAGAGTTTTACGGTCGACGAGCCGTCGATAACTCTTGTCCAGCAGCCTGATCTCTCAGAGATCCCCCTTCCTAGAGCCAAAGTCAAGTTCAGGGATACTACAAGATAGCGAGGCATTACCGCTTCGCTTTGAACCATGTGCTGAACACGTTGGGGCATGAGGCTGTCATTATTGTCGAAGGTGAGTTATAATTTGTCTACAACTTTTGCTAATTCGATTTGCAAAAATCATCCAAACTAGACAAGGAATAGGTGTATAATGTATGGATTACATTGTGCAACGAAGGGACGTCGTACATTATGTTGTTATTAGTCATGGCGTACTATGTGGAAATCTATCCAGAGGCGGGTTTGGTTAAAGTATAACATTAAATACATATTTAAGGTAACCTAACGCAATCTAAATCTAAATAAAAATAATTATTCATCTAGTTTAGTCTAAATATATCAGTACCTAAATGTGTATCCCTCTCATACATCGTGTTAATTCCTAGTGGCACGGACCAATTGGGGCGTTTTTAATGATTTGTTGCTATTAAAGTTTGCTTGGACATTAATATTATAAAAGACTTTTTGACCCTGCTATAGTTGCATACTGAGTAGAGCTCTTGCTTATTGGGAAGTAAAGAAGTTAATAAAGAAGAAGAAGTGAAGAAGTTCCTTCTGATTGCAGATGATCTGGACATATCGCCAGACTTCTTCGAATATTTCCTTGGCACATACCCGTTGCTGCATAAGGACCCAAGTATATGGTAGGTTTCATTTAATTGTTTATATTTTTAAGTCACAATTAAACCTTCTGCTATTATTAATCTTAAAGTGTGTGATTAAAGATGCTCGTTAATAATAACTATGCATAGGGAATCGATTTGACAATATTACCTATAGAAACTAACTAGCGAATGTCATACGTATGACATTGTTATTACTCAATTGTCATTTAGCGATTGACAGTAACAATTCATCAATAGGTAAGCTACATGGAAGACTTCGTTGCCATGAAGTATAAATTTATACTAACGTTATTTTATTTACTTAATTAAATGTACACTATTGGGAGAAATAGGAATGTCTTAGTCTAAACCCTGTTAGCACGATAACTTTAAATATATTTTTTAAATGTAACATTTAAAAATAAATCAAAAGTGGTTATCTTTTTTTTTACCAAATCAGGTGCATATCGGCCTGGAACGATAATGGCAAGAGAGAGGTGATAGACATGAGCAGACCTGAGCTGCTCCACCGCACCGACTTCTTCCCAGGGCTGGGCTGGGTCCTCAGGAGGGAGACCTGGCAGCAGCTCGAGACCAAATGGCCCGAGGCGTAAGTATACTATTGCTTTCCAGGGGCTACATCGGGGCCAAAAATACAAACAAGTGCCATTTTTAAGGTTAACTCACATTAGAGGCACTCAAACCTCCTCTGCATCGTCTCAAATCAGCGTTCACTCGTTGACCGCGCGCAGTGCTCTTGACGGCTTTTTATGGAATAGTTTCAAGTAGATTAAAATAAATCTGTATACACTGTGTGATTTATCATGTATAAGAAACAGAAAGTATTAAATAATACTAGTGCTATATAATTTCAAAATTTATAAACTTTTAAAATGTTTCACTAATTGCAAATATAAACTATTTAAGTTTTTGTGCTAATATGGTTCGATGTTAGACGTGTTTATAGGTTCCTTGTTTTATTTGGCGCTGTATATAGTTCAGCCAAATAAGATATGGAACAAACGCAACAGAGAAACCCAAGACAAAGAAGCGGATTACGTATGTTGATATAAGTCAAGTGACACACACGATTGATATACAATAACGACGCTAAAAATATGACGCGTCTTCGTTGCCATGGATACTGTGTGCTCCTACGCATTCTGAGTCTTAATTGGCTGGCCTATGACTACAAATATTGAAGGGCTGATTGTCATGTTATCACAGATTCTTTGACGACTGGCTTCGCGATCCAGAAAACACTAACGGCCGCGCCTGCATCAGGCCGGAGATCTCTAGGACGTACTCCTTTGGGAAGGCAAGTTATTATGCGTTAATATTAGTTTGATGAAGTTTACTAACACTCTTATCCGACGCTTCTCAATCTTTGTTTTTTCTGGTTATACTCGGCTGTATGTATGTATTTTTCTTGGTTATTTATTTCGTTATCAGCCTTTAATAGTCCACGATTGCCGATTCACGTAGACATTATTTCTTATCACAAAACAATTGTAACGGTATATGATTATTTTCATATATAAATAAATGTATTTTCTTCTATTATTTTGATATTCATTTGGTTCTTAATGAACCAAAATCAATATAGTTTTATAATTTTTTATCATCGTTCTATAAAAATTAGATACATACAATGCCATTTGATATTTTATAATTTTATAGATAATTGTAAACATCTATATTAATAGCAGGTTTCAAGTTTTTAATATCTATTAATTGATTATTTATTTTATTTAGAATTATAATGCATATCAAATCCACTAATTTACGGATTTTTCGAATTAGTTATATATACCAACTTAGTCTTACCGTGATCATAGATGCTGGAAAGAATCCGAAAGGTCGGGAATAAATATATGCAACTAACGCGCAAAATCCGTAAATTAGTGGATTTGATAACTATTAAAAGTTTTTAATAACTGTTATAACAAAATTTATATTAATGATTTAAATAATATTTTAATTTGTATTCAGTTTCAGTATTGCTAGATACACGAATGCCGATCTTTTATTTCATATTTTAACATCTTCAACAGATCGGCGTGAGCAAAGGCCTTTTCTTCGATATGCATCTTCGCTATATGCAACTGAATACGGAGTACGTCGAGTTCACAAAACTTAACCTTACATATTTGCTCAAAGTGAGTACATAATATATTTCTACCTTTTCTATTTTATTTAGTAGTAGCTGTTGTCCGCGACTTCGCCCTCGTAATAAAAAATATGTAAGTTTTTTGGCTGTCGTCCGTTGAAAGTGTTGTCAAAATCGGACTAGCCATTCCAGAGACATTCAAATAATTTTAAAGTCTTTGTGTTGTTATATGTATCGGTTATATATGACAATGTAATTTATTTAAAAGCCTTTATTTGTATCATCATCATCTTCAGACTGTGTCTATCCAATCAATCAATCAGTCAATCTGCTGGAATCTTCGGGTATTTTTATCCAGCCCACACTTTGCGATTACTGTCACTCCAGCTCGCTGCTGGGCGTCCTACATCTCGTCCTCCTATATATATATCGACATTGCCCTAACTAACTAGAAAACACATTAAAAAGTAAAAGAGTCCCCGCAGGATTTGAACCCACGATTCTCGGTTTCTAAATTAGAAGCCATTACCACTAGTAGTAGTACACAAACAAAGGCAATTAGTAACCGATAAAGGACTGATACATACTATAGCCGTTAAATTACTATTTCAAGCAGAATTACTATATATTTTGACAAGCTAGTTTACTATATATTTTAATAACTTATTTGATTTTCACAAGAAAAGTAGGTATGCTCAGCGATAGTTCAGCCGATATTCAACTATTTCTTTAATACTACGTTATTACTGCTCCCTTTTCAGGACGTCTACGACGATGCACTCTCGTCGACCGTGTATTCTCTCCCGGCTATGTCCGCCGAGGAGGTGATATCGAACGCGGGCGAGGGGGCGGTGCGAGTGACCTACTCTAACGCGAAAACGTACCAAAGAGCGGCCAAAAAACTTGGCCTCATGGACGACTTCAGAGTGAGTAATAATTATAATGTTTCTCGTGGTTAATTTTATTACGGCGGCCGATCTGTTTTAGATGTCAGCCAACTATGTGGGTGCTATAATAGCTCATAATTGTATGCGCAAACACAAGTGCGCTTTCTCTTCCTTCACTTTTATAGTCTGTTCGATCGGATAACCATCAAGAGTGGAGAGAGATTGGGCGCAGGACCGATGTTTAATACGAGCATTTCACGCATAGATTTTACAGACCATCGGGTGATTAGCCCGCATTGCCCTATCGAACTGGGAAACACAATGAGAAATCGTTAAGCTTCTGCCGTTTTCGAAACTACGGTTTCTTAATCGCAAACCAATACCTTTCGAGGTAGTAGGTCCCCTTTTTACAGAGGGTCTGGGGCTAACAAATAACAGTTTATGGTCCGATTAGAAGGGCATCGTGGCCAAATTAGTTTTGGAGTCGATGTAAACAAAGTAACTCCATAGCAGAAACGCAAAGTCGTATGTATGTTTTTTTTTATATCATTGATATCAGATACAATGTCTACATCAATTCAAGTCTAAATACACTTCGGCTCAACTATGTAAATAGTAAAGTTAAACAGTAAGTTTCATTGATTAAAGCGTTTCATAAAGATTATTTTGTTTAGATTTCCACCTGTATACTGTCTCATCGCAACATTAAAAAAACCATAAGATTCAAAGAGTTGAATTTTCTTTATAAATATCTCTTTCGGTAAGTTCTATGTTTGTATAACCCCCTAATGGATAGGGGTGTATTAAGGGAGGCCTATGTCCAGCAGTGGACTATCAAAGGCTGATGATGATGATATATTATTTCACTATTTATTGTAATCCGAAAATATAAACTGACTTTTTTTAATCTCTTTATGTAGTTAAGTCATCGAGAAACAGATTTTACAATATTTCACATAATTCTACTCCAATATGATATAATTTATAACGTTTATTTTATTCACAGAGCGGTATACCGCGCACCGCGTATCGAGGCATAGTGACATGCCACATACGCGGCAGACGAGTATACCTCGCTCCCGATTATCCTTGGACCAAATACGACCCCACGTGGGGGTAGCGTCTCTAAACCCTAAATACATTGGGACAGTGTAAAAGTGACACTAATATGACAAATAAGTAACTAGAGATATTCATAGTGAGTGCGACACAAATGGAGTAATCAATTTTAGTGATTCATATATGCCCCAAACTATATATATGAAAACGGTGTATGAAGTAGATTAATCTAATTATTGACGATGTCATTAGTTGACTAAAGAGCATCCATAAATTACATCAAAAGGAGAAGGGAGGGGGTCGATAAAGTGTCACTGTGACAAGGGAGTGCGAGGAGTCCTAAAATTCGTGACGTCACTTTACCAAATCTACTGATAGTTACAATAACTATACTAATATGTTGTATATGTTAAATTGCAAAATGTGTGACACATATTTGTGACGTCATGATGATAACAGAAACTTAACTTAATTTTGCTCGGTGTTTATTTTTTTCAAATATATGTATGTATGTCTGTGTATAATGGAGCGGATAAATGAACTGTTTTTATAAAAGTTTTAGCGTCTAAACACTAGAAATTATGATTGAAACATAAATGTAACATGAGAAAATTTTTAATGAAGTATGTTGTATTGTAATTAAAATTATGAAGTTTAAAGATAATTTGTGGTTTTTTTAAAAACGCATATAAATTTTTGCTTTCTTTTTTTTTAATTTAGTCGAAGTGCATTCCGCTGTAACTTATGCCATATGAAATTGTCAAATTTATAAAACAATTATATTTTTTATATCAATGCTTACTTTATAATTGTATGATATTTTATTACTTGTGTCTTTATTCTTCTCGTCTATTAATGTCTTTCTGATGATAAATTATTTTTACTTGCCGAGTAGATTAAATAGTGATACTTTTAACTATGCCAAAGTTAAACATAGCAGGGGTAGTGACATGACCTGTTTTAAGATTGATATTTTTCAAAGACAACTGCTTATAACTTTTTTCTAATTTCCTATTAATGTTTAAATTTTGCGGTTTCAACATATAGGAAAATAATTTAAAAGGTAACAACTTTTAGACTTGCAAATTAAACTGCTCTATCGAGTGAGACAGGTTCGTCAGCATTTTTCTGCATGCATATCCGCAACGCAATATTTTTAATACTGAGAAATGAGAAAAATTTAAGGTAGTATTTCTCCGTACATTCCGCGCAGTATAATTCTTCGAGACACAGGATTGGCTGTAAGTTATAAAATCGCAACATTTAAGTAGTTGTCAATTATACATTGACTAAATATCGTATATTGAATACGTTGGAACCTAATTAAATTTTTGTTTTACGATATTTCTTATTGTGACCATATACAATTTAAAATAAAAAAATAAAAAATACTAAAAGATACATTTGTACCCAAATTATACAATTTTGTTTTTGGTCATTCATATCTATTACTAATATTTTATATCTTATTTATTGCAACATTGTACAATATGCATCAAAACTCTGTTGTTATCATCGAGACCTAAATAAGTATCTATCTATATCTGTAAAAATAAATTTAATGAAATATTAGTTCCTAACATTCCATAAAGTAAAATATTCTTTACCACTGCGTTGGTGACACTTTTCCATCAGGTGGCCCGACAGCTCGTCTGCCTGCGTAACCAATAAAAAAATTAAAACTCAGAACAAAGGAGTGACGTCATACGTCTAGCGTTATTATTGATGAATTGTTATAATTTGTTGACCTGACAGACGACAGCGTTTTGGTGCATGTTGTATTAAAGCATTCAGAGAAATAGAAAGTAACTATATTCATTCAAATGTATGTTAAAAATTTTACTGCTTATGATGCAAATCGAGCACAGCTTTTGTGTAAATAAATATGTAATTTGAAATATTCCTTCGTATTTCGTTTTAACTTTTGTAAATTGTAAAATAATACTCGAAATTTGTATGTTTGTTTCTTTATTTATCGCTTTTTAAACATTATTGTTTTAGAATAATTATTGTGAATATGTTATTTCAGTTTTTAATTTTTAGTAGTTTATGCTATTTCTAATTAAGTCACTACGCCCATCACAACTAGTTATTATTATAGATAAGCCAAATAAATCTTATCTTGGTATTTGGTTTACTTGACTATTACTTGGTTAAGCGACGAAAATAATGTCAAAAGTAATTACCGCCATAACGTGGGTCTCTCCTATTGGTAGAACATTGCGTGAAGATTGTGCAAGGTCGCGTTCCCTTATAACGACATTAGTATTTGATAATAGACCTTGTTCAAGAAAATTTAATTACTTATTTAGGTTCTTTTTGTTGTCGATCGAAAAATGCTTTGTTTGACGCCATTTTGTTGTTTTGTTTACACTTATTTCGAGTCTATATTGACTGAGATGAGTGTCAGACTGATACTATTATTATTACGACTGTGTTATGTACTTTTGTAAGTAAAAAAATAAAAAAAAAAAAACTATAAAATATAAAGTAAATGTCATGTTTCGTAAATTGTACTATTTAATTATACTTTTCTTCCATATTTCCCGTCATGCGTACAATACTTCTGTGTCGTTTTTGAATATTTACAATGCAATGTATATTAGAATTATATTGTATAATTATTTATGTTTATGTATACGTGGTTGTAAACATGTTAAATGTACTTATAATATAACCTGATTATCGTGTTTCATTTATACCTGCAAAATGCTGCTATCTATTTCTTAAGTTCTAACGCTATAGATATCGGCAATTGGATTTTTTTACTTTTAATTACATTGAAAATGCAGAGAATTTTATATTCTCTTGTAAGGCTAACAGTACAAACATTACCTTAACGGTACTTTTATTATCAGCCCGTGCAAATTCACTGCTAAACGTAGGCCTCTCTAATTATATAGCCTCTGTAGCAGCGGCGGACTAAGTCCGTCAGAGGCCCGGGGCGGCAATGCTGAATGAGGCCCCCAAGCTTTAGGCAATATGTATTTTACAAGTTTTTTATTCAGTTCACATTTGTATGTATAAGTATTTATGATTATTTCGTTAAAATCTGGCAAGTTAAATTTAAATTCGGCTTAAATTATTTAAGCTCAATAAACATAGGTATGTACCTACAATTATCATCATCATCATCAGCCTGAAATAGTCCACTGCTGGACATAGGCCTCCCCTAATACACCCCCATCGTTTGGTTAACCCATCGTATGGTTAACCCATCGTTTGGTTAACTCATCGTTTGGTTAACCCATCGTTTGTTAACCATCGTTTGGTTAACCCATCGTTTGTTAACCCATCGTTTGGTTAACCCATCGTTTGTTAACCATCGTTTGTTAACCCATCGTTTGGTTAACCCATCGTATGGTTAACCCATCGTTTGGTTAACCCAAACAGAGAATAAATTCATTTTGTATGCCTTTTGTCAAATAAGATAGTACTCTCTTTGACCCACCAGCGACCTCTTCTAGGTTTAAGCAATGCTCTTTCAGCACCGGATCATATTTTGCCAACAACTGTACTAATTCTAAAAAAAATCCCTGGTTTCCGAAGAATTATCTTTACGGTGGCATCTGAAAGCAAGATTTTGTTGGGCTAAGACTAACGTGACATATAAAAAGCGATGTTAAATGTTTCCCCATTTCTTAGTTTCATCATTATTTCTTTTTCACCTCGCAAAGACCAGAGACGAATTTATTTGTGTGATTATCAACCTCACAGGCAAATAACTGGCAGTAGTAGCGATAAAATTTCTTTGTTGATGATGAGTATAGCATCCATTTCCTTAATTATTTAGTCTCGTTTAAATGTGAGTAAAACCACTGAAAAGTTAAACAACGATGTGTTCCCTTAGTACTTTCACCTGGTCTTTCCACAGATTCAAAAGGTCCATCCTTGTTTTGAAATACTTCACTACCCTTCTCGATAATGGAAATTCTGATGTGCTCTGGCACAGGTATTGGCCAATGTGCAGCATCATTGGATAAGAAAACCTCTAACGACGACCTCTAACGGCGACGTATTCTTCGGCTTCCTCAGTATTTTTCTTTAATTTATTAGTTTTATCATTCTGTGTGTCAGCATCAGTCACATCGGATTTTGTATTAACATCACATTTAATAGACTTTTCAACTCTGTTTGCTGTCTCAATATCAATGATTTGTGCATTACATCCCGATTCATCAGTTTGACTAATTTCTTTGGCAACGCAATCTTTCTTCTTATCAAAGTTTGAAAGGTGTTTGGATAAAGATCCAGCAAGTGTATAAGGCCAATGTATATTTTTCGACTTAAGTACAATGTAAGTGTAGGCGCACAAAAGTGAATTATTCACGCTTCCTTCATTCAGAGGAATTACCAGATACACAGACAGGAATCCCCCAGAGTATCTGACGCGTTCAGCATAAAAGTTTATTAGTACCACGTAAACACTTTCGATGGCTGTAGTGGGCTAATCTTAATGAAATCATGAAGGTACTAAGCATATTTTAAAGTATTATGAAAAACGCGAAAAACATTTGGAGGCCCCAAGACCCGAGGCCGGGCGGCGCCCTTCCAGCCCCGTTAGTCCGCCACTGCTCTGTAGTCTAGCGGTATTGGGCTTTGCCTTATAAAACCGAAGGTCGTGAGTTCGTGGGGTTAAATCCTGCGGGGAAACCACTTTGTGTTATCGTTGTTTTCAAAAAACTGTCTGGAAAGTAAGAAGACCGTCGAGTGGGCATATAAAAAGTCGGTACACCCGCCAACCCGCATTGGACCAGCATGGAGGGATATGGTCCCAAAACCCCTAATGAAGTCGTGCGTGGGAGGCCTATGTGATGATGTCGACAATTTGGAAAATATCATTAAGGTGATCGAATCAAATGAAAAAATAATTGTAATCGGTCTCGATTCAAACAAATACTTGAACGATTAATTAAGATTTGAGATTGACGATTATGAATTATAATATAGGTACTTTACGACTTACAAATCTTATGTAGCCTCTTGTGTAGGTAGGCTACACAACTGATTTATAATTTGAAAAAAAAAAGTCACGAATAGATTAAAGTAGAATTAAACTACATAACAATTTATTTGTATTTAACTTAAATACGAAAGTTGTCGCATGGCGTGGCTGCATCGGACGACTTTTACCGCTTATGTACAAATTACTAGATACAACTTGACTATATTGTGGTTTTAGTCTTGCAACTTTAAATTTATTTCGTTAAAGTGATGTGTTACATCAGTTTAGTCTCAATTATTTATACAAAGAAAAATAAAAAAGATTCTGCAGGCGGCAGCAGTTGAAGCCGCGGCCCGCGTGCCATGGTTTGGCCAACCCTGACTTGATATATTACTTTACAGTCACACGCTTACATGCGATATCTGCTTTAAAGCTTAATACCACTTACATGTGGCTATACCTATAGCTAGTTCAACATAAAAGTAAAATTGTTCATATCGATAATTATTTCTCTAACCTTGTAAGGTTTTAAAATGACATTTGTAAACTAAAAAACTTGTTTTTTTTGCGTCATTAACAGAACGAAATCATTGACGTACAAAGTGTGCGTGTAACGCAATGACTTTACGGTAACGCTTATCTCTCCGATTTGGAGAGATAAATATATATCGTAGATAAATGAGTAAACATACTGACATAAAGTTTGCACTGAATAATTAAGTCACTAAAATGTCAAAGTTTAGTTTGGACAATTTTTATACAGGAAAACTGAAAGAACCGATTTATGAAGATAATAAAGTAAGTATTAATATCATTTGATACGATACATTTACAAACATATAATAATGCATAGATAATAATGCATTTATAAAATTGTTTTCGTTTATAGTGCATTGTTTTCGACGAAAAGTTGAATCCTCAGGCACCTGTTCATTTCCTTGTGTTTCCAAAAAAAGCTATTTCGAAATTGTCTTGTGCTTTAACGGAGGACGAAAAACTTCTTGGTAAGAATGTTCATATAATTAATTCGATTAAAAATATTATAAAGAAGTATTAAATTTTGCGTCTAGGCTTTAATATAAGGATATAAAATGGACTATCATAATGGCACCAAATTATTAAAAAACTATTGTTTGTTTATCGGCGCAAAGTAACGTTTTTACGAATCATAGAAAACAAATCAATTATGACTTTACTTTTTTATTTAATGTGATAAGAAAAATGCAAGGAAAGAGAACACTAATCTGCTCTCCTCTGCAAAACATGTTAACTCAGCAATGAATGAAAGAACCCTGCAAGCCAGAGCACAATACTGCCTGCGATGCTTATACGCCACATTGGTTTTATGGTCTAAAACCGTTCCCCGTACCCAGAAGACCATAGATAAAGAATACACTACACTTGTGCACTGTATTATCTCTTATGTACATGGCTGATCTGTAATAGGTTGGCTGTCGTAGTCGTAATACAAAACGATGACGTTTTTTAGTTGATATAACTAATTATCTACCGTAGGTCCTATGCTCACCGTTGCACGAAAAGTTGCCGAGAAGAAAGGGCTGAACGATTCCGGCTTCAGAGTAGTAATAAATGATGGTGTTCATGGTGGACAGACTATTGATCTACTATGTATTCAAGTTCTAGGCGGACGCCAAATGACATGGCCTTTTGGATAACCATTTTTTATTAAATAAAATTACTTTACGGGTTTTATCGCGTTTATTGGTCACGGGGTAGACCACGGCCGCTGGAAAGTGATCGAAACTTCGGGAATTTAAAATGTAAAATAAACGCGATAAAATCCGTAAAGTAATTTTATTTAATAATGTATAATATTCGCGTAAACAATAGAAATAATAATCATTTTTTTTAATCCTGTCACTCATGAAGATATGTTGTTTTACCTGTAATTGTATCTGTATATCACATAAAAGTTAAAAACAATATTTTGCGGTGTTTTTGAGAAACCTGTGTAAAATTAACCAATTAATTTCTAATGTGAAAAGAAAAGCAATATCCCATTTGTTACAGGGCATCTAATACTGGTAGCCAATAAAATTGCAGTCCAAAAAGGTTATATTGGCGGTAGATATGATATTAGGATTATTGAAGATTTACATTCTACAATATTTTTACACATAAAGGTGGCAACAACAGAGTTAAATTTATGGCCTTTAACACCGCGGTCCAGATTCTAATAAGTATGTTGTCTATTATATGAACCAAAACGTCGATTTATATGATTATTTTACTTTTCGAACACGCTTGAGCATTATAGTTATCAATAATTATGGATTGTACAGAATTTTGAACAATAAGTGATACATGTAAATAAAGTGAAAAATAAATTTCTATGAAGAACTATGTCTTTTTACTATAAAATAATAGGTATCACCGGTGGTAGATCCCCTTTTATCAGGGAACCGTTTGGGGGGGTACCACCGCGGTGCCTATTTCTACCGCAAAGCAGTAGTGTGAAAACACTACTGTTTTTCTGTTTGTTACTTTCCGGATTGAAGGCACCGCAGCCAGCGTTTTACTGGGTAAACGAGACTTAACATCCTATGTCTCACGGTAGGCAGCGCGTTGGTGATACCTGTATTGCCAATGTCTATAGGCGCCGGTGACCACTTCCCATCAGGTGGCCCCGACTGCTCGTCGGCCTACGTATGCAATAAAAAAGTAAACAAATACTTACGGAAATCAGTTCCAAAGAGGTAGAATTTTCTTCGCAGAGCCTGCAACGTAAATACTAATTTCTTCCGGTTTGAAAGGCATTGGAGCCAGCGTATTCACTGGTTAATAGAAACGGCGATTTTTGCGCTGCAATTTTTATCACTTACCATCAGATAGACGCCATGCTTGTTGCATCGTTTTAACCAATTAAAAAATCTTTTAAATTGACTCGTATATAAGGTATGCTTTTCAGATTTTCTGATCTTGATGGACGTTGGGGCCATATTTACATCGGAAAACCATAATATCTAACAGCGTTTTTCTCCAAGACCAAATTAAAAATGTCTCGTGTGTAAGAATCGTAAATAGAGGTTTTATGCACTGAACTATTCCATAATAGCTATCTATACACAGCTAAAATCGACTAAGTAGAAACGAAAATGCAATGTTGCATTTAAATCTTCTCGCAAATGGTCTGTCACCAAGTCACTCAAGGCAACCTTTCTGATGTTTAACAAGAAGTTACACCCATCTCGTTTGAGTTGCATTAAGTGCCATTCTTTTCAACGATCAATATGAAAAGATTAATATATAAGATTTAAATTGGCAATATATATATTAAATATTTTGTAAGTTTGAGGCTTCTCATGGCAACAAGGCATAAAACTACTGCTAAGACCAGCAGATATCTTGCATAAAGGAAATCTTTAACAAAGAAGTTTAATGGTTCGGTCACTAGCTGAGTCCAAGGCGTTGGTAACTTTACAAGTCATTAATCAACCACGAAAAAAATCCTTCCAGATTCGAAAGGCGTTTACGCATCTGCTAATTTTACGTCATAGTTTGTTGTAGTTTAATCTGGACGTAAATTGCCACAGCCGTTATAATGGATTGCCCCTGAGCACTAAGAATCCCTAGCCTTTTTACACTTACTTCAAACCCTGTAAACAGGGACTATACAGCAAAACCTACACTCAATAGCTAGTATTGCTGTATAAGCTCTTGGGAAGATATTCTTGATCTCCGCAATAAACAGCATAACTACAACAATCACTCCAGAACTGTATCAAAGTTTTACTGCAAATTAATACCATATCTTTACAGAAAAATACAAAGTAATAGTGAGGCTCTATTTACTTAAAGGTGTTAACCATTATTATAAAAACAAGACAGTAAGGTATTTGCTTGCTTCTTTCTACTCTTAACACACTGAATTTGGCAAAGGCCTTTTATAAAAACAAGTTACTGTCAAAAATAAAGTATCTAATTAAGTAAATATGTGCAGCATATGTCGCTTACATTTATTATTCTGGTTGTTAAAGTAAGAATTTCATTTTTGGTAAAATATCAGCACATTAATAACAAAAACTTGATAAACAATATTTATTGCATCTGAACTAACAACTTTTCAATTTAGCCTGGAGGCCAACGCAACTGACGACCACCTAGAATATGAACATGCAAATGATAAACACTTTGGGCACCATCTTTCCCGTCATTAATAACAAGTCTGAAACCTGACTTGTCTAAACCCTCTTGGGCTGCAATTTTACGAGCAGCGATCATAAGGTGTCCTGAAAAAATTTAAAAAAAGGCTTTGGAAAATAACCAAATATACTGTGTTATAAACACATACTTTAAGAAAATCATGTGACTGCAAGCATCTTAGTATAAAACTTTACCATCATTTTTAAAAATAATATGTTCGAATGAACAACATCCAAGGATTATTACATAATTTTAAGAATTAAACAATCAAAATTACTTATCCACTAAAATATGAATACTTAAATACATTGATTGTTAATATTATATATTGTATGTTAATATAAATGATTGACACTTTAACTTTTTATTTTTAATGACAAGTATTTACCAAGCAGCTGTTCAGCTTCATCAGAAGCCTTTGATAATTGAGATATTGGCTTCCTAGGTATCACAAGTATATGGGTAGGTGCTTGTGGGTTCACATCATGAAAAGCAACACACTGCAAAATAAATATGTATTTTAGCAATCCTAGCTATAGACAAGAATAGATAAATCAACAAGACTTCCTTCAAAGACGCTATCTCTTTTTTTAACTGAGAAAAGTTATTGGAGATATAATAATGTTATTGCAAAAAGTTTATATACTACAATTTAAAGATTTTTTAAGTTGTTAAAAACAACTATGTCTATCTATATGTTAAATATATATAATTTTTTGTTTCGTAATTTGTTCCAATCACATCAAAACATTCTTGTTTGTAAAAGAGACAATTCTAAGAAGCAACAATAACAAAGTAGACCTATGTATAGCGGAACCAAATCCACATGATTCTTGTCCGCCATACCTCTAAAGTGCAATATAGAAGTGCAGACCCAGAATTTCTTGAGCAAGACAAATACAGTAGAACTGCAAGAATGAAACAAGGGGAGGAAGTGGCAAGCAAAACATTACAGTTATGCCTTTTGGCAAAGCACACTAAGTACTTGATGGTTGAAAAAAAAATTGCTGGAAAAATCTTTCAAAATAGCCGAACTCAGTTTGAACTAAATTTACAAACTTTATAATTTTTTTCACCAAAGCTTTCCCCCAAATTCTGTTTTACATGTGTCTACTAATCTACTGCAGTAATTAAAAATGCAGTATGCGAGTTTACGTCTTTGTAGGGACAAATGCTTACGTTAGACGGGGACATGTTATGTTTAAACTTGTTTCCCCGTAATATTACTGATGTTAAGTATACCAGAGATTCTTATCTCTAAACACATAAAAAAGCAAAAACGCACCTGATCATCTTCATAAACAAATTTTGCCGGTATTTCTTTCCTTAAAATTTTTCCAAAGATAGTATCACCGCCAGCCGTAGCGGTTTGGGCTAGTTCAACTTCGCTAGCCATTTTTTTTTAGGTTTTAATAAATCAAAAAGCGCCCGTTTATAAGACACTTTTCTAGAACCTTTTTTATGCAAAATATCTACAAGACGTCAGTAACGTCAAAAACGAATCAATTCCGAAATACGTGCTTGTCAAATTGACGTAATGACAGGGTCTCCAGGTAATATTTAATTTTTTTAAATAGTTACCTATATAATAAGTACCGTTAAAAGAGGTGAATAGAAATTGCAGAGTAAATAGACACAAAATCAGGAAAGTTCTTTGTATTATAACAGCAATTATTAATTAGGGTAAGGTACTTGGAGTAAATAGTCACGTGAATGGGGTGAATAGAGACACCTTATGGGGTCACGATGGAGGCATTATTGGGTTGATAGAGACAAGAAGGTTTGGATAGACCGGAGTAGGGGGTGTATAGAAACGCTACCGTTCGGGCTGCCACAAGCCTCAAACTCTGTTGAAAAAGCGGTACCTTTCAGTATTGAAAATTATTTGTGTTATGTATATATATATATAAACACCATTGTTTTTTAACCTGCTGAAAATGCACAAGGCTGATCCAAGAGGCAAAAGGTATAAAGATATAAATTGTTATAAAACGGGATAAAGATAAAAAGTATATTTCAATTTCATCTTCATTAACTGACGCTTATAGCAAAGATTAATTTAAAACATACTGTTTGATTTTAAAGTTGCTTATATGTTTGTAAAATTTTGAGTATTTGTAAAATTTGACTCTCGCCCGTCTCTAGACGGTATCAGCTTAAAACGAGAGCTGTCAAAAAGACAGCAAAACAATGCGGGAATCTGCATTCTGCATAACATTCTAAACTATTACTCTTTGCTGCATAAGCATAAACACAATAGTAGAATTGTCTGTTAAAACTTTAAATTTTTTTTTTAAATTAAAATTTAACAACAAAATGAGTGGAAATGTCGCAATAAATGATATATTTATTGAATTTCAAAAAAGTCTTGAAAGCGAACAAGAGTTACGCGAGGTACATATTATTTAATTGCAAAATGTTTCTAGATTAAATGTAAGACAGGCCCGGCAATAAAAGAAGAAGTAATGCAAACATTACTGAATTTCCTTTTGGACTAATTATTTTAATACTAACATTATTGGATTTATACTTTCTGTAGTAATTCATGACTGGATGAATTAATTAATTAATTTTATTTTATAGGTTATTCGCACCATTTGCAGGGAAGTTGATGCTATATCTCGCGAAACAACAACAGTTCTACAAGTTATTCACTACAACGAAGCAGGAAGTGAGCACCAGAAATTTATTGCATTTTTAAAACCACAATTAGTTAAGAACCAAGAATATACTTGCTTATCAATATTTTTTTTTATAATTGGAATATTTATATCGTGTGGAATTTTTAATGATCTGGCTTGAAATTTAAAATAATCCTATATTATTTGTCAATAGTATAACAAATTATTTTTTTCAGTTGCTCCTACATGTCTATTGCAAGGCAGCTGTTTGAAAAGGCTAATGCTGGATATGCAAAGTTAAAAGATGCAGTACCTTCTTCTGACTACTATAAGTATGTTTTATGTTTGGCAATAAATACACTAAAATCACCCAAAAAAAAATCTTACATAATTATCAAAAGTTGAGAAATAATAATTAAATTCATATTTAGTTTCTAAGACTTTTATTTAGCTAGCCACTAGCTTGGAAAGTACCATTGTGGTAACCCAATACCCCTTCTTCATATTAGTAGTATGTAAACATACAGTGTCATCAATCTACAAGGGCCATAAACAGGGTATTTATTGAATGAACAAAACATAACATAATATATCTTAGGTAAGTAGCAAGAATAATTGAAGTGTTACCCCCTGTTTTTAATGGTTTATGTCACTCACCATGTTGTCAATTACCCATTTGTGTTATTGTTTAATTTATAATTAATAAAATACATACTGTTACTTTTTTTCTAGTATTTATAATTATTCTTTTCAACTTGTTTACAGATATCAGGATCATTGGAAGTTCATGACGCAGCGCTACTGCTTTCTTATCTCACTTACAATTTGGTTGGAAAAAGGAATTATGGCTTCACATGAAACTGTAGCGGAAATCCTTGGCAGTGAGAAAATTTGTTTTTTTAGAAATTCTAAATAGACACTTCAATCTATACTTGACTTAAATAACTTTAAATTATTAAGAATAATGCACTTATTAAAATAAAATGGGACTAAAACCAATTATTTTTATAGTTACTTTAGAATTGATAATAAATATTAATAATTTATGTATATGGGCTTAAATTGTAACATGTATTTAATTATTATTGTTTATTTTATTTTCAGTTAGCGCTGTAGAAGAAAAGGAAGGTTTTCATTTAGATATTGAAGACTATCTTATCGGTCTTTTGAATTTGTGCTCAGAGTTGGTAAGTCATACATTATATGTATGGAAAAAATTATTATAATATAAAAGTTTAAATTATTTTTAATTATCATATGATGGCAATAAATAATTCTTGATCTACTGAGCTGAATTATTTAATATTTATTGTTATAAAAATGTTGTTCTACCTCCATATGTGTAATTTTTATATTATACTTATCTTTAATTAAAATATTGAAGCATTTGTGTATTATTAAAATTTTGTTGTATTATTAATTAAAACCACAGTCTGCTTTACCTACTCCTAAATTCTCTTTTCAATATACTTTTATTAAAATTACTTATCACACACATTATTTTACTAATATGATAAAACTTTCTTTGGTCTTGCAGTCACGTCTGGCTGTGAATTCTGTCACTCGTGGTGAATATAACAGGCCATTGCAAATATCAAAATTCGTTATGGAACTGAATGCTGGTTTCAGGTAATAATATATTAACAATATATCTAGAAATAAGTGCACTTAAATGAATGGAGGTAATATATTAGGTGCTGACTATGTTAGTACCAACACAGTAATTATTTCAGCATTGTAGCTTTGGTTTGTTAATAGTACTGCGTCCTGGTTTGAAGGCCACACCTACTGCCTAAGCAACTGAGGTATATAGAGCGCAAAGAGATAAAAGGATATTGGTCATGGATTTTTCAACATATTCTTCTATGAAGGGAATATAATATATAATGCAAAATCCTACCTACACCTTTACATGCTTTTCAAGCAATCAACACTTAATGTTGAATACAATGAACACTATAAGTATTCAACAAATTCCACATCAATTGCATATTGTAGATCTGTTAAAAAGGATTAAACATATTATTTTAGTAACCTCTTTAACGATGAGTCGTATTTCACCCTTAAAAATATAATTTAGAAATTTATGGCGAGTGTGATGTTTGATTTTCTTTATATGTAATAAATTGTTTTCTTTCGCAGATTATTAAATCTCAAAAACGACCATTTGCGGAAACGTTTTGATGCGTTGAAATACGACACAAAGAAAATAGAGGAGGTTGTCTATGATCTAAGTATACGCGGTTTGTTACCAAAGACTGATGACGCGGAGGAAGTATCCACAGATACTTAATATTCTTTTTTCGAATTTTGTGCCTTAAATTGTTACACATGATTTTGTGTGGACCTTTTACAATCGGTATTATGTAATGTTAGCATTACAAATAGTTATTGTTTAACGGTTTTATCGCAATTAAATTAGTTAAGTAAAATTTTATCACTAAACGTTGGTCAATTTGCAACTATTTGATCCATTTAATGTTTGCCTAAGTTGTTTATAAAAAGCTTCGATTAAGGAAAAGTAAATTATTATTATTATTCTTTATTTGAATAATGTCCACTAAGTTATAAAGGAGATAACAAAACTTTCTCATGCAAAAAAATCTTGTTTTTATAATAAGGTTATTTCTAAAAAAACTCTTTAGTTTAATCAAATTACAATTTGTAATTCAATCTTAGATCTATTATAGCATTGTTAACTTTTAGTACTTTATTTGTAATTCAGTTTTTACTATACATACGGTAATAGATAGCTATTTATAGTTTACGTAAAAACTGACACTTATAAGTCTATAACAGCAGTTATGGACACAGAATTATAAAAACTTCGACAATAACAAGCTTTCTTTGAATATTGTGAATACTCTGCGCATGTTAAGCATTATAAAAATATTAATTGTGAAGACTTGTTTTCCTTAACCACTTCTACATTTCTTACACAAAATTTAAATATAATTTATGACGAATTGAACGACGAGATTGCAATAAAGAAAACATGAAAAAGTTTTAAAAGCGCGATGCTTACAGTTTGTTTCTGATATTTCCAACATTAATGATCCAAAACAAGCCTTTAATATTTTTTTTAAGTGACATAGGACTTGTTAAGATTTGTTTTCTATTTTGTCAACTGTAAGAGGTATTTTCAAGTAAAAAATTACATTATTTTAAAGTTAACTGCAGTCTAACGCCTTACTTGTAAAAGTGGCATTTTACACTTCGGCTCTCTTACTAGGTACGAGTTCACGCCGAATGTTTTCAAATTTTTATAAGGTTATTACATTAAATGTTACCACTCAATTTTTTTAACAAACTATTAAATAATGCTTATGTACCTGTGAGCTCCGCCTGCCCTTAATCATAACTAATTAATAAACCACAAATAGTGTTACGTACATATTATTATTAGTTCTTCATATTTCAACTAAAATGGCTGCACCAATATAAACCTAGTGATTCTGCCAATGTCAAGGTTGGTTGAAACACGAGTGTTCTACTTGAAAGTGGTCAGTATTAATAACTATTGTATGTACGATAAACAGATGTTAACATTTAGATTATTATTAATTATTTGTCGCTGAACGATTGACATATTAATGATAACAATAATTTTAAAAATATATCACGTAATGATTCATACACAAACAAATGCCATTGCTAGTACAAGAAATATCGGGGTGTTTATTTAGAGCGGCTAATCATTTGGTTGCATAACCGGGACAAGCTGACATTACCTGGCCTAAAAAATCGTATACATGGATCGTTTTATCTACACGGGATACTTCACCGTGTATTATTCGGTCGCGCTTTAAAGTGGTCGTTCATTATTGCCTGCCAAGAGACAGCATAATACAACTGTCATGTCAGGATTATCGTTTATTGTTCACATGATTACATTTCATATGTGGGTCTAGTTAAAACATGCTAGACCAAATCTATACAATGTTTTTTGCATAGCGGAAACATACCTTATTTTTACGATCATTATTGTTGCCGACAGACTATTAAACGGAAGATTCTATTACTGAGATAGTTCAGAGTATGGTTAACCCTCGTAATAGTATCACATAATAGTCTAGTCAACAAGTGCTTTTTTGGGCAAAACTTTTTAAGTTTCGGAAAATATGGTTGATGGCTCATTCGATTCGAATCGCATCTAGAAAGTTTTTGAAAAATTCAAGGGCGGGTTGAAAAAATTGCAAAAGTTGGAACAAATAAAGGACGAAAAAGGGGATTTAGTTTTATGGTTATATCGCGAAAACTATTTAAGATGTTGTAGTGTAATTTCCAATGAAAAAAAGCAACGTAAAAAATAAGAAAAAGTTTATTTTAACAGTTAACAAAAAACACTGGCTTACAGCAAATCACGAAAAGAACTTAGCCTAAATCTTACAAATAGGAATCCCACGAGCTACATGGTCTATATTCATATCAACAAAAATAATTTTTGCTGATTTGTTATTAAGATTACTCAAAACAATAATTATAGGTAATAGTAGTTTTATCACATCCAGTCTTAAAGCTCAAAGTAAACAAAAAATGTTGTCAGATCAATTTTGATTAAAAAGGTTTAAATCCGACGGCACTATGGACTTATGAGAAGATAGTATATTATAATTTAAAATAGCTAGAAATAATATTTTAAGAATAACAACTGTAATCCGACATATTAACAATAAAACTTTTTCAGTAAACTAGTCTCAACGCAGCGCTTTATTTTGTTTAAAGCTTTTTATAAATGGAATCATTTAATTGTAGCAAATAAACGAGTTTCGGACGAATTGCCTGTAATCTGTTTTCCCAAAAGTATTAAATTGAAGGTAACAAAATACTTTAAATTATTTTTCCGACAAAAAATTAAAGTCTTAAAGAACCGTAGATTTCGGGCTCAAAGAAAAGATACTATATAATGCTTACAAAAATCACAAATGTCCACGACATGCTGTCTAAAAATAGGTTCTCAGGCGGTGAACCGAAATGCAGTTATAACTCCAGATTGCATATGGCAATAAATGAATACTTAATACTACGGAAAAACGTAGTCTAGAATGGTAACTCCCGTTCTATTATCGAAACGAAAAAAAATACTCCTAAAAAAACGCTACGTGGGTATAGCTTTTTTATTAGTGGACCCACAAATCGTCCATTATAACTTGATTTTGCTCTGTTAAGAGCGCTATAAATACTCACTTATATTTAAACCCTGTGGGTCACTTAGTTCAAAAAAGTTTTATAATGACTAAGATATAATATATAGATAGAATAGACTTAAATCACATTGAATTGAACTTTGTCGACCCCCGCGAACAAGGAAAAGTCCTTTTGGATTATATAGTCAAAGGAGCGACTGTCTACATCAATGTCTATCAAAATTAAATCACCACAGATCACTTTCTCCAATATTGTCCATCCACTTATGTCTAAATTTGGATTGTATAGCTTTATCCTAGTTAATACATCATCAATATTAATCATAAACTTTTAATTTCATTTGCAACCTGTATGTCTCTTTTACATTAACGCTATCAATAATGTCAATAACCAAGAATTTATCACATAACACATTCTTAATCCAAAGGTATGTTTCTTCGTTATAGCAGCAGTATACTAAACGGTTTTTATTGGCACCGTGACACTCGAGCAGTGGTAAGAAACCTTTGGTTTCATCAATAGCAACTGAAATGCTTTTCAGCACTTCCCTTATATCTAACACTTCTTTAGGGTCCTTACACATAATACTAACATTTTTAAAGCCTTTAATGGAACTTGTTTTCAATCTTTTGGTACTATCTGTTTTATTTTGTTCCAGATCTGAGTGAAGTCTCTTACTAGCCGCAAGATTTTTTAAGGAATCTGCCCGCTTTACTTGTCTGATTGATTTCTCTAAATTTTCTATATCATTCAGTAGGCTTAAGGATTTTTCCGACATTTCTTCATTAAATTCGATTGGAATGACAGTGTTATGAGTTTTCACGCTGTTCGTATTATGGTTTGTGCGTCTGTTTACTTCTTCATTAATCTTTTTGTTTGAATCTGCATTTAACTCTTTCTTTATGTCAATGCGATTTTTAATAATTGTTTCCTCAATGATGTCTTCGTCATTATCTTCAATCGTAACTATTTCAGATGGTGTGTTAACTTTAATGCTGCTTTCATTGTTCTTAACTTCTGGTTTATTAAGCTGTACCTGTACTTCTGATGACTGTTTATTTAGGTTTTTCATATCTTCCTTTTTGATCGCCTTAATTTTGTTCTCTATTCTAAAAGCGATTTTCGATTGTTTCTCATGACGTGCTGTTGAAGTGTCCATTGGTAAATTATTAAATAGTATCCTCTGAATTTTCATTGTCCTAAAAAATAATGTTCCAAAAATTATAATAAACGATAAAGAATAATAAGAATAAGTGTAAAACTGTATTGTATAAATCAAACTATATTTTTTTTACATGTGTTAAAAAACTGCTGTAAGTAATAGTTTCCACATACATTTCCTTTTTCGAATATTCCAAATTTAGAAGGCTGTTTGCCATTTTGTCGATAGTCTTTTGAGTTATCGATTGTTCGACTTCAGATATGTTTTGGTCTTCTAGCCTTGCATTGATATCTTTAAGGTATTTTGCGGTGAAAATCAAAACCCTTTGAAATATCCGAGGGTCCATGGTGAATTCTCTTGACATTTCATCGTTTTCCAATAATTCTAATATTTCCTCCATAACCATAAGTTTTATAGCTAAATTCTCGAATTTCTTCTTCGAGCTCTTGCCATAAGCCTGCATTGGCTTCATTCTTGATATATATTCTTCAAGTGAAAGATATTTTAATACTATTCCGCCCGTAGGTTCGTCATCATCATGAAAAACAATATCTGAACCATCTTCGTCAAAATCATCGATATCTCCATTTTTCATTAGTTCCTCAAAGTTATATTCATTAAATGTTTTTGTCAAATCAATTCCGCTGAAAATCACCAAAAGTTAAAAGGTTTTTAATAAAAAATTATGAAAACAATAAAATTATTTGCGTAATACTTTAGACTTAAAACGAAATAAAGTTTAATTTTGTATAATATTCAATTAATAGGTACTTCTAGACTTTTATAACACAAGCAAAGAACTTACCTCCTTTTTGGTAAAAAAAATACGTTCAGTGTAAGTTTCGGATGACATTTCATGGCGTCTTGAATCTTTTGAATCACTTCTTTCTCGCATTTATTATTCAGGAGATATTCTTTCTCGCATTGAAATGCTTTATAGCAGGCTTTAGAAAGTTCCTTTCGCTTTTGAGTAGTCGCTGCTCGAAATTAATGGTCCTTTTTGTTTCAACAGATTCGATGAAATCCAAGACTTCTTGGAGGATTTTCACACGAGTTTCGATAACTCTGTCTGCTTTCTTTTTAAAGGGTTTTTTCAAATTATTTTTCTATAATTTAAAATATGTTTTACTTAAACATAAATTAACATCAAAGTATAACAATATAACCCAGTTTACTAACATTATCATCTCCGGAATTGTCTAGAGTTGAGTTTTCAATACATGATTTTAATTGCCTGTTGTGTCCTAAGCCTGCACCTGAGACCTAAAATAAGGAAATTTAACACCTAATTTAAATGCTGACAATAAAGTGCCATTAGAGTTTTTAGTCAGAGAGTTTGATGAGAAATGCTCACAGATAGCTATTAGTATGTTGTTTTTTTATACTGCATCATTATTATCCACAATTGTAATGATTTATGTAAAAATAGTATGATTTAGTTTTAAGTGCAAAGTGAAGAATAAAACTTACAATATCTAAAGCGGGTATAATTGGTTCCGTTATGCCTTCGCCTCTGGTGCCTAAAGCTCCTCCATCCCATCCCATCCTTAGCATCATTCTATTGACAGAAAAATTGCTATAACATGCACGTGCAAAATATATACAGAATAGCAAATAGTACAGGTATAGATGCATCTAGACAAAAAGTTTTAATGTAACACTACATTTCTATACAATTATCGTTATTAATTATGGGTCCGGTAAATCGAGCCAAACAGAAAATGACACCATTATTAATATTGTGATTAATCAGCAATGTAGGTGCAAAATTAAAATATATAACTCTTAATCTAAACGGAAATCGCGAAATAGGAAGTAGGTCCCTCGTTATATGAGAAGTTCTACCGCGTTACCCATTTCGGCTGCAAAACATCAATGCACAAATGTCACAACGGTTCAGTTTATGTACATGGCATTAGTTAGTAAAAGGAATGTAACATCTCATGTCTAAATGTATACATATGCAAATGTGCCAGAAGTCTGTGAATACAAGTGGCGCAGGCTTGTGCCTCTTAACGACTTATGCAGGTGGCCTATGCTCACTATTGGTCGCTTATTTTACTAACTGTAACTGTTTATTAGGTTAAGTGCTTGTAAAATCAATCAATAAAAATCATTTAGGCACTATACTCGCAATGATAACATACCTATAGGGCATGGAAGACTACGTCACATAATGGTTTAAAATGCCCAAAATGTTATTAAAATAAATGGGCACAAAAAATTGTTCTTTTACTTTTTTCAATTATTACTCGACAAAAATGTATTTTTCCACTATTGTAAAAGACAATGGTAGAATAATATTTCTTTGTATTTACTCAAGCAACAATTTAAACTTATATAGATTGTCAAATGTTATGTATCAAGAATACATTGATGATTGTCTCACCTAATTCCTATATCACTTTCCAATGGCACGGACATTGCCTCTAATAGTTTGCTCTTCCTCGAGCCCAGTCTGCCCTCATTACTTATGACCCCTATATTAGACCTTTCAATTATTTTGTCCTCCGCTTCAGAATTTTCTTGTGAGTCAAAGTTACCACTGCTATGGAATTTTATTGTCAGGTTGCGATTGCCATAAGATCTGAAATTTAAAAACAAAACTGCGTCTAATTTGGATAAAATTTATCTATGGAAAAAATATAACACATGTCATATATAATACTAATTAATAATTTTTAATTATGTGAGGAGGTAAGAAACTGAGTATCTTAAAAAAAACATTACCCTATTAGGATACATAACATAAAATTTACCCTCGCTCAAGACTGACATTCCGGCTTTTGCAACTCATGTTTGATACTGACAGACTTTCCATAGATCTGTTCAACACACCTGTTGAACCACCGACTGTTGAAGAGCTAAAAATTGATATTTTATAAGTACTAGAATAAGGAGAATGGACTGGCATTTTTACATAGTACCAAACGTTTCAATAACTTGGAGTAAGGAACAGTAATGTAATCCATTATATTATAAATAAATAATTAAACTCAGTCCTGCTCTTTGTCACTGTTTAGTTTTCAACAAAAGATAACCTACAGTGTTATTTATCTTCTGCAGGGTTTAACATGCCTTCAATATCACTGGCAATAGCTATACTAGTACCAAATAACATGATTTCTAAAGATTTTTATTCCAAAACAATACTAGCATAGCGCCAAAATGTAAACCGCACTAAAGAGTGTCAATTCGATTCCCACCATTGGTAAATATTTTATGATAAACATAGTGTTTTTCTTTTGTCTGTTTGTTTCTATATAAATTGCATTTATTAACAAAAGAAAAGTAAGTTTATGTCTTTATCACTTGTCTAGTTCCCAGTGTTTTGCTTAGTTTGGAGCTAGATGATGAAGTGTTGTTCGTCTTTATTGGCTTTGTTTCCATCTGAGTTTGTAACAACCCTTTGTTTACATAAATTTCATATGTTCTTTCTCTGCTGCAGTATTATTTATATTTTTCACATAAAGCGAAGCTCCGTGTCGTTGTGTAATTTAGTTGTCACCTTGTAAATTTGTTCTCCCTTCCCGAATTGCAGACAGTTCTTGGAATTTCCATTCTCCGGGCAGATGCATCAAAATACTTTTCATTGTGTGCTAGGGTCGTATATACGTCCACGGGGCTGAAATGAAACGATAATAATTTTACAAAAAAATTTTCAATTATTAGCCGGGGCCGCGGTATTGATGGCAGTCTTTGGCGACCCGGGCGAGACTTGGCCTTTTCTCTTCGGGCGTGTTGAGACACCCGGACCATCGCTTAAGGTGCCGTACCGGAGCAAACAGCACGGCACCCTCTCTTGAGCTCTTCTCTGGGCGACGGGTACCCTAATGCCGGCCGCCCAGGGGCTCAGAGTCAGGGGGGAGGGTTGCGCGCGTACGCCACTCTTTGGCGCCCTGGCCTTCTGCGGATAGCCAGGGCGCTGTTGGCCTCCCTGTCCCTTTCCGCGGCTTCCTTCAGGGCCATCACGCCCTCGCAGAACGCAAGGACGGCGCCCCACGACCTTTTCCTCTCTAACATCCTACGCACTACAGCAAAAGCGAAAGGTCGTGCCTCCAGCGCGTGTTAGGCCGTCTTCTCCGCACATATGCCACAGTGCCACTACTCCTCAGTGGCTCCCCCTGCCGGCCACGCGGCACAGGTACCTCCCAAACAGCCGTGCCCCGAGAGAACCTGCGTCGCGCGGAATGTTAGGAAACCGTGTCCTCTTTCAATCCACCACTTTAGAACGGGGCGTACGGCCTCCACTGTTCGACGGCCGGCGCTGGGGAGCTCCAGCCGCAGCGCCCATTCCTGTATAGCAAGGGAGCGCAATTCGTCTCTGGGCTCCCTTATTTCTTCAGGGGCTGGCCTGCAACCCCGAGACCTAGCCTCCGTTCGCCAATAATATAATGACGCGAGAAGCTTTTTTACATCATAATTTAACCCGGTGTCATGGTTGGTTGATATGCAAGACCCGTCAAATTTTATTCGTTTCTAATTTGATTGTTTATTTTTGATTTTAAATGCTCTTTTGTTTCAAGATATATAATAGTAATTTTTAGTACGTACCTAAAGATTAATAACTAACAAAGTTTAATACTTTTTTTTTTAAATATTGTAATACTTTGATATCTAATCAAGGATGCCCACGACGATGTTCGTGTTACATTTTTTCATCCCTATGACCGCGGGATAAACTCATATTGATATTCCGCTTCGTATAGTGAGTCACCCACCCTCATTTATATGCCAGTCTACATACGGTAGATAATTGAACCATAAGGAATATATGGTGTCAGTTGCCTGGGTTTGGCTAGGCATTTATTATTGATAAAAAACTTTTAATATTTATATTATTTATATTTAAAACTGTTGTTTCCATTCCGGCTGTACTGCTAAGCTCAGTTTGCTTTTTTAATAATTAAAGCGGTAAGAACCAAGAAACGCACTATTACACCACAAATCCGCTGCTTTCTGGCAAATCAGTGCTGAAGAGATCTACGTGATAATACCCTAAGTGGTCCCCTGTAAAAAGTAGGACCTACCTTATATCGTGTCATATTATTTCGAAAAGCTCCGATCCTTTTTAACCCGGCAATATAACACACACTACACATCAAACAAAAAGTAACCTTATGCCGTTGAAATAACCTAATATTTCATGACGCGTCAACGCTACCGACAAGGAGACATAGACCATTTTGCGTGCCAGGTTGCGTCTGCGGCTCACAGATTGGGCGCGGATCGCGGCTCGCGCATCTATGAATACATATTTAGTGGCTGGTGACCAAGTTGACGAGCACAAAGTAACTCATTGCCGCGTACATGACTCAAGACCCCCCAGACGATCCAATCTTTTGGATTCGATGCAGAAATGATCGACTGACACAGCTCTAAACCCTGATACTTATATGTCGAAATTCAAAGTCAATTAATAATGATCGCGGCTCGCGCATCTATGAATACATATTTAGTGGCTGGTGACCAAATTGACGAGCACAAAGTAACTCATTGCCGCGTACATGACTCACGACCTCCTAGACGATCCAATCTTTCGGATTCGATCGCCTAGGTAACGGGTTACGATTGACCCGGGTTGCAAGAAATGATAGACTGACACAGCTCTAAACCCTGATATTTATATGTCGAAATTCAAAGTCAAGTTAACAACAAAGTTATTATGTGACACAGCCACACTCACCTTATGCTTTTAGATGGAATATATTGTTTACCAAACTTCACAACTTTCTCTAGAGTAACAGCTCTGAAAACAGAAGTAAAAATAATTTTTAAATAATATATTTCAGTTAAAAACACTGACAAAAAGGTTTTTTCTGTACTTTTATATTCTACTATGTATATATAAATAATAAAATATATATTGACATTTCCAAAATTTTTTCTAACAAATTAAAAGTGTTTGATAGAATTCCATGTTAATGTGGTAATAAACCACACCAATCTATGGATTTAAAACCTTTTTTGTAATTACTATGAAGAGTAAAAAACTCCATTTTCATATAGAAAATTATTTATTATACACAATGCTGACTCACTGGCCAAAATCAATTAACATCACATCACACACATCACATCATCAGCCTTTTTAGTCCACAGCTGGACATAGGCCTCCCTAATACACCCTATCCATTAGGGTTTGGACCGTATCCCACCACGCTGGTCCAATGCGGGTTGGTGGGTGGACGACTTTTACATGCCCATCCGACGCATGGATCATCTTACTTTTCAGACAATTGGGTGATCGGCCCAAATTGCCCTAACCAACTAGGAAACAACAATGAAAATTTGTTCGTCCCTGTAGGATTCGAACCCACGACCTCCGGTTTCTAAAGCACACGCCCATACCACTAGGCTACGGAGGCAATTAACATATAAACTTTTAAATAAATCTGTTGCAGTAATTAATTATTGCATTTTTTTTTTTATTTCTTAGTCGCAAAAGTAATTCAATAGGAGAATAAGATTATGCAACAGCAAAACAATTTTGCAATAAGTTTTTGCTGACTGACTGGTTAAGATTTATAAAAAATATTTTAATATACAGTTTTGCTCACCGTTCCTCCTTTTTACTCTTATTGAATCTGTTCACACTCAGAGTTAGAATAAAGTTGTCTTCATTTAACGCAATCCTTTCAAATAGTTCACTGACGAGAGGAGAAATGTGACTGACCAATGCCTTTTTGTGTTTCAATATCGCTTTCACATTCATTAAAAATGTCCACTGATCCTTATTCAAATCTTTGAATATAAAACTAGCACTGTAATCATCTTCCAAAAAGTCTACAATCTTCATTAAGCTGTCTACTATAAAATCATCTGGTAGTGCATGTATCAAGCCAGTTTTCTCTCTAATCCATTTTTCTTTAACAGGCTTTGGACGCTTCTTGCTGGAATAATTAAAAAATAGATAAAAAGAACAGCAGGCTTTCTAATAAAATAAATGGAATAAAATAAAAAAAAAAAGTATTAAGTATGAACAACATAGCTACACATAGAACTGTTAATGAGACTATTTTGGAAAAATGCTGTCTGTGAAGAAATTGTAGAACTCAAATAAAATATATTCAAATTCAGTTAACATGTAACATGGTTATATAAGTATGTAATAATATAAACAGGGTTTATTAACAGATAATCAACTTACGCTGTCTTCATCTTTGGAGGTTTTGTTTGTTCCTTTGGTGTTTTTTTGAAAACTAGCTGCCTGTTAAACCATAATAATTTAATTAATTAAAATAAGACAATGGGTAAAGATGTGATGCTTCAGTGAGATTTATATTGGCTAGAGTAAAAATATAACAACTCTTCACAAGTTCAAAAATAGATTAAATAATAATAAAACCCATATTGTTTATATATTTAATATTAATCACTTTAGGTTTATTGTAAATTTAACAATATGAAGAATGCCTTACTAGATAAAATGTAATCTATAGTATGACGATAAAACTCATGACCTGTCAAGTAAGGAGAACATGATATGATGAAGTGATATTTATCTATTTAATTTTTGTTGTGGTTTTAAACTTAAAGGTAGCTACGGATTGAAATGAGAGGCTTTACAATAACAATCATTTTGAAAATATCAATTGATTTTTGTTTCATTGAATGTAATCAAAGTTTTATGGATTATATTATAAAATTAATTTTGTGTAGAATATTATATTAGATTGCACCATAAACCATACATATTAGTTACAGAAGAATGCAGTACTCTCATACTTACACTGTGCCATTTTCTTTAGTTGTTGATTTCAATGTGAAAATATATTTAAGATTAAATATTATTATTGCTTCCCTTATGGATGCATATAATGATTTTAACTCTGAATCAATATTCTGATTACAGCAGTGAGTGATAAGGGATTCAATAAATTCAGAATCTACAGCAGGTATTTCAGGATACACCAAAATATTTTGGGTGTGATCTTTAAGAAAATTCAATGTTAATTTTAATACATTCGCTTTGAATTCACTTGTAAGTATACTTTTATTTTCTGATATATAATTGGATTTGGCGCAAGCCATAGCTTCACTATCCTCATTGATTTTTATCTAAAATTTAACAATAATAACAATAACTTTTATAAATTATACAAGTAATATATGTCTTGATAAATTGAAAAAGTCGTTGGTTCATCAGATGCAAAAAATATATATGACAAATATTAATGGATAGTTATCACACAGTGATTTTAACCGTTTACAACATTACAATTTGCTTTCACCTTTGTTAATTGTATATAGTTTTATTTCTATCCTTCCTTTATCTTCTAATTTGGAGGGTAGATAGCATTTCCTGTACTTTACCCTCAAAAACAATTATTCTAATAGTTATTTACCAGCATAATATAATGCTTAATCTGCAAACACATAGTTCTTAGTTTGTAAGTATTTTTTATATTGCTTTCGTTTTGTATTTGTACAGATTAATGATTTATTTTTTAGTAAAAAGACAATTGCGTATACTTATAAAATCTACTGATTTTACAGGATTTAGTGAGTTGGTTGAGTTACGACTAGTTTAATTATTTTCATTTATAGAATGACGTCTCTAGATTAATCGTATAGTATCATAAATATCTAATTATATTAAATTTTTTTGGTAAAAAAAGGTAAACAAATTCTTCAAGCAAGACCGAAATTACCTTATCAACGTTAAATAATATAATATACTAGGGTTGACACGACAGCCGTTATTTTACCCTACTTACAGCCACTATAATGGAAATGTAAAAAAATGTAAGCACTGATTGAAATATCACTAACATATGCTGTAAATAGAAAATCGTTTTACTGTCAATCAACTTAATTAAAATCTTAAATTTACCTCTCTTTCATAAAGGTATGAAAACACTGTCATGGAGACCCCAAAAATACCACCGTTAAATGGAGTGAATAGAAATCACGAGGTGAATAGACACAATACCACGAAAGCTTTTTTATCGTAAAAGGTTAATAAATATTTACTTAATACCATTTTTAAATAATCTGGCGAATTCTAATTGATCCTGAAGTTATGCAAAGCAATATAAAATACTTCTAATTTTTAGCGGTCGAAGTACATTAATTTGTACTCGTCTATTTGTTGTGTGAGATTATTATTTTTATTATTCAGTAACAATTATTGACATCGGTAAGTACAATTATAATTTAAAATCATTAATATAAATGAAACTATTTATATGTGTACAACTTGTGAGTATTTCGGGTGAATAGACACGAGGAGGGGGTGTATAGAAACGCTGTAGTTAGGGGGTTCTCGGTTAAAATTAGACGCGGGTCGTTACGTCAATTTCAAAAAACGAAACGAAACCAGTTGCGCGGACGGCGTCGCATGTTTTAAAACTAGTTATTTTAATTACTAGCTGCTTTTATCCAGCTACTGTTCATACATAAGTTTCACAACGATACGATTACATACGTTTCACAACTATACAGTTACATACGAAACGAAAATCACAATTTTTGTTTGAAGCCGTGCAGTTAAATCAATAAACTATCTTTTTTGCATACTTTACTCCAGCTTTAAATTATAAATATTTTATTGATAGATTGGTGTTTACTATAAAACTAAATTTTTTGCACTTTTATACACCTTTCAGTATCTATGTTTCTTTCGCTGTTTACTTAAAAATTAGTTATTTTATGCTCAAGATATATCATTAATCTTTCTACCTGCCAAAAGAATCCATCATATCCAGCCGTTAGATGTCGCATTATTCCGTTTAATGAAAAAAAATCAAGGCAAGTCACAAGTATCATTGAATAAAGGCTGTTTTTTGAAGCTCTCAAAAAATGATGGAAAAACTCTATGAAAATTCAAAAGAAATATATCTGGTTTTAGAAAGTCAGAAACCTAACAGGAGTCAGTTAATTTAAATGAATGCAGAAAAATCATCCACATTCATACGATAACATTTTCAAACATTTTAGAAATTGCCATTTGTAAAAAGACGCACTTGATATTTAATTCTTTTTAAAAACGAAATTTTATGCACTTACTTGCTATGATGATAAATATTACTGCTAATATAAAAGAAAATATCGAAAAAAGTAAAAGTAAGGGCTACCCTAACATTTTTTTCTATTTACCTTTTATGGCGTCTTTATTGACCCCACATCCAGTCAAAATAGAAATCACTTATATTTTTGCATTTTTTGCAATATGTATAGTATAAAAACTCATTTTAATATTTAGAAACTGACCCACTAAACCAAATCAAGTTGTTGACCCATAATCAAACTTATGTTGTTTCGTATTTTGAAGTCTGGAAAGTTGTAAAAAACTGACTCAGTCTAAATCTGTTTCTATCTACCCCATTTATTCACTGTCTAGCGGCGAAAAAAGCTTCAAAACAAAATTCAATAAAAATAATTATGATGAAGAAGTAGAAGAAGGAAACCTTTATTTTATGTACTAGAATTTGCCTGCGACTTCGCCCGCGCGATGATACACAAAAAAGTTATTGATACTTTATCATATTATGTCGTTTATATTTGTACTTATTTTAATAACTTGTAACAATGTCAGCATTAAAAACAATTCCAATTTATCTATGTGTGTAGACAGTGTATTTGAAGCGATACTGCCGTTATGTCTCCCAATAAATTTCACCGCAAGCTTTATCGGTTTTGTTTACTTGCTTGAAAAAAAGCAGGTAAATTAAAATAAATCGACTGAGGATTCAACAGGCACGTTTAGAATCTTGCTTTAAGTAAACCAAAAAAACTCGCACATATTCTTCACATAATTTAATATAACTTAATGTTGGTATAGACCTAACTTCTTTGAAATTATTTATATAGAAAAACATATGTATCTATAGCGTTTACCACTGCTACCGTATGAGGGCCTGGCCTGGTCACAGTTTAGTTATTTATTAGGGCGAACGTACTTTTATAACTAACGTTTTTTTGCTGTTGCCAATATTAAGAGACTTCGCTAAAACTGAAAGTATTTAGTCCAGTAAAATACAAATTTTTATTAAAGCAAAACTATCATGCAGAAAAGGATAAAGCGCCCGAAAGCTCGATGGCAAAGTGGTTTTATTCTTGTTGTGAAGTTTTGCATGTCATTTTGACAGCTGATATGTTTACTGTATGTCAATTTCAACTAAAGTATTTTGTATTTCTTAATTTTATTTGATCAATGAAATTTAACGCATATATTTAATTTTATGTTAAAATGTCGCTTGATGTGAATTGGGATATAGATACATATAAAGACGACCATGAAAGCGAAGAGCAATGGGCCTTGCGGAAAGCATTCATGGAGCGTTGGAAAAATGCTTATTCCGAAGAAAGATTGGTTTGTTTGGCTAAAGTATTTACAAATATAGAGTTTATGGGGTGTAGATATCCGGTAATGCTAATGCAGGAAGTAGCCAGGCTATCAAAAGATGTAAGTTAAATTGTAATATTGCAACAAATTTTGAAATATATGTATCTTACATTACTTATAATGCATTTCATTATCACAATAGATTGCGTTAGAGTATAGAAAAGCAAAGAAAACTAAGTTACAAAGAACTTTTGTATCAGCATCTACAGCTGCCGAAGACCGCGCGAAAGGTATCAAAAGAAAAGGAGGCATACTAACAGAGAGCCCACCACAGAAAAATACGAAAATTAACTTTGTCCCACAAGGTTTGAGTGTAGCTGATGTTTCCGATAGTAATACTCAAGTAATTAATGAAAATGATAATATTGAGGATAGCAAAGAAGTAGAAAAGAAAACTTCTGAGAGCATCCATGACAGAGACTATGTAAATGAAATGTCAAAGCTTCAGTGCTTAGATATCAGGAAATTCCATGAAGGGATGTTTCAGACATCTTTTGGCAAGATGGTGTTGTTAATAAGACCATGGACAAGTAAATTCTCCAATATACAAGGTAAGAAGACAGTTAGTTACTTTTTTAATTCACAATTTATTGAATAAAAATATTTTGGCAAAGCCAAATAAGGCATCACATATATATAAACAAAGTCTAAAATGCAATTGTTTTAGTAGCCCTCAGGTATATTTATCCCCTATTTAATTTTTGTGTGGCTAAAGTTTTAGTAACAACTTTGTTAAACTAGTTTTATTTTCCTATATAGCTTAACATGTATTCATTAATTTGTATGAATATATTTGTAAAAAATAAAAATAAATATATATTTTGTTACAGCTAGTTGTAGTGTATGCCATATACCAGTTGTGAGTAAATATGAGAACAATTGCTTTTCATTTATGTTGAATGGACAACTTGTGGCTCAGGCTACGGGGCAACTAAGGCAGAGGCTAAAAGTATAGTTGAGATGATAGCTTGGAATGTAAGTAATATAAATTACAAAACTAAATTAAACCATATGACATGTGGTTCATGTTCTATTAAGAATAATTTATGTATTATATTGAAATTGCACGTTATTGACATTCCAGACAACTTGTAATAGCAGCAGTGCACTTTAATATGTTGTTTGGTTATATACTAAAAAAGGTTCTAACTTCAGGATGAAGTTAAATCAAAATCCATTATAACATAATGATAGTTTAAACTCCATTAATATTCATTTTTAAATTGTTGTTGTTAAAAATTTTGCAACCTCTTTTGCAATGCTATGACGTATTTAGATATCAAATACTTGTATGGCTTTAGTTCAGGTTTTAGACCAGTCATGTAGAATGATCTAATGTTGAAAATTCTGTTGTAAGACATTAGGCACCAGAAGATCACCAAACATGGGGTTTTTAATTATGAAACCCTCTCATAGACATGCATATGCCTGGCAACAAAAAGAGCCCAAAATTTGCAAATGAAACATTGAGCATTAAAATTTAGTTTGACACTATAAAATCGAAAAAAAATATTTTGTTACACGTTGTGGAGTAGTTGCTTAGATTAAAGTAATAATTAAGATTAATATTTGATACTTACAGCGGTTACGGGAAGAAGTTGTAACTTTGTTAGTGAAGGAACAGTGGATAGCCCAAGGCGAGCGTGTTTCGCTGAACGATGTATCAGGAAGGATCTCAAGTGACGCTACTTTCGGCACGCCGATTAATACCAGCGTTGCAACAAAGTAAGTATATTTAAACCATGTCCAAAATTTGGAAGCACACCTGTCTTCAAATAACACAAGTAAATACCGAGTAATAGAGGTTAAAGATAGCAACAATCTTAAGTTTTACTACCTTTTACGATTGTTTACGCAAACACAAAAGGTTATAGTCCCACATTGATCATTTTAGGAATTCCGAAAACGAAACGTAACACGTACTTTATGACTTAATCACTGGGCTAATTTAACCTAGGCAATGTGTGATCTTATTGAAATACTTAAACATTGGCACGTGAACCTAAAATCAAATAAAACATAGCTTTTATCAAAACAGTTATTTTTTATATAAAAAGATCGTTTCGCTGAATTATCTATTTATACTTAAATCTTCACTTATTCCCTTTTTTGTTCTTCATAAATATATTCGCTAATTTAAATTTAAAAACTCTCTTAATCACTACATAGTATAAAACAAGTCGCTTTTTCTGTCCCTATATCCCTATGTATGTTTTAATCTTTCGACCTACGCAACGGATTTTAATGCGGTTTTTTAATAGATAAAGTGATTGAAGAGGAAGGTTTATATGCTTAATATAGTAGGTCCATTTATTATCAGCATAGCACCCGTGCGAAGTAGAGGCGGGTCGCTAGTAATTATATATAATAAAGTGTTAATTTTTTTGTACAGGATGATGCAGATGATGGGCTGGAAGGGTGGTGGATTGGGTGCAGACGCGCAAGGGATCGCTGAACCAATCAAACCTAACTTACAAATGGTCTGTTTTGACAGTTATGATGGAAACATAAACAGGCTGTATTCTTACTGTATTAACCGAAATAGGAATAATTTGGAGGCTAGATTTTTGTCCATAAGCGTTTATAATAAGGGGATGTAGATGCATCGGTACCATTTTATAATAATAATAAACTCATTTACCTGGTCCATCGATTACAGACAAGCACTGAAAAATTTAACAACATAACATATAGATATTATCACTAATTCACTAAATAGTGTAATACATAATCGAATCGCCGTCTGTCCGTCCCTATGTATCCTTAAATCTTTAAAAGTACTCAACGTATTCTGAAGTGGATTTTTAACAGATGCAGTGATTCGAGGTTAATATGATAATGCTTAGTACAATATTATGCATGTTTATTCAAATAAGAATTAGGTTTATATGTTTAATGCATGCGTAATATTATATTGAAGCTATAATAAATTTAAAGGTTTATAATTTATAACCTTATGTCGTCAATAAACACATTTTTACGCTTACGAACATATTATAAACCTTAAAAAATGGCAACAAAAACACCGCGATTATACTTGTCTATCGCTTAAGTAACCCGCATTAACAATTATAGATATCATTGCAATCGTGCGAAGCCGGGGCAGTTTAGCTAGTAATGAACCAAGAAAAGTACCTTAAATGTCCTGATATAGGTGAACAGAGCTGGCCTGGGTAGTGACACGAACGATGTCCGCCAACTGCGGAGAGCGGCCCACGAGCTGATGCGGAGATACATATCGTCGGACACCTTTGACCTTGACCTGGTCTTCAGCAGCGACTTCAGCAAGGAAGAGCGGGTGGTGCTCCACCAGTGTGCGCAAAAATCTGGCCTGGCGTCCAGGAGTTATGGTGAAAAGGATAAGGACAGGTCGGTTTTATATTATACCTCAGCTAAAGTGGAGAGGGAATTAATAAAACAATGCAGCCAATAGAATGTTATCGTTATTTTTTAATAGTTATTAGTTAAAGCGATCAACGTCCCATTTCCAGGTTGTTGCGCTGGCTACGGTGCCCTTCAAACCGGAAGACAGTACTGTAAGAAATACATGCGATTACTACCCTACACGGTCCCCTGTATAAAGAAAATCTTACACTTTAAGTTTCTTTTGTTGTGTAATTGACATATAGGAAACATTTTTTAATGATAACGCTAAACGCTACTACGCTGCTATGGATTACATTTTTGACATATACATACATCATCTCCGTAATGTTGTTAATAAAACCCTGGAAGGATTGTTTTAAAAAAAATTATTAAAGGTTAAATGACCAAAAGCTTTTACTCAAACCATTATAAAGTCGACTACTTATCTTGTTAGCAAAAGCCTAATATAACTAACTGTCTTCCATGATTCTGAAAGTGGCACCGCTGTCAGCCTAATTGCTGATCGAACTGGCCGTGACACATCTCATGTCTCAGGGCGGTTAACAGATTGGTGGCGTCTTACGCTGTTTCTCTTATGAGCAGACAGATATCACACACCGGATAAACAACCTGCTCGTGTCATCTTTAATCAATAAAAAAATATGAAAAAGAACCATTATCATAGCATTAAACTTTAACGTCTGAATACACAAAGGCTCATAGTAAATAAGACTTAGTTACTCTTCGCTAAGCCATTTTGCCTTTAACTGCCTCCGTGGTATGGGCGTGTGCTTTAGAAACCGGAGGTCGTGGGTTCGAATCCTGTGGGGACTCAACAAATTTTCATTGTTGTTTCCTAGTTGGTTAAGGCAATTTGGGCTGATTACCCAATTGTCTGAAAAGTAAGATCATCCATGCGTCGGATGGGCATATAAAAAGTCGGTCCACCCACCAACCCGCATTGGACCAGCGTGGTGAGATACGGTCCAAAGCCCCCTATTGGACAGGGGTGAGTTTACCTTGGCGCTAACTCTAGCACTTGTACAAGAATATATATAACTTTTCACTCATTTTTATATTTGAATTTTTAATTTATTTTACAGGTTTTTGGTAGTGAGAAAAAAACTGGACCCATTTTCCCTCGTCAGAGCTGTAATCCAAAAGGGTGGTGTTACACCTAAGTACCAAATTTTTCTACCAGCTGGTCTGGAGAAGCGTCGAAGATAGTATTTTTTAAACAATTTTTAAAGAAATGTTACAATAAGTAAATAAATTTATATTTTATAAAATGTTGTTTTATTCCTTAACCTTTGATATAGCATTTTCTGCGTTAATATTTTTTGTTTTGGGCTCTGCCGCCGATAACACAAGCGATTCGCTTGTAAGATATGATTTGACACCGCAAGCTTATAAACAAACAGCAGTAAAGTCCTGGCTCTACATATGTTAAGAAGTGGTTGCTTTATTAATAATTAGGATAATGACTATAGTGCCACCGCCTAACATTGGCATCAAAGTTCATAGACAATGTCTGCTGTTCTATTATGCTTTATCCATAACACTAATATCATAAATGCGAAATAACTCTGTTTGTCTTTCCATCTTTACTGTCTAAACCACTGAACCGATTTCGACGAATATCGGTTAATATGTAAAATCGATTCTAAGAAAGGGCGTAGACTTTATTATTGCGAAGAAGTATTGAATGTACCTTAATTCAACCCTTTTAGGATTGAATTTAGGGTCGATTAGGAATGATTTTATGGATGTATTACTGTCACTTGGTTCGAGAATAATAATAAGTAAGAAAAAGATCGGAAATACTTGACTACTACGTTAGTTACGTCGCAACACACAAAAAGAACGTAACATTGCATTCGAAACAGAAAAGAAACTTTAATTAGATAAAATTACGCAACATCCTGATTGTCATTACTATTACATATAGATTTAACGGAGTCAACAGAAATACATAAGGATCTAAAGAAATATTGGAAACTTTCAATTAAAGATTCTCAAGGGACCATTAACAGGCTGATGGCAATAAAAAGATTTACTGGTTTAGTGTTTACAATTGTCAGATATATAAGGTTTATGACTACAAAAGTTCCTGAAAGTAGTTATGATATGCTTATAGAGGGCGAAGCGCTAGGCTTAACAAATGTGACTATTTTTTTTAGCATTACAATATATTCCAAGTTGTCCACCATATTAACATAGATAAATAAATAAATCACCTTGTAGAAACGCGGCTGATGTTGATACGACTTTTGTATTTCACAAAAAGGCGATGCCGACAGTCTATGATGGGCCGCGAATCACTAAAACAAGACACTGAAACACAAAGAAATCTTGTGGGACTATGCTTTTACAACAAAATCCCTGTAAACGCTCAGTTTTGTCCGTAGATAAATTGTAAAAAAGATTTGAAGGAACATTGGTGTATAAAAGCATATTTCTACAGCAATGACTACTTAAATGATAACACAGCTTTTTTTTATTGCCTGTGCAGGCAGACGAGCAGTCGGGCCACCTGAGTGGCCACCAACGCCCATAGACATTGGCACTACTAGTGGTATCACCAACGCGCTGCCTACCGTGAGACATAAGGTGTTAAGTCTCGTTTACCCAGTAAATACGCTGGCTACGGTGCCCTTCAAACCGAAACACAGCAGTGTTTTCACACTACTGTTTATGCGGCAGAAATAGGCACCAGTAAAATGAACTGTTTGCTCTAGGCTATTTTACACGAAAAAAAAAGTATAATTCTTCCATATTGGATAAAGACAATTGACTTTTAATTCAGATGTTTCGATACCTTTCCATTTACGAATTACTCAAATCATTTTGCACAATTTCCTGTATATGCCCCTATACAGTTTTAATTTTAAAATAATAATAAAAGTGTTTAAGACATTCTGATTAGGACACAGAAACTACCTCTGTAGTATTAAGGTATGGGGCTTGCGTCTAAGAAACTGGGAGTTGTGTATAAGAATTCTGCGGGGACTTAAGTACTTTTTATTGTTGTTTGCTAGCTGGTTTTCACAATGCAGGCTGATCACCTGATTGCCATGGAATAATATGTTTGATCCATTTGAAAAATCGGTTTTGTGCATGAACGATTTCATCGGAAAATTAGTGTAAAAGGAGAAAATGGACCTGTTAGCATGTACGCTACTTTCTGATACGAGGACAGATCAAAAAGGAGTGAGAATGACATAGCTCAGATATCTATACACATAAATAAAATAAATATTAATAAAATAAACGTTTTTAAATGGTTACATTGTGATATACAACTGATACTTATAAGAAAACAGACATTTTATAATTTTTGCCTGTCCGTTTATTTGTTCTGGGTAATCTCTGGAATGGCTGGTTCGATTTCGACGATTGTTTCTCTAAAAGATAGCTGATATAGCTGGGAGTAACCGTGAATGTCTTTTTTGTAAATAAAAACTAAAAGGTTTTTTACATATTACCAAGTGGACGACGGCGCGAGCAACGGTTATATTGGAATATTAATAAAGAAAAAGTCTTCGATTCTCTTTTTCTTTCTGAATGTAGACATTTGTTTGATTTGTGTTGTAACATGTGTTTGAATGTGTGAGAAAATCGAAGCGTGAGCCGTTATTAAATACCTATGTTTAAATAAGTTATTGACGCAAGAAATTCATTGCGATTTAGATGCAACATTCCCTGAACAACAGTTAACAGACTACTCACAAGGTAAGCTTCTGGAACCCAACGGTGGTCCCGTTGTTCAACCTTACACACCACACAAGTAGGGATAGCACACACTCACCTCCAGGGCGGTTTTCATCGCCTCCGGCAAACGATTAAATCAGTCGCCAGATCGTCGGCGTCCCGGTCCGTAAACCGATCATCGACGATCCTTTGGAGACACCAAAGAATGCCTAACTCACGTACCTTATGTACGTGTGGCCTTCACTTTTAGCAAAAGTGTCGGTCACCTGGTTCGTGGGGACGGTAGCTTCCCGCGAACTCTGCGTTAGATGAAGCTTACCGCAAGCATGGGTCTGGAAGCATAACATGATTGACAAAAAAAGGTGAGCTTCTCAATTTTGAGTAGGGAGAACGAACACGAAAGACAAACAAAGTTGCGATCGTCAATCGACGTCAGTCACCCAAGAAAATATTGGGAAAAAATTGTAAAGCGACCGAGTTACCATTCATACTTAGTTTAAAAAATGGGCATTGAATATAGAGGTATTCAGTTCCTATTGAAAACTCTTAGAATATAAGAAAATTCACCGAAAAATGGATGCTGAGAATGTTAACCGACTGTTAGAAACAAAATTGATTTCAAATTTCGAAGATATTGTTGGACAAGTCTCAAGAAAAATCTGAAAACTTTTTGTCCCGTTTTGTAACAGACGAAAAAAGTCATCATTTTGCCCCAGACAATGCAACAATCTACGCAAACAAAACGGTCGAAGTAGACGACCCCGTAGAAGTTATCTGCCGTGATATCGGCTAGTAAGGTTATGGCCCCAATATTTTGACTCAGAAGTGATATTGTTAAACCCAGAGCGTAAAACCACTTTTACAAGCCAATATTATGCAACTTTAATTCCCAATTTGCTATCAGAGGAATGTCATTAAAGAAAAAAGAAGAGGGAAAGTTCCAAGAGGTGTTTTATCACGACGACGCACCCGTGCATAGCACGTCAGTTTCGATGGCTGCCATTCAGCAAGCTAAAACTGGAGACTTATCGGAGAGCTTTTTGCAGGACTAAGAGAAAACTTTTTTTAAGGGAAGCCAAGGAAAAGCGCTAGAATTGGTGGTCGCCTGAGACACACGGAGAATTTATAGAAAAATAAATTATTAAGTTATCAATACTCACTATATTCTATCTCATTCGCGCTACTTACTATTTGATTCCTCCTCGTAATATCTCCTTCGTAGATGGCTTATCTCGTATAGGCTGTAATAATGAAAACTGTAGATTACTTAATAATAATAACTTATAGAGTAGATAACTTAATATTCATAAATAAAAACAACTCACACATCTCGTGGGCATAAAAAAATCGACGAGCCATTATTAGCATTTCGAAGAAAGAAAACATTTTTTTTATTTAGCCTATCGCATTATAGTCTATATAGAACTTAATTTGCGTACACTCAAATTATCTATTTAGTATGCACGGGAGGCAATGTAAAAAACTGAAGATAATCTTTTCATTGTGCATTCTGATCACGAGATACGGGAGTGTGTGATAGAATCTTTTTCAAAATACGGGATCAATCGAAACTGTTGGGTATAAAATGAAGTGTAAATGTAAACCAACCACAATTCACTTTAAGTTGTACTTAATGTTTCAACTGTCGATAAAATATTAGTTACATTTTACAATGGGTGCCAAATATTCAGTAGCTTTAGCTATAATATTTTTGTTTTATGCCTTAGTAGAGTCATCATTTATCAAACCAAATAATGTGCCAAGAGTTGGAAGAAGCAACGAAGCAGAGGGACTATTTGGACAAAACGCAATGGGTTATGTAATCAAAACAATCCCAAGCAAAAATATACCACGAATGGGAAGAAGAAATTATGATTCGGTGAATACATACTTTTACTTTAGAAATGATTTTATCCTAACATTGTATAGGATATTACGTTTTGGTATATACCCACATATTTTTAGTAAATATTTTAAGATATTATGTTCCTTCTTATTGCTCCTTGCTAATAATTCAACCAGATTTAGCAGCAATAACAATTTTTACCTAGAACGCAGTTACATACCTTCATAACCCGATTGTATTGACAACCAAGACCCAATATTTTAATTTTTTGTAATCATACTATGTCATCTTGAGAAAATACGACTATTTATTTAGAATTTATGATAATAGCTCTGTGTTTAACAGCATGCTTGTTAATGTAATAAAGATATATTAAAAAGTAGTCTGATTCTAAATTCAGAATGCATATTACTACTTAATATAATATACTTAATACAATAACATAGTAGTACTTAATTTAATACTCGCTCAGTTAACTTGGTGACTAAAATGCTCTTTCTTTCACAGGCAAATAAATACGATATTCCGAAATTTTATCAGTTACCAGCAGAATCATTTGAACTTTACGATAGTAAGTCATATTAATACTATAATATTTTCATTATTGGAACTTCAAATTTTAAAAATTATGTCCTTCATGGACGATCGGTATTAACAATATTTCTTGTTATTATTTCAAACTTTGTTTGCAGATGAGGATCAGCTTCGGTCCATGCAGGAACCGCTGGATAGTGCATTTAATAATCACTTAGAGAACATGTAAAGATGCAACGGAACATCAACACATTTCAAACCTAAAACTTGGCTCCGATATTCTTTTAAACGCTACTTTTCATCTCTTTATTTTCTTTGAATGAATAAAGCATATTATGCATACTTATGTTTATCTTTTATAATTTCCATATTCATACGCACTTCGTCACTTATGAAATTGCGTACAATGAGGCGAACTCCTCAACTGTCAATGTCAAGAAATACAGTATTATCCTACAAATTTAAAGTGCATATATTAAAGCACAAAAAATATATCTATCCTTTGCTAGCGTTATGTGATACGAATATAATCTGTTTCACTTCAACGTGAACTTTAATTATCCAGTACACAAATCTGATTTTGGCTTTTTGAAACATCTTCCACGGATTTCGTGGAAGATTATTTGTTTTGGTCCCAAATTGCCAGTTTTATCTAAAACAGCCTTTAATATTAAAAATGGTAGTAACTGCGGACGTAGTCCTACCGGAGGAGTCTGAGTTGACCGTAGAGGAAGTGAATTTAACAACAGCTACACTTAGAGCTGGGTCTTTTCACTTGGGAAAATATTGTGAACAAGCTAATAATGTTGGTATTTTCGTTTATGTAACTGTAATTTTCAATAGAATTTAAATTTTATCGTTACTATCAACATTCTTACCGTTTTAAACGATTTAATTGATTGCATAACTTTAGATAGTGTAGGTTATGTTTTCTTTTAACATAGTACAATAAAAAAGGTTTTAACAATGTTTAGTTATACAATTTATTTTATTAATTTATTGTGTAAAAAAGTGCCAAGTTACTTTAAGTAAATTGTAAGTAATAAGTAAATTTTTCCAATATATTTATTTTGTGGTAAATAATTGTTATATATTTAGCATTGGGTTTTTAAATTATTAGATTCAATAGATACAATTTCCAATGCAATCTTTTTTTAGTTTCTGTATTTAACTTTTTTATATAAATCATTAATAATTGTTATTGTATTTTTTCTTTAGGAATTTATGCTTTGCCGATTTGAGGAGGAAGACCCTCGGAAGTGTATCAATGAGGGCAAAGCTGTTACTGCCTGTACATTAGATTTCTTCCGTAAAGTGAAAAAATCTTGTATGGCTGAATTCAGCCAATATGCTAACTGTATTGATAAAAGCTCTGGAGACTATAGTTTTAAATTGTGAGTAATATTTATTCTAATAAGAAATTCCAAAATATACTGTAATTTTTTAATTATTATTTACAAAGGCAACTATAATTATGTCATTTACCATCTATCAAAGTCTTTCTAAATGTTATGTAGTAAGTTTTGTTTTGGGAAAATCCTAGACTAGACATTGCTAGTAAATTTTTTTTATGATTTATTTAAATGGTTGTTCTGTCTTCTTGACATCAAATGAATGTTTGTATGGACTTAAGACGTAAAACAAATAAAATTATGGCTAAGACATCATTTATTGCACAATTCTCTCACATATTATAGCACTATATATTGCTAGGCTTTACAAAGGTTTTAGAGTTTTTATTTTAATCTGATAAATATTTAACCATTGAGCCTGATCTAAGCAGGCTAATGTACAAGGAATTTTGTGTCGGTTAAACATAACCCTTCCCTATTATTACTATTATTATTATATTATACAAAAAACTTTAAAGGGCTAACAGTTTCCTTGACAATATTTTATTTAATGAATTTTGTACAAAAATAAACTCAAAAAATATTTTACAGCTGCCGTAAAACTCAAGGTGTGTATGACGAATGTATGTTGGAGAACTTAAACCTGGAGCGCCCTCCATTCGGTTATTTCTGCGAGCCACGTGTTCATGATACAAAGAGGTAAAGTTTTGTCAGTTTGCCAATTTATTTGCATTACAAACATTTTTTATGCGCATTTTTAAAAATGAATTTTAGCTCCTTGTTAGTATTTAGCACTTGCTTTAAAAACCAAACGTTTAACCGCTTCTACCAACCCCGTATGTACGATGCCACTTCATCGCTATGGGATACTTTGTTTACATTAGCTTCAAATCTAATTTGGAAGAATTGTTTGAGCTATCTATATATCAAAATTTTGCCCCTTATATTCAAAGGGCAATTTCTCATGTGTCAAGCTGTTAATAATTCAGTTATCAAAACCAATATTTACATTTGTTAGTCATATGCTAAAGCAAAAAAAATACTTAATAGGTGACAATTTCTTGGTGGCTAGAGCAAAGTAGTAATTTCTTGTAAAAAGATAGTTGTAAAGTTTTGGTAACTTCACAACCATTGTACTATATCATATAATTAGTAGTAAATTGTTACTCAATGATTTGGTAGCCATACATTATTTATATAAAATGCTCTAAGGAACAAAAGTTATGATTTGACTCAGATTTCTGATTGTAATAACTTTAAAAAAAATGTATACAAGCATTTTGTTTAATAAATCCGTGCATAATGAGACATAGAGCTTATATAAACAGTGTTATAACCGATAACAAATAAAAATGGTGCTAAGATGTTAAACACTCATTTGGTTTGAAGACTTAGCCTGCGGTAATACAGGTTATTTGGCTTTTTATGCAAAGTGATGTTGTAATTATTGACTGCAGGGGCTTAATTTTTCATAGAGATTTTAATTACTTATGTACCCTGTATGGGAAATAAGATGGTTCATACATTGTATAGACAAGTAAAAAGCCAGTCTTGTGTCTGACCTTGTTATATTGACTATCTGAACCAACAGACATGGTATTAGTGCCATTTCTATTGCATTACTTATATCATAAACTCATAAAATTATAACTCTTGTAGGCCAAAACCTCCAGTCGAGCCCAAAGCTGTCTATCCAGATGCCACCCCTGCTCTGCCGGACGACGCAGAGAAGAAACCAGCCCGATTTGGTTCACGTTTCTACTGGATGACCGAATAATTCCACATTATAGATTGTTTCATATAACAGTTTTCTTTTCATTTTATTGTAATGAAACATTAGAGGAATATTGGCTGACCATATATATACATCTACATTTTTCCGTTATATATGTTTTTATGGTTTATATATTTAAGAATTAACTTATATTTTAGGCAAAACTTTTCGATTTTTTTTACATCAGCAATATTCATGTAATGTGCTATGTTAAATGATTTAGTTGTTATTATCATGTAGACTAATAAAGTGGAATTATACAATTTGTTCTTAATTTTCATTTCATAACTAAAAGAAAACACAGGTGGCTACAGTTAAATATTGCAGTATAATATATTTGAATTCATAGGTTACAGTAAAACAATTAATAATATAATACTGATTTCTATGCATCTTTTCGTGTTGTTGTTTCCCGACTCTTATCGTCTGCTTACGCAAATTCATATGTTATATTTTCTAAGATATTAAATTAATTTTGTGCTGTAAATAGCAGTTATATATCTTTTCGTAAAATGATTGTTGTATTACTTCGTTTTACACAAATACTTTTTATATTTCAAAAGTTTATATTTTATTAATATATATCTATAACATATTTTAATTTGCTGAAATATCTTTGGACCATTAAAAAACTGAATTTTTGTGGACTGGAGATAAAATTTTTGAATTAAAACTTCTTACGCATGCTTGGGGTAACCTGGTGTACCGACATTGTTATGAAAAGTGCGATCGGGCGAAGCAGACGGACGTCGAGAGGAGATATAGATTGGTAAAGATAGAAAGAGAAACAGTTACATTTGGTGTGTTACTTATGGGAGCGAGGAATTATAGATGAATATTGAGAGGTTTTATTTTAGCTGTGCACGAAGGAAGCTGAAATTTTTTACATTACATTAATATTTCAGTTCATATTCATATTATAGTGGATGTTAAGTTGTAACACTAAACGTCATTTTGACGTTAACCTATCCGAAGTTGATGTCAAGACTTTTGACACTGCGATCATAATAAATATGGTATTTATAAATAAAAAAATGTCTTATTTCACTACGCACATACATATGAAATAATCTAAGCATGTCAGATTCATTACTGCGTGAGCGCATTAATCATTGTCGTATGATTTAAACTTTATAACTGTGTTCTTAATGCTTCTCAGACAATTTCTTTGCCATAAAGCGTAGTTTTATGTTTCATTGCTAAAGCTTCTTTTTTAATCATGAGCCAAGGCAACTCTAATGCTCATAAAAACTATAACAAATTATGGATAGCAAAACAGCAAATAAATTTCGTGAGAAAATCCCAAATTCCTGAACCTTCCACATCGACTTTCAAAAAAGTATTACAACCAGCAGAAGGGAAAGGAAGAAGAGTAATAATACGTCAAACTCTTTATGAAGATCCAGATGTAATTACAATACAATCACAAGTTATTTATTATAACTTTTGTTCTTGTGATTTTACCAAGAATGTATTTTTTCATGCACATCTCTAGAAGTTCAAGTGGAAGTTTGAACTTGACGGACTAACATTTCTTAATTCTAATGAAAATGAGACTTGACAATAAAACAATACAGTGGTTCACAAACAAACAAATATAATGCAAAAAAATCTCGAAAAAATGCTTTCCAAACCTGTAGAAATGACTAAAGCAGAAAGGTAATATATTTGCTCATATATCAAATAATAAATATTACACATTATTGAAAATGTATTTTTATTTAGATATATTAGATGTTTTAAAAATTATGAGTTGAGAGAAAACACAATTAATAATTAAAATAATCAATTTAAAATATTAAATTACTTACATTCAATAACAGGTTATTTGTTTAATCATTCAGAATGATGGCGAAAATGGGATGGAGTGGTGGTGCTCTAGGTAAAAATGGTGAAGGTATAATAACACCTATAGTTCCAAATGCTTCCTATGTAAGTATAAGTTTAGATGTTGATCATAAGCTTTTTATCATCACTATGTTGCTATTAAGTTTTCATATATTTAATATTGCAGGCGACAAAAACAATTGGATTTGGGCAAGAGTCAAAAAGTTCAAAAGTTTTTTTAAATGTAGAACCTAAAGAATATTTTTACACCAACGTCCTGCTTCACATTTTAGACTTTGTTCAATGTGAATTAGAGATTGAAGTTACTTTTGATCACAATTTAAGTAGGAAGGAGAGGAAACAGATTCACAATATAATTGATGACATTAACTATAAGGAAAATAATTTTGACACAAATATGCAGATGGACATTGCTGAGGAGATTTTTAAATATGATGAATATTCATTGAGAACAGAAAGTGAAGGAGATTTTCCAAATCGGTATTTTTTCAATTTCCAATATTCCTACCAATAATTCAATTTCAATTTCAAAGCCTTTATTACTAAAAAGAGTTACAAAGTTTAAAAATTTAAATATCTATATGCAAATTGTTTCTTCTGCACAGCAGTACTCTCATTTAGCTTGTCCTTGAGACATGAAGGCCTCATCCAGATTCTTCCATAGTTTTCTGTCACATGCTAATTGTGGCCACAGGGGCCAGATGTTTTTTTATTTTGTCTGACCATCTTCTTGGTGGTCTTCCTATTTTTCTTTTAGTTTTAAAACATAGTGTCAACAAACACTTCTGACATCTTTTTTTTGTAGTTACGTCATCCCATTTTGTTATTTTCCTTAGGTCAATAGCTCTTTTTTTGTCTTTTTGGTATATCCCAAAATGCTCCTTTCCATGCTTCTTTGGCAGGTGACTAGTTTTTGGGTGTCTCTTAATGTTGTTGCCCATGTTTTGCATCCATAGGTTAGTATAGGTAGGATGCATGTATTGAATAATTTGCATTTTATTGTTAGCGGGTACTGTTTGTTTTTTAGTATGCTTTTCATAGACCAAAATCTCCTCCAAGCATTTGTAGTTCTTCTTTCTATTTCTAGCTGGATTTGTTGTCTGAACGAAATTATTTGTTCTAAGTAAATTAATGATGTTACATATTCCACTTGTTTGGTGTCCAATGTAATGGGAATCTCCAACTTATTTGTCATTATTTTTGTTTTAGATTTATTCATGCCTAAACCTACCTCTTTGCTTTTGATGTTCAAATCCTGTAACATATGCTGTAGAGATTCAGCGTTCTCGCTATAAGGACTATGTCGACTGCAGACCTTACGGTATTTATTGTTTTGCCCTCTATCTTTATACCAAAATCTTCCCAATTTAACTGACGAAAAATTTCCTCTAATACAGATGTGAATAACTTTGGCGACAATGGATGCCCCTGACATACTCCTCTGTTAATAGGAAGGACTTCGCCCCTTGTCTCTAGTTTGATCTGCGCTGAGCTGTTGATATATATATATATTTTTATGATGCTGATAAATTTTAATTCCACCCCTTGTTTTGTTAAGGCCTCCCAAATGTAGTTGTGTTCCAGAGAATCAAATGCTTTGTTAAAATCCACGAAAGCTACGTACAATGGGCATCCATATTCCTGTCTCTTTTCAATAATCTGTTTCAGATTGTGCATATGGTCTGAGGTGGAGAATCCAGCTCTGAATCCAGCTTGTTCTTTGGGCTGTTCTTCATCCAGTTTTTTCGTTATGCGAAGCAGGATGATCTTGACAAAGACCTTTTGATATTGGACATGAGACTAATAGGACAGTAATTGTTTATGTCGTTCCTGTCACCTTTTTTGTGTATTAATATAATATCGCTGTTTGTTCATTGAGCTGGGATGTCTTCCGTTTAAACCGTAACCAAATCTTAAATTTATTTAAAAGTTTGTAAGCATTGTTATAGTTTCAGAAAATGAGGTTTTTAACATTTCGTTCGTAATATTGACGGGACTGTTGATTTTTCGTTCCTTTTTGATCTAATGGCATGTTTAACCTCAGTCCCCAAAATAGGAGGGAATCTCATTATTAAAAAGTTTTTCTTTTAATGCTCTGGAATTCCTAGCAGAATAGAGATCTTTGTAGAAGGATGTAAAAATTTATATAATAGATGTTCTTTTTGTTCGTGTTTCTTGTCTTTTTTTGTAATTTTCGGTATCCATTCTTTGGAATCCTGCAGTTTTCTTAATGCTTTTTGATTCCCTCTGTTTTTGCAATGTGATGGCTATTACAGTCCACTGTTCTTTTGCTTTTGTCTTTTCTTATACTCACGTTGATCTGTTTTCTTATTTTTGTGATTTCTGTAAGTAAATTTTTATCCTTTTAGCTCGTAAAGAGGTCTTTTCTAACAATTATTAATTGCTAAGTTGAGTCACATAAGAAATCTGTTCTTTTTTGTGTGTTTCTATGTCATAATTTTTGTGTTGGACTAACTTCAATCTTGGCAAGACGATTGCATGTTGTTTTTGCTGTCCCTTTATCATGATTTATATTATGGTGATGTTGATAATGTTTCCGTGTTTTTTGGTTATTTGGCCTTAGAATTGCTCTTATCATTCGATGGTTCGTATAAAAATTGAGCTGTTTTATCACAGAGTTGTCCTTATTGGCCGTGGGTCAGTTGGTTGTAATGTGGTCAATTTCATTTTTGTAGACACCGTCAGGTGACTGCCATGGCCACTTTTTTGACGGCTTTTTCTTAAAGAAGGTGTTTATGATGGCAAGGTTATTTTCTTGACATATAATAATTAGTCTCGTTCCGTTTTTGCTTCTTATTCTAATTCCATACTTGCCTATGATATTTTTTTCTCCGTGTCTTTGTTTGCCAACTTTGCCATTGAAATCAGCCATGACAGCTACATTTTTCTCAGTATTTTCAAGAACCGCAGTCAGGTCTGAGTAAAAGGCGTCTTTTGTGGCGTCATCAGCTGTGTTGTTCCCGTTTTTATTTTTTGTATCTTTTCTGAGTAGGTAACCGTGGTAACAACCACGGTTACCGCTGACCGGCTTGGGGATGTGATGATTCCTACCATTGATATTAATTAACAAAAAGTTATTAATTAACCATAATTTGTACTCTATGAAACAAGCATATTAATTATAAGCAAATTTATTTAAAAAAAAGTAATTAACCTATCACTACACCTATGCTCAAATTTAATATAGTTGTTTCTATTTATATCGAGCAGAACATTGATAGAGGTGGTAAAGTTATTTACGATAAACTAGAGGTAGTTTTGTTGAAACATTGATCTGTGCTAGTTAAAAACACAGTACCTGCAGTAATAACTGGATGAATGGGGTACTTTAGTATGTCCCAAGATTCACAGTTCTGTAATTATCTAGGTAAACAATTCACTAAGAGCTGAATGAAGTGGCTACCATGCTACACAGGCTATTTAAAAAAATATGCCTCTGATAACTTAAAATATTAATTACGAATGATTTTGCTTGAGAATGTATTCAGATAGGATTTTATGATTTTTTAGCTATCTATGTTTATATAAAGAAGCTCCAAAACGTACATATCTAATAACGCCTGATGACTTAAAGGAAGATGATGATGTAAAAAATGCTGAAGAAGTTGTAAATGATGGCGAAATTGATAAAAAGACCATTGATGCACATATAGAAATAAATAGTGAATTCAAAAATGAGCTGCCTGTGAATATATCAGTCTATGAAAATACGAATAAACCAATAAGTTCTGAAATTGAACGTTTAGTATCATTGTTGAATGAATATTTTACTGAATTTGCTGATCGCAAGAAATTTACAGACTTAAGATTTCTGGGACCCTTTAACAATGCCGAAGTTGAGGCAATTGCTTTGTTTATTGAAAAGTGTAAAACAAAAGATATTATTGGGAAAGATATCCATATGACAGAAAATTGCAATGGCTACACTATGTGAGTATACTTCTAGTACATGTACATACAGTACATATAAAGAAACTTTTTATAAAGAAACCATCATATTTACTTAATGTTAGATATTACTACTTCTTTCACTACCATATTATCTCTTTACCCATTGGTAATGCTTTTAATTGAGTTGTGAATGAATGAACGCCAACCTGCTTGGCATAGTGGTCAGTGACGCTGACTGTTATGCCAAAGGGTGTGGGTTCGAATCCCACCATTGGAAAAATATTGTAAGATGTGAACTTAAGTTTTAACGTATATTTACATTTAGTTATTTTATTTATTAATCAAATTGAATATAATAAATTTATAACGAAATATTTTCAACAGATTTTGCAAATCAAACAAGAAGAGATAAAACAATATTTTGTTTCTTTGGCTTAGTAAATTTTCAATATCTCGAAGTAGACTTTCCAGGTTTGAGGTATAGCAACTATAAAAATTGGACTAGTCAAAATAAAACAAATAGTAATCAATACAACAAGCAATACAAGCCAGAAGTGAAGATAAATTTCTCAGATCCAGGCTGCGTAAAACTCCTGATTACTTTATAACTAAATATGCTATTATTTTGAAGAAGGTAAGCGAAGGATTATAATAAAATAACATGATGGAAATGTCAACAGATTGTTTTATTTACAGGTTTCCAATGACAAACTACTCATATCAGTCTTCAACCACAAGACTCTTTCTAAATTTTAAAAATTTTAACACAATTCAACATTTTTTTGCAGAGGTGGGCTTATACATTCTCAAATGCCTAATTCTTTAAAAACTGGTAAATAAATCTCCAAACCATTGCTAATATTTATGTGTGAATTAATTTCAAATTAAAATTTTGGTAAATTCATGCTAACATAATGTTATTTAAGAATTAAATATTTTTATATTTTATTATTCTAAACAAAATATTGTAGGATTACAATAATAATATAGTATATGTTTATGATATAAGACTAAATAAAGTGAGCAAAAATTGATATTTAAAGAAATAATGTCTTTATTTGATATAAGGATTTGAATTATGTAATACTTATTTAAACTTTCAAATAATATACAAAAATATTTCAATATTGTTAAATTTAAATTCTGAAATAAATAAATGGGTAAAAAATTATTTTATCTAAAGTATTCTTTTTGTATCAAGTTTTTAATTTAGAGATAATTGTAGTGTAATCTATATAGTAAATAATGTTTTTTATAGTCTTTTCGGATTGCATAGAAATTTCGTTGACATTAATATTTAATTTTCTGCATGCAATAAAGTAATAAAATGACTAGGATAATATGGCCTAATAGTCCATTGTGATTTACTAATGATCAGTCCTAAATAGGAATGCAAATAATATTTTAACTAGTAAAAACCCTAAAACAAAATCGATAAACAATCATACAATGCTTATATTATAAAAAGATATGAAATATTCATTAGAGTCCATGAAAAATACATAGTTTTAATGAACTCAAAAATACATGCAAAATTTTATTAAAACTACAATTGTCTTTTATATTTTAACAAATGAGTAAGCAGTCTATATGAATGTCACTTAAATAAGGTATGGCAACATCATGACAATATTAACCTATCAAATTAAAATGGAACCAACAATTTTAACCGCCAAACTCCTAGACCATATAATGTGGCACCATTTCTATATCTATAGCTACCTTCCAAGGAATTTCCTTTACATACAGCTCCATAGAAAACAACTGGTTAGGAAGAATACATATTACATATACTAACTAGTCTAAGCAGTAACACACTATATCAGTATTATTGTATCAAAAGAATTACAACCATGTGTTTACGACTCTGCTAAGATATGTTCAGCCTTAAATTTTTTACAGATAATCCATGTACAAAAAATAAATGACGCTTTTATATGTATGTATATATTAGTAAATTAAAATAAGGGATTGTAAAGGAAGTTACAAAATGGCAAACATGTAAGCAATTGTTAATTAACATTGGTAGATTGATACACTCACCAAATAAAAATAATATTGTTCCAGAATCCTTCAATTTCTGTAAGCTAAGTTGTAACTTCCATATCTTATTTTAGCTTGGTTATAAAGAAGTAGAAGTACCATATTAAGCATTTCTAAATAACATGTATAAAGGTTTGGTAAAGAATTTAGTTTTTTACTTGTCTATAATATTTGCTGTAACACTAGAATACATATACTCAATGTCTGTTATTCACATATTTATAGCTTTTCTTATTGTTTGCTGAATTGTTTATAAATATTATAAATCACTGCCCAAAAGTACAAAATCATTTCACCTTTCTATAACTTATCCATTTCAACCTGGCGATATAATTGATCAAGTATTTTTTCAATGGCAACACTATATAAATTATTAATACACAAAAACTAGACAAGTATAAACATGTATGATCTAAATGGATAGTTTACATCATCAATAGCCTAGATGTTGTGTTCTGAAATGTTGTTTCTATGTTTTAGAAAATCTGCTGGGTGGATTACATTTTAACCTCTTAAACACTTAATAGTAGTAGTTTACTTATAAGGATAAAATAAAATAAGCAATGTTCACTTTTATATAGAAAATTAAATTAAGCTTGTATAACAGCAAGTTATTTTTATTATCATATATTATAAGTCATTGTCATGTGTTATCAATATTTAATTTAACAAAGAAAAGAATAGACCAATATTTTTACTTGGAAAAAGTTAAAATTAAATGATACATTTTATTCACTGGAGTATGACTTAAAATTAAGGTTAATGAGTGATTATGGCAAGTTGTTTGTAAGGCCTTGTTTTTTGTAATTATATTGTAGCTGATGAGTTTATTATATTAAATACTTTATAAAATTTATTACATTCTCAGTAGAATGAATATAGTAAACCTTTTATTAAAATGTACACCTTTCAACTTATTATTCGAAAAATATAAAAAGGCACATAAAATAAACCCTTTAGAATTGAATATGAAGCCTTTTTAGTTACACTGGTGTTACTAAACATCATATACACATGTCTGAATCCCATGCAATAATTTTAAATGATAAAAATTCCACTATTTAAATAACTGAAAAATATATCTATCCATCTTACACTTAATGCTTTAATAAAAATTGACTTAAGTTTTATGATAATTTGTGATGGAGTAGTTTTTAAATATGTTTCTTTATTGCTCTTTTTTTTTCCTTATTATCCATATCTGATGATACAGCCTATCACTAAAATAATAGGAGTGTTTCTTTTCACTTTGCATATGTAACTGCTATATGTGTATGATAGTCATATGAAATATTAATCATTAAAGTTTTGAGGTTTAGTAATAATCAATAAATACGAACGCAATTTGAATCAAGCAATGATATTGCCAAGTTTAATTATTGAATTATTCAATAATATATTTTGCTCTGATATAGTTGCTCGTAAAAGTATGTTTGAAACATAATAAACATAGTTATAAGAGAAATATATTTTTTAAATTAAACAATTCATTGAATCGATTGAGTATCATGTTGGTTTTTGTCTTCAGTCAATGTATCCCTTTGGTACATTAAGAATTGGCAAGTTTACGAAACATTACACTTTTAACTTGATTATGATTATAAGGTACAAAACATGATATGTGGATGTCTACAAAATAATTGTAATGATAACATTAATTAATGTGACATGCTAAAGTTACGTAAATGTCAAATTGTTGCTCTTTTGTTGAATATGCTCTTTTCTTATTCTGTTCACCAAATGATGATCTTAATTTACTTGACAAAATTTAATGATCACCTACTTTTAATAATAAATTGGTTTGGAATGACATTTTCCATTATTACATCCTTAGCCATCAATAATAGGGGAACATATATACAGAACATTTTTTGCACTCTTGTACATACGCTGTACTTAATTTTCTACCTATATCTATTCTCAGCCGAGTTTTATACCTAAAGAAATTGAATATGACTATGAATTAATTACAAACCTGAAATATAAAACTGCCGAATCTTCATACTATCTTCTTCAATTCATTACCCACTTCCATGGATTATGTGGGCTGTATCCACTCCTTACCGTTTATGCAATGAGAAAGCTGTTGCAGCTATAGCAAATAGGCCACAGAGAATGCAGCTTACTATTGCACCTCCTTCCCCTATGCCTTTAACAATAGCTCCTCCCATGTAGGCCAAGGAAAGTATAAGACCATGCGCAGTACACCTGTGAAGGAAAAAAAAATACATGTTCGATGATAAGTAATAAAGTGTTTACGCATTTTATCGCATTTAAATACTTTAAAATTTTGGTCACGGGAAAGACAGAATGTCTTTAAATACGTAAAACTATATTTTTAACGTATAGCATTTACTAAGCACTTTGTATGTGTTGTAATCTGTATTAATTTATTAATATATTTTGGCAAGTTAATTTTGTAAACAGGCAGACATTTAAAATTTGATGCTTACCGTAAATTAGCCGGGTAAGAGTCAACAACGTCCAGTCCGACATTGTAAAAGATAAGGGTCAACAGCAGTCTAAAAGTTGCCTCGATGATGTAAAGCACTAGTTCGTTTTGCGTGAAGTAGAGAGACGGAGACAGCAATATGCAGGCGGCGCACAGGAATACTGAAACATAATATATATATAAACAAAAGAAAAGGCGCAATTCGACGAGACGTAAACGTGTGAGTGTGGCAAAGTCTTTTCTTTGTATATTGTATATTTTCAACAAATTCATATTACGACTTGTTGAAAAAGCAAGCAGGTGGAAATAGTACAAAGGGTCTTGTCCTTGGCAGGCATCTTATAAATAATCGCCTCACCGACAAGTCGCATGGCTAAGGAAAAGATAAAGATAGTCTATGGATCACACTATTAATTCTATCTTGTCTATGCCGAAAATAGAGTGGGCATCGTGTAACCGATTCGTTATCCGCGAGTTAAAATGACTAGCAGATATAAATACGGACAACTACACTTCGTTAGAATGAGTCACCACTCAGTTTGAGTGTTCTCACCGGCGGATCGTACGGCGCAGGGGTGGGGCGCGAGTACGAGCGTGGCGACTTATCCTTAGCATGAATAGTTAACAGTTAGTTAACTTGGAGGAACACGTACGAAGCCACTTCGTTGCTATGGTGACACAATTAGTTCCGCTTTGTTTTCATAAGCACAGTGGGTATAACCTCACCGGCGGGTCTCACGGCGCAGGGGTGGGGCGCGAGTGCGAGCGCGGCGGCCACCAGTGCCGCGCGGCCCGCGTGCCCCTGCTCGGCGCGCAGGCCGCGCAGGTGCGTGCGCAGGTCGGCGTGGCGCGCGCACCCGCCGCGGATGCCGCGCACCACGCTGCCGCTCAGCGAGCACGCCACCAGCTCGCGGCCCACCTCCATGTCCGTGTCGATTATTCTGAAGGTCGTATGGAAATAAATTGATGTACTTTAATTGTTATCAATGCTGTACTGTACAGATCGAACAAACTTTTTGCGTATTCATCGCGTCTATTGCATATATTTTGTTGACGATTTTTAAAAAGTAACTTTATTTATAATGTATAGTATTCGCGTAAACAAAAGAAATAATTATGTAAACTTACTAATAAAACCTTTACTGTCGTGCGTTTCAATATAGCTATTATAGCGCTAGTATAGATGCCTTAGTAACCTTTTTTAATAATCTCGTTACATACAGGGAGACAATAAAAAATATGAGCCCGTACTAATTGAAACACCAAAACCACTTAAAACACTTACGTGCTATTCACAAAGACAGACTCTCTGAAGATGGCGTACGAAGACATGATATTCGAAAAGGAGACGTTAGTGAACGTGCAGTTGTCGAACTCGACGTACGACATGATCATGTCACGGAAGGTGCAATCCTTGAACGCAACACCGATATACTGAACATTTTCCAAAGTGCCATTGTAATGGACGTCGACGAACGATTCGTTTGATATTAGTTGCTTGGAGGCTTTGAACTGGTCGCTTTCCGCTTGAGCCACTGTCGCGGGCACGTACGATGAGAGGTAATACTGCGAAAGTAATTCAATATTAATATTCATACTTTAACAGTCGTCGGTTATTTTAACTACGTAATAAAAATCATTAAAATTTTATTGATCTTTGCGCACATAGGAAACATTTTCAGAATCCATGGTTATGGACAGACCGAGGTCAACCCCAGTTCGTCGGAAACAAAAGTCACCGGTCAAAGTTTATTTTTCAAATGACTGTATATAAAAGTCTGCCGGGTATATAAAAGTCTTGTATTAAATATATATCTTCGATATTATCTCCTTGGGTGTAACTGTATAACTACACTGTATATTAGTAAAATCTTGAAAAAATTGCTTTCTCTGTTATGGTCCATTTTTACTAACTTTTACGCTAATCAAGTGTAAATCTTTTTATTTTAACTATATAATGTCTTTGATTTAATATAACTTTTGTGTTGTATAAGATGTTTAAAGAGCTGACCTGTATAGCCATACTAAAGAGAAGAACTCCGCCCAAAGAGATTGTAGTGCTTCGATACGGGCTCGAAAACAGTTGAAAGAATGCTTGCCAAAACTGAAAGAGAAATAACCATGGTAAAGCCAAACCAGTATAGTTTTAGTTGTTACTTCAAGAAATTCAGCTAAAGAAACGAACTACATGTTTAGAAACAGCTGATCCTGCCCCACTTTCATCACGACCATTTAACGAAAGATTTCTAATTAAAATGGGATAAATGCGAATATCTTTTTTGTTAATGATAATTTTTATTTAACATAGAAGCATTACACTGAGTTATGACCATCGAAAATGTATCGTTTAAAATAGACCTGAGCAAGCAACTCATTAAGCGGCACCAACCATTTTGACACTGTGTCGCACGTGGTGCAGCGCGGGCGGCCTTCGCTTCCCCGGCAGGGACAGTTCGCCCAGACGGTACTCCGAGTCGCCGCCCGCGGCCGCCACGTTCGCCTTGCCGCACAACCGGAACTGGTTGCTGCTGTGGATGTTCTGAAACAGATATTGATGAATATTCTTAACAATCAATAATAATAATGTCCTCCTAGTATATTTGGACTACGGCGACCGATCCATATTAGACATCAGCCAACTGCGAAGTAGATAATAGATAATAGAGCACAAGTGTGGCAGACACACGGGTGCTATCTGACTAAAAGACCGGACAGAGATCGAGCGCGGGACTGACTTATCTACTTTAAAGGCCACCGGGATCAACCGGCAATTCCCTGACCACCTAGGAAATGACAATGAAAAGTTTTCAAGTCCCTACAGGATTGAAGCCCACGACCTCCAGCTTCTCAAGCGCCACTAGGCTACGGACGTTGTTAAAATACATACTAGGAAGTGTTATAATAATATTACTTAATTTAAATCAGGAAACAAATTGTTTTACAATAGATGTGTCCTTTGGGATCACTGATTTTGACATATTATTTTTTTATAATTGAATGGCGCTACAAGACAATCCAAAAGTAATTTACCTGATACACCATCATAGCATCTACCTCTCGTCCAACATCGAGTAAGTAGCGAGGTGATTCCTGCGTCCAAATCAGACTTACTAGAGAAGCGAGGATGGGCAACGTACACAGGAGAAGGTACCTGAAATTAAAATTAACAACATGTTTATTTTTGAACATGTTTACTTCCTGGCTATTCGTAATGGCTTATATAAAAGAGTTGTTGTAAGATGGCAGGTCCTTTTACAGGGTATCTAGTAGGAACTTTCCAGTGTCCTTTTTCCGTCGAAAAGCCATGTAATCACTTAGTATACAAAGCGTAACAGCCTAAGTTTCGGAGTGGTAAGTGGACTTGTAGTCTTATAGCACTTCCTATTGCCATGCAGAAAAAATGGAACAGGTAATATGAATTTTAGTGCGTGCCTCTTCGTAAGAGGGTTTCTACAAATTATATCAACCAAATCACTTTATCATACCAGAAAAAGAGTATGTATAAACCTGAAGCCATGTTGAGCCCAAAACTTTAACCCTGCTACATTGTACTGTGAAACATTCCGAACTCCCCACACACCTTCACACCCTCCAACGCATTGCACATTACACACTAAAAAAATCTCTCATAGTCTAATACCACCAACCCCCATTGGACCAGCGTGGTGAGATACGGTCCAGAACCCCTTAATGGATAGGGGTGTATCAGGGGAGGCCTATGTCCCTACAGCGGACTATCACAGGCTAAAGATTATCTCACCGATGCCAAGCGCTGAAGTGCTCCCTATTCTCCCTGAGGGCCCCGGCCCCAGTATCGGGCAGTGTAGCGTGGGCCAAAGCCGAAGCAAGTAAGACCCCTGCCCCAGCACCAGCGGCCAGTACCGCCAGCGCCCTCCTGCGGCGACCACGCACACCACTCCCCGCAGTACGTGTAGCCCACCGCCGCTATACCGCCGGAACCGATTGCCGAGCAGAATCTGGAGAATAATCGTCAATAGTGTTAATATTATAAAAGTTACTCAGTGAACTGTTACACCCCATGCATATAATAGTGATGTGTACAATATTGTACACATGGGTGGTCCTTATTTAGAGTTCGTCCGAATTTTTATTCACGATAAGCCCTAAATATATTCGAAATCTATTAACAACATTCGTGCCAAGGCCCCCAGATAACCAAACTGTTACTTCGAAATGACAGGGGAACAAGCTGTTGCTATGGAATTTTTTACGTCATGAACGGAACTTCTTGTACGAATTCTTCTATAAATAAAATCTCTTATGATTTTTTCCGAATTTTTATTACGTTTATCATCAATTAAAGATTTAAAAATGAAAAAATGTTCATTATTTGTACGCCCTTTTACCTTTACGGAAGCTCCTTTGAAAATCTTGCACTAGATTAAGTCCTCTCTCAGCATTATGATTCACAGCGTAACGGACTTAAGTCTTAACTATAACCTTAAATAACCGTAACCAGAAACCGTTAAGAGTTTTCAAAAAATTATAGAAGACCTTTTTCATAGAACGTGAAATTTTCTACAAGAATTATTCTCCGTCGACTGTCTGATCTGTCGACTTGATCTGTTCATCAGTTAACGAATTACAAAATTTAAAAGTATTTACGGATTTTTTCCTCTGTTACTTTTTATATTTAAATTAGAATGAAAATTCATAACTTAGCAAAATTTTTTTATCGATTTAGAACGTATTTAGGACGATCATGAAAAAAAAAGGGGACAAACCCGAAATAAGGACCACCCTACTATACAATATCATTATGTTGGGTAACAACAATATTATGGCTATACAGGTCAGCTCGTTTAAACATAGAAACCAATAGCCAGCTTAGCTTAGCTCATCCCGTACCGCTATATCCATTGTTTACTATTTGATTCCAAAATCGTTATACCATTTATCTTAGTGTTTAATTCTGTTAATGAACAGGACAATAAATATTTAGTTTGTATTCCGAAATTAATGTAAACTGTCCAATGCCTAACACTGACGAACTTAAAACTTTAAAAGCAAACAAAAGCAAACTTTTAGTCAGAGGACGAAATGCTTATCAATCGAACATCGCGCAAAACCAATCACCGAAGTCTTTACGTTTTGGCGCAAATAGTTTTGTATTACTTTTTGTTGCTTACGCGAATAGGTACTTAATAAATGTTATATTATTGTGTTGAGAAAGTCCTGAAACGTCGGGTACAAATTTATATCAATTAAAAGCAATAAAATCCAAAACGTGTAATATTCATTAGCCATTACTTTTCTTTGGACTGTGTTTGATTTATTAACAAATATTTATTGGCTGTCAACGAATACAATTTTACCCGGAAATAAAAAATATGGCGTTCTTGTCAGCTCCACCGATAAAAATGTCCTTCATATAAGGCCATAACGATATATAATAACAATAAAGATGTAAAAATATAGTGATTATTATTATATTTCTGGTTGGATGAAGTCAAATACATATGAAAGCTAAACACACATGCCATGAACATCATAAGAGGAATCCACTAATTTACGGATTTTTCGCGTTACTTAAATATATTTCTTCCGACGTTTCGGATTCTTTTCAGCATCCATGATCACGGGCAGACTAAGTTGGTATATGTCTGTATCTCTATGTTTTCGAATAATCCTATATAATAGAATAACCCTGTATAAATAAAAGAAATAATTATCATAAGAGGATTCATGACAATATACCTGGCCATCATAAAGGTTCCATAAGTGGGCATAAAAGCTGCAATAGCTGCGAATACTGCATTGACAGCAAGACAGGACAAGAGGGTGCGACGTCGACCGAGGCGTTCGCCTAACGCGCCCCAGCCCACCGCACCCAGTGAACCACCAACTAGACTTATGAGCACTGTAAATAAAACAAACATGAAATTAATCATTTGTGCACAGTGTTTTGATATAAAATTTACAATTCAAAATAGAAAATTGATAACTTAACAATTAAGCTCTAAAATTCCTTACCGCCTTAACTTAAAACCTCTATATCTCAAAAAGTTCTTAACGATTCAGTGCACAGAACCTTTTTTGTTTAGGAAATATTATTTCCTACAAGTCTGTCATTTACAATTTTTCTGTAGCTAGTGTTGTATCGAGATAATTACAAAAAAACGCAAATTTTATGAAAAAATTAGCTTACTCGCCCTTACTACCCCAAGTGTAAGTTGTGACTTTACCGTAATCGAGACTTTTTTAGAGCATTTAATTCTGGGGAAATACCCGTTTTTGGACGAGACGATACTATTAAATGCTGCTGAGTTATAAAATTCAATAGATAAAAAATCAAGTTTTACGTGTATTTTGAATGGAAATCTTCGAGTGCTTATTATTAATATTAAGGGCTCAAATTTTCAGGGATTTTTTTTGGGTGTATTTCTAACAAAGTTTTGGTATGGGAGCGGAAAAAAAAATAGTCGCAAAAAAAGCACTCAATAGGGCACAGCTATATTTAACTATTATACCAATGATTACTGCTTCAGCTGTACGGAATTGCAAAACAAACCAGGAAACTTATTTTTTTTTTTTATATATAAGTTGACACATATTTTTATATCATAAGAAGAAATACAATTTGAATGTTTGAGTAAAACAAAAATAATAATGTTCTTCAGTCGATCACGATTACGGCGGCCGATCTTTATTAGAGAACAGCCAACTGCGCAGGAGATATTATAGTGCACATGTGTACGCGCAAACACAGGCGCACTCCCTATTTCTTTATACTTTCAAAGATCGATAGGACGGATAACCGACATGAGCGGAGAGAGATAAGGCGCAGGACCGACTTTTACATGCCCATCTGATGCATGGGTCATCTTACTTCACATACAATCGGGTCATCGGCCTGCGTTGCCCTAACCAACTAGAAAACAACAATGAAAGTTGTCGTGTCCGCGCAGGATTCACACCGACAACCTCCGGTTTTTAAAGCGTAAGCCCATACCACTAGGCTACGGAGGCAGTTAAAACAAAAATACACAATTTAAAACGTGGAAAATACTTTTTTTTTTGTATAAGGCATTAAATAATAAGAATTTAAAATTAAAGAAGTTCTGAAATGTTTAATTAGGGTTGGAATGTTACATGGATAATAATTTAAATAACTGTCATGTCTTCGCAAATATACGCAGGGTAAGAAGATTATTACCCTGTCTATTGGAGACACTCAGCGTGTTTAAATCAATAAAGGAGTGTTGTGATACCTAGCCAGTTTTTCTCATGTGGCAGGATGCAGAGCTCTATCTCTGCAGATGGCAGCACAAAAGGTATGGCAGCCAACTCGAGAGATGCTCCTGCTATTGCGAGGGTCACAGCGAGCAAGACGCGCGCTTGCGACATACCGCAGCCGGCCTGCATTTGCAACAGATTTATGAGGCACAAAATATAGCATACAAAACATTTGACAAATTAGGCTCAGAAAAGATATTAAAAACAAAAGAACCCGCACAAAACAAAACAGCGTTGAATGCATGGTGTTGTAATTTTATTTTCAGGAAATTTAATTTTATATCAGAATATTGCAATCACAAGTAAAGCGTCTGTTTAAAAAAAATGTTATAACCTGTCGCAAGGCATCTTCATGGAACTGCTCCAATACACTGGAGTCATTGTAGTCCAGAAGTTCTCCACTATCATTTATGTCTGTCACTTGCTCTGGAGGACTAGCTGTGGCAGTTGGTACATTAGCAGGCTCACCAGCACCATCAGCGCCTATAAATATAAAAATAGGTAATAGGATTAACATAATTTTATTTGAGCCCAAGTAAAAACTGGCATGATCTTCAACTACACAACAGCTTGAACAAAAGAAAAAATGTTGCATCGTTATATTATATAAATACTACAAGCCCAGGGATAAAATACCTGTGAATTGACCTAATGTGAATAACGCTGTATCATAGAATAAATCTGAGCAGTATGCTGTAATTTTTGAGCGGTACATTTAGTCAGTATGTGAGTAAATTAAATTTTTCATGTCACACACACTTATTAATGAGCGCCTTTTTGTAAATTTATAGACGATTAAAAATAAATGCTGAAGTGCCGTACAAAACTAGTGGTGCCATCGCACACGTCGTTAATTAGCCGGTAATTGTAGAAGCAACATAGGTTATTTTTTACCATTTGGCATTTATGTAATTTTTTGTCTACACATATACAGATACTTTACTTATGAACGCCATAAATATATTCAGAGCAGGATCGAAATCCAAGCTAATAGTTAGTCACTACATTCATCATCATTATTAGCAGCCTCTATCCGACCACAGCTGGACAAAGACCTCTATCAATGAACGCAAAGACGCCCGATCCCTTGCCAGTTGCTGCCAACTTAAACCGGCCACTGTACGGAGATCGGCATTCCACCTGCACGAAGTGTCGGGGGTCGACCAACGGTCAGTCATACCGAATGTGGCCTCTACTCCAGTACCTTATTGGCCCATCGACCATCCGTTCTTCTGACCACGTGACCAGCCTACTGCCAATTCAACGAGCTAATGCTTAGCACAATGTTGGCGACTTTAGTTCTTTGCCGGATTAATTCATTACGAATTTTGTCCGACAAAGAACACCCGTAGCTAATCACGGGGAGAACGCATTGATTGAAGACTTTTGTCTCCAAATACAGCGGGATTATCGGCGACGAGAGAATGTGGTTCAGCTTCATACTGCCCAGTCCAATTTTCTTCCCAACTGAGATATAGCCCGAGGTACACATACTCATTGACAACTTTGTGAGTAACGCCAACATCGACACATTCCGATGATAAGGTGGAGGCAATGTATGAGGACATCTCACGAGCCATACATTCCTCTAAGACTCAATACATGGTGCTGATGGGGAACTTTAACGCAAAAATAGGCAAAAGGAAAGACGATGAGCTGAGAGTAGGTAATTTTGGAGTAGGGCAACGGAACCCAAGGGGGCAATAGCTGGATGACTTCATGGAGAAAGAAGGACTCTTTATGATGAATTCTTTCTTTAAAAAGCAGCCCCACAGGAAGTGGACCTAGATCAGCCCCGATGGTTCCGTCAAAAACGAGATTGACTTTATCATGACGACCAAACGCAGAATATTTAATGGTGTTTCAGTGATCACAAGGACAAGTAGTCCGATTAGGTAAGTCCAACTTCGATGCCGAGGTCCATCGACGAATCCAGCTCGGATGGGCAGCGTTCGGGAAGCTACGACATATCCTCTCATTTAATATTCTTCAATGCCTGAAGACTAAGGTCTTTGACCAATGTGTGTTGCCAGTGATGACCTATAGGCACTGAGACATGGTCCTTCACTGCCGGCCGTATGATGAAGCTCCAAGTCGCTCAGCGAGCTATGGAGCGGGCTATGCTCGATATTTCTCCGCGTGATAAAGTGCGTAACGCAGCCATCCGCAGAAGAATCATGGTAACGACATAGCCCGCAAAATTAGCAAGCTGAAGTGGCAATGGGCCGGTCACTTAGCTCGTAGATCCGATAACCGTTAGGGAAGAAAGGTTCTCGAGTGGCAGCCTCGTACTGGGCATCGCAGTGTCGGACGACCCCCCACCACATGGAGTGACGACCTGTGCAAATGTGCATGAGGTCAGTGGATGCAGGTGGCACAGGATCGTACCTCTTGGCGACTTATGGGGGAGGCCTTTGCTCAACAGTGGGCTCTAACAGGCTGAAACGACGATGTATTCTACTATGTATGGCATTAAAGTTATGTGAAATTATCAACTAGTAATTAATACCAAGACATTCTATAAAAATAATGGTAAAGGAGATATAACAAATCTAACTGTAAGCAAACATCAATCTTTCTGTGTGCACACAATTTGCAAGAGTGGTTAATCAAAAAAAATTATCACGACATTTCATTTTTTAGTATAAACAAGTCATATAACTCTAAGCTCATAATTTGATTAAGGAGAAGTATGGACAAGATGACTGTCTATTTTTATTACTATATATTAACTTTCAAGTTATATGCATTTGTATTTTCAGAGTTTTCTCTCTTAATATTGTTCTCTAAATAAGTTGTAGAAGTACCAAAAATGTTACCAGTAAGTCTTTCTTCTGTGTATGCCATGGTGCGAGATATTGATCCAAAACTGCCAACTTTGGACGAACTCTCAGAGTCAGACCTTGCCCGCACAAGGCATGCTTGCTCCTCCGCCATTGTGGCTGTTGCTATAAACAGCTTGATGTGAATAGCGCTTTACATTTGTTCTAAATGTAAGGAACATCTGAAAAATTATTCTCTTTCACTTATTGATATTAAATTTAAAGATATATTGGACTACTATGTTCTTATGTAAAAAACAATCAGTATAAATAATATTTACTAATAAATATGGTAAATCACTACCCATTGAATGAATATTATCTGTATTGTCATGTTTTTATAAAATATAAATAATCTAATAGGAAGGCTTTTTTGTAAACTTATAGATAGTCATTTATATTGGCCTTACCAAGCTCAGTAATCAATCAACATGTAATAAAAACTCCTTAATTATAATGCCGTAATATATGTTTTTTCTACTTTTAATGATGATGGCAATGATGTTAAGATGTGTTTTTTATTTTTTTTGCTATCCCTCAGCCTTAACAAATATAGGAACAATATTTTAACATTCCTTTGCCTACAAATATTTACATGATATAATAGGTATATTTCATGGCAATTTTAATTCTAAATCAAAACTCAATTTAAATTAAATACTTACTAACCCAACCATTACCACATTAAGCTATTAAGATGTTTTATTAAAAAATAGGAACAGTAAATACAATCCTATGTTAATTTTGCAATGAGTAATATGCGTATGAGGGTACTTTAATACATGACACAAAGGTTAACAAATTGCAATCTGACTTGTGACAAAAGAACCAAATTAATAAATTCCGATATGGGTCTGTATTCTAACATGCCATATTTTATGCATAAATAATGAAAAATCTAAGACAAGCAAGCTGGAATCATGTGTATAAAATAAAGCCGATTGTAGCTTTTTAGATTAAAGCCGACATTAGATCTGAACAGCGTCGATTGTAAAAAAAGCTCTTGAAAGCGAAAATGAATTTAAGGTGTTTGGCAAATTTTTATTCATAATGATTTATGTATGTATTTTGTACTAAATATATAAATAAAACTATATCTATACGTGTTGATATGGAAATCTAATGAAATGAAAGCAAACGCAGTACTCACTTTTTAATACGCTAGTTTGTAACGTTTTTCACAAAAGACAAAAAATGCAATTAACATCACGCACACTGCAAATAAAAATACTTTGCTATTTCATTAATAAATACAAAACAAATTCATTTAAAAATAACACGGTGGGCGAAACAAAGCGAATAACAAAAGCTTATACAGATTATACCAATTGTAAAAAAAATATAATAAAATAAACAACGAAAAAGTAAAACTTTATTACGTATTTTTAATCATATAAAAAAAATTAAGTACAATTAGATAAAAGTAAAAAATTATGAAATAAATATTAAAAATAATTATAACTACTTAATTTCATTCTAATTCATATAGCCACGGGATTATTATGTTAGATAAGAAACATTTGCAATGCAATTTCACATTGAATACATTGATATAATTTTGGGCAATAGATTTTTTTTAATTCAGAAAGCTATTAATTTAACATCAAAATTGCTATATTAAACAACCAAAGCAATGCATATTGAGCGCCTTAAATAATAAAATCTGTTTTACAAATTACATTGTGATAATTTATCGTCAAATCGTGTTAGTGTGCAAAATGTAATTGAATTATTTGGAACCTGCCACACATTGTACAGAATATTTTATTAATAGAACGCACAATCACATAATATTTAGGTTTTTTTCAACACACCACTGCACTTGTGCGACACTAAAAATTTATTCTAAAACAATTTTATACTGTATAAAACTATGTACTTTTCGATAGAGATTTTTTTTAAACCATACAAAAATATTAAGCATGTAAACTAAGTAACACACATTATAACTTATAAAAATTTGTTGTGAGAAATCCAAATTTTATTAAATTATTTGATTAAAATCTGGTCCTACGTAAATAAAATGCCGTTTGAGAAAGTTAAATTAGGAGGTTTAAGGTCAAGAGTGAGATGGAGCGCTTTTAATACCGGTAACCAAAAAAGATAGTATTATGTGATCGGGCCACAGCGGCTAGACATTGTAAATGGGAAAAATCTCAAAGATTTTTCTCATACATATAAGTACATTTATTGCATAAATAATATTAAATATAGCACTGCGATTATAATCCAGAAAGACGAAAATATAATTTTGTTATACAGTATTATATGCTTCATATGTTTTATTTAGTACGAAATTGATCAAATAAAATAAAGGAAATTATATCTTTAGATAAAACTAGTCTTAAGATATTTCTCATGTATCATGGTAAGAATATTGATCGCCCAAGTTTTCGGACTGCGCAAGTACTGTAATTACACATGCGCTTTAAAATTAAATGTGTTTTACACTGGAAACATCTTGTAGTAATTGTAGAATATTAAAGTTTTCAATTAATAACATACTTAATTAAAGAAGGGGATATAAAAATAATTTACTTTTATGGATATATTTCGGATAGTCATAAAATCAAATTAAAATAAATATAGTTTTAACGAAGATGAACGTACCTAGCTTAAATGCATTACAAATGAAATATAAGAAAATGTGGAATTTTATTTCAAAAATGTGCCAAAAATGTAAAGAACCTTTTCGGGATATGTTTATATTTTATAGTAATTTAAAAGAAACCTTGAAAAAAAGCATGTTACATTACTGAGCGCCTGGTTTAAGATAAGCTCAGCCTGAGTTTCTTATAACACAAACGATGGTGTCCAGTGGTGACCTTTTAAACGACTAAAATAAATTTTATATTTACTTTTTGGAAACGAAGTATTTTAAAAGCCGCTTTAATTTTATCGATTTTGCTTTTGATTTACATAACACCACGGCACATAAATGGTATTAAATAGCTAAATAAATAATATGTGGCAATAATGTTGATTGACATTGTCAAATTTGTTTACGTTTAAACGCGCGAAAGGTTGATTTTTTGTTAACTAGTGTCTGATATAATATTTCAATTGTTTAATCGTGAGAAATGATCGAAAATAATTGTGAACATGGTCTTTCCCACCACGTTAAATTTATTAGAAAATATTTAAAAGTTAAGATTCTTGAAGATAATGTCCAGTTTCAAGATCATATCGAAGAGAGAAAGCATGTTTATGATTTAATCAAGCGCATAATATGCCATGGAGAATCCCACTCCGCTCTTATTATTGGACCTAGGGGAAGTGGTAAAACGACAGTGTGTTGAAATTATTTATTTATTATGGACTGTACTATAGTTTGCAAAAGAGAGAACGAGATGTTTAGTGATTGTTTCATGGCTATATGATTACCAACGTATTTATCATAATTGAATATAAATATAGAGTAACGGTTGCTTTGACAGGAGTAAAAGTAAAAATCTGAAGTGCATCTTAAATCTGTGTGAAGAAGTTAACTTTAATGTCTGCATCTTCTATCAATCTACTATCATTCACTGTTTTGCAAATATTCTTTGATGGTTTTATTTTATACTTGATTATATATTAATTTGTGGTAGTAAAAAAGATAATTGGTTATTTTCTACAAGCATTAGTTATTTTCAATGCAATACAATAAATAAGTTGATACATGTAAAACAAAATTTTCAGGATTTTCAAAAATCATTTATTTCTGAATGTGGTGCGCCAAAAGATTTTGTCATCAACCCTTTACTCTGCTTCCACACTTCTTTGTGAACTATGGCTCTGTGCTTTTATATTGTACTCTTATGGTAAGGCAGACAAGTATGACATGGTGTTGGAGTGATTAAATGTTATGTCTGTACCAAAATACTTACTGAATTCGATATTTTTTTGAAAAACTAAACTGCCTGAAAATTCGGCTATTTATATGTCTACTTATTTATTGTGGTTCATATCATTTCTTATTTTTATACATATATACACTACAGGCTGTACATGTTAAAAAAAATAACTAGATAATTTTTAAGATATATCCTACTTTTATTTAATTACAGCTACTCAATTCAGTGTTGCATCAATTAGCAAAAGAATTAGATTTGGAAAATGATTCTCTCATAATAAGATTAAATGGTCTACTTCATCATGATGAAAAAGTTGCTTTGAAATCCATCACTGCTCAGGTATCTCTTTTTTTGCATTATTATCCACATCTCTATGAAATTGTAATTCATTTATGTGGTTGAAGTGTCCTCTGAAGTTAAATTGATAGTCTCACAAGCTGATTTCTTTGTATAAGTCCATTCATTCATATCTTGCATCATCATCATCATCATCATCAATCAATTGTGTTCAGTCATGCTGGAATGACTCACCCTAATTTTTGCATATAGTCATTAGTACTTAACAAAATCTTTTAATTCAAATAATAATATTTAATCTTGACCTCCATTCCATAAGTTTAATAAAAATAATTCTTGCAGTTAAAAGATAACAGTTTTTGAAATGCATATTAATTTCTCATCCATCACGGATATGTTAGTTACGAATTAATTAATTACACCATACCATACTTTGATTTAATATTTAAATTTTTTTTTAGATGCAACTTGAGAATGCAGTTGGTGACAGAGTATTTGGTACATTTGCTGAGAACCTTGCCTTTCTGTTGAGTTGCTTACAAAGTGGTGTGGACCGTAGCTGCAAGAGTATGGTCTTTATCCTGGAGGAATTTGATTTATTCTGTCACAGTGGCAGAACACAGACCTTGCTGTACAATCTATTTGATATTACTCATAGTAAGCAGGCCCCTATGTGTGTATTAGGTCAGTCATTTTGTATTTTTTTTGTTAATTGTTTCCTTATAGCGTAGGGATGTGACGATCTTACGTATTGGTGAAACATTATCAACTGCCTCCGTAGCCTAGTGGTATGAGCGTGCGCTTTAGAAACCGGAGGTCGTGGTTTCGAATCCTGTGGGGACTCGACAAATTTTCATTGTTGTTTCCTAGTTGGTTAGGGCAATTGGGCCGATCACCCAATTGTCTGAAAAGTAAGATGATCCATGCGTCAGATGGGCATGTAAAAAGTCGATCCAGCTAACAACCCGCATTGGACCAGCATGGTGGGATATGGTCCAAACCCCCAAATGGATAGGGTGTATTAGGGGAGGCCTATGTACAGCAGTGGACTATCACAGGCTGATGATGATGATAATGATGAAACATTATTTATTAGCTGTTTTTATTTATCTCAATATTTCATCTTAGCTTTGATGACATTTGTGTGTTTTATCGTTACTGTAAATCCAATAGCTAACCATAACATAACTTCTGTATTACTAGTAATAACTATTGGGTGCAATAATATATACTATTCAGCTGAATACCGAATCCTAAACACTGAAAAATTACTTGTCACATTACTCAAGATTATTTGGACTCATTACCATATAACAGAACTTTATTAAGTAAAATTGATTAGTGACAATTAATATACAAAAAATAAAGCTTTTCAGTATTTGTACTTAACTAACCAAACAATTTTTTTTGCATAACTGTAAACTACAAACTCCATACTCCGGGGAGAAAAGAGATAAACTATAGCAAATGGTTGTTAAGATCGGTTGTGACTTGCCTTATTTAATCTTTTTAACGCGCTCGACAATCATTCATTCTGTGAGAATTATTCGGCGCTGCGGCCGACAGCTTTGCCGAATATTAGGTATTCGGTATTCGGCCAAACTATTTGATTCAATGAGGCACCAGAAATCTTTGCTTTCAGCACTGTAATACAAAATTTTACTTTTCTATATTATATTATTTTAAATTTCCAGGTGTCACAAACCGCCTAGATGTAATGGAGATGTTGGAAAAGCGCGTGAAGTCGCGTTTCTCCCATAGGCACATATTCATCTTTCCCCACGAGGGTTCCGATCAAAGCACTGTGGAACCAATAATGTTGGTCCAGAAGCGACTACTCCAATTGCTCAGTATGCCTCTCAGTATTGGAAATAATAGTCAAATCAAAAATACTCCAAAAACCAAGAAGGGTGTGCGTAGAAAATCAGCCGGTAAATATTATTACGAAATTTACTATACATTTTATATAGCCTTTAGACGCCCCCGTGAACACCGCGGTTCTTGTTTCTGCCGCATAGTAGTACTGTGAGGTAACCACTATGTTCTGGTTTGAAGGGCACCACAGCTAGTGAATTTACTGGGTCAACAAGACGTAACATCCTATGTCTCACGGTGGGCAGCGCGTTGTTGATAGCAAATTGCCTATGTTCATAAGCGTCGGAGAGCCTTGTATGTGAAAAGCGAAAAAAAATGAGTTTTATGGTCTGAAATCGAAAGCATTTTATAGAAAATCAGTTGTACTGATATTATGATATAAAAGACTGGTTACGACATGCCTACTTTAATGTTTATCTTATGTGTTTTCAATTATGTATTGAATTCGCCTCTGTGGTCTAGCGGTATTGGCCCTTGCTTTATAAACCTGAGATCGTGGGTTCAAATCCCGCGTGGAAGCTACTTTAAAAGTAAAACTACCAAAAACCCCCTAATGGAGAATGCATTAGGGGAGGCCTATGTCCAGCATTGGACTAACACAGGCTGATGATGATGATGATGTGTTTCTTGGAGTAATCTATCATTTCATTCACAGCGCGCGCAGATCTTATGGACGTAGATATGGCCGAGGACACATCACAATATTCAGTGCCTCTTGAGGTATTGTCCAAATGTAAGACGAAAATTCGAGACTTTCATCAGTTGGACTCTGGTCTCCTTGAAGATTGGAACTTACATATTAAAAGCCTGGTTGTAGATCAGCGGGTGTTAGACGCGTTGGAGAAATTATGCTATTATACAGTCAATGAGCAGATATTCAGAAATATATTGGTAAGATAATTAGTGAAAGATGCTATTCGTGACTTTATTGTTTTCAAGATTGAAAATAGCGTTTTTGGTCTTGAAATTTGTATGGTGATATATAAATGATTTATCGTTAATGCACTCGCTAAAAGGTCTATATTATTGCTGAATAAAACGTGAATTGCGTTAATAATTTTGTGTCACATTTGCGTATTTAGGCGAATAGCGTAGACATTTATTGGAAACGAGACAACACACTGGTGACTGCCGATGTCGATGGCGTCGTGACCCTTCCATAGTGACAAGACTGTTCTGCCTATGAAGCCTAAAACAAAATCGCTAACGCGCTTCTACCGTAGAGACATAGGTGTTAAGTCTCGTTATACGTAAATCACAGCTTTATGATCCTTAAACCGGAACACATTAGTGTTTCACACTACTGTAACGGCGAAATAGGAACCGGTGGTGGTTCACCTAAGGTCTCCGTAAACAGGGACCTACCACGGTGAATTTTGTATATTTTATTACATTTATTTAAAAGAAAGTTGTTTCTACATTCGAGTAATAAGTTTAATACTAGCACAACTGCATTGAAATCCAATTTAACTGTAAATTTGTCATTAGCAGTGACTACAGTGGTGCGGAGTGTTTATGAAACCTGAGGTCGTGGGTCAGAATCCTGCAGGATCTATTTCTTTGTTGTTTCTAGTTGGTTAAAGCAATCTGAGCACGATCACCCAATTGTCTGAAGTTAAGATGATCAGCGTCGGATGGTCATGTAAAGTACGATCACTCAGCACAACCGATTGGACCAGCGTGGTGGGATAAGGATAGTTCATTAGTAGGCATTTGTCCAGCGTGGACTAAACTGCTATAGACGATGATGATTTTCAGTTTCAACTGGTCTCGAAACTTAGCCAAAGAAAGCCATACATAGATGCATCGGATTTGGTGACGATCATAGACAACACAGTCACACCTGAGCACAGGGTGAAATTGTTACAGTCTTTGTCTATTCTTGAATTATCATTGGTAATTGCAATGAAGCACGGAATGGACATATTTGACGGGCAGCCAATGAATTTCGAAATGGTATTGCACAGGTAAGAAGATAAGTTCATTTTCATTGCGACCAATTTTATAGGTATTTCAATAATGGATTATGTTTCCACTATAAAACTGCCTTCGTAGAAAACTGCCTCCGTAGCTTAGTGGTATGGGCGTGTGCTTTAAAACCGGAGGTAGTGGGTTCGAATCTTGCGGGGACTCAACATATTTCCATTGTCGTTTCTTAGTTGGTTAGGCAATTTGGGTAGATTACCCAATTGTCCGAAAAGTAAGATGATCCAGCGTCGGATGGCATGTAAAAGTCGGACCACCCACAACCGCATTGGACCAGCGTGGTGGGATGGTCCAAAACTAATGGTGTATTAGGGAGGCCATATGTCAGCAGTTGACTACACAGGCTGATGACAATGATATCATTAATAGATCGCACATTAAAGGGACCTCTAACCTTCAATACCTAGTAATTCATCTTATTTGTATAAGATTACGACCACTCACCGCTATCCTGATTGGCTTTGCCTAAGACTTGTTAAAAAGAGCAAATAATGTTAAGACTTTTATATAGGCCCTATTTAAAAACTTTTTTCATCGTCAAGAATCAAAATAATTCAATCATGCTTATTAAAAAAAATCTAGATGATACATGTGTATTACGCTAAAGTTACAGACTTTATAGACTGACTTTAAATATCTACTAAATTAATTCTGGGGATTTTCCTAATCGCAATTGACTGAAATCAAAGTCGAATGCATGCACAACTTTACCAAACAAAACTGTAACATTTATTTAAATATTTAATTACAGATACACAAAATTCGCGAACGCCAACTCATCGACTCAGACTGTACCCCGTCCGGTGATATTAAAGGCATTTGAGCATTTGCAAGAGCTCGAAGTAATAATGCCAGTTCGCTCAACCGATTCGATATACGCAACCTCCGACACGACCACCAGTAGAGTGCAGAAGGAATACAAGCTTTATACTCTGGCGATACCTGAAGAAGATTTAAAAGAAGCCGTTAAGACTTTTAAGCTTTACCGACGGAAATCAATCATTGGTTCAATAACTCTGTTGTCTGATTGGTATATAGTTATTGTTCATACATCATTGGTCGATTAATTTTTCTTTTGTTAACGCGAATACTATACATTATTAAATAAAATATATAGTAATAATAATAATGTATAGTGTTCGCGTATATATTTAATTTTATTTATTCATCAATGGTCGAGCTTTTTTGTTTGGCGGTTGATAACAGACGCATCAAAGTGTGTCTGTACGTTTTGTAGAAGAATATTGTGTCATAAAAGTTATTTTTCTCACGTTTGATGTATTTATGTTTGTTTGTTTACTGTTTGGATGTTTTTGTGTATTCAGTATAGTAACAGCGCTGATATACTTTAATGAAAGCTTACAATTCTTTTTGGGTATTTTAATAATTATGATGTTAAATTGTAAAAGTATTTTTCTTAGTTATTATTACATAGAGAAGACTTTATCTTCCTTTGTGTCTAATCAACTATAAAAAATGCTTATACATTTGGAAAATCGTAAAAGAAGAAGTTTGTAAATATTAATTTTAGCAGAAAGAGATATTGCGAACTTACTATTGTTGGTGAATAAATATTTTTGTAAAATTTTTAAGTCTAATTAAGCAGTCAGTTGGATTTCAATTTAAATTTGATTTATTGTGTATTATTTAAAGGAAAGCAATAAATTGAGTGATGTTTTATTAAAACTTTATTTTAAACAACAATATCATAATAATACGTATACAATATCTTACTTAAAAGTAACAATCTTAACTCAATATTTAATACAATCAATTTGATTTACTGCGAGTTCGTACTACTTTGCCATGAAAACAAAATTAGTTTTCATTTTTATTTAATAATTTTAATAATAATAATTGCCTCCGTAGCCTAGTGGTAAGAGCGTGTGTTTTAGAAACCGGAGGTCGTGGGTTCGAATCCTTAAGGCAGTTTGAGCCGATCACCCAATTGTCTGAAAAGTAAGATGATCCATGCGTCGGATGGGCATGTAAAAAGTCGGACCACCCAACAATCCGCATTGGACCAGCGTGGTGGGATACGGTCCAGTAACCCCCTAATGGCTAACGTGTATTAGGGGAGGCCTACGTCCAGCAGTGGACTAACACAGGCTGATGATAATAATGATGATGATGATGATAATAACAGATCATTTAGTTTATAATGGATCTTTTTTTAACCAACTTTACGTAAGCCGTTATGTAGTTCTTATGCAAGAACATCGCGTGAATAAGTTTAGTTAGTTATGTTCCAGTACTATATTAGATAGCTTATACACGTAAAAAGTTCAGATGGTTTTGAATACAATTTTCTATGTCCAAGTTATTATTGAATTTTATAAAATATGTCATCGACAAAACCTTTTTCTTTCATAATGGATATGGTGGGTCATATATTGGATAAGGTAAATTTTGTCATTAATTATTTTTTAGCTACCACTTATTATCTAAGGTCATATCGCTTTGAACTTACAGTAGGTACTTTAATCAACAATCTCGTTTACGTTTAAAGTAAATTTATAACAAATACTAGTACAATGTTCTATTAAAAAATCCCTTTGATACAGATAACAAAAGCAATTAAGGATTGCTGTCCTAGTCTGTATAATTTTTATTTATTTATAAAAAAATAAAGCGTGTATCTTTCAGTCCTCGGACTTCGTAATTCAATTCTAGTTATGCTTATTGCAGAACAGGTTGGGTGTTATCTTCCATATTTATTTATTTTTATTTACGTCTATTTATCTGCATTAATATTAAATCTTTTTCATTACAATCCGACTAAATTAAGAAGACATTTAATCGATCCATCGCATATTGACGCTCGGCGTATCGCTCCTCTTCACATCGTTAGCATAATCGTCTTCAGTATAACGATATCTGAATCTGTCTTGGCTTGCATTCATTTCGCCCAATTCTCTTAGCTCCTCAACCGACAATTCTTTAAACCTCTTACCTTTTACCGCTTCGGGTGTTAAAACGCTAGTTTTGTTATGCTTCGGCCATCTTGAATTTTTGCTACCGTTTAATTCGCGCGACATATTGTTTATGGCTCGATGCAGGCTATTCTCTGGGTTGCCATTACGTTTGTTCAAAATGCCGTCGTTTCCAAAGTTGGTTTCCGTTCTGTCTTCTACGAAACCTTGGTTAGAGAAGGCTTGCATCGTTGCTGGAGTGGATTCGGGTCTCTTTGTCTGTGTGTAATAAAAATAATATAGATATGTATATATGTATGTATAGTAGCTGACCCGACAATCGTTGTGTTGCCATAATAAAAAAGTGTCAAATTAAATAGAAAACTGAAAATTTAGGATTGTTTAAAATAGGATTGTTTGGAATAAAAAATTGACGTGGACATCCCTTACCATTTTGGGCTCGTCTACTATCTACTTATTGAATATGCATAAAAAATTTCATAAGAATCGGCAAACCCTTTTCGGAGGAACGTGGAAACGAACAATGTGACGACAATTTTATATATTTGATTTATTTGAAAGTATTTTTAAAGGTATTTTTACTTGAGACCGTATGGTGTTACCAACGCGGTGCCTACCTTAGTGTGTAACACTACTGTGCATCATAATTGGTGAGTAAACGAGGCGTACCATTACGTGGTGAAAGTCCAGTATCAAAGCTTACCAAAATTATCCAAACGTGAGCCTAAGGGAAGATAGAGTTAATGTGAACAATGTAATTTATACCGATGTAGCGGACTCCCTTACGTTGTTATTGACATCTTTGTGGCAATTTATCAATAAAAAGGGTAGACAAATGCCACTGTTATGGTAACGATTTTACATCAGTTCTCTCTTTACTTTGGCTCAGGTATTATGTATTTCAACTCCTAGTGTAGGAGGCGTGTGCTTTGAAACCGGAGGTCGTGAGGTTCGAATCCTGCGGGGACTCAACAAATTTTCATTGTTGTTTCCTAGTTGGACAGGGCAATTTGGGCAATCTGAAAAGTAAGATGATCCATGCGTCGGATGGGCATGCAAAAAGTGGGTCCACCCACAAACCCGCATTGGACCAGCGTGGTGGAATACGGGTCAAAAACCCCGTAAATGGAGGAGGCGTGGTGCATTAGGAGGAATGTGTCCAGCAGAGGACCAACACAAGCTGATGATAATGATGATTGCCTATGTATTTAGTGTCTTTTTTTTAAGCAATGTGTAACATTACTACGTATCGTTTCCTTTCTTCGTTACCTTGATATCAGCAAAATAGTTTCTAAAATCTTTGTAATTTTTACTAGTGGCGCGGCTGTGTATGTGTGGTTTAATAGTTCTTAACTATTTCTTATATAAGGTTTAGAAAAACACACCTCTTGCAATTTATTCAAGATCAGATCATGGCCCGTGTTGACTCCGATACCGGCGACTTCCTCTATGCTGTTTGAGCGGTGGAAGGGACGAAGGGCCGATACTGCACGAGAGACCCCAACCTTAACAAGCAAAAGTAGAAAATATATATGACTGTTGGTTTTGATTAGCATTTCTTCTATACAGTATGCAGTATAGTATTAAGTTATTAAAAAATAAATAATAAATTAAATACATTTTTAAATTTATTATTTTTGTAAAATCATATTTATTATACACATCGCAGAGCACAAGCGAAGTCGAATCATACATAGGTCATACTCTCTTTTATTAACAACGTTGATTACCAAAACAAAACACAAATAAAATGTAATTTCAATAACCAAACCAACAAACAACCTGAATATCGTTTAGCATAAATGTAAAATAAATTAAATCATGATATAATGTATTTTAGTAATGATCAATTTTCTAAATGCCGTTGAGCTTTGTAAAGAAATACATATAAATGTACGTTCTCCAATTGCTTACCTGTCCGTGTCGTATCCTGTGCTCCGTGAGGTCGGCGCCCAGCAGCTCCTCGTAGGGGTCCATGCGGATGGGCAGCACCCGGTCGATGAGCCAGAGCAGCGCCATCGTGACCAAGGCCCCCCAGACCATTAGGCATACACCGGTCAGGGTCTGAACCCCCAACAGGTACCCGCCACCGCCTGACAAATAACAACCATTTTAGTAATAAAGGAGGAAGGATCCTTTTACAAGGTACCTTCTGGGGTATCTTCACGGTGACTATTTCAATTATAATAAAATCCATTGCACATTAATTTTGATTCCTTCATAGGTGGACATCTCTTTTTCAGTAAGACTGTCCTTACCGCAAATCAGTAGTGTGTAAACACTACTGTGTTCCGGTTTGAAGGAAACGTTGCCAGCGTAATTGCCGTGAACGAGACATAACACCTCAGGTGGGTGACGGTGAGACGATTTGTGGCAGAACCTCCTGCTCGTCTCATCGCTATAACTAATAAAAATCCTCCACCAACATTTAATAAATCACATATATTGAAGTCAATTTAATCCTGGTAAAATAAGTACAAAAGTAAAATAACAAAGCCGTAAGTGGCATAAGTCATCTTACGTTCATAGTGAACAATTGTCACCGAGTGTCAGTGGGCTCATGACAACTGGATAAATACGACTCCAAATTTGTTTACATTTATTCTAATTTGGCTTAGCCATAGTATAAGTTTTTCGTCATATAATTAAAAATGTTTTATAAATAGGAAACTTTGTAGGCATATAAGTATGATACTATCGCCTAATAAACTCATTCACAAATAATAATGGTTTAGTGTAAAGAAACAAGACATGAAATTCATGTAAACGATCCATAGGAACGAACTGGCACCGTATGAATTACGTTGTTAAGTCTTTCTTAAATCTCAGTGACATTTCTTTAATAATAATGATAAACGTATCGAGCAATTTCGTTGCTTTTGATTACAAATAGCCATAGTCTACAGGTTTGGTGTTAAACTGTACCTTTAAATAGGCCATATCTCCCATTGGTCGTCCCCATAGGTATAGGGTTGTCTGCGAAGAGCCCAACGGCTATGACTCCTGTGAAAAAATCATAGAATTTGCTGTGGAATCTGCGAGTATTCTTGATGGGCGCATATGTGATGTGCGAGTACATAATTTTAATTAATAATAACATGATAGGTAAGATGACTTATCTATAAAAATATATGTAAACAATCGTTCCTGTTTGCGAAGATTCTTATATTACCTTCCATCTTCCACCGCGCCATTTTCTCGAGTTATTGCAGATTGCTCTGAATAACAGTTGTTACGAAGAGCGATTGGCATCTGACTGCGACCAATTATATTAATAGTTAAGGACAAATTTAAGGACTCTGATGACTACCAAAGATAGTCTTGACATCCGGGACCGACTTTTTACATGCCCATCTGGCGCATAGACCATCTTTATTTTCAGACAATTAGGTGATCGGCCCATATTGTCCTACAAACTGAAATCTGTAAATAATCGATCCCAATCGAACCAACAATTAAACAAGGGCCAATGCCGCTAGGCAACGGGGGCGAGACGGCATCTTCCACGTTAACGTAAAATACCAAAAATGGATAAAGAAAATTATGGTACTTTGAAATTTGGATATATTTTTTTTATACTAGCCTCGGACCTAGATTTTAATACTAGTTGTATTTAAATGACTACAATAACCTCATTGCTAAGTCCATTAAAAAAGCAATAGTGAAACTAAAACTTAGGTCTAAAAAGTAAACCTTGAAATGTGGTCACTTTTTTGACCTTAGTTTTATATATATATATAATAATATAGTCGTTGGACTCTTATTAATAATACCAGGTTCAGAAATCTATCGTTAGGCGAGACTCCATCATTTCGATCATTCCATGAACACCCTGACCTACTAATCTTTTCAGTATTCGACTTTAATTTTTTATTTATATTATCTATATTTCTAATTTTTTTTTTTTGTGTTTTGAATGTTATATATTATTCTATTACATGTAAAAGTCTGAACATCAAACCATTATTATTGTAACATAGGTACTAAATAGGCCTCCCGCACCGCCAGGCTATAGGGCCTCCAGTCGGAAACGGAAAATTTTTTTTAATAAAATTTGTACTAATTTTTTTAACTTTTACCAATAAGTTTTCATTTATACTTAACATTAAGGAAAAATGGGATTTTTTTTATAAAATTATAAATAAAACTAAAACTTTCATAAAAATTTAACTCGTTAACAGTAGTCCCCCCTTTAGCATAAATTTAAAAAAATAACAAGATTATTAAAAATTTAAACGTAAAGACAAGCCGAAAAGTTAAGCATTAAAAGATTGAAGGTTTATTTTCTCCATGGATCACTAAAAATTTATGGCATTGTTGCAGAATGTTTTAACACAACTTCATTCGTTCATCAGCTATCCACCGAGTGTTACAATCAGGATTGTTACATTTCAAGGAAAAAAGATGTGGGACCTAGGTCTATCACGTCCCAGGTACGGTCCTGAGCCATTGTTCTTAAGTTACCAACTAGGTACCGTATTATTTTTTCAGCAACAAGAGTTTTAGTCTTTGGTTGACATATGCATTGTTTTGATTATCAGTCTGCTTTTGGCTTCGTACATAGAGATGTGATATCGTTTTAACTTTATCTCGACTTGGCTGTAATACTGGACTGTTTCTTCAAATTGTGACTACTGTGTTGGAACTGGACTCTGATTTGTACTTTAATGGAAGTGTTGAAAGATGTTGCCTCACACCTGAGGAATATGCTGATATGCTTATTTGTTACGGATACTGCGATTGTGTGTCAGCAAGCTCGCAACGAATACATAATTCGCTACCCGATCGTCGAGTGCCGGATGTGGTGTTTTGACAGAGTTTATCGAAGACTCGAGAAACTGGCTCGTTTTGAGACGAAATACAGACATGGGAAGATCACGAATTAATGACGACGAAGAACAGGACAATGAGATAGTGCAACGCTTTCGAGCGATCCACAACTTCCACTCAATGTTGTTGCCCGTGATCTGGGACTTTCGCAATGGAGGTGTGGCTTTACAGTACATACTGCTGGCCTATACCGTCCATTACCTCAAAACGGACCAGTTTCTCGAAGTCTTCGATAAACTCTGTCAAAAACAGCCACATCCGGCACTCGACGATCGGGGTAGCGAATTATGTATTCGTTGTGAGCTTGCCAGACACACAATCGCAGTATCCTAAAAATAACATATCAGCATATTCCTCAGGTGTGTAGGCCGACATCTTCAACACTTCCGTATTACAAGTACAAATCAGAGTCCAGTTCAAAGCTACAGTAGTCACAAATTTGAAGAAACAGTCCAGTATTACAGCCAAGTCGAGAAAAGAGCAAAACGATATCACATCTACTATGTACGAAGCTAAAAAGCAGACTGATAATCAAAACAATCAATAATGTCAACCCTAAAGAACTAAAACGAACTCATTTGCGAAAAAAATAATACGGTACCTACGTCATATCTTAAAGAACAATAGGCTCGGACGTTACCTGGGACTGGGATTAATACCGAAGCGTCCCAAATACTTTTTTCTTGAAATGTATCAAATCTAGATTGTTATAACTCGTTAGATAGTGATGAAACGTAGATTTTTAAAACATATCTGCCGAACAATCGCATAAATTTTTTTAGTTATCCATTAGAGAAAATAAACTTTCAAATATCTTTTTAATTTCTTAACTTTCACTTGTCTATACGGCCTATTTAAGTAACCTATGTACAATATTAATGTTTGATGTTCAACATCTTATTACATGTAAAATGTAATAATAACAATCATAAGATCACACAAATAAAATAAAAAATATTAGGATAAAAATCGGAATTTTAAATAAAAAATTAAAATCGAATATCTCGAAAAGGGTTAAGTTTAGGTAGGGTGTTTCATGTGAAATGAGTCAGAAATGATGGGTACTCCACGCCCTTAACGGATCTAGCAGACTTTTCCTGTAACCCTGTATATATATAATAAAGACGTCCATGATTCAGCATTAATTTCAGCACCACTCCATCATAATATTCCTTACCCTGGACTAGCTGATGATGTTGTGTTGTTCATTCAGAAAAATTGTTATTTTTATATTATTATAATTTTACAGTGTTTTTCTCCCGTCTTGGTGTTTGAATCATTATAATATGTTTCTAATATAATAGAAAAGTACGAAACGACTAAACCATTATTATTTAACATGCAAAAACTTACCCCATAGTCCACACGCTCCGTGTACCGCTGACGCTCCAACAGGGTCATCTATCCTCATCTTGTCGAAGAGTATTGAACTGGCGGATGCAATGGCCGCACCGATCATTCCGATCACCAAGGATTCCCATGCTCGGTACAGGAAACAACCGGCTGGTAGTAGTAGAAACGAATAATTTATATTATTTATGTCATTACGTGATGTTTGTAAATGTTACTGTAGCTAGATTTTGAATGTTAAGCCTTAAGCAATTATTTTATTATTGTATGAAGCGACGAGACGATCGCAGTTTTTAGTCTACGACAAGCTCGTCGCCCAAATACATATGACGATACGTTTCGTTTACCAACTTATTTCAACAGCTTCAATGATTTTTAAACCAGAACGTTAGTAGTACATTAAACTCTGCTGTGCTGCGGCAAAAATAAGTATTGGGACGGTAAATGCACTACTTTTTTTTCAATCTACTACTTAAAAAACTAAGCTACTTATTATTTACGAATATTAAAACACCTAAAAGAAATCCTTATTGTTCTTAATTAAAATAAATTGCTTTCAAATATCCTTACCGGTCACTGATACGAGAGAACCAAGGACACTATTAATCAGTTCCATTACATCCGCCCTGCCCTTGTTCTTAATCATGGTATACCTGCGAGTTAATAAACATATATTTATTACGAAACGACTATAAAAAGAACACTTAAACCGAATATAATATGGATTCTTAGCAATAGTGACTTATTGAAAATGTATAGCAATATACGTCAATTTTACTCACAAAATCCCGAAACAGCCCCCACCAAAAGAGCCCATCATAGTCATGACCGCCGCGCGCGCTGCGTACTGCCATTTCGCCCCACTTACCTATTATATTACATACATATATATTATATACAGAAACATATTACGCAATGAACCTAGAACTTCCATTCCGGACTTATTCATAGGGCACCAGGCCCCAGTTGTCTAAAAAATGTGTATACGCATGTAATACATGCGTCGGATGGGCAGTTGATCCTGGTTCCCATCTTTGGAAGTCGTTAAAAGATGTCCCTATATACTACTACTAGCATCTAATCACCCATCAAATACGGATCACGCCGTGGGTTGCAGAGATCATGTCAAATGAAATCAGGCAAATGTTTGATAGATAATAATGATGACCACATGATAAATTGAGGGAGCTGCTAGAAGAACGCAAAAGAATTGTAGATACTGTTTAAAGTAAAGAATCGATAATAATGAATAATTTGTTACATTACGAAAAGTAATAACTTATCCCTTAAAAATAACGGTAATAACGGTAACAATCATATAATTTTATGCGATATATAATATTTCGTGTATTGTTTTAATTGGGAAGTAGTTTAACAGGCTTATTTTATTTTCTTTATGGGAAAACGTTACTGTTTTCCGGTTCCGGTAGCTAGTAAAATCTTTGAGACTGTGTTTCAATATATTATAAGTACCCTAGCCAAATAATACATGGAAATTATGGAAACAAAGTTTTATGTCAATTGGATAACGTGACATTGTAGAACTGGTGTAAAACATCTACAAAGTTAGTTCTTAATTGCCTACTCAGTAAATAAAATTACAGAACAATGGAAAACAGAGTCGTAAAAGAGAATAAGTGCTAGAAAACATTAGCAGCGATATAACGATATACTAGCAGTCCGTGGACGCTAGTATTTCATTATTCTATTTTACTCTGCCCGTGTTATTTTTAGAATTTAGAATAGATTTTCCTCAGATAAATGGGCTACATTTTACCTTTATCAAGGATACTTGCACTTACACTCGCAAAAAAACATTGATTAATACCAAGGTTGTTTCGGACGCTATAGAAATAAAAAAATATACAAAATTTTTAATAGAGAATAAGGGTTGGTTGGCCTTGCCCACCTACGTGGGATCCAATAATTAAAAAAAAACATCTAGTAATATAAAAACTACAAAGTTAGAAAAATATATCAAATTTTAAATCAAATCCCTGTCGGTTATTCTAAATGCATTGAGATACCCCATCTTAGTCTACCCGTGATCACGGATCCTGAAAAGAGTCCGAAAACGGACGGAATATACATAACTAAGCAAATAAATATGACAATTATATTTAAAAAGTACTATATGCAAAAATAAGGTCTTGAAGAAATATGTATGGATTTGATGTATAATATGTTGCATAAAAGTTATACTTTATGTTTCAAATATTATAGAGTGCACGCTAAGGACACATGCGAAATTATTCGTCTTAACATGGACTTGAGTATATTGTTCTCTATAATATTGATGACATTAACATATGTTAACTTTCATTATACATTGTCTAATGGATAGCGCAATTGACAAACTGATCTAAGATCTATCACTCTGTAATCATCAGCCTGATGTTAGTTCCTGCTAACATTAGACTGATACGCAATCTAACAAAGTAAGTGGTACATCCTCCTTATGCATGGTGTGACCTTTACATGCCCATTGTCTGAAAAGTCCGATGTATCCGACTTTTCAGACAATTGGGTGATCGGCCTAAATTGCCCTAACCAACTAGGAAATGACAATGTAAATTTATCGAGTCCCCGCAGGATTAGAACCCACGACCTCCGGTTTTTAAAGCACACCCCATACCACTAGGTTACGGAGGCAGTTGAGGAGGCAGATCATAAATGATAGGAAGAAATTGAAAGAACTATTGGAAAAGGAAACATATCTGAAAAGTTTATTTGTCAATACAACAGTTAATTGAAAACTAACAAAGAGTCATTATCGTAAAAGGAAATGAATATACGAAAAAAAACTGCGGAAATAGAACAGGGCACGATACGACCTGGAGAAAGTCATTATTGGACGAAAAAAAAAGAATTTTATGTTCGCCGTTTACATTGAATTGTAAATTGTTATTGAAAAGTTATTACAATGAACTTATTAGATAAATTAAAAGCTGAGGTATTGGTTTCTTTTATAAAACGCTATTATGATCCTTCGGACTTTTTTTAAAGTTGTGCTTTAACGTATATGCCAATATAACACAAACAGCATTGGCAGTCTAAACCGTATCTTTTTTTAAAATTACAATTTCACATTCATTGACGATTAATCTGACAAAGAAGATTTTTATAGTCGGTAATGCAAAGACATTCTACTTCCTTAACGATAAGAATATTTAAGCGAAGTCGTCGACTTCTTAATACTTTCTTAATATTCCTAAAGCTATTCCGATAAAGTTTTTTTCAGTAGCAAGGCAAAACCACGGTAATACCCCTTGGTTCGAGTAAATGCATAATGAATCTGCTTAACAAGCCAATTAGAGTTCGGATTGTACTATTTGCGTGTGCACTAATGCGATGTCATTTGAGTGTGATTGTACTTAAATGTCGCCGTTTTAAAACTCGGCACGTTTTACGTAATGACAACAGTTTGCTGAGCACGCCAGGTGGTTATTTTCATAAAATATTAGCTTACTTAGTTAAGAACATTAACAAGGTACCTTGACGGGTGAAAAATGAAAGAATTCAAAGCTTGCAGAAGTAAACTTGCTTCCAATTTTTTGTTTCGCGTAACAGATTAAGAAAATGAAACCTTATTTGGTGAGCTTTAAGAATTTTTCAATCCGAAATTTTATTTAAAAGAATACATGTAATATAGTTATTACATATATCTACATTATTAAAAAATTATTTTGAATATAACGTGCAAAAATAGGTAATTACAGATGTCATTACTCGTTAAAATGTGGGTATATATTTGCATTTCAAATCTTCATCTTCCTTCATAAGAGAAATTGGATGGTACATCTCGTTTACGCATTAATTACAATGGCTACAGAGCCCTTCAATTCGGAGAACAGCACTGAGTAAATACATCTATTTTGCAGCAGGAAAAGATACCGCCGCAGTACTTACTCTATAAAATGATTGAAGGCGAACTTCTTTACTGCCTGCTGTCATTTAATAAAAGATGTTAAGTAATAAAAGCCTTTTATAAACCCCACTTGTCCCTAAACACTTAAATATCAAAGCTTATAAAAATGAACAATCCTCACCCCATAGGTACTTCCGGAGTTGAACGCCAGCCAACCCCACCACAGGACGAATGTCCCCATGACAGCGTTGACTGGATTTCCCAAGGGCAGTGGGGCTGTCCCATAAGCATACCTTCCCAGCCGTGGGCCCAGCATGAATGCCGAGGCAAACGCTGAAGCTCCACCTGTATATTTAATGTATTTTTTAAAATTGAAGCACACTGATGCATTTGTAAGGCGATCTTTGACGCATAAAAATACAACTATTATAATTTCAGCTGAAATGAAGGATTCTTTTCCATTTCTTAAATTATGTCGTCACAGTCGTGATAAAAAATAAAATCGAACCCTGTTTTGCCCTTGTCTCACTGGGTTATAAGCACAGGATTATTATTTTTGTGCTGTGCTGCAGCGAACGGCGCTAAACCTTTGTTGGGTAGATGATTGTCTGGGCAATTTATCTCATGGAAAGTTTTAGAGAAGGGATAGCGCTTCTTTTCTTAAGTTTTTCTCGTGTTCTTATTTGCTAATATTCATCAAAATGTATACAAACTAACAAGGATATCCGTACGACGACATTTCGTTGGTATACGGTTATTTGTTTTCTAGCTGCCACTATATTCCGGTGGTATGGGTTAGAAACCAAAGGTTTGTTCAAATTCTGCGGGGACTCAACAACTTTTTATGTTCAACTATATAACTTGTGATGGTCAGATACCAGTTACTGTGGGTAAAATTCTTTTATTCCATTAATAAAAGGAAAGGGAGGACTAGAAGCCTATCCAACGATACCTTGGAAAAACGGCTGGAAGAAAGAATGATAGATAATTATAATCCGTACGCTCAACGGATGATTTGTAACTTAGTTTAAATAGCCTGTTCTTCACGGAAGTGTTCATACAATTACGATATAAAATATCCATTGTGCCTTTGTGAATCTAATTACACCCCAAAGGTAAAACGTGTAATACTTGTAATTTTTTTAATTATATGGTAGGTAGTTCTTGATAAAAGTAAATCTATTCTTCGATACCAGGAAGAAAAGATTAAGAAATTGGTACATCGATGATATAGAAAAACCGTCAATGGCAAATGACTTAGTTTCGATTGCAATACATAAAGCCAGTATAACTATCTATTTGTCCCTTGTTAGAATTAGGCTTACCCAATTAATAGCGTGCTGTTAATCTAAGAAAACGATATCCTACTTAAAGAGGAGAGGATGTTGGTAGACGGAGTGGTCATGTAGGTACTTAGATGAATTCTAAAAGTCAAATTTTGTAGTTTTTCAGGTAAAAAAATTAAGAAAAGCATAAATTTTTAAAATAAATAAGAAAATAGCTTGGATAAATACCTTTTTTTTATTCTCGCGCATAAACGTGTTTATTCTGTTATTTTATTGTTTTCGCGGAAAACAAGAAAAGGTTGGGTTAAGGCATATTTCTGTTTTTATAACCGAATTATGTAAGGAAATTCAATAGAGTAGTATATCGTGAATATATTCTTGTATACGTATGAACAAATTACTCTAACATAACGTGAAGTTACAATTTTACAAATATTTGCAATACACGCAATATTGTAGAGTTTTATGTTAATTTAGTTTAGTTTTTATTTTATGTATTAGCCGCTCGGTCTGCTGTCCTTTGTTTAGCTATTAAGTAACCATTCAAACATTAGATTATTCCAAGCTTCATGTAGAAGTAAGAGATAAAATACAATAGCTCTGGTTCTATTATATAGTCAAGTACGATATGAAATTCACGTAAACAAATTCTAATTTCGAAACGTATGGCCCTCATTTCAATGAACCTAATTAATTGACCCAAAATAATTGACGTCTATAAATGAATAAATCTAGAAAATAATGTTTATTAGGCAAAACATAAATTAATTTATTTTGGCGCGCATAAGCTTTTGTCGTGTTCTTTATGCATACAATTTTAAGTCTTATTTAGGTCCATTTTAGTCTCTTTTAGGAAAGTTGGTGTCCAGATCACTGTAGTTGATTGCGCTCAAAATCGTGAGACAGGAATAATGAGGGATTTAACGAGTCTTGTTAAACGAAATATGAGGTAATAAAAACTAATTGTTAATGTTTGTTGCTCTGCGCACCCGGAAAGTAACGACTAACATTTGTTTCCTGCGGGATTTGCACTCACGACTTTCGGTTCGTAAAGCAAGGCTTCATACCACCAAGCTACGGACGCGATTAGTTATCAAATTTATGTGTTTATATAGGATTTATTACAATCTCTAATTTCAATTAATAGTTCAGTAGTTGTGTGGGCGTTGCTATTTTGGGATGCTTAGAATGAATGCGCTATTTCCACTCAAAATCAGCTTTTATAAAGTGAATGTTCATGACACCATGCTTTATGCAAAACTATATGGTACATCAAAACTTGTTTTCTCTTTATATGTTTTTATCTTGATAAGTAAAAAATAATTCAAATTATGTTCTTTAATAAATATTGTTTGTTATAAAATTATAAATATTTTTCTATCTTTCTTTTTCTTTTTTAAGAGGTCGAGGAATATGACTTACCAACGAGATGCACTGGGCCAGACCCTGCGATGTCAACAGCGCCTAATTTGTTGAGGAAGCCATGCTCGCCCCACACCCAACCGGCGGGGACGCAGTACACGATTGTGTTCAGGAACGAAAACATGCAATACGCTTTGAAGTTGCATCTGTTACAAACAAATAGAAAAAAAATGTTTTTTTTTTTTAAATATAAACATACACAAAAGAAATATATATTAATTAATAAATAAACATGAGTTACCCAATGAACATATTACAAAATACGGCATAACACACTCAAAATTACAGCTTAAATTTATATTTTTAAGCTATTATTCCTATTTGGAAGTGGGGTTCTGTTTACAGTAATAAAAATTTAAGTTAAACATATCCTTATTTGAAAGAATACTAGACTTTAATAGTAACGAGGAATGCTTCATTTATCTTACACTTAATACACACGACCTTTACAAAAGCCTGAAACGATCTGGAACTTCAGGAACAAGTTTTCTGATACGAGTTATTACCTTTTATAAATATGCTAAGGGATAGGCAATCAGCAGTATCTAAATGACTACCTCTTCCCTGTACAAATATCATATTGGTCTGATTTTGTTCATGCTTTTTTTAAATGATGATAGGTATTAGCCGTCATTTGGTTTTATTTTGTTTTTAATAATTTTATAATAAGTAGTTTAGTAGACATTAAAGAAATTAAAAAAATTTCGGCGTCGAAAATCACAACCTCATGCGATTAAATTGAAAACAGTGCCGAAACCGTAAAAGATTGACTTAAACTATGTTTTACATAATTGTTCTTCTTAAAATGGCCTATATTAAGTTGACAAGCGTATATATCCATATTTTAAGAATAACCAACAATAACCGTTTTAATGTAAAACATTGGAAAAAATTTCAAAAAAGGAAATTTAAACCTCATTTGAGGTGATATAGTGTAAGTTTACATAAAAGATAATCATTCTATGTGCATTAAACATGTCATACATAACATTTTGATTAAATAAATACCATATAATATATCAGAGATTTAAAATGCAATGGCTGAAATCGCGCGATAGTTTTTTGCAGAGGGCACGTTGTCACCGGCTTATATTGCGCAATATACTGTTCGAAGTTGGTCATATTTTAATGTGAAAATTTCATTGTAATATAATATTTATGTAAATTTTTAGTACGAGCTATTTATGCCATCTTTATTTTAGCTTTGTGTCACAATGGCAAACGTTTAAGGCTGTAAAGCTTATTTAGTTTAGAATTTTTCAACAAAATTATGTTATTCAGTTTACCGCTGTTGTTTGTCCTAGAAATAAATAAATAAATAAATAAATAAATAGACAGTACATGAAACATACCTTTCAGCCATAGCACCGCTAACGATGGTGGTAGCTGTCGTTGCGAATGACAATTGGAAGAGGAAAGAGGCAAGAACTGGTCCCATCAGAGCATCGCCTACTGGCGGATCCAAAAGGAAGTCCCGACGCCTATAAACGGATTCGACCAAGCACCTTGACCGAAGGATAGACCGTACCCGAATATCCAGTACGTTAGTCCTGTTAAGAGTGATGAATAAAATAATATATAGTAAATATAAGTTATTTTATTCGCGATTATTTATTATGCAGGTGTCAATATATTGAAGAGCAACTTCAAATCAAATCTCAATTAAATTAAATTTTTATTTCATTAATAGCATTCAATCTCAATCAATATGATGAAAAGATATCTTTTTATCAAATCGAGATTGAATGCTATTAGGTATATTTATGTGTATGTTTTTTTAAATGCTATAATTCAGTAATTACCCCCGAGGGATATGTCAGCTAGGTTCTTCATCATAATGTTGGCTTCGTTTTTGATCGATACGCATCCAGATTCCAGCATTCCGAAACCTAAAATAAAAATCAGTATTACACAATTTGAATGAATTAAATCAAAACTTTTTTTTGTTAAATATTATTTCAACAATAAAAAGGATACCTAGTTAAATCGATTAAATGAAATATGAATACACAAAATATAATATCATAAAAAGGGGTACTTAGTCAGAATTAAATATTATTAGGCCTCGTGTTTGTGTCGCATATGCACCATACATAGTTTTTGAAGTATCATTCATTACTAGAAATTATAAAGACGAACTACCTACGTACTTTTTTCTACATAAATTATTGATAAAGACTAAGGAAATATTAGGGTTCCCCTTCTCAACATTGATTGTTTTGTGCTGTTATTATTGCTTCCATTTTCTTTTTAATTTTTATTATCTTAAATTGCCAGTATCATTGAAAGCAAGTTAAAATGTTATATTTAAGTTGTTTAGTCGTTTATCCATTTACATAATATTGTCGAGTTTATTTTTATACCAACGTATTAAACGTTGCTACAAAAATAAACGTATAATCTTAATTTATATCGTTTTTAGCGTTTGTGTCGGTCCTACTGAACTTTAAATTTAATAGAAATATGATTGTATAGTACATAAAGTTACAACATCGTGATATGATTAAGGGAACACTGTTGTTTTTCCTTCTGTTATAATAAATCATTTTCAAATTTCAATATATTTTAGTAAAATTTTAAAATATTTTGGCACAAGATTACATTTATTTAATGACTTGGCTTATCTGAGATATGTACATTCATGTTATTTTATAAATAGGTATTTAAATTCGTTCCTATATCTAATAAATTTCTCAAAGAAGTTATCATCATCATTAGCCTGTGTTTGTCCATTGCTGGACATAGGCCGCCCTAATATCCGTATCCCACCACGCTGGTTCAATGCGAGAAGGTGGGTGGACCGACATTTTACATGCCCACCCGACGCATGGATCATCTTATTCTTCAGACAATTGGGGGATCGGCCCAAATTCTCAGTTGTAGTCCTAACCAACTAGGAAACTACTTAGAAAAGTAGTTGAGTCCCCGCAGGATTTGTACCCACAACTACCGGTTTCTAAAGCACAAGCCCATACCTCTAGGCTACGGAGGCAGTTGAACATTAAAGAAGTTATAATAATTACAAATTAAAAATAACCTCTTAAATGTTCAATTCCAGTGTACAGAGCCTTGCGGCGTTTTTGGCAAGTGATTGTACTTTACATAAGATCGGTTCCTGTGTATGTATTACTTGTAAATTCCAATCGCATGTTACAACAATAGTAATAGAGTCGCGGTAAAACATTTATAGAATATTAATCTTCACTGTTTGCCGTTTAAAGCGCACCGACAAAAACTATAATAGTAAATTAAATGAGAAGTATCTAAAGTTGGCATTAGTTGCTATTTGTATGCTAAACTCGCGTTGGTGAAGATGTATTTATTAGTCATCCTGATTTATAGGCTATAAGAGAGATGTGTTATAACTGAGTTAGCCTTGGTAAGGCCTTTGAGACTAAAAGTTATGTTATTTTTGATGTCCCATGCTTAATTAGCAATGGGTTTTTGTTAATTGGTACAAATGTGTACAATTCATATCTAACCCTTCTAAATTGTAACAATGGGAGCATTTATTATACGTATTCGAAATCGTTGTCTAAAATAATATGTTCCCTTTGGCGTAGAGAATAATACTGTTTTTATTACACGAAGCAACATGAAGAGCAGAAAGATTCATCAGCTAGTAAGTATAACGACCTGTTCGTAAGAAGTGCAGCGCAAGTCGCAACAAATTTTCTAGCCGCAGTGAGACATGGCATTTTACGTCTCATTTAGTAAGCAAAGTAAAGCTTGTACTATGGAAAGCAGATGACTAATAAACATAGACTTATTTTTATTTTGTAAATAACTATATATTATATACATACAAACACCCAGACGCAAGAAAAAATTGAAGTGACTGTAAAAAAAATCCATTCTATGGATGGTGATGCACCATATTATTTAGTAATGAAATGCCTTCCTAATATCTAAAAGTAAATAAGATACATAGTAAAGAAGTATGTATCTTATTTACAACGTATCAATGAGTGAATGGAATAAATAAACTTGATCTGTGCCTTATAGAGAAGATTAATTTTAAGTTTGGCCATTCTGTGAAAAAGCGCAAGTTATATTAGACATTAGTATACATTGGTTACAGCCTTGTGTTATTTATTATTTCTACGTGAAGATTTTGCAGAATTATTTTAATTGGAGGTTAAATACGATCACTTTGCATAACACACACGTTTCAAAACTGACGGACAGGCTGAATTTGTGATGTATGATTTAATCCTGTCACGTTAACGACATATCTAACGATAATATGAGCAAAGCCAGTGTTCTTAGACGTCACACTGACATGTATTATTCGATTATTTTGTGTGTTGCCAGACGCCGAAACATGATTGATAATGATTTGGATCGATAAAAGTATTTATCTATTTTATATTTTTAAGAACCAGATATTAAGTAGTAGAGTGTTGCGAGGCAAGCTGTGGTTGCCTTGCGGCCCTCTATTACTCTACTTTAAGACGATTACTGCACCATTTTCATTTTCTTTCCATGTCCTTCTCCTCTGTTAATCTTACATATATCTTCGCATGGCACAAATTTCTAAGTTTATAATATATTTACATAGTCGTACAACACATCAAGGATAAACGTCTATTGCTTCTATTACTATTACTATATATAATATTATATATATATAAGTTATGGTCCCGGACTTTTATCTATGGTGAGCTTCAAAGTATAAAAGTATGCAGATCATTGAATAAGGCCTACGCCCGGCAGTTGACGAAAAAGGCTGCTAATGATGATGAAGAAGATGATGATGATGCAGATTTAAACGACTGCAGGCGACGTACGTTAATGAATCACCTTCTCTTCATCATTAAATTCTAAACTAAAAGAAGCACAAACAAAAGTCGACATTGAATTGGTTTTCGTTGAGACTTACGGCATTAACGTTATAGAAAACAAAATTACGTGTTTAAACCATCAACCTTAGTATAGTTAGTACATTAGTTATGTAGTTCACGATAGGGTAACTGCTTTTTATGGCATTGCTGTTTCGTTTGACCAAGAAAGTGATTGGACTTAAATAAAACAGGCAACAGAGCTGATATATACACTTGTGTACCATGTAAATATATTATCGGCAATAGTTGCGCTTAGGGATATAAAGTATTGCTAAACAATGTTTTACAGCAATAATGATAGTGTAATGCAAATCTGCAAATGTATTGAAATAAAAGTGTACTGTGACAAAATCCAATGCATGTTTTTTATGTATTTCCGTTTATACTATTCTATGTCCTTATTCGGTTTCCTGTAACAATGAGACCTACCTAACATAACACTTTGTGTCTTGGCATAAAAAGTATTTGGGTTTTACATAAAAACATTTAAATAGGAATTAAATCTCAGATTAGAGCTGAAACAGTTCAATTATTGTAAATAACTACGGCTTCTTCTGTACACTTGATTTTTTCAATAAAGTAAAATATATTTTACTCCTTACTGTACCCCAATGATAAATGGAATCTATGTAAACAAATATCCGACTTTAAGGGCGGCGAACATCTGTCCCGTATAATAGTCAAACATAAGGCGGTAATACACGTTTGGCAGTAAAAAAGAACTATAATAGCGCAAAGGAGTAAAGAGCTATATTCTTCTTAGCGGCATCACAAATTGGTATTTATTTTGTTAATATGAAATCCAGCCATTTTTAGGCCTGGTATATATAGGCTATCGAACCACCGAGGTATAATCATGCTTCTCTGATAATCACTGATTTATTAAGTTTTCCCCCTTATCGCAAATGAAATATTGACTATTTGTAAACCATGTTCATTTTAAGACAAGTGGAATTTCTCAGTCATGGACAACATGGTAGAAATCCAACGATACGGGAGTCTGATATAAGACGACAAGACTTTGATGCAAGCAAAATTGTAAGAAATAAATTGTTGCAAGTTATGTAAAAAATTCTGCATATGACTTAAGAACTTAACAAATTTAATTTAATATTAGATAGAGGACGCCTTGTTTGATTACATAGTTTAAAACAAAGTCGATTTTACTGTCCCTATATGCTTAAGTCTTTCAAAGTACGCGACGGATTTTGATGCGTTTTTTTAATAGATAGAATGTTTGAGGAGGATATGTACAGCACATGTTTAATATAGTAGGTGCATTTATTATCAGCATAATATTTATTTAACCGCCTCCGTAGCCTAGTGGTATGGGTGTATGCTTTAGAAACCAGAAGTCGTGGGTTCGAACGGGGACTAAAAAAATATCTTTGTTGTTTTCTAAGTGGTTAGGGTAATTTGGGCCGATCACTCATACGTCGGGTGGGCATGCGGGGATGCCTATGTCCAGCCTCGGACTCTAAAAGGCTGATGATGATGATAATATTTGTAAATAATTGGTGAGCAGAGCCTGAACTGAATAAATAATTTTTCACTTTGATTTAGGATTAATAAACATTATTATACAGCCTTCACAGACTGATTGAAATACCAAGATTTGAATTTAGAAAATTTCTAACTGAATATTAGTAAGAAGGTATTTAGATTTTCATCTATATAAAATGTTGTTGTTCAGTGTAGATTAGATTAATAATAAAGATCAAAGTGGGCATGCGATGCTAGTCCTTGATCTAAATGTTTATAGTGTATCAAAGTTACTCGATATATTTACTGATTTAGATAAACAGTTTCTTACAGCTCAATCGTCCATCAAAACTGATTTGAAAGTTTTCACTAAGGATATCACTTGACGTATTTCTGATTTTTGTAGATACTTTACGATAACGTGACGTTACCATTTATGTGAAGATTTGTGTTATAAATTACTACCATTATATTGGTCTGGAGTTACAGATGTTAATGTTTTGAAATGCCAAGAATTTGTATGTTAAAACAGTTTTGTAAGTCCTGACAAACCACAGAAAGTTTCACTATCGTTTGATTTTCGATATGTGATCATAACTTTGAAGAGATAAGAGATAATTTTTTTTTGTCATTACGACATTATTGTCATGGAGTGTTATGTATACATGAGCTGAAAAACGGTAGTTTGAGGCTTAGACAAAATTAAATCAGACCAGATCTATTAGAAGCGTCTATATTTGTTTGATTTTCGATTGATCATACTTAAAATCAAATTTTGGATTTTTCGATACGTCTTAAATATTATGATTCGACGTTTCGATTCTTCAGCTCAGATCACGGAGACAGTTGTATAGGACGCTAATTAATAAGAAACAGAATTGTGGATTATCGATAGCATTATATTATTATAATAATAGAGTCATTTCTCATTACTATTATTGTATTAATAAAATACTACTTTTTGCAAAGTCCACCTACTTATGAGTATATATTAAGATTTTTATTGTCAAATAACTACTGAGTAGATAACATTTAAAATAAATATTTTTAAATTGAAGAAATGTTATTTATATTAATGTTTATACTAAATAAAACAATAAAAATTACTTACCCGTCTGCATCGTGAATATAATAAAAGATGATGTCAAAATCCAGTTCGTGTCTTCAAGATCAATTTCAAAGTTCTCCTGAAGACTGACTGTTGTGTTAGTCAGGTTCGGGGAACGTAGGCCCACGCGTGGGAAAAGCGTCCAGTTGCCGTCCATATTTATTTGGCAAATTCTTCTTAATTTAAAATTTTAAACAACTTTTTAAAGATGTATTTTATCCCTATAGTGACGAACGTAAATTCTATTGTGTTTTTCTTTAAATCACATTTTATAAATATTGTTAATAATAATATTTATAACAGATAAAATAATGTTTTCTATCTGTTTTTCGGTTATCTTGGAATTTTAAAAAGAAGACGCTATTTTTTTCAATTATGAGTAAATGGTGTTTTCCCTCTGAATGATCGAGGCAAATGAAACGTTCGCCTTGGCTGTAACATCTCTTATATAGTGACGTCAGGGCTGACCGGTGATCCGAAGAGGATTACTTTGGAAAAATTAAAGATATGTCGCGGGGGTCACATGTGGCTAAAACTTTTAACGTTTATATAATCTTTTTATTGAAGTTTCGCTATATTTTCTTCTCTGAGATAGTTAATAATAAGACACCAAGCGTGAACTTCTCAAACTAAATATGTAAGGAGATTCCTTTGAAGTTCTTGTTTTTAATTTAAGATAATGTCTGCCTGATCTGATAGATAAGTGTGTACTGCATGTTGCATTTAATATTCTGATGATATCTTCAATACATTCTATTTCTTTTTTAAGTACAACTTCTTTTCACTGAACTGACTGACGTAGAAAAAACTCTTAAAGTTTCTTATAATTTGCATTTTTAATGGCAATTGGCAATTAATTTTTATGGCATACATTTATTAAATATGTGCATATTCGGGTAAATAAAAACCACAAGTAGCTGAAAGATGTAATAAAGTAGTTTAATATATGAATCTACAGCTAACGAATACTTCATTGTTGTTTATATAAAATAGTAACTAAAAGTTAAATTTATTGTTCTATAGCCTTGTAGTACAATTAATTAGTTTAATTTGAAATTTACTCAATGAAAACAAATATGATACGAAACAGCATACACTATCATCATCGTCATCATTAGCAGCCTTTATCCGTCCACTGCTGGTCATAGGCCTTTTTCAATAAACGCCCAGATAGCCGATCCCTTGCTTCTCGATGCCTGCTTGAGCCGTGCTACTGCAGAGAATCCCACCTGGTCAGGGGTCGACCAACTTTCGTCTTTCCGTACGCGGCCTCCACTCCAGAACCTTATTGGTTAATCAAACACTATACGTGGTCTACTACTCCCGTAGCCTAGTGGTAATGGCATGACCTTTAGAAATCTGAGGTTGTGGGTTCAATTCCTGCGGGGACTAAACAAATTTTTGTTGCTGTTTTAATCTAATTGGTTTGGGCAATGCGGGCTGACATCCAATTGCGTGTAAAGTATGATGGTCCAAGCATCGGAAGGGCATGTAAAGAATCAGTCCAGCGCCTTATTTCTTTTCGGTCGTGTCGGTCATCTATTCCTTTGGGCTCTGAAAGGGAATAGGAAAAAGAATAGGAACACACCTGTGTATGCGCGTACACTTGTGTACTATAAGTTGACTGATCTCTAATATAGATCGGCCGCTGTAGTCGTGGCCATCTAGGAGGGACTTTATTTTATACGTGATTAAAATAATCTGTATAGCTTGATATATAAACAAACTCTAATATTAAAATAAAATGGCACTTTTGGTAGTTAACTATTTATTATATTCGGTGGTTGACTATTTATTGATTAACACTATAAAGACCAAGCGGTGGCGTGCATTAGGGCAGACCAGTGTCCAGCAGTGGGCTGACACAGGCTGATAATGATGATGATCATGAAGACTATATGATTCGGCGCTTTAATAGTGTGACATTAGACATTGCTCTCGTAAACCTCGCATTTTATTTGGACATTGTAACGTTGTTGCAACCGTCTCATAAATTTGTCTGTTTAGGGGACACGCGGAGAATTTACTATTCGTTTTATACAATATAATCATGTAATAAATAGTAATAGTGTAATAAAACGTCTATTTATGCAAAAGAATTATTTCGTTACCATGTTCAAATACGTATTGAGATTTATATAAAATCTTTGTTTGACATTGTAAGATATAAATAATATCTATTCCTTCAATTTTCTTTTTTGCCATTGTCTGTCTTGTAATAAATTATTTGAAATCAAATTCATTAAGCACTTTTGGGGAACGTAAACAAACTATAATGTATTGATAACACATTTTTTAAAGATGTGATTAACCTTTATTATCTATTTGAGTCTAAACATAGTACGGGTGTTTGGTTCCGTAAATATTTATGAATCCCCGGTAAAGGTTTGTATCGTTACTTTTGTAAAGTACCTTTACAAAAATAATATAACAAAACTCAATGCCTCCTACATCTAGAAAATTGGATTTGACAACCAATGCCTCGCGTCCGCTGCCAAAGTAATGGCACTATTCACTACGCCAAGCTGATCATTATAATATATGATATCAGAAAAAATTACTGAGTGGTTTATTTTAATTTTGGTACAAAGTATTCGTTTACCAACCATAATATCCACAAACTCATGCTAAGCTACATCTCCTTAATAACACAACCTCTCGTTAATGAATGTATTAGCCGATTGAAAAATAAAACATAAGTAATCGATGTAAGTCGCGACTAAGTAACGGCATCGTAAACATGGCGTCTTGTTGATATGTCAATGCATCACTTATAATCACTCAATGTCGTTCCAACAATAAACGGGGAACACCCTTAAGGGAGGGTAAGTAATATAAGCCAGCAGTTATATGATAGCGTCACCAAGGTGCTTATTTCCGCCGCAAACTAGCTGTATGAGAACACTGCTGTGTTACGGTTCGTTCGATTAAAAAATGAGCCATGTTTGTGATGACAGAGTGTTGGTCGACCCTCGACAAAGTGGGGTGCTGTAGGGAAGCTGATGATGATGAAAATGCGCCTAAAAATGTTATCAAGGAATTTTCAAAGCCTGCGCCGATCATTAAAATTTTAGGACGGGATTTCTTTCCTTAAGACTCAAGTTTAGGTCTTAACTTTGAACTTATAATCCTTGGCTTTCATAGTTTTAATTACGAAATGCGCGAAAGTTAAAACATTACCTACGGTTTATGTTTCAAATAGACCGTAGAACAGGCTTTACTGCCTTATTCCAGTTTGAAGGGCTCCTCAAGAAAGATTGTTTTCTTGTCATAAGTGACAATCACTAAAAGAAGCAAAATTTGTGGCTATTTCTGTCATAGGCAAGAAAAATCATATGTTTAAATAAAAGTAAAAATCAGTGTTTAATGATCCATTTCTCCGACTGCCTCGTAGCCTAGTGGTATGGGCGTGTGCTTTAGAAACCGGAGGTCGGGTTCGAATCCTGCGGACGCAACAAATTTTCATTGATGTTTCCTAGTTGGTTAGGCAATTGGGCTGATCACCCAATTGTCTGAAAAGTAAGATGATCCATGCGTCGGCTGGGCATGTAAAAAGTCGGTCCACTCACCAACCCGCATTGGACCAGCGTGGTGGGACACGGTCCAAACCCCTAATGGATATGGTCGGGAGGCCTATGTCCAGCAGTGGACTAACAAAGGCTGATGATGTATGTATGTAATGATCCATTTAGTTTTTAAGAATGTCTGTGACTGACCTGAGATTTATTTAACATAAGCTATAAACACATTTCGTATTTAAACAGATTAGCGCGGTTTCGAGGCGACCTTGAGTGAAACGGCATTGACACTGTGACATTGTGCCTACATTACTATACGCTAAACTGTATTGATAACATTTTTATGTTTGTCTGTTCGTGTAATATACAAAGGAGTTCCCTTGGCTGAAATCGTATGCCATTGACACGCTTGTGACGTATGCTGTTTAATATAATGGCTGAATAGTTTTATCATCTATATTACAATGGATACGGCAGAGGAAATGTTATATGTTAATGGTTAATGTTATTTGATAATTTTAATGGTTTCTATTAAAAAATATCAAAATTTTGCCAGCTGATAGAATTAAAATAACGACGATTTTGTTTGTAACTTTGCTGGCCTTGTGAAAAGTCTCCGTCTAGTAGTGACCTTTAGGCTTATGATCTTGAGGGTATGGATACAAATCTTACGGGGACCTTTATTCATCTACAATGAGTTCCTGTTTTTTTATAGTAAAGGCAATACACAGTAGGATATGGATGTGTAAGTTTGTTTTCACTTCGTCGTTATTTAATTTTGTCGGTTATTCTTCAAATTAAACGCAAAAAGTGAAAGCATCTGTATCTACATAATGACCTCATCTGCGGAGATAGCCGATCATAGTCATATTGTTTAGCAGAATTTATTTTACTTTTTATTTATATATAAGGCTATGCAGGCCGACAAACAGTCGGGCTAACTGAAGGAAAATGTTAACCGACGCCTATGGAAATCGGCAATACGAGTGGTATCATCAACGCGCACCCTACCTTGAGACATAGGAAGTCTCGTTTACCCAGGAAACACGTTGGTTACGGTGCCTTTTAAACCGGAAAACAGCAGTGTTTTCACATTACTGCTGTAAACACGGCTGAAATAGGCACCGAGGTGGTACCGCCTACAAATGCCATATTTTGTAAGGTCATAACTAAAATCAGAGTCAAATACAAAGAAATTTCATCAAGTTTAGCTTCTAATAAGCTTTACTACTGATTTTACCATTGCGCACTATCATTGTAAATTATCATGACGAGATTGCAACAACACTGTTGAAGTTATTTGAAATTGACGTCATAAAATTGTTGTTACTTTTTTGTACACGCAATATACATTATATTATGAATGAATTTGTAGTAAAATAGTCAATGTATCAGTTTTACAATTTAGCAAAATTATATGGCATTCTAAGATTTTGTCTATAATGTTTGATCAACTGTAATCAATGAAGTTGTAGCAGAAATGAAAAGAAAGCCTTCTGATAAAGATATGATTAACTGAGTATTTATTAAACATTAAAAGCTTCTACTTCTTTTCACATGCTATAGTAAGAAACATAGAAAATATACCTAAATCCCCAGGCAATAATGTTATGTTTTAATAAATAATAAAAACGTCTGCCTCCGCGGTCGAGTGGTCATTGGCCCTTTATAAACCTGAGGTCGTAGGTTGCAATCTTGCGCGAAAACGCGTTGGTTAAGACAATTTGGGCCGATCACCTGAGTGTCTGAAAAGTAAGATGATCCATGCGTCGGATAGGCATGTGAAAAGTTGGTCCACCCACCAACCCGCATACGACCAGTTCACCCGCACCGTAAACCCCCTTATGAGAGGGCGTGCATTAGGGGAGGCCTATGTTCAGCAGTGGACTAACACAGGTTGATGGTGATGATGAGACAATAAACACTACAATAAACAAAAAATATGGTTAAAAGATTGACTTTAGTGGGTTAAGCTGGCAAATTAAGTCCGAGTTAAAAAAATATTGGGACAAATATAAGTATCTTTTGTAATAAATTTCTTTTGCCATGTACAGGATTGTGGATTCATCATCATTATCAGTCTTAATAAGTATGCTCCTGGATATAAGCCTTTTTTAATGAACGATAGGACGTTATTGGCTCATTGGCCTACTGCTACTTCTACAAGTTAATTGTAAATGATTTGATTTTTTTTACTAATGTTAATTTTTATTTTGTTGCCGAATGTATTAATGCTACAAACAAAGTTATGCGACAGAGCCATCTAGTGTTAATTAAGTATAACAGTTACTAGCTACAACTTTACTGTAAAACATGGCTTTTCTATTCGTCAATAGGTGGCGTAGTAAAATAAGGAGTCTATTCTAATACAGATGTCAGTAGTACTTACTATACATTAGAGAATTACAGTTTTAAACATTTTTTTTATTTTTTGTGTACATATACTTAAATTGAGGGAACTTAATTAAGATTTATGTAAATAACCCATTAAAACGTTTGTTAGAAAATAGAATTCTGGTATTTTTTATATTTTTCCAATCAGAATACACCTAAATTGGACATGCAATGAAAAATCAAATTCTACTCTATATAGTGTTCTAATACGTTTTCAGGTACGTTTTCCTTTACATGAATTCAACCTTGAACCTTCATTATTTTAAAGATTCCTGATAGATATAACATTAAAGATTTATACGTTTTTTTATTTGTGATTTATTTTAAAGTTTAAACTCTTTAAAAACATTTCGTAAACGAGTAAGAAAAATATAGATTTACGCATAAAGCCCTTTAAAATGTTGATCACCTAGTGGGAACGGCAGCATCCCGCGAACTCTGTGTTAGATAAAGCTTACAATAGACAAGTGTCTGAATTCATAACTTCATAGTTAACAAAAAACTCATTAAGAATCCTAGATGACTTATTTATAAACTCTATAGTTTTGTACTAAATGTCATGCGTGATGACAACTGACCGAAATCCCGAGGCAAACAGGTAAGTATCACATGTTGCTTTAACTAATGAGGAAAAAATAATGACAAAATTTGCTCCAACCCGTAGTACCCGACCCTTGGACTTGTAAATATAAGTCGCGAAAGGGAATGACTAATATTATTCCATGCAACAATTTTATTAGCACTATCTGTAAAAACAACATATTATATATTAAACAAATAACGGTTATCTTTCTAAGTGTTGTTTACCGCATAGAGTATATCTAACGCATCAATTAAAACCATGTTCATTGTAAAACATCAAACTGTATAATCGAGGGACTGTCTTTATCATCATCATTAGCAGCCTTTATCCGTCAACTGCTGGACATAGGCTTTCAATGAACGCCAAGACGGCCGATGCCATGCTACTCGTTGCCAACCTGAACCGGCTACTGTACAGAGATCAGCATCCCACCTGGTAGGGATCGACCAAAGGTCCGTCTTCCCGAACGCCTTCACTTCAGAACCTTATTGACCCATCGACCATTAGTTCTTCTGACTACGTGCCCGCGTCGTGTGACGGCCCTTATTGAAAACATTAACTAACTTTCAGTAAATATCTTGATAAAAATTATGAAAAAGAAATATGAATTATCAACTAACTATATTGCGAACCAGAAAAATGACTAAAAATAAACCACAGAAATACGTCTTTATAGCAGCTATTAAATACCTTTAAAAAATATCGTTGAAATTTTTAAATGTTTTTATTACCTGCCTTAATGATATGAGTATGATGAGGTTGCCTCTAAGTAAACATTATAAGCAGTGAGAATTACAGATGATGAATTCTTTGTTTGTTTTATCGTAATACTTTTGTTTTTATACGTTAATCGAGATTTAAGAAGATTGTTTTAACATTTAAACCTGCCAGGAACTTAATTACTCTTTTTTTTGCCGTTGGAAAAATCCAGTTTACAGATTCCCCGCTGCCAGAGTGAGCGGGCAGCAGGGATACGTGGGGCTCCCCGACCAAGGTGGAACTGTCAGTATACCCTCTAAAAAACTAACAGTTGCTCCTTTCTCATGTTGCTGTAGCGGTGCCGCGGGTTCAGTTGACTGCCTTCGGCGACCCCGGCGTGACGTGGCCCTCGCGGCCTAGCCTCCCGGGTTTGTTGGGACACCCGGACCGTCGCTTTAGGTGCCGTGCCGGACCAAAAATCACGGCATCCTTTGTCAAGCCCTGCCCTGGTCGGCGGTCACTATCTTGCCGGCCGCCCAGGGGCTTAGTGTCAGGGGGGAAGCGCGTACTCTTTCTTCTGCGGTTAGCCAGGACGCTGTTGGCCACCCTGTCCCTTTCCGCGGCTTCCTTCTAGGTCATTGCGTCATGGCTGAACGCTAGGATAGCGCCCCACGACCTTTCGCTCTCTAACATCCTGCGCACTACGGCTGGAAGCGAAAGGACCCCATGGAACTTAATTAGCATGAAGATCAACAACCAAGTCTAACAGAAGCGAGTTTTTTGCTACAAAAATATGTTTTTACATAGTATTTATTTCTATGTAACAAAGCCATAGCTTTGTGGTTACGTTAGTTAAAGAAAATGAAACAAATTTTAAAAATATATAATTTAAAGAGAAAATATTTTAAATATTTTCTGATAAATATGAAAACTGTCCAAATATAAAAAGTTATGTACCTAAATGATGTATCTACATTGTTTTAATAAGATTGTTTGCTATAGGAATTGCGGAGCTTACAGTCCATATTAAAATTATAAATGCGAAGGTAACTATTGCTGCATGTCTGTCCGTCTTTACCGTCTAATCCACGAAATAGATCTTGATGAAATTTGGTAAATACGTAGAGTAGATTCCAAGGAATTATAAAGGCTACTTTTAATTGCATAAAAAGTTGTAAAAAGAGATGAAATAGGGGATGAAACGCTTTATGGAAACTTGTTATTATTTAAGATAAAGCCATTAAACTCTTTGTCTAATAATAGTCATAAATAATTAAGAAACCTTATTTATGTTTGTACTATACATTACTTTCGAATATGCCCCGTTATTTCACGCGGTCAAAGTCGGGAAAACTAGCTAGTACTGAATAAAATATTAAGCCGAAACAAGTCACTATCGGGGACGGCCCTGTGTTTAAACCCGTTGCCGACACATACAATGTTCACTTGAACTTGTAATATCGACTTCGAATACTTCGATTCACCATTCGCGTGAAACAAAGATTTATTATTAAACCTGATTTAAAATATTCCATATTTTTTGTTTAGCTAAATCAGACTTGTAAATATAAACAAGAGTGATATTTCTAGCGTTCTTATTAATGTACTATTATAGAGATGTAGTAGCAGATGTGGAGAACATACGGTGTTTTTACCGTATGTCTCCGCTTCGTTGCTGAGGGTTAATTTATTTACATTTCTTTCAAGAATAAGTTGCCCAAACTATTTTTTCCTGGATCTGCATCATCAACAGGCTGTAACTACAACATACATTCATAACTAATTTACTTAATATACACTTGTGCTGTTTACCATTGATTTACTCAAGGATCTATTTTCAATCCTAACATTTTACAGTTTATACAGATTGAAATTCGATAAATAGAACTTATTTAAGCTTACATTCATTAAAGCATCTGTGAAGTCATGTTTAAGGTATCTAATACAAAAGTTTAAGAATTTAAACAACTATGTAAATAACATTTTTAAAACTCAAAAACAGTTTTGATGCAAAAATAATAATATTATACACTACTATAAAATAATACAAGAGGAATTTATAATTTTAGGATTTTATAATTTTTTTACATACAAAAAATTATCATATTATTGAAAAAAGCCTAGAGCGAGCATTCTATTACCAGAGTTGTCATTTAAAAACTCATTTACATTGTAATAACTTTCAACACACAAACGTTCTTTAACAACTTTTTAAATTTATTAATAGTTATATTTTAAACTTTCTAGGATTTTGTTGTAAAATCGAATACATTGTACCATAAAAGATTTAGGAATCTTCGCAGTCTAGTTGATGGATGATGGTTCATGTTGACTGATGTACAATTTGATCAACAGTTTGATAAGCTTAACCTTTGCAGTATGAAACCTACTTTCCATTTAAAAATATAAACTATACTACACTAATTATGTGGTAAACTATAGTTATTTATAGTAAGATTTAATTTGTTTGGAATCCAAACCCTACAATACACAATTAGTTTAATTTAGCACAAAGAGTTTTTACTTTTAAAACAAAGTGCAATATCAACTTACAGAAACCGGAAAGAAAGGAATTATTGTCGTTATTAAACATTTTTTAAAGAAATAAAAACTTGTGATCTAAAAAATCTCTTGGTAAATATGCTATTGAATATTAAAATAAATTTTAAAGACGCGTTCAATCAAACAAAAGATGTCTTTCGCTTATAAATATTAGTGATAAGTTATACACAGTATAATTGATACGGCAGGTCGTGACGTTTTCATGTCTGTAACCTTATTTAAACCCAAACCTATTAATAAAACCATAATAACATACAATTATTAAATGATACCTGAGTTAAAGTTAAGCAATAAGTTGTGTTTAAACATAAATTTATTATGCATATGTGATTGATATAAATAATGTAAAGTATAGCACTGATGCGGTGTCGTAATTATTTATGGATATGTCATAAAATTTTTTCTTAAAGTATTTAGAATCTAAATTGGCTATACAGTTGTTTTAGAACCCTTCTAACCGGAACTCAGCAGTGATTATGTCGATTAAATGCTTTTTCTTCCAAATGAGTTATAACCAATGTCGGAGTTTATTGAATCACCTATATTGTGTCATAATTATGTACATATGTAGATGGCTAACAATTATTTTTAAACCTTAATTTACGAAGAAGTTGTAGGGTTGATTAATTATAGTTTATTAATTAGTTAAGACGTTATGTGAGGATGACCTAATTCGCCTTAATAGTAAAATTATTTAGAGTACCGACTCCGGTAATATCTTTTTCTGTCTGTTTGTCTGGATTCCTTTGACTGGCCGTTATGGGATAGCAGTAACTTTTAAAAATATCCAAGGCTTTTATCAAATACCAAATTCAAGAACGAAAAAAATGTAAATAGATTTGAAAGGAAAAACGTAGCTATAGTAACATATTATATAATGTACAAACTTAATATGTACTTATAATATAAGATAATATAAAAACTTAACAAAACCTATTGCATCGCAATAAAAAATGCAATGCCGTTTCCGCTTCTGTTATTTTTTTAATCTGTGTCTTCTAATTTTTTTTAATAATTTTTTAGTAAAAAAATGCGGTTACCTATTCAGATACCGTTATTCGTCTCGCAAATTAAATAGAAACATAAAAATCATATCCATCCGTTTTTTTTCCTTTACAATTCCAGCTTTTATTATGTAAAACCGCACCAGATTACGGGCCGTTTATTGCTGCGGATGTAGCAAAGCGAAGTAAATCGTATCTTCTAACAGATATAGTTAAAATTGGCAGGTTTAGTTAGGAAGTTAATGTGCTAGGAAACGTGATAACTAAAAATAAACTTTAATTCAATGAGAAAAGATACAGTTTTGAATGAACTGAAGTTTCTGAACCCCCCTACACCATAGAGGCGTGGTTAAACGATCGAAGCGAGAAGACGGTCGGGCGTTCGAAACACGAAAACATTCGAAATTCGAACCGCCGTCAGTGAGGCCGCGACCGCAGTGGCCAGTGGCATTAGTGTTGTGACGATCGATTAGTGACGCACCATGGAATCGGAAATAAGCAAGATGCAGACCAAGATACCGCCGAAGAACTTCTCCATCGAGTCGATAGTCGGCCTGAACGAGCGCCGTTCGCCCGATATCGATATAGAGAACAGCATATCGCAAGACTACGCGGACAACCCGCACTCGGAGGACGAGGACGTGAAGATCCGCGAAGGAAAAATGGGTTACTATTTCCAGCAGAGCCGCGTTCCCAATTTCCCGTTTTTCATGTCGTACGACAAGAGATCGATGGGAACGGATATCAGGAAGGACAGGTGCAGGAGGACTTGAAGAGGTCCAGCCCTTCTAGTATCAGGAGCGAGGTGGACAGCGACGGCGCCGACGATAGGCCGCAAGGTAAATATATTTCTATATCTAATATTTAATCTGTATACAGCTTCAATATATTCTTTATTTTGCTCGCTGATGACACGGTATAAAAAAATTAATTATCGATCGGTTTTTTATCGATATTTGTCACAGATAAATAAAGGTTATATAACCAACAATGATTTAACGAAACTAAAAACAATAATATCATATTCTGAAGACCGTATTCATTTAAAAATTATAATCGTCCATTTTTAAAGCTATTGCAAAAGAGAAAAGAAATTGGCCCGTTTAAAATGGTTCGGCCAGGACAAATAAGTAATAACTAATTTTGGTTATTTTATAACGAGGCAATAACTGGTTAATGGTGTAGCGGTAATATTTTATTACACTTTACCTTACCTAGTCAAAGCGGACCGAGCGGCTAAACGAAAACACATTTTTTTCTTCTATCCCGATACTTACTTTGTCGTTTTGGAAGATAATGTTAGTGTAATATAATAATTTTATAAATCTTTTAATAGCATGGTTATATAATAATATCAATTGAATAAAGGTTGTCAAGTAATTTTTAACTGTAAAGTTATCCTTTTCATTTTGCTGAACTAAAATTAATATCACTTGCAACAAAGAGGATAAAATATGATATAAAATTAAAAAGTGGATGTTTGTGATGGAGTAAAATACTTAAAAATTAAAGATACTATAAGACTTATAGATATCTATTTTGTAAACAATCTACTATTTAAATATTTTATATATTGAAATATGAACTGTGTAATGTTTTTCTTCTCTCCTTTACTGAAAATTGAAATATTAAATCGGAAACGATTCTTTCATCGTTTAGTAGTTAGATTTTAAAAATCATAACGTTATATTTATAACTATCTTTATTTTAAATTTTTAAATTACTTGATACTAAAGGTTGCCCATATGTATAATTACTGTTACGTTTTTACGTTAAAGTTGTTATTAAAAAAGTAAACGTGTATAAGATGAATAATATATGACCTTATAAATCACTACTGTAGTTACTATGAATTTGTAATCTTAATTAAGATTTTACTTTTTTTCACTTACCGTTTTTCCTCTGATTATTTTCTTTATCCGTGCATGTCCATGAGTTTAACGGGCATTTCAAAATTAATTGTCCTTAGAAAACTGACCGTAGATCCGAAAAAATAATGTCTGCGATTTAGTCTGTGTAATAGATATTTTACCGGTATTTTAAAGTCATTTAAAAAAAATTATATGTATATTTTAGTTTATAATTATAAATATTTTTTTACTTTTTGTCGGTTTGGCCTTTCCAAATGTACATTAGCCGCGAAAAATCTAATCTATCAATTGACCTTATAATTACGGTTTTGCTCTACTAATGTTTCTATCATACTTTTATGAATATTATCAGAATCTATACTGAACTTGTTTGATTACATTCGAGTATCCAAAATCGTTTATCAAACTTACATTTAAAATCAATACAATCAATATAACAACCATAAAGATTCTTCGCGGAAGCTGTTTAAAAAAAACGCTGTCAAAGCAAACACGGACTTAACGCCTTAATTTTGACAAATGATCGTCTCAAAACGGTAGCAGTTTTATTTCCACACAACATTGTGCGCTCTTGAATATGAAGAATGGATTCCCTACGTCTCTTTCCACAGATTTGTCGCAGCGTGACATTTATTAGTTTTGCCGCCAAAACAATGACGTTTGACATAAAAGATGACGGCAACAATGCTTTCTTTTTTCATTGTTTATAAGTCGCCTGTACACAAATATTGTCTTTGCTCAATTATAGGGCGGTGCATTGTCTGTGGCCAAGCGATGAATATCGGTCGGGGAAATTTCTCTTTTATTGCACCCGTTTCTTAGATTTGTGCCAGACCGTAGTGTTCGGTTTTACTGCTTCCACATTTTTCTCTTGTTGATGGTTTTGCGTTTAATTATTTTTAAATAAGCAATCATCGATTTTAAGATCAAGGGTTTATTGCGTTTAATACTATGGTATCGGATGTTATGAATACATTTTTATTTTTGGAAGCCTCAGACTAGCATATACCAAATAATTAATAATTGTTAAAAATATTTGATTCAATAGTAATGATTCTTTTATGTATCTAACGAGATCCGTGCGAGTGCCTAACTAACTTTAGTAAGGCTTGTTGGCATTTCATTATATCTTTGAAATAAATTAAGCATCACATGTATAAAAATATCAATAATTATCTTCTCTATCTCTTATAATAATTTTATTACACTACATATAGGATATAATATTACAAGACGCATACCATATAAAAATAAAACAAAATGGCAAACTTAAGACTAATATTTGGTACATCGTGAATTTACGACGTTTTACACAAAGATGCGATTCATCATATAGGTGTCCGGTTATGGAGTATTAATATTGGAATAGCGATAAGGCTCTATGATGCTCAACTCGCTGCGGGGGCTCCCCGGGAAGGATGGGGTATTAAAGCGGAATGAGTTGCGTGATTAAACCGCGCCTCTTCTACACTGAGAGGCGGTTGCTCTTTTTTTCAAATATTTCTTTTTTAAACTGTATCACTGGCTGTCCAGTGATAGTTTACGTTTTTTATAATAATGTTTGGGTAATCAATTTTATAACAGTATATTTTATGGTAAATTAAATCGACGCATCACTTAATTTTATTACATTTTCATGATATTAGTTAATAAACTGCATTCAATATATAATATTTGAAATTACTTAAACTGTTTTTTTCGCATTTGATGATGCGTACATTAGAAATTTCCAACGTTAATTTTGTTTTATTATTTTCCTACCCATTGTCATACAATTTTATCTCGTACCTAATAAGAAAAGATTGAGAAGGTATTGAATAAAAATCACTATTAAAAGAGGACCCCAGTGTAACTTAGGCTTTAGATCGCTTTCAGTATCGCAAGCTCGTACAAATAAGCTCGTGAGGGAGCGAGACGGAACAGTAGACACGCCTTCCATTGTGGAGGGGTTAGAGATGAGGTTATTGGTCGGCGCATTATAGATTTTTAGTGAGGCGGGCGCGTAATGCGTACAACATACTATAACTGACAGTGACAGTTGTCTATGCCCGCGCGCCCATTGTTACTGGCCGACAAGATTTACTTTTCTTTTTCTAATAAGTAATTTACTTTTTTTTCACTTGTCAGATTTTTATTTATTTTTTGTAACCGGCCAGTACGCTTACTATTTAGGTGGCCAGAACGTTGTTTTTACTTTATATTTTTAATACGATGGAGGCGTTTAAAAATTACACGATGAATCGTAAATCGATAAGCGAGCCGCTGACCGTCGAATTAATGACGAAGACTAATATTTATGGCGGGATTAACATGCAAAACACTCCGCCGTCGTCGCCGAAAAGCAAAGGTCAGTTGATTCGTTTTGATATAAACATCAGTGGGTTTTATTAATATAAATGATTTATATAATAAGCTTTTATGTCATATTTTTACCTGACTGTTAAATATTAATTTTCGTAGATTTAATTTTATTTTTGTTTTTATAAAGGAATATATCTATTAATGTATATACCAGATGTTATAAGGAAATGCAAAATTGAATTTACCTTTTTGGGAAAACATTTTTTTTAATTTTTTTTTTGTTGTAATAATTAGAAAGCTAGCTGGTATTCTAAGAATTAACAAAAAAATCGGGTGTATATCTATCAACAGCCATATAAAGCTAGCTCCATAATATTCATATAGAATATACTCAATAATTATGTCTTAACTTTGTTGTTATATTGTGTAAAAAAAGTTCTGCTGTACCTTTCAAGGCTGTTTAGGTGTTTAAATTGAAAAACGTTTCTTTGTTTACAGTTGTGTTAACTGTTGAAAAGTAACAATGACAATATTTTATAATAGAAGTAGGTTAATTATCTAAACAAAACTAATCTTATGGATTGTTTTATCACTACCAATGTTTGTTTAATTACGGGTTATAATTATTGCAAACTGTTTAAAGTTCCAATCTAACGGAACAACCAATAAACTATTTCATTCCACAACGAAAATGTGTTACAACTAAAATTACTATTTAGCAAATGTTTTAATATTATAGTGCGCCATCAAAGAGTACCGCCCAAGAGCTGTATACGGCCTTAATAAAATGTATTGTAAACAGATATGGCCCTGCGCAGGTAATGTTTATATTGATTATGCCGTTATAATCGTGGAGTTTGTGCGGTTGTGGACTTTGTTATAATGGTATAGGGTGTATGCAAGTTTTTCGAGTGACAAGGTCTCGTTTGTCGATACAATAAAGCAATTATGAGCGTTTTAGTGCCGCTTTGAGATGCGCCGGCGCAGCGCGTTGCTAAAATCCTGGCCGATTGTGGAGTTACGGTGTTTATTGTCGGTTAATGCCGTTCGGTACCGTTAGGCAAATCTGTTTAGTGGCCAATAAAATCGTCCCAGAGCCCAATGCTTGCTCCACTGACATAATGTAAACATTCTAGCTTACAGCAGTAATCTAAATGAACATACAACAGCTTTGAATGTCATTTGTTAGGAAAAGTAACGTTACAAAAGCTTTTTGGTTAATTTATACTGCTATACTATAGCTATGTTAGACTCAAAGCTTCATGTCGTTCAGTAATTGTTATCTTTGTGGTAATTAGACAAGAAGAACGCCAGATGTATGTCACCACATCGTAACTATGGTTTGTTTCTGACGAAATCTAGTTTGGCTAAACTATAAGGATTAATTTTAATTCAAACATACGTTCCGTTTTTAAATTATGGTACACGATGTCTATAATTGTATTAATTTTAAATCTAGAATCTAATCGATTCGGTGACCGTGGTCAATTCCTGTAACTGCATAGCTATAAACACGAAACTATCAATTACCGAAGCCAGGTTCCGAATACCAGACAGCTGTCCCGTCCTAACGTGTCAATTCAATCAATAGACCGCGTCTAATTGTGCGAAAAGCAATCCCACTAAACTTACAATTGACAGTAAGAATGCGCGGGCGGTTCGCGCCAAAATCTGACAGGTCGGCCATATTTAATCGTAGAACGAGGGGTCGATCGGTAATAGGCCTTGTCAATTGGGCTTAAACTGATTTTGTTTTTATTGCGGGAGTACTCCCTACTGTGATATTTATCTTCATTAGATCGTCGCCGACTAGTAGATACGGATTTTATTATGAAAATTGGCTTGGGGGAGCGCGCCGAGGGATGACACCGTATAATTGGCTCCGTATTGGATAATTGCTCGGCAAATGTTCCGCTAGCGACCGTGTAGATTGTTTTAATTCCGCCGAGGGATAGTGATGTCGACACGCCTAACAGTTTTGCGATTTTTTGTTTAGTTACTCAACGATTCGGCAAACATTCCATTTGTTCAAACAGTGATATTTTTAATCAGTTATTATAGCAGGAGAAATGTTTGATTCGATAAAATAAGGCTAAACCTTGCTTAATATCTGTAGCGTCTATTTTGTAGCGTAGTATTAGCGTTGAATTAGCGTTGAATAAGCTAGTTTCCGTAGCAACTGTGGTTAATCAATAATTAGCCTTATTTCTCTTATCATTTTAGATGTAACTTATTTGTTACAAAGATATATTTTATCATAATATTAAATCATAGATCATTCTCCGTATCGAATAAAATCGATTAATACACATAAAATACACTAATATTAATCGCGCACTCAACCGTACAATTTACCAATAACAGATAAACCTAATACGTCCGGCGCGTGGCTGCCAAGATGAAACGATTAGATTAACAGCAATATAATAGTCACAATAGTTATTGTGATCAATGACAAATGTGGGAGAGCGTTCGGACAATGCCGAGATAATTCCGGACGATTCGGTACAATACGTATAGTTCCCGGACATCCAAGCGTCCGGGACAAATGCAGTTCTACTCCGGATAACTTCGATTCTCCGATCCCCCTGTACAATGGCTATTCGGTCGCTTGCAAATTGGCATCGGTCAAAGTTGATTAACAGTTGCGTCCCCGCATTGAAATCTAGTATATTGGTTTTGCGATCGGGTTAAAATTTAAACGATTGTGTATCGATGAATGTCATATACAGTTTGTGTCGTTGAAATGCATTGAGTTCAGTTTAAGTTATTGAGTTATTTTATGGGAAGGGATAAATTGATGTTAAAGCCTAAATGTTATTGTTTTATAGTATGTAGGCTTTAAACATCAATTTATTCTTACCTATTGTTCGTAATAGTTCTTAACTATTGTTTTATACTATTGCTTTATCAGTTAAATGACATGACATATTCGGAACTGTATCATTACGATACATATAGTTGCGAGTAAATTCGAATTATGAATCTAATAATTTAATCATCCATCATGAGTCAATCATGAATTGACATGAAACGACAGTGTAGTTGTTTCATTAAGCTAATGTTGGAAGTAGAACAATGTAATAACTTGTATTTTCGGGTATTTCGACGTTTTTACCGCTCACTATCAATTATCGAGTGCAAAGTTCTCGGTTCACGAGGCGAGGCATCGCTCATTAGTGAATGATTCGAACAATCTTCCGAAACATGTGTTAAATAGCGAAACACGTTACTGTTTCATAACGTTTCAATAATGCATAGTCATCTCTCGATTTCCGAACGCTCCAACGTACTTTTTCGGTGTAAGGGCGAGTGTGCTACAGATTAAACATATATTTTTTGTCTATGACGCTTGTAATGTACGTAGATTAAAAATTTATAATATAGGTATCAACCTATTGAAATGATGATGAAAATTATTTTTCGCCAAACCGCATTGGACCAGCGAGGTCGGTGCAAAAACCTTCTAATGAAGAAGGCGTGCATTAGGGAAGGTAGCGTTCCATCAATGGACTAAGTCAGGGTGATGCTAATGATGATGACGATGGAAAGTTACTTCGATTTAATTTTCTCTTATTTGATTGTTGCTTGCTTTGTTTATTTTCAACCTTAATTGACATTTTTCTGCTTTAGTTTTTTTCATTATCAACGAAGATTGTTTAATAACTTTTTAATACTTTTTAAGAAAATGTTTAAAGGTGAATGTGAAAGGTTTCTTTACAAGGTTTCTAATTAATAGTTGCTTTTAAACTGTTTATTTTCAGTCGTGTGCCCGCATCTTTACCCGGTTCGTTTATGACTGTGTTCCGAGCGCTGTTTGCCTTTCGAATTAGCGCGCGTTTTGAAACAAAGGCCCGCCATTTCGAAACGGCTCCCCTGATATGACACGGGCTAAGTGCTCCGTGCGTTGCGCTTATTGAGCATTTAAATAATGATGTCGACGGAAGAAAACGGAAGCGTCGAACGAACTGAAATTGAATTGTCCACCAGAGCCGAAAAACAATTCAAAAAAATCAAATAATGAAATATATAATAATAATAATTTTGATCTGACTCGATTATTATATTTAATTTTGAAAAAAAAATTATATAACTAATATTATACACAAAATTATTTTAATTAAAAATTAACTTTTTGAATTGTTTTTCTGCTCCGGTGGATAATTTCATTTTGGTCAATTACGACGTTTCTGTTTTCTTACGTCGATATGGACACGATATTGAACTATAATAGTGTTTCTTGCACTTATTTTAAAAAATTAAACTATCAATCGTCTTAAGGACATAAAGATTATATCTTTGTAATTATTACCCGCTGTGGTCCGTTCCGTTTCATTATTACAAATTTAAAGGAAATTTTTTAGATTTTTTTAACAAAAACAAAGTATCATGACTCTCAAAAAAGGTTTCAATAATGACGTTGTCATCTCGAAACCATTGCCGTTTTAGAACGAACTCTAGTTTACATGTTATTTTGCTGTGACAACACTTAAGTGTAATTCGGAAGTCTGTCTAAGTCGTCTGTTGACAATTTATGGTATCCTTTCGGCGTTTTAATCTTGTCTATGGCACCGTTTCCGTGTTTTTTCCAACGGACACACGTCCTTACAGCTGGCTTGGAAGCCGGATAAAAGGAACCCGGCTAGACTGTGCAAATTGCCCTGAGTGTTCTGTCGCCACCCAGCATGGGAAGCTCTCAAGTGGATAGGACGCCAGCATTAGCTCATGACAAAAAAAGCACTTGTCCAAAGCAATACCGAGTCGTTTGACAGCAATTAAGCGTTTCGTGTTACGCTAATACGATGCTACTTAATAATGTTAGCCGAATTGAAAATTATTCAATTAAACTCGTATCGAAAAGTAGTGAAATTCAAGAGTATAATGGTATGAGTGGTTGTAGAAGGTTAAGTAAATTTATATTACAATTAAAAACATAGATTATAAATTTTTAGATTTAATGATTTCTTTAATCTATTTGCTTGATCGATCCTATTGATTATTAGTGTTTTAAGCAATGTATTATTTCGTCATCTTCTTCTTTTATGATTTTCATAATCTTTAGTCTACGGCCGGAAAAAAAGGAAACATCTAACAACGCCTCAATCATGCCGCCATTAAAGTCATAGACAATAGAAGGGAGTTGAAAGCGTACGATATTGTATTTAATGGGCCGTGTCAACATCGGCCCGCGTTTGCCGCCCTTTTACGTTCAAAAACCACTTCAACGACTAATCAGATTTGTAAAGTAAGATACGCTACCGCTTTTAGTTTCTTCGTGTGATAAAAACTAGATATATACCTATTTATGTCTCAGAAACATATAATAGAACCTATTTCATGTGAGGTGTTTTGTAACCTTAAACGAAAAACGTCATAGCACGGTTAATTAAAAAAACTAATAATTTTATGCAAACAATATCCCAAACAAGACATAATTATTTAAAACGATACTGTTTTGTTATTTTAAGTCTTTAGCTTATAAGCCGGTGCCGCTTAATTAGTCTTCAAACTATCACGATAATCAGATTTGTAAGAAATAGCCGGTATGTCCATTCAAAATCGACGATATTTACTATTAGCCAGAATAATGGAGAACATTGGGGTTGGAAACATTAATTAGACAATACGTATGGTTGATGTTTAGCCCTTAAGTACTTTTTGAAGAGCAATTCCCAATCATATTTAAACTCTGTGTCGCTTCACTCTTGCCGTTTAGCTAGTAATCTAAAGTGCGATTAAGCGTTTATCTACTGAGCGATTTTTAACTCAGCTCAATTAGAGCGTGTCATGTCCTAAAGAACGGATTTCTTGGTCGAACCGTATAGGTCATGAAAAGGACGATCAAAAAAGTAAATTAATAGCTTTTGTGTGAATTGCGTGATAAGCAAATTTAATAGCATTTTTATTTAAAGTCTTCATGGCATTAGCTTAAATGCTTTTCGGAAAACAAGTTAGATTTCTTGTATAGGCGGTAAATAAAGGATTTTTTTATTTTCTAATTCATGTTCCGGAGGCCAAGTACTTTCTAGTTAGTATAGTAAAATAAAATACTCGCTCAATATATAATATTATTTATTAACTAATTTGTGTTTTAATTTCCGCGACAATAACTTAATACACAATTAGCCCTCTTTTAGTAGTATTAGGAAGATGATCTTAAGCAGCCATTGTTTTTACATTTTAAACTTATTGCATTACCCATAATCTGTGAGCGGCGTCCTTTATTTACAAGTGTAAGTAGTTGAAGTCTGGACAAAGCGGTCATGGAGATAAACTGGTGCTTAAATCGAAAGGCAGCCGCCACTAGTTTACTTATAACTCTTTAACCGAATAGCTACTTAAGAGATAAACAGTTCGAAACGTTCGTTGGCAGAAGCGGCCATATTTAGACCGAATTCCGTTACACGCAAGATACAATCCTTTTTTTTAATGTCGGATATTTTATTATACAGAATGTTATGTACAGATTGTGAAGTTAAAATCAAACTTGAGATTTATATTACTTTTTATATGATTTATTCATATTTCACATAATTATTAACATTAGCTTACTTGTGTTTCGGCCTTCGTGTACATTTAGGTATTGATGAAATTATGTTTGTTTACTTTAAAGTTATAATATTGTCATTGTTTCTAATCAAATCTACTTTTGTCTACAGAATCTCTCAGCCCGCAGTCAGAACAGATTACGAATTCCAGTTCCGCTCCTGATCCAAACATAAGGTCAGTTTCTTAAATATGTGCAAATGCGTAACTTCTTTTCTATGGTATTGTTATCACATGTTGCTTTTAATAAGTAGGTCTTACTTTAAAACTTTGGTCAAAAGCGTCAAAGGTCATAAAAAAGTTACAGTAATTTTAAGTAAACTATAGCTTTTGATTAACAGATTATATATTATCGCTAAATTATATAATAATAATCTAATACAATATTTAACATGTCTATATTATATTGTTTTCGTCTAACAGGAGATACCGCACAGCGTTCACAAGAGAGCAGCTCGCGCGATTGGAGAAAGAATTCATGAAAGAAAATTATGTGTCAAGGCCTAGAAGATGTGAGCTTGCCGCTCAACTGCAACTGCCTGAATCCACAATCAAGGTATGTATCAGACAATATTAGAGTATTTACAATTTAAGTCAATATAAAGCTAAAGATTTGAAAAAACGGTTAAGTTTTTAAAAGTATTTAGGGTCGGTATAACTAGAAGTATTGGTGTAATAATACAAGAACACGTTAAACAACGTGGTATGTAGCTTATTCTTGATATGGTTTATAGGAGAAATATTTAAAAGGAAAATTGACGTTTCGGATTAATGAATATACAGATAAAAATTTTACATTGGCAAATTGCTCTTAATGTAAATAAAATAGATTTTAATCATATTAATATGAATCTAAGTTTGACGTTTGGCTGTTAATTAAAAATCGAGTGTGACCTTTTGCGGGATGTTGACATCAGAGCTGTCACTTTTGACATTTATTAGTGTCGTTTGTAAAAGCGGTTTCTTCATTCTCGCCGGCCTGTCCGCCCACGTGGTGACCCGAATGATATCGACCTCTCGCTCAATTATAACTTGCACACGAGGGCATTTACGAACACGGCGACGTTCACTTGACAATAGGCAATTTAATAATAGCCAGGACAAATACCACAAATAAACGGATGCAAACACAACAAATTTTTGCTTCGATAAAACTATTGTAATGGTTTGCATTGTATTTGCTTAATATTTCGGTTTTGGTTACGTTGTTGTTTAAAGCTATTCGATAATTATCGACATCGACGCCTTGAGAATGATACTTCAATTAGAGACACAATAATTTCCATCACGAACGTTTTATACTGAGCCGCTAATTCGCAGAAATCACGTTATCGAAGTGTGAATGCGAGTGAAGCAAAAAATTATACGTACGTATCGAATACGATAAAAACTGACAATTTATAGTTTCCGAACGACACCGCCCAATGGCGTTCCAAGTAATGAAACTAATTACAACGAAAACGCCGCGTTCCACGCTAATTTAAATTTGAATTTCTAATCGCGCGTAAACATCAGTTGTCCAGTCATAATCTCAATTATCACTTCGACTTTAAAAAAGGAAGAGCCAGCGGTCCATGGAAGAAAAGAAAAAAAAACGGACACGTGTTTATATTGCTTCATTCGAATTTTACATTCACGCTAATTTGTCGATGCGCATTAATAAAAGAAACCGGCCGAATTATTCAGTAGCCGTAGAACTCTAATGAACATTAATGCCGAAAAGAGTCGAACCCTCTTGGCTCAATAAAACGCCTATCATTAGTGAGCGTGTGTTTGAAAAGGCTTCATCGCTTGTCTATGGTGCGGGCATCCGTTTTACGGCACGATTACACCAATTAAAAACTATTAAATCGAACCGCGGCTACCATTTGATGCGTTGTAAAAACGGAGAATTCGGCATTCCGTGTGTTTGTTTATTGTGATGAGCGTTTATTGCGCCAATAAACATGCGATAACGCGGACATGGAAATTTCACTAATGCTGCTTTCTCGTACGTTGTCGCCATGTTCGCGTTTTGAATATTTGAAAGTTGCCATTTTTTGTCAGTTGACGTATACAAGAGTTTTAACGGAGCTAACTGATTATCGCTTTTTTAATTTTATTGTATGTTGTAGATTATTTGTCTATCGATAAGAAAGTGTATTCTTTTGCATAGAAGAAAATATTTTAATTTGAATTTTTTTGCTATGTTGTTATCACGCGCATACTCGTGAATTCTTATATGTAAACGATGGTATTAATGTTTTCATGCGAGACAATATTATAAATAGATGTTAGTACTAAATTGTTTTACCGTAAATATACTTTCTTTCAAGTTACAACACTAGAAATACTGCGCTTTCGTTTCAGAACATGCCTATACTTATCCGCGTTACGGGCCGCGAATGAAAATCCGCCATTTTCTGTGAGCGCAAAATTCCCGCCAATTTGCACGTCCTTTCTCCGCCGAACAAAAGGCGTTTTAAGACGCCTTAAAGGGAAACTTTGTTTGCACACTTTGTTGTTTCACGCGGAGCGGCCATTATGCCGCGTTAATGATTCCGAGATGCCTTCGAATGTTCTGCGCTGAACATTTTATGGCCGGCAGCTGTTTTTTAGTTGAATTATTCAATTAATTAGCGACCGTGTGCGAAAACGCGTCGTCGGATTATTATACGGTTTTGTAAGTGGAATAAGATTATAGAGGAATATTAATCTGTTCGCTTTGATGAATATACTAAATGTTGGAAAACATTTGTGTAATGACGCATTTGTTTTTATGATTCGATGACAGTTGTGTCCGCTTTAAGTTTGTTAACGGAAACCTTTATAATAACTTTTGTTTATTTTCAATAGTTCGGAGTGCCAAACGTTACCGTAAAGTCTAAATATATTCTATAATTGACGGCAACCGTAAAGTTTTTCGAATAATGTCGTATTTTTTTAATATTAGTAATTATTACTTTGTTTCCATACATTTTCTACTAAACTTACTTAGATAGCGCGACAAAGTAGGCACATAACAGCGGCTAGGTCAACTTGTTCTTATTGGTGAGCAGCGTCAAAAGGTCAATCATAATTCAAAGTTTCATCAATCAATCAATAAGTTAACTTCATTTGTCGTTTCGTTTACTAAGATTCTATATGTTCTTTGGTCCCATAACAGTTGTGTATATAAGTTCTTGTTCTAAAACAATCCTTCTTTGTCCACAGGTATGGTTCCAAAACCGTCGTATGAAGGACAAGCGTCAGCGTATCGCCGTCGCGTGGCCGTACGCCGCGGTCTACAGCGATCCAGCTTTTGCCGCATCCATACTGCAAGCAGCGGCCTCGTCCGTCGGCCTACCCTATGGCTACCCCTCCCCAGCGCTACTTCCACCCTTCCACAACCCTCAGCTGCTACCAGCTGGCTACCCTTACCCGTATCCCCCATACCCCAGATACCCGTACATCCCACCCACCCCACCTTCCCCAGTCAACCCAGAGCCCACTCAACTGCGGCAGCCGTACTCAAATTTCAACCTGAACGTAGACAAATAAAGCTCGAATTATGTATCTATGTAAATAGCGTGATGTAAAATAGATAATTTATTCTTTCAATTACTACCAGAATGTTCCATGGAAGTTTATTTTGTTAACTGTACTAATAATATTATGATGAAACAAAGATAAAAGACATTAATAGTTAATAGTGAGTAAGTTTAAAATCATTCCATTTTTTACGAACTATATTTAGTTGTTCGAGTATTACGATATAAATGTGGTAGAATATTATTGTATAAGGAACATGTTCGTATATGTTCCGTAAACTTATGCACTTTCGTTTTGTTTATGGTATAATATAAAACATATACTTTAAGGCGTAGTGTACAGGCATAAGCAAAATAGAGGAAAGTAGTGTTTTTTAAAGTAGTCTATGATCGTGGTGTTTTAATAAGAGTGCAATATAATTCGAACAGCCTAATGGCGATTAAAGAAGATAATGTATTGTGTAGTGAATGCATATTTGCTATTAAAACTCAACACTGTCTCTTGAAATAAAATAAAAAGATAGTATTGCCGGTAAAAAAAGTTTTAGTTTTATGTTATTACGTATATATTATTGAGCCTTAAAAATAAGTGTATTTGTTTTAATGTAAAATGTGTACATTAATTTATTGTGTATATTAAGATAAGATTTAGTGTTCATAGCTTTTAAAAAAACTGTTCAATAGAAGACATGTAATGTTAGACGTAAGAAAGTTGTATAAAAAAACTGTTTAAATATAAAAGAAAATAATAAGAGGTTATATATTAAAGTAACATAGTTTTATTTCTTTTGAGTAAAAAATCCAAATCTTATCAAGAAATCTTTATAGTTACCTTCTTTTTTAATTATGGAAAAGATGCATATAGCGTCTTGTAGACTGTGTCATAATTTAGCAACGGATATTAAGGAACGGCCTACAGAACATTTCTAAAAAGTTTTAAAGACTTCCAGCGTACGTATGGCAATTTTCTTGCTACACTGCAAACGACACGCTCTTCCTTTAACATACCAAATCTATCAAAGAATTCAAATTTATATAAGAAAACTTTTATTAAAAAATATATATGAGTAAAGACATAAAAAAAGTATTTTAACAAAGACCTGCACGGATTGGTTGGCGCCGGCAAAACGTAATTTTCACATAATTTTTGCGCCATAAGCACTTAACATAAGACTCTTATATTTACAAAAATCTGGATATTATAGCGCGATAGAGGTTTTTTGACAAGTTTTGATTATTTTATCGGAAGAGGTTTTTTTAAGATTTCTACATTTTAAATTTATCCTAAGTGCATTGATCTCAAGACACATGTCTAGAAGCTTATTAAACAGATTCGAATAGAAGCTAACCGGCCTCAATTTCGAACTAGGTTTGCTAGCTATTAAAATGACGAATCAGTGGATTTGATCCCAAGAAACAATTAAATATTTATATGATATGATAATTAAACCTAACTAATTCAGGTTATTGGCGTTTGTTTATGACCAAGTATGGTTAAATCGGGGAATATGAACGCAAAAATTTGAATTGTTTGATACATTACTGAAACATTGTTACGTTTGTTTCAAGCGTGGTTAGAAAATGGGCTTTGTCTAGAAACATCGGTTCACGTCGGATGGAATGTAACATGTCCCGGTGTCAAGACCTTCTTTGGCTGTCTTTATAAGAACTCGAAGCCTTTAAATTTACTGACAACTAATTCATCCTTAGAATGCTATTTACCTTTTGCGTTGTGGAGGTCAGACGTCAGTCGCTCTGTGTAAAAGTTGTTATTCAGGCAAATCTGGATGGATCAGATGCCGACCCCACTATAACTTAGGCAAATATCTATGTGAAAGAAATATAGTTAAAAACACTTAACTCTCCGAATCAAATCTATTTAAATGCACGACTAGCCTTGCTAATACATTTCAAAATATTCATCGGGCAGATTTAAAAAAAATATCAAAAACAATTATTATAGTCATTCCTATAGAGTCGAAGCAAATATTTTAAGGTAACATAACTATGCCAGTAAGAAACTTTCACACCACATCGAATAAATAAAATTTAGTAGCACTATCTTTTGTACATGATTAATAGGGCTTACGTGAAAAACAGATGATTTTACATCGATACATAGAATTCCCATTCAATTAACATGTTAGTATCTTAAATATCAAAAATACATAAGTGAGGTAAGTGCAGGAATTGGAGGTAAAAACTTATATTATACTCATCACTAATTAAACAGAAATGTATTCCATGCATTATGTTAAAATTAAATCGTTTTCATCGCTTCGCACGATACAAAACATAACATATTAATTTAAATCAACGAATTACAATTATAAAGGTATTGAAATTCTCATTACATTACATAATTTATTTTATCCAAATATACTAACCAATGGTAGGTAGCAAATTTTAAATGAAACTTAAGGAAATACGATTGTCAACTTAATAGTAACATCAAAAACTGCTATGACTGCATTACGTTTCAAATGAATGAATTTTAATTATGTTTATCAGTAACATTCATTAACATACCAGATTTAGTATCATTTTCTTCTGACTATGTAAATAACTAGTTTTAACTACTGCGCTAGTAAGAAATAAATTATCGTAATTTTTTCACTTGAATATAAACTAGCGAACCGCCCCGGCTCGGTACGTGTGCTGATGTATGTAAGATCTGTTCAAAGAATTATTAATTTATCAGCGTTTCCCTACAATGTTATGAATGAATTATACATATTAACCTTCCGCTTGAATAATTTTATTTATTAAAAAAAGCTGCATCGAAATCCGTTACGTAGTTTTAAAGATTTAAGCGTACATAGGGGTATAGGGACAGAAAAAGCTACTTAGTTTTATACTTTGTTGTGATCACTCAGAAATTTACTTTCGGATCACTAAATATAAGTTAAGTATCTATCGTGTGGGTTTAAACATGCTATGGTAAAACGGTATAGTATAATTAACGATGTCTTAACGTTTCAACTCCCGTTGTTACTGCAAGGGGGCTTCCAATCACGTGAACATTGCACTTACCTATTTTTAATCATATTTCTACGTTATGTATTATAAGTTCATGAGTTTTAATCAGCAGTTTTTAGCGGCGCAAACTAGATTTGCTTCCTTTGTGCTCGCAAGGCAACTCATCCACCCATACTATAAATATAGTATACCCGTTTTGTATCGCCAAATTAACAGATTTAGCATCCGAAACAAACATGTCCCAAAAGGAACTGCGTTGGTACAAAAGTAAGGGCTCCGACTCTCTACAGCACTTCCCAAGAGCGGATTGCTTTCATGATGGATCAGAATCCTCTACTGAGTTATACTGAAGATGAATTAAAGGGCATGCATCCACTGTATAGGTACGTTTTTTTTTTTTTATTTTTTATTTATTAAAACTTTATGCAAATAAGTACAAAGGCGAACTTAATGCCAAAAGGCATTATCTACCAGTCAACCTTTGGGTGGAAGTACAGAGAAAATTCGGAAGGTGCGCAGATATTTAACAAAACAAAGGAAAAATTTGAATAAGCTTAAAGTTTATGTGTGTATACATTAAAACCAAATAACTATATATCATTAATAAAATTACGATAGAATATTACTACATATTCTATACGTTAACTTTACAGTTAATACAAATAATAAACATAAATAAATATACATATATAAATATATACATACATATTGTAAATATAAATATATACATATGTTATAAAAGTTTAAGAAAAATACATTCGTTCATACTATGCCTTTGAACTTTGTCCGCAAAAAAATAATAAGGCAGACCTTTTACTCAGGTGATAGTTTTTTGAGCAAGTGTTTTTTTTTAAATGAGGCGACTCTCTGCCATCCTGATCTCAAGAGGTATTCCACAGAAGAACAGTTTGAACAAAGAAAGAGGAGTGCATGACATCCGAGCGATGTGAAGGACAAGAAAGTAGACGGTTATTTGTAGAGCGAAGATTTTTGTCGTTCAGCGAGCAAAGATATTGAAAATGGGAAGTTAAATAAGAAGTAGTGGTAGCAGAACTAGGAAAGAAAACAGCGTCGTAACGCTCTCAATGACCGCCTCTGGCGTATAGGGTGCCACGACAGTTTTGAACTATATGGCAAAATGTGGTTATATTTACATAGATTAAAAATGAATCGAATGCAATTATTGAGAAGTCGGTCTAATTTATTGAACTGATCTGCATTCAGGTCGAAATAGCAAACGTCACCATAGTCGATTATAGGAAAAATTAGGGATTGTACAAGCATTACCTTGGTCTTGATTGGCAAAAGGTTTTTAAGTCTGTACAAAAGTCGCAAGGCACTCGTTACTTTTTGACTTACTTGTGACATTTGACCATTCCAACTTAGGTTTTCATCAATTACCAAGCCCAAATTTGTGACAGTTTTACTTAGAGGTATAGTGAGTTATTATATAAAATTGGTGGGAGAGAATTAAAATCCACTATACTGACGTTCCTAGACTGCCAACTAATAGAGCTTGACATTTTGATGGATTTACGGGTATTCCAAAATCATTAGACCACTTTTTATTTTGTCAAGGTCCTGGTTTATCCGATCTAGTGCTTCAGGAATCTTTTCGATGGTAGACTGGCTGTAAAGCTAAAGGTCATCAGCGTAGAGATGATACGCTCGCTGAAGCTCTTGAGTGATATAGTCGATAAAAACGGAAAATAACAATGGAGATGATGCCGCCTTGTCGGAACGCCAGCAGTGACATGAAGCCATTCAGATGATGAATCATCAGAATAAACTGCCTGCTTGCGTCCACGAAGATAAGAGGAGAACCATTCCAATGCACTGTCTGAAATCATCATATGTGAGAGGATAGCCAAGAGGATGTCGTACTGACGGCATTAAACGCGTTTGAGAAATCCATTAAGACCATTACTGATACCATATTGTTCTCTATACCTGCTCTAATGTCGCCAGTCACTTTCAGGAGGGCGGTAGTGGTACTGTGACCTGGTCGAAATCCAGATTGTAACGGATTTATTAAATTGTTACTGTGAACAAATTGAGATAATTGTTTAGCACGCAGGACTCAATAACCTTTGACAAAAAGGCAGAATAGAGATAGGTCGGTAATGTGCTGGAAGGAAGGATTGGAACACTTTGGGATAGGTCGGACCAAGGCTTTTGCGCCATAAGGAAGGAAACTTAGCATTTTCTAGGAAAAGTTTATTATGTGATGTATAGCAGGAAGGATGTGGGTTAGGATAGGAATTACCATGCCGGCTGATTTTATCAACGCCAACAGCATTGGATTTTATGGTTATGATTGCTTTGTTGATTTCATCAGTAGTGACTGGAGAAAATAAAAGAATTTATATGAGGACGCGCCAAACCATTTAAAACGAAATTGTTTCTCTTGACTGCACATAATTACTTGAAGGAATGTTTGTGAAATGGCAATTCAGGTCATGTAAGTGAATTGAACTAGAGGATGGGTTTGTAGAGCGCAATTTACCAATACCAAGAGTTCGTAGAAACTTCCAGATATTGGTAGGAGAAGAAGAAGAATACTATTAAGAATGTGTCGGCGTTTAGCGTTGCGTATCACCTGATTACACCGATTTCTTGCATGTTTGTATACAGACCAGTTAAGTTCAGAGCGTTGCTTTTATACTTTTGAAAAGCACGGTCCCTTCGTCTCATCATTAATCTAATGTCCTCAGTAATCCATGGAGCCGGTAAACGCTTGAGCTTAACTTTTTCATGGGCGCGTGATCATCGTAAAGCTTAGTAACTAAGTCGTTAAAGACACTTACCTTGCCATCAATAGACTCAGCATTAAGTAATGGTGCCAATCTATCTTCTCCGCATCCTCACAAAGTCGTTGCCAGTCGATTCTCCCAAAGGAACGCATGTACATGAATTTGGGTTAGGGGCTTGGGAGGTTTTAGGTTTTATGTAATATCACATTATGACAGATAATGTCCTTAGTGCTTTTTAAGGTCCTTGGTATCTAATCTATTAAAACTATCGGGAAAAATTGCACTTCAAATATGTACTACAAACAGCTGAACACACGTGAAATCGGTATTGCTGCCGACTAGTTTTGGACCTATAGGACGTATTATATCAGGACAAGTGGGGTAAGATCTGTGTGTTAAAGGTCATTACAATGTAAATGAGTTTTTAAATGATTACACACTCTGGTAATGGATGCTCGCTCTAGGCTTCTTTCAATAATATCATAATTTTATGATTTTATTTGTTTGTTCATTGTTTCAATTATATTGTTAAAGATGACAAAAAAAAGTCCCACTGTGTTTCTTCCGCCTGTTCTTCTCAGTTCAGAGTCGTCCTTTTCCGAACCGGTGGTAGATATTTGACAATCAATAAGTGAGTGTATCGCTCCTATGTTAAATAAAGATATTTGAATTTGAATTTGACATCACAGTCGCTTCCCGTCTCGCACTGAGACGAGACATGTTTTAAGTGCTCTATGTCTATTGTTATCGTCGTAACATTCTCTTCCTAATTTCGGCAACGTCTCGTCACCGTATCCATCACGTCGATCCTGTCGAATGGCGTCCAATCGCGCATTAATTGCCAGCGAATAAATCACGCTTAATAAGGTGAAACATCCCCTTTATTGCGTGCGGTGTCGGTGCGCAGTCCGCTTAATTAGGTCCACTGCGCATTATCGCCTGTGTCCTATGGCCAGTTGATGTATCGGCCGATGTCGATGCGAATAGTGATTAACGCACACGATGCGGTAGGCTCGCCACAGATTAAATTTGAACCGCAGTTTTGTGGCACAGATTATATGGTGCAGTTTTCCGATTGGATTTATGGTCCGGTTTTGTTTTTATACGGTCGATAAGTACGGAATTTATGGTTAATGAAACGACCAAATTCACTAACGCTTATATGAGAGAATGTATCTGTATGTACGGCAGCCAAGCTATATTAGAGACAGCTAACTACGAAGGAGATATTATAGTATACATTATTTACAATAATATAAGTAGTCTTACCGTTGAAAAATAATATTGCAGCTTATATAATTTAACCTTAAAATACCTAAATATGTTTAATAAATAGCACATTAACATCATATTTATTACTTCATTGCTGTTTAAATGCAATCTCAGTATAAGAGTTCTTGAACGGACAGATTAAAAATTTTTTTACACCATATTTCTGTAACGCTTAGTTGAGTATATTTATACGCAACAGAAATCTTTTTGATGATGCGAAATTGTTTCAGTGTACAAAAGTTTTAAACAGCCATAAACAAATAAAATATTTTTTTCTCATTATATCATAATAAGTTCCACTACAATGCTGACTGAAGTTATGCGGGAATACTTTACTAAAACAAAATTGCTACACTGAAACATTAAATAAAAAGTTTTATAAAACTGTATTGACACTATAAGAGCTTGACATCTAAGCAAATAAATAATATTGGAGTGTCCTTCTGTAACATCAAAATAACCTATAGATAATTCTTTTGTTTACGCGAATACTACACACTATTGAATAAAAGGACGTTTTTTCGGATTTTATAGCGTTCTTTTTTACATTTTTAAATTCCCGACGTTTCGTACACTTTCCAGCGGCCGTGGTCACGGGGTAGCCTGAGATGTCATGCATCTTGTTGCCAGTCCAGATCTTATCTGTATAAAATATTTTTAATCTTTACGCCGACCTATGCAAAATTAACGTATTATGCTTGTGTTTTAATTTTTATTTATTAATTAGGGGGTCCTAAGAAGTCTACCCCGTGACTACGGCGGCCGGAAAGCGATATATCAAAACAACATTTTTCGAAAAATTAAAAAAAATTCTCTGTCTCTGTTTGTTCTGGCTAATCTCTGAAAAAGCTGGTCCGATTATAACGGGACTTTAACTGGAAAATGGCTGATGTAACTTGAAGTCACTTACTTTGTCTTACAAAAAAAACGCGTTATATCCACCAATGAAATCGCGGCCAACAGCTAGTTTAATATACATTTCCTATCAATTTTGACGTTAATGAAAGTCTAACTACTAGACACTTAAGTGCTGTGTAAATCTTGACTAAACAGCATGTAGCATAAAGTATAGTAATCTTTCGGCATAAAGTATCTGTGTAAACAAATTACTAACACGAAATCGTAGACATTGAGATCTTATTGACGAATAAGTATTAGTGACTGACAACTTAGTGACATCTATAATTATAATTTACTCACTGTGACGTTGCTATGGTAACCTAGTAACTCTTTTGTTTATTTACCTTAGGTATAAACACTCCGTTTTATATAAATTATCTGTACCTTATTACAATATGCTGTTACACATCTCAATAGATCGATAAACATTTCACATGTGTTTAGCGTACATTTGCCGTGTTAATAGCGCGTGATGTGTTAGTTAATTGCGTTTATTGATTAATTAATAAAGACAATAGAAGCGCGTTACAACGATTAATTAATTTGTATATAATACTTGTAGTTGTATTATCAAATTAAATATTTATCGCTTGGATATTTCTTTCATTTTAGTTTTTGTTGTGACTTAGACTTTTTTGTATAAGTTTAAGCTCCAAAACCACATCTAATAGCTTTTAGTAACTAATAGCTTTTTAAACCTGGGTTTGAATCCTAGTTTGTAATGATAATATTAGTCTATCATAAATTTATAAAAATATGATGTGACCACCGAGAATGTAATAAGAACAATTACTAAAAGGAAAGTTACGTGCTCCTTTTAATAAACTTAACAATAGTTTGTTTATACGATTTCGAATTAAAATAATAACAATGATCTTCTATAAAAGTACATATTTTCTAGAACAAGAATGATTCATTTCTATGACGTACTAAATAGCAGTATCATCATTAACAGAGCCTATGGTATTCTACATATGTAAGAAGGTCTGTAATATGTGTCATAATACATTTGCGTTTTTACGATATATTCGACGACACTTATGCTGCCCAGTCGCGTGGAATAACAGCCGAATATTCGCATGATAATATTGTAATAACAAATATACTCCATATATCCCCCGTCAGATAAAACAGTAATAAATGATAAGCGTATAACGAAAGAAAAAGTGCTTTCTGTCAGTAGGGTGGCCATCTTGCATGAAAATAACATCGGGGCCGGCAAAGCTATTTTTGAATTATAAAATGTAATATTAAAAATTGCATTTTACGGTTTAATGTTTATATTATGTTCGATTGATACAAAATAGTAGAAATTTTTTAAATCGCTTTCATTGCCTATAGCTAAATACGATGGGCAAAACCATGAACCTACGAATTACTGCAACAACTTGCTATTTCGTTATTATTAATAGACGTAAAACACGTTAATTAATTATTCTAGTATAGCTTATTATCCTCTTTAACATATTGTTATACTATATAGTTGCTGACAATCTTTAAAATGCTTTAATTTTACTTTATATCACAAGGCTATTTTGACTTACTTCATAAAAGATGGAGCTACTCCATTCGGTGCGTATGTTTTTATTATAGGTCAGTGATTTCGATTTCTTGTTTTAATATTATATGACAATCTGTAATGTTAATGAGTGATATTAATTACATTCTATTTGAACACATTAGTTATAAAGCCAGCATAACGACTGTATTAACAAGTTTTTGTTTTCTAGTAAACAGTTCGATAATATAAAGCCAGTACGTTTAAAATAATACTTGAATATACTTTATATGAAAGAACAAATTCAGCTTTTTCATAAGTGCCAAAAAGCACTGGCCACTAACACAAATGACATCTGCATAAAGAATAAAACCGGTTTTATATTCTGTGCCATCAGCGGAACTCCCGCCATCGCATTGGCGCGGAATCTCCAGTAATAATACGCCATGAGAAATATATCTGTAATAGAGACTGGCGAGATAACGCCGTAATAAATGATAAGGGAATAAACGGGCGAAATTGTGTGTTCCATTCTAGTGTCCACGCTAGACTATTTTGGTCGGAATCTTTTTTTTTTTCATTATACTTGTCAATTACTTACCACTACTTTTACGTGTAATAGTTGCATTGCAATGATGTATTAAATAATTTCAATGTAATGAAGAAAAAAGATTATTATTCATTATTAAAAAAATATATATATTCATTTGATATATTTTGAACACTAGGCCGTGTCCAGTTCTCTACAGGATAAAGCTACATTTTTGAAGAATATTTCTATGCATCAAAGATGGAAACTACGGATTGATACAGTGTCAGCATACTTAATACAGATTGTCATTTTTATCACAATTTATGTTTATATATATAAATAAATAATTTCACTGTTTTAATTGACTTTGCCCTTAAATTAAATAAATATTTCGTTAGCAGCTATCTATTTAACTCTAGGAAAGCGGAGGCGAAATGATGCGAGTCCAATTACAACGAGGGAGCGTTGTCTAATGAAAAATAAGCTCCATGAATACCTTTCTCGGTGCGGGAGTGCGCTCTATTATTTAGCAACGATGTAGCGACTTGAAAAATAGCCCCGCCGCCCGAACGGAGCTATCTCTTTAAGGAAATTCAAATATGGAACATATTGCTTTTTTTGTAACGACGATTACTGCCAGTATTTTAATAAAAAAGATAATAAATGGTTTATATAGTATTACTATAAGAAAATATCGACGAGAATTTCGTCTCGTAAACAGATGAAATGTATAAGCGTCTGTTTATTACATATGATTATGATATTAGAACGATTTAATAATATCATCATGGCACTATTACGGCCTATGTTTTGGCAAGATGTATGTTAATGTGACATTAATAACGTCTCCATTATATGTGTAATTTTCGCTGTGTCACAGCATAATATGGGAACTGCTACGTTATTACATTTGTGTCATCTCCAATGGCCCGTACTTATTGCCTGGAAGAAATATCGCCACAATTACGTCCGAACAACGTAATAAAACGACATTGCGTCAAAACTAAAACGGCCAATGTGGGAAGACAAGCTGAAAGGATTACGACATTTTTATTCCGAGCAATTATGGCGTATAGGTCCGTTTTCAATTTGCTTCGGATGAAGAACACGACGTGCACTGTGTACCGACCAATGGGACGACGCGTGTTTTTTTCAAATCGGCCAATGGCGGACGACAGACGCCGCTCTCGTTTCCGCGCTCCGCAGCCTTTGAGCGTTTTCGTGCAAGGGAAGCGTTTACGGAGTTTTCGACCGTATTGTATTGTATAATCAGCCATCATGGATGTTGGGGGCGATTCGCCGGTTGCTCGACGTAGAATGGTCGTACTTCGCTAGTTTTCCCTCCGTGAGAGGGCGCGGGATGGGAAAACGGAAAATATCGCGCTGGAAAAGGACGGAAATATGGGGCGCATAAGCCGTTCTTAATTCGAATGCCGTGCTGTAATTTTCCCGCTTTTATTCAGCGCTCCTCTGCGTTCGCGATGTTGTTACAATGTAATTGTGTTTCGTGAAAATTTTCTTATTGCAGATTATTGCTTTCGTGAACGATATAAAAGTTATTTGTTTGTATTGTATCTAGAAAATATTTGTTTATACTTTAATATTATATTATATTGCTAATATAACGCTGTTCTATGTTATATATCCTTGTAAAAATATCTTTTATAAAAAATCGATTTTCCGTTACTGCGACCGTGTCCTGCTATTACGAAATAAAATTCATTGAGATGGCTAATACGTAATATATATTTACGAAATATTGGAATAAAATATTAAGAATATTTTTAAAATTTGTTCATTAATCTCCCAAAACGTATAATTTAGCTTGTACTCTTGTATTATACTGTTATATTTAAATAAAACCCGGGGCATTTCCGCGGATAATGATAGCCGTTTATTCGAGCGCCGGCGGGCGAGATGGGGATTTTACGGAACGACGCCTAATTTCGGCGGGATATTTGTTGGCGCTTTTCACGTTCGAAAGCAATATGGCCGACTTAATTTGTTGACGGAACAATGGAGTACTTATCCGTTGGCTAGATAAAAAAAATAAATAAAATTTTTGGTAACCTTCTCATTTTTAAAAAATAGATATTCTAAAGGAAAACAAATTAAAATCCTGCATTTTAAATAGTAGGATATTATGGCAAGTTTGCGATGTGAGCAAAGCATACTTGTAAAGTTACATTAGCAACACAATGGTTTAATAAATTTTTTTAACAATTAAGTCTTTTGACAAGTTATAATTTAAGATGCAATTGTTCTCTTTTATCATACCTTTCGTATTTTACATTTTAAAATACAATTTTTGTTGCGTCCATGAAAAAAAACTTAATGGCAGGTATTATATTTGCGGATTATTATCGTTATATGCGCTTTGTTACTCAACGGCACTGAGCAGTAAAAAATTGTTAATAGGAATAATAATAATTTTCTTGCCACACTAGCCACTTGATGTAAATCGTCAATTTTTAGAAGCAAGTTTTTCCTTTAAGTAGGTACAGCCAAAAAATATTTATAACTAATAATTATTTCTTTTATTTACGCGAATACTATACATTATTAAATAAAATTACTTTTTACTGATATTATCGCGTTTATTTTACATATTTAAATTCCTAACGTTTCGAACACTTTCCAGCGGCCGTGGTCACAAGGTCACGTCAATCGTCATTTTATTTATAACTTTCTTAGTAAAATAAAGACTTCCGAAAACATAAATTCAAAGAAGCACAAAAATTATCATATCGAAAATATTTCTTAAGCAAAACCCATTTTATAACACTCGCCATAATGACAACAGATGAACAATACAGTTCGAGGAATGGAACAATTTTGGCGGGAAATTGTGACGTTTCGGATCTTTATGGTTGCGTCCGATGGCCGTTCTCTAATTGTTCAAATATCAATAATGGCCGGTCCCCCGCCGCGGTGCGTTGTTGGCGAAGCTACCAGTAGCAAATGATTGGTTTCGGTCGGCCATTCACGGTGTAAATAATCTTGTGTTGTCCCGTTTATGGTGTAGGTGACGACGTCTAAGCCGTTTAGATACGCCGATATGGAAAGCATCCGAATTGAGTGATTGTCACGATTCTCCTTTCTATTTGACACGCCGTGTTGGAACAATATGGGGGTGGCCGTGGCTGAGATTGTAGGATGTTTTTTTTGTGGTTGTAAATGGCAGTTTACTACTCTTTGTGGTATTGTTTGACGTGTGTTTGCACATATTTATTGTATGTTTTTTTTAATCGTCTTCTACTTCAATATTTGTGCATGTTGTTTTGAGGTTAGCTTTTATTCGACCAGATATCGATTTACAGTACGAACGGGACATGCTCATGATACTATCATATAACCGATACGCCTGGCCATAAGGAACGCAGTAAAAGTCGCCGTAGATTAGAATTTTTGGATGGATGAGAAGTCTCTCACTCGAATTACAGTCTTTACACAGAGTCACTCTGCATAAAAACTATTATTCAACCTCATCAAATCGAAGTAAAGCAGTTTCAGTTAATGATTCCGAATACACGAGCCTAATTTGACGAGTGTACTTTGCTTGCAGTTTTTAAATTACCTGTCGTAATACTGCATTGGTCGAATTGAGGATCTGGATTGAGAATAGATAAAAAAAATCTTTAAAATAAATCGCTATGGTCAATACAGGACGTCCGCCTTCACATCCTTATATGTATATACTAATTGACATGTATGTGTAAATGACATGAACTGCCTCCGTAGCTTAGTGGTATTGGCGTTTGATTTACAAACCGGATGTCGTGGGTTCGAATCCTGCGGGGACTCAACAAATTTTCGTTGTTATTTCCTAGTTGGTTAGGACAGTTTGGGCCGATCACCCAATTGTCTGAAAAGTAAGATGATCCATGCGTCGGAAGGGCATGTAAAAAGGCGGTCCACCCACCAACCCGCATTGGACCAGCGTGGTGGGATACGGTCCAAAACCCCTAATGGATAGTGGACTATAAAAGGCTGATGATGATGATGAATTGACATGTAGATAAATATAATCAATCAATTTAATACCATAACTCTTTGGATTATGTCATGTGTGCGAGAATAACAGCGAAAGCTTGGAAAACTGGATGGATGATGACAGACACTCTATAGCAATTAATTTAAAATTTCTGAGGGTAAATGAACATCATTACGTAACTTAAATACATACGAAACTTTGACATTACTTCACAATGACTGACGATAACCATCGCAAAGTTCAGGAGTTATAACTGAGTGAAAAAAGTTAAGAATTAAAAAAATAGAGCAAAAAGAACATCATTTTCTCTATTTGACCCAAGGAACTCCGATCCCAAACGAGTGATACATATTGTACGGCGCTCCCAAGCGGGCGGTGCGACATTTTCACCTGAAAAATAGCGCAGATGGCGGGATGATTGCCCCGGAATATCCCTGATTCCTCTTGCTTGCCGTATTTACGAGCGGGCCGGAATGAAAAAGTTATAGCGTGCAGGTATTATTATGCCGCTAGTTTCCTTTGAGATATGGGTGAGGACTAAATGTACGAAGCGGAATTTACTTTGAAAGGAGAAGAGAAAATTGTGGAATTCGGAATTCGATGAAATTTAAGAATAATAAATTGATATCTAATCGGGAGTTATAGAAACATGACTAAAATTGTGTAGTCTTCGAGCGCAGCAAAGCCAAAGTTGTATTATTATTTTTATTACTTTTATGCAATACAATATTTGAAACGTGTGAATTAAATGAATGCCTTATACGTTTTCCTGACATTATTGGATGTTGATAATTCAACGAACAAATTAGATAATTGAACGATAAATCTCCATTATTCGTTTTTTAATCAAACCCCTTCGAAGACATTATCCTTTGGTTACGTACCCCACCTAGAAATAATAACAACTGGATTTGCTCATTTATTATTGAAAAACTTCGTCAGTCGCAACCCTCCGTGACGAGCGGCCCGTCCCACGGCAGTCATGAAAATAAAATCATGGTGCCCGACCCGCGTAGATTGAATTCAAAATTGGAATCAGAAGACAATCCTTTCTTCTTTTTTTTATTGCGACAAATGGCCATCGCGTGAGGTGACGACCAGGTCTTTGCTGTTGAATTTTATATAAAGCCTAAATATTTCTTGGGGTTCTGTAGGAATGGTGAAAATTGCCAGTACTGTGACACATACAAGCATATTGAATTTAGCTTTATGTATTTTTTGTCTTTGAATTTTTTAAGCCTTTATCTATTATATTACAATAAAAAGGTATCGCTTCGCTATTGTGGCGTTTGTAATCACTACAACCTTACAATACAGTTTAGTTAATTATGTTTATAGAATAATTATAATATAAATGTGTTTTATAATTTAGATTAATTTATCAACATGACATTTTCCGAACCGGTGGTGGTGTGTTGTTACAATCAATAAGCAAGTGTAAACTTCTATATTGAATAAAGATATTTGAATTTTCAATTTTAAATTTTTAACTTGGTAGGTAAAGAAGGTTAAAATTAAAATTTAACCTGTATTTAGAAAAATAAAAGTAAGTCAAATATTTATTCAACAATTTCATTCCACAGTTGATATACATTATGTAATTATTGATTATATATTATATCCTGACCTCTAATCCTTTCTTGGTTTCCGCTCATGGCCAATATCCTGCCCCAAGCTTTTCTTGTCACGATCTAATTTTCCTTTCCTACTTCCTCAAATCTCCCAAACCTAAATCCAAGGTATTGCACGTCCGTTCATTTAAAATTTTAGATATCGAGAAGCAATATTATGGATGCAACGAACATCAAGGGGGAAACTTTATTGGCTGCGGATACTATTGACCAGAAAGTGTCTATTTTTTATAATGCTGTCACCAAGTTATATGACACACATGCTCCTTCCAAAAAAGTCAAGATCAGACGGCCTCCTGTTCCTTGGATAACCAGTTTAGTGAGTATCGCCATGCGACGGCGCGACTCTGCCTTCCGAAAATTTAGACGACAGGGCACTGAAAATAATTGGAATCGATACAAACTGGCCAGAAATTGGTGTAATCAGATGTTACGTAATGCTAAACGCCGACATATTCTTAGAACTCTAGGTATTGGCAAATTGCACCTATCAAACCTTCCATCTTCAATATCTTTAGATGATTTAAATCAGTACTTCGTTACATCTTCTTTAATGGATCCCAATACCATATTCAGTACAATTTCACAAATAAATCGTTTGACGCGCTCTATAGTAAACTCTTTTCTAACTCACCAGTTACTTCAGATGAAACCAGAAAACAATCCTTTCAATTAAATCCAACGCCCTCGAATGTGACCACATAGGACGTCGCATGATCCTACCCATTATTGAGTTCCTCCTTCCTGCTATTATCCACATCATAAATTTTTCCATTACTAGCAGATCGTTTCCTGCTTTGTGGCGTAAGCATATGTTCGTCCTCTCCTAAATGTCAAAATCTTGCTATACCTGCACATTTTCCCCATCTCAATCCTTCCTTTTCTTTCAAAAGTGCTCGAGTCTTGTGTCTTGATGCAGTTTTCTCGTTTCATTCTTGACAACAACTTAATAGTCCGCTTCAATATGGATTCAGGCCTGGCCATAGCACTAGTACCGGAATCCCTAAAGTGACTGGCGACATTGGAGCTAGTATGGAAAACACCAAAGTTACAGTCTTGGTTTTGGTTGATTTTTCCAATGCTTTTAATGCTGTCAGTACGACATCCTCTTAGCCATGCTCTCTTATTTATTGGTTTCTGATGTAGCTCTAGAGTGGTTTTCCTCGTATCTTCGTGGACGCCAACAGTCAGTTTTGCTGATGAAAGTTTATCAAATTGGCTTGATATTACTAGTGGCGTACCTCAAGGCGGTATAATTTCATTACATCTAATCTTCGATGTTCGTAACATCTTTACGCCGATGACCTATAGCTTTACTTGAATGGAACTGTCGACAAACTCCAGAAATGATTAAAACCTACATTTTATAAAATTTGGTCTTACTGTCAACCCAAGTAAGTGCCAAGCTATTGTTATTGGCATTACTCGTGTCCTAGGCAAAGTGGATATGCGTACACTACCGCCACTTAAATTTGTCCTATACCATACAGCGAAAATGTCAAGAGCTTAGGGCTGATTGTGGATACAGCACTAAGTTGGAAAGATTAAGTGCCTGGGGTCTTTCAAAGGGACACAAATATCTTAGGGCCGTCTGCAGATTTAAAACTTCTTTCCGGTACAGACTAAAGTTACGCTCGTGCAATCCTTAATTTTCCTATAATCGACTATAGTGACGTGTGCTATTTGACCTGAATGCAGATCAACTCAATAAACTTGACCGGCTTCTAAATAACTGCATTCGATTCACATTCGATTGTCGAAAATACGATCATGTATCGTCACATCGTTCAGAACTGCATTGGTTGTCAATTCGTCAACGACGATCGCTCAGAAGCTCTCACCACACTATTTTCTCTTCTTCGACCACAACATATTTATCTCTCATTTTTGAACCCTTAGTGATACTTTACTAAAAAAGCTCTTATTTATTATTATAAATACTTTCTATTATATCAATCCATTATTCTGTGGAATGCGTTACGTTAGAGATCAGGATGGACAGGACCTTACCCAGTTTAAAAAAATATCTCTTGGATGGGACGACAGGCAGAACTACTATTTTACAACTAAATACATATATATATATATGCGTATTTATTATTAACATATAATATGTATTACTACTACTTTATTATATAAATATATATATATATATATACACATATATATATACATATATATTTTTATGTATAATATGGATAACTTATTTTCTTTTGTAATTCTGTCACCAGTTGATCTCCTGAACCATCCTGGTTGGCATGGAGAAAGATAGCCTAAGTCTATTAAGGCCTTTTGTAGTTTAATTGTGCAAAAAATAAATAATAATAAAGTTTTACCAAACGACTATTTGCTAATAAGAATTTTATCATGTTGCTATCACATTTACATTGTTTACAAGATTTCCATGTCTCATTTAAGATCTGGTTCAAAATCAGAGCTTTTGGCGTAAAGGTAAAAGATATTACATAATGTAACAACACTTCTTGCATTTGAGATATTTTACCCAGTTTCCCAAAAGAAAGAGGATTGTTCTTTCTTATATACATATATGTCACCGTATCTCCGATCGTTCTTTTTTTGTAATTTTGTGATAAGTTTGTTTAGTAGACAAATATTTTTTACAAAATAACTAAACGATAGACTTAAACAATGTTCTAGATAATTTTATTTTTTCAATTGTTTTGTAATAAAGTGTTTAATGTTTGAAGAATAACTCACTGGAACCATTTTAATGTAAGCATTGTCAACATTTTAACAAGCCATACTCTGGTCATTTAAATACAGTGTAAGTTAATGTGAAAGTTTTAAAAATACATAATTTTTTCTTCCTTTCTATGTGCATAAAACTTTTCAAAGACAACAGAGACTTTTTGGCATAATGAATACCTTAAATCATATGAGAGATTTGAAATACGCTGGCCGAAATCGCGGAGTAATTTCGTGCAAAGAACACATTGTTATTATCGGTTTAAATTGTACAAAGTAATTATACATTACACACATATTACGTGTGATCGGTCATAGTTTTTTGTTTAAATTTAACTTGTGTAATTAAATATCTATTTAAGTTATTTACAGTTTACGTCTCTTGGACTCACGCGCAAAACTTATAATAAAGTTAATTATGTACCATAATATCACGTTATTCAAGTTATTCAATATAACGCTTTGATGATCTTATTTTCTTATAACAATACGCTTAATTATGACTATGGTGGCAGATCATAATTTTGTTCGCCATTGCGCTAGATTTTTAGTGCACAAGTGTACACATAAACAGTTTTATTTTCTCTTCCTTTACTCTCATGTTCCGAAGGGACGGATAACCGACACGGCTGGAAAGAGATCAAGCGCAGGGCCGATGCACGGAGAACTCCTTTAACTGACTTGGAAATAACAACAACAAATCGTTTATGGCAGGTATTGAAGAGAGTAGTATCTGAACCGCTTGTATTAATTGAACGTAACGTAAAATTAATTTATGTATCTTAATCACTTTATGTGACATTGGCTTGACAAAAATGTAAACACAAACAAAGAGCTAATCATCTCATCATCAGCCTGTGATAGTCCACTGCTGGACATAGGCCTCCCCTAATACACCCCTATCCATTAGGGGGTTTTGGACTGTATCCTATCACGCTGGTCCAATGCGGGATGGTGGTTGGACATTTTACATGCCAATCCGAAGCAAGGATCATCTTACTTTTCAGACAATTGGGTGAGGAGCTATGAACAAGAAACTCATTCATAACTTTCTGTTGCTTATATGCGATATTACATATGATAAATAATAAAGTTAATGATTTTATCGCGTTTAATTACTTTACAATTATTTCGAATTATACACGACGTTTCAAACCATTCTCACTTATGTTATCTAGGAGAACTAATAAATTTGGCAATCGATAAACGAAGATATGAGTTACAATAAACAAAAGTTATCATAAAACAATCTCGAAGCATTCACAAGAAATTATGTAGACTATAAAACGCTGTAAACATTCCAAAATATTGTGGTCTCAAGAAATTATTACGAAATAACCAAAGGTTTATTGCACTCATAACGTCCACGGGTTATAAACATCGACTTATTTTTTCCAATCATTTCTCGTAAACTTTTTCCAACTTTAAATTATGGCGGTCAAAGTCACCGCCCGAACAAAGCCGAGAGAATTTCAAATAATAGTTTCGTCCGTCCTTAATGTGCCCAGAATTGCGGTAGTATCGGAATTACGTTATGGTTGTAATATAACAATAATGCACTACTGTAAAGTGGTGATATTGAATAGAGTTGTAAAACAATTTCTCCGTCCCGGGCAATGGCGGCGGACCATAGACGACTCGGTCACGCTTTTAACAAATGACAAAATATTAATGGTTGCTTTGCTATTTTCTGATGAAGTCTTTTTTTTAGATAAGACATTTCGGTTAAGAAAGTTGTTGCTTTTTTGCTCGATTTCTGCGGTCAGGTTATTACGACGCAAAATATGCAATAAACCTTAGTGCTCATACTTAATATTTATGAAGTAAAATATTTTATAGTACCGTAATTAGTTTGATAATTTGCGTAATTCAATCCTATTTTTTATAACGAATATATTTTGACAAAGTACACATTTCAGATATAACTATTTAATATTTTTGTCCTTTTATATTCTGTTATACCGTTAGCTTATTTCGTAGATTACAAGCATCTTAAGGCGTATCATGGAGTACAATGAAAGTATTCTTAAATTTACTCTCGCCATACATTAAATATCTCACACATTTTTCAAAACGCAAACAATTACAGCATCTGATGTCGGCTAGCGTCGTCAAAACAGCGCACTGTTAAACCACTTAGAACTGGATAAATCCGGCCCTAATCCTGTTGAAACCTGCTAAATCCGGATTAATAGTCTGTCAAATTGCCGCGAGGGGGCGCCGCGCGGCACCTGCGACTCGGCAAGTTTTGGGCCCCCGTATTTTAGCCCCATCGTATTTCAAAATGGAGTTCCGTAGGCAACCCCGTTGCCTAGTAGTTTGAAATGTGAGGGCTTTACTCTAATACTTTTACTCTACAAAATTTTCATTGTATAACAGTTTTATTTAAAATACTTTTATAAACTTTACTTTCAAGGAATAAAAGACGAATTTTTGTACTGTCATTTTAAAACCTTTCAATATTTATGTCAGTGAATTAGTACTCTAATTATAAGTAAAAAAAATATAATAAAAACGTGCACAAAACTATTGGATCGTTTTACAAGCATGTTTTAACGAGATCAACTATTACTTTAATCAATATAATCTGAACAACAACACGAGATGGAGTGCCGACCTGTGTAATCGTGCAGGTCGGATGATGGAGGATACCTCTTGGCGATTTATGTGGGATGCCTATGCTCAGCAGTGGGCTCTGATAGGCTGAAACGACGACGACGACGAAACTGAATAATATATATTTTTTAAATAATAACAAAACAAACATCTACGACAAATAGAGTCTTAGTATAACTTTGACCAACTTTTACGCGCTACCTACTCATTACAATGTCGATAAAATATGTTTTTTAATTTGTTAAAATGACATCAAAACTTGACTGATTTAAAAAGTAATACAATGTTTATTATTATCTGTCACATTCGTCATGTATGAAATACGGAACCTTCTGGAATATTTCGAATCTGCGCGCAGACGATTTGATAAATCATGACTGTATAAAGGATGACGGGATTAGTTTATTTATTAGATAAATATGTTTTTGTTTACTGTTTATTCCGGGGGTCGAAACAATTCGATGGACACAAGTTGATAATGTTGCAAACACATTAGTTTTTTGTTAATGTGAAATTATCTCGCATTGTTAAAGAATAATAGATTCGTAATTTATGACTTAAAAATATAATATACCTTGTACGTGTATAAAATGGCTTTAGTTACCGCATTCCTGCTTGAACTTGTCATTGATTTCTGGTTGGTAATTATTAACCAGAAATTCATTCAGTTTATTTCTTTAAAGATAATATGATTTATAAGAGAGCGTCTGTATAGATTAGCAGTTGGTACTTCAAAATTTACCGATGCTCTGACCCATCAATGTTAGTGCAAGCAGTGTTTAATTTTGTGAAGGTAATAAACAGGTTCTCTATGTCAAAATTGTTAATTTGGCGCTATTTTTTGGTTTTAAGCTGAACACATAGGAACATCTTAGTTATCTTACACTTGAACATCTTGTCATTGAAATAAGTTATTCCGATTGGGCTGTAGAGAACGGATGTCAGCCTCTTTACCTCAATACAATAATAATTATTTTATTACATGCTAATACCCTGTGTCATTTTGTTACTTGTAGATTGACTTTCATTCTATACTGGATACAGATAAATCCTAGGTCTTTGATATATTATGTAGCTTTTTTTTTTCATTCTAAAACAACGAAAGTGGAAATGATTCATCCCAAAAATCTGAATAAGTTTTATGTTTTGTCGAGTTATAGTGTTTAATTTTTAATAAGTTCACTTTTCTCTGCCCCTTCGTACTATAATAAACATTGTACTAAACAATGACTTATTGGTTGTTTTTAGTAGTCTTAGAGAATTTAAAGAATTAAAACTCGCCCGCTTTTTCAGTCGTAATCGGACCACATTGTTAGAGATACAGGCCGTCACTCAAGGTTAAAAATAAAAAAAAATACTTTTAGACATTTTTTAACAGAGCTCAAGCTCAAAACGTTAATTCCCAATTAAGAAAAAGCATCAATCGGAAATCTCATAATGCTGGCATCACGGAAAACCGGTGACAGTTACTTAAGAAGAAAAAAACTTACACAGACTATTAAACGCGACATCATAAACAGCGATCCATTTAATTGAGTGGTTGAGTTTGTTCTTTTTTTAAAAACAAACAAGGATATCACATTATGCCTCCCCTATTCTATTTGCGTCTGTAAAAAAAAAACATCTCCACCCTAATTGCCGCTTTATTGGCCGATACTTTTAACTGTGACATATTAGGAGCGTTTACGGAGCGGGCTTTAGCTCTTTAAGTGGTGCGTTTAAAAATGTTTGATGTCGCATTATGGTCATGTTGTGGCATTTGTGCGGCTTCCTGTTATGCTTTAATAATACACCGGATTCTATTGGCGACGTGTTCTAATTGCTACTGTAAAATACGGATATGGAGATAAGTTTTTTCGAATATAAAGTGTTAAGGTTAACTTATGGTATGCATTACATAAATCGTACAAAAATAAGTAGCATATATTATATTTTTGATGAAATTATTATATTTCTGATTAATCGTTAAAATTTAAATAAAACAACATAATTAAGTTTGCTAATGCGAATAAATAATATGTAGAGTTATTACTTGTTTTTGTAAGTGTTTTAAATAATTTAAGGTATTTATAAGAATGTGTTACATAAATAGCTCGTAGGCATTAAAGCAAAATAACTAAGTCATAATTTCAATCGTAAGAGCTCTTTAGCATATTTACAACGTTATTAAATTTTAAAAAACATTTACTACAAAATTTTTTCCCATTAGCAATTAATGCTGATATAAATATAATTTAAAATTAATGATACGTCTGGTGCCAAGAACGTTATATTCAATTAAATAAAACCATAGCAGGAAATTATTATAAATCAACTCATTAATATATCAAATGACATACCGTTATTGTAAAATATTATTAATAAAAGTTATAAAATTAATAAAAGATGTTTTTTTTACAATTTATCTCCGAAACAACTTATATATCATAAAAGCTTTGGCTCTACATTTAATATTTATTAAAAATCTGCCGTCATTATAGCGTTCGCGGTGCGAGCGAGAGGTGAACACGATATGCTATGACGTGCGATAGAGAGGTGAGATGGAGCAACGCTTTGCCCCCTGATACCCCCCGGGTCGGTGTCGGGGCCAGATTATATTTTAATGCAATAATTCTACGTGATCATACAGCGTTTACGAGTCTCGGTGATGTTGTAAAGCGAATTGAATATCAAAATATATCTCAAGATATACAAAGCATGTTATAAAAAAAATTATTGTTTAAACATATTTTTAAGAAGATGATAATTTTTGGAATAAAATTACTTATATATATATGGCCTGTTTGTATTAAATCAGTGGTTTCGAGAACACGTTACAATGTATATCCTACTTGTAATACAAATGCTAATTTTGTTAGAATGTATCGAAGGGGTGAAAATTTATTAAAGTTATTTAAATAGAATGTAATAACTTTATGTAGCAGAGATATAAGTCATAAATCAAAATTACAAAAAAATAATAAAAGCCTCTTTTTAGCGAAGCTTTATCATGTTTTTTGAATCTTAAGTCCTCTTATTCCTAAGAATCCACTCTAAGGGGGAAATTATAATTCTCTGCCCTTATAACTATGTTGGATGTGCAAGTCTAGTTTTACAGCAAAACCAATTGAAGTTCAATATGTTCGATAAAACGCGATAGATTTTTAAATATATAAATAAGTAAAAAAATATATCACATTTTTATTTCCGAGAAACTTTATTTATATAAGAAAGATCTTTAAAGTGCATACGCAAAGTTAGATAAAATTAACATCTAAAATTGTTAATCGAAGGAAGGATGTATATATGAAAATATTTAATTGTAAAATCGAAAAATCTTTATGACTCTCAGAAAACCTACGTTATTTCTTCGTTGTTTAAAATTTGGTACATTATAAAGATACAAATCTATATAATAAAATAAACATGATGATGAAATATAAAAGTACGTGAACTTTTATATGTCGCCTTCAAGGGATGTTAAAAAAACACTAGCATAGAAGAATAACGTGCGGTTATCGCACACAGACACAGTTATCATTATATAAGGGCCGTACTTTATATTGTATGGTCTACTTCAGAGTATATCATCGATTAGTTGATTACCTTCCTTTCGTTAAATATATTTTTTATTTATTCTTTTTGCATAAAGAGCACAAAGGCGGATTTAATGTCCAGTAACCAGTATCTTGTCGTTCAGGCTTATTTTGTGATCAGGGTTCATAAAATAAAAATGTTAACTGAATTTTGTAAATTAAAAAGTGAAAATAAAGGTCAATGTCAAATAAAATACATTAATTGATATGATAGATATATTAAAAAAAGTTATTTTATAATTTAATATCTCAAGATATGTTTTATTAACAGGTGTGTCGTTTTAACAAAGTTTCGTTGTTCACTCACAGATTAAATTTGTCGAAATTCAGCCAGTTTTCACGTACCTACAGTACAGTCAGCAAAAGAGCTTTCGTTGCTATAAAATGAATATTTTAAATGTAGAAATTCTTAAAAATATATAGTACCTACTAAAACCTTTGAAACTATAAACTATAATCCTTTAAAACTATAAACTATAATTTCCCCTGACATTTAATTTTAGTAAATAAGACCAATGAAAACTCTCTGATCGAACTGAAAACTTTCATTCCGTTTTTTTTACGTTAACACCCAACATATAAGTTATCTTCAAACCAACTAGCTTACAAAAATAATATAAATTATTTCCACCAAATTTAATTCTATAAACTCCGGCGCGTTGATCAAGGGCCAATACCTTAAAGGTTATAAATATTTAGAGTTTCGCTATGGATATTAGATTTTAATAAAATAATGTCAATATAATAAGATATATCAGTTCTTATGAAAAAGCTTATAATATATTGTATGTATAGTATTCCAATCTTATAAGATGTTGAGTACTAGACATAGACCTACTGGAATATTAAAGAACCAGTTAGTTCAATAACTAATCTATGAAATTGGATTTTTTTCCAAAATGATTATTGCTTTAAAATAGACTCAAACTTTATAATGTCAAACTGAACGCAAAAACATTTTGAAACTTGACTGACCTTACGTATGTAACCATAGAATAATATTCAATTATTAAAATAATAATCCTGTCTTAGAGGCCTCAAGGGCCCTCGCGCCATCTACTGACACTTATTGAACCTAGTAGTTTGCGAAATAATTTTACATTTAATTAGGGCTTTTAAGAATCTGGTTATTTTCTAGTTTATCAGGAAAATATTTTGTAATAAGGAAGAAGCAAAGAAAGGCAAGAATAAAATAATAATTTTATTCTTGCCTTATTTTGTTGACATAGGTTTGATTAATAACGATATTTTGGCAAAATTATCATATAAATTTCATTGACTTTTTTATCCCAATAGAAACTATTTAAAACATACTTGTATTTACTTTTTACCAAATTTAAGTTCAGGCACAAAATTTTACTTAAATTTTAGTTTAAAAATTGATTTTCCTACTTGACACTAGATAGCACTGTCGCTACATTTTATAATCGTTTGCATTTATATTACACCTTGACTTTTCTTGTATGAATATAATGATTATAATCAAAAATATTGCAGAAAAATAAATTATATTTAATTTCAAACTTTAAACATTTTTGAAAATTATAATTCGCAATAATGCAAGATTCTACAATACAGTGTTGACATTGGTAAAAGAAATGTCATATGTCAATATGGCATTTGACATTAGAAATTGGTTTTAGCTAAAAAATGTTTTTAATAAATTGAGAAGTTTAAGTAAAGCATGATTTCCTAAAAAGATTATGCTTAATATTTACTGACTGTCAACAATGGAGCAAATATACGCATTTGGTATTTCGTGCATAGAATTTGTCCAATATTGGTAATTTAAAAGAAAATCACTAATAACGTTTGATATTTTTATTATTTAGCTAACTTTCTATACTTTAGGTTATTTTAATACAAATTTATTGCCTTGCAATTTTGTTTAATATTTGAATAAATTTTTATTGAGCAATTTACGTATGTTACCTTGTAAAAATGTTGCAAGTCACACTTATCAGCCTAATTTATACTTGGCATTATCTAGGAAGCAGGAATTAATTTACAGGTATTTAAACATCTAGTTTTTGAACTACATATGTTTATAATTTTTGATAATTACAGGTTTCAAGATTCTGAGGATTACTTTGTGTTAATAAACCACTTATCTAACCCTCATTATGTTGTGGAGGTGCTTTATCCTCTAGTCTCCATTGTTGACTCAGTGTTTGCGGCTCAATTGCTATTATGTTTGGCTTTTGGTGGTTGGCTAAATGCAGTAATGAAATGGTAGGTATAATTTTTTTGCAGTCAATAAAAGTTTTGTTAAATGTTTTAATAGCATATAATGATATTTACTTATATTTAATATTTTTATCTTTTTAAAAAATTTATTTTATTTAGTCTTCTATACAGAAGTGGAACCTTAACTAAATAGTAAATAATAACAAAGCTAACACTGGCAAATGACAAGTAGTTCCAACAGCTTTCTTTAGATTACTTGCTTAACTTATTATAATGTTTTATGATTGTCACATTATAATATATGTATGTCTCATCTTTTAAATTATCATGATTTACAGGTGGTTGTTGGAGAGCGCCCATACTGGTGGGTAAGAGAAACATCCTTTTATACAGGAATGCACCGTCCAAGATTGCAGCAGTTTGGCCAGACTTGTGAAACAGGACCTGGATCCCCTTCAGGGCATTCTGCTACAGCTGCCACAGTGCTAATATTAATTCTCATGTGGATTTCCCATGTCATGAATGACAGGTATGCAATAATTTTACAATATCTTATTTTAATGTATGTTATTTTTTATCCATACTTATATGTTTTTTTGTGTCTCATGGACTGATAGAGGATCAGTCCAGATCCCTCGTTCATTGTACATTTTCTTGCAAGTACAGAACAGCAACAGAAACACAGTAATGTTTGTACACCCCTGTTGTGTGACACGAAAAATAACTGTCACAATACTTCACCAAGTTGGTTTTTTGTAACCAGGAATCATTTAACATCTTTAAAATTACAGATTTTTAGTTAGATTTGTTATTTTAGATTAAGTCTTAAGTTAATCCCGGTTAAGACATTCATTCTGGCTCACAATGTTAATGAAACTTAACCAGTAACATCATAACATCTTTGTTAATCAATTATTTTGTTTCTTTGCAGAAAGTGCTACATTTGGTGGTGGAAGTACATAGCATATCCATTATCAGCCTGTGCACTATGTTCCGTGGTACTTGCTCGACTGTTTATTGCAACACACTTTCCGCACCAGTGCCTCCTAGGGCTTTAATAGGTAAGTTATTTTTCAAAATAATTATAATAATATGCATATATTGTAAATGTTAACATTTAACCCCAATACTATGATTTTGATAAAGGAATATTTATCTCATACTTGTGTTTGCATAGCCTTTGGTAAGAGGGCTATTCATAAATAACAACACACAAATTTTATACATACCTTTAATACTATTACCTATATACCTTTGAAGAACTATAAATCCTTACTTGTCACATTTTGTTGACCCCATCCTCCCCCATAATGTGTGACGTTATATTTGGACAGTCCCTAACATATCAATAATTGACAGCCTGTGTTAGTCCACTGCTGGACATAGGCCTAATGCACGCCTTCTCCATTAGGCATTATTTTTTTGGACCATATACGTAAGTTGTTATTTTTGTTATTACTCAACCCAAATAAGAGATGGAAGCTTAAAAATGTGTTATGCAAAACACAAATACCGTTAACATAATTGATCCCCATGTGACATTTAACTAATGAGCGTGGCAAAAGTTTTATACTAGAATTTTCTATGTTAATCAAATGTTTCATATGTCTTATGTATAGGACATGTGTTTAATTATTTTAAAACAGTCTATGTTTTATGTAAAGTTAGTTTTAATGTTATACAACCTTGTTTTCAGGTTTATTCCTTGCACCAGCCTTATGTATATATGTCTCGGACCCATTTATATGGAAATACAGTTCCAGTACAGTGTCAGACATCCGTCGTGCGATTGGCTGGCACACTATATCAGCATTAGCCACGGTGGCTATTAGTGTGGTCACATATTACAGTCTCAAGCTTTGTGGCATAGATCCACAGTGGACTGTCCAAATGGTAATTCTACTTAGTTTCTTGTTATTACACCTTTTCCGCGATAAAATGAGGTTTGCAACTTATTCTTTAAGTTATTATATGCCTAATTGACTTAATTTAATTTTTTTTATTTAACTGTTTGCACAAACACAAGTATGTAAAGCGAGCTTAATGCCTTAGGCATTATCTACCAGCTAACATAATTTTAATGAAGTGAATAACTCAGGGGTTGGAACCTACAAAATTCAAACTTGAAGTAAAGTGTAACATGAAATGATTATGAGTTTATAAAAATGTAATTAACTTTGATTATTTTTGTTTTAATTGGCAACAATTTTTGTAGTTATTTTGATGTGATTTCACATGCCTGAATATAGCTCCCATTACCCCTCAGTAATAGATTTGTGGGAGTTTGTTGCCGAGTGGATAGGCCAAGAGGATGATTTGTTAGATTAGTTCTGTAACTATTTATATTAGTTATCTATACATATACAAGGGATTCCCACCTATATATTGACTCATCACGATATCTCAGGAGCCAAAAGGCGTAGCGTCTTGAAATTTGGTAGGAATATTCCTTTCGCCGAGTAGAGGTCCGCTAAGAACGGATTTTACGAAATCCAACCACAAGGGGGATTGGGTGGTTGCTAGTTTGTAATAATTTTGTGTTACAACTCATATTGCTTGTCCTTCTTTTTCAGAGACAATTTATAATGTAACAGTAACAATATAATACTTGAAAAATATGATGAGGTATATCAAATACGGACAATCAATGGGTCGATTTAAAACCCCAATACCTTTAAATATACTCGATAATCAGGTTGTTCTGACGCCATGTAAATACCATGTATTGAGATTATATTTGCGTGGATTTGACGCCGTCCCTATAAAGTCTGGTGTTACAGTATACGCAGCTGCTTTATAATTTGATGTTCACTGTAACATCGCTATTTTATAGGCATTTCGTTGGTGCGAGAGCCGGACGATATCCACGTGTCGACTACGCCGATGTTCGCTCTAGTACAGTGCACGGCGAATCTACTCGGCTGGGCTTTATGCGTCACGCCGGCGGTAGCCCAGTAAGTATTTTTTAGGTAGCGCAGTAAAACTATATATACTAGTTGTATCGTAGAACCGTGACAAGAGTAGAAACGTGTTTAATAAATTAAAACTTAATTGGTTAGAGACACCGCAGCACTGTCGCGGTACTATACATTCGTACATTTTCGAGGATGACGCATGTTTCATACAGATAATTTTTATGTATGTATGGCTGCTTTGTTTGTTTGATGTTATGAAGGCTTTCTTCCATGTAAAGAGGATATGGTATACTAAAGACACGAGGCTCTTTTTGATAAAGTAGCTGTGTGCATACATTGGTCTGTTCTGGCTTCAGGTAACCAGCCACACCAGTGTCAAACAAAATGTGGAGTATCCGGAAATTAGAACACGTTCAGTTTAACATTTTGTAGTTCAATTCTCTCTTAATTATTAAAAAAAAGCTGGCAAATTTCGGCAAGTTGTCTTGAAACGTTATGGTACAATTATTGCGATTAACTACTAGTAGCGTTAGGTGTCATTATTTGCTAAGACTTGCATTGTTCATCTCAAATCCACATTCTAATTAGATATTAGGATTCACGAGTTACTCTGTGCACTTTTGTGTCATAGATTAAATCATAATTGCAATTTTCCAGGTACCGTCACTACACGAAGAACCGCTCTCTAATATTATCTGCATTTAGTACTTCATTAATCATTTACGGCGTAAAACAAGCTCAAGACAACATCAGCCGGAGCAACGCGTTCTATTTTTACGCCCTTCAGTTCCTTATAAACGCCACGAAGCCAGCCCTGTTATTGAGACTGACACCGGCTATTGCGATGTGGCCGTATACAGGAAAATCTAAGATGGAATAACTTTATCCATGGAGAATTTTAATCTATTTAAACCAAAAAAACAATGTTAAGTAATCTACACTTCAAATAGTTGTGATCAAAGTAACCTTTAGCAACGAAGCGGTCATTAATTTGTATAGTGAATGAAATGAATAACTTTCTTAACATGAAATGTTTTGTTCGATTAATTAATTTATTTTATCAATTCATAGATTAAATATTTCATTTTCTATCTAAATAATTCAAGAAGTTCTATTCATCAATTATTATATTATAGTATTTGGGCGCAGCATTAAGTTTAAATTCGGTTCCGTTTTCTGTTCCTGGTTGTTATTAGTACTAACTACCGTATAGTGATTTACAGTCAAGTGTCACCGACCATTTATCGATAAAGACGCTAGATGTATGACGCCACTTCGTTTATGTAGGTTACTTTGTTTACAAGTCCAATTTGGGTAAACTTACACATTGCTAGGTTTAAACAGGTACCACAGGTTATCTCACTTCAAATTTATGTACAAGAAAATCAATAAAACTTCCTTACTTCACAAATGCATCATAAAATCTTAGCAAATATGTTAATGGTTGTTTATTTATTAAAGTTTTAAATATTCGGGTAATTTGCAAGGGTATTAAATAATGTATATATTTTTGCTCTTAATGGGAAGAGAAATCAAGCAGAGATCCTTTTGTCCCTCTCAAATATAATAACCATAAAGAGCTAATTGATGAACACTTCACTAGAAATTATGTATTATTCACCAGAGAAATAATACAAAAATAGGGTTAGGACACAGCTCTCTGCTCAAAATTAAGTCTTAACTCCTAAACATTTAGTGTTTTTTTTTTTTTTGGTACATGGTGTACAGTAATGTTATTAATAGGGGGGACTGTTAAGACATTAAAAAAAATGTGCTCTGCTATCTTGTACTTGTGAAAAACCAAATCTGTTACTCATTATATATTGTGGTTGGTAATTTTTTAGGTAGATGTGTTTCAAATAAGTTTAATATTAAAATTTGCTATTTAGCATAAAATGGCATGGTTCAACTTTTGGTGACTGGACAATAAAATTATATAAGTGAAGCACCGTTGCACTTATTTGCTTTAACAACACTTTTGTTAGATGTGAAAAAATCTCAATGCATAGCTTTGTAAGCAAAACTAAACTAGCCCAATGAAAAGTTTTGTATGTACCACATAGTAAATTATACACTATTTAAAGCATATTTAATAATTCTGTGATATTTTGTACAAAGTACAGCCAATGATGTTTTATAACATGGATGGATGGATTATAAATAATGCTATGAAACAGTGCTCTAAAACAGATATGTTTTGTATTTAAATATATCTTTCAAAAATCAGTAAATATAATGGTTATAGTAATATTATAAGAGACCAAAAAAGTATAAAATGGCTAATAAGTTGTTTTTTAAACATTTATGCTGTATACTGCATTATATCTCTATTATAAAATATCATTGAGTACATCTTTTGTTATTTAACATAGCCAAATATTTTTTTCTTTTGTTGCAATTTTTATTAAAGACTTACAAAAACATTTTGTATTTTAATTATCAAACTACAAAAATCTGTCATTTCCCTTTCAGTAGTATATTGTATAATTGTAAATAACAGTATCTTGTGCGATTGCTTGATCAAGGTTTATTTACATTTATTTCTGAAGAAATTCTTTGTTAAAAACGGTTTTTTCTTTTTTCGAACATTAAATTGACCATCTTGTGTCAAGAAACTTTCCTCGGAGTGAAAATTTCGATTTTATAGCGATTTCTATTAAACAGGAAAGGCTTCTTTAACGTTCCATTGATTTAGATTCTTGTCGTAGTAATCTATGCTCGGCGATTGTATTTGGACGTACTTGTTATTCTTTTTCGGTGTTTTCGGTACGTATACCAAATATTTTACACGCAGGTTTCCTGACGCTTGAGGTGTATTCTTTTTTCTAGAGGCAGAGGTGACTAGTAGATTTTTTTCTATCCGATTTACATTTATTTACGTTTACAATACATGAAATTCGTTCTGCCATGGGAGGTCTTGTATTCCCCTTTCTAATGAAACTTACAACATTTTCTAACGGCCAACAACACACAAGCTTCAATATAATTAATAACCTGTATATGAAACTGTGAAAACATTTTGTTTGATTGGATGGATAATTTTTGCAACCAAAAGTCATTGTCTGAAGATCATTTTTGTACGTCAATTTTTATTTTTTAATATTTCAGTTACATAAACCACTCGAAACGTTCAGAATTATACTTAACGAGCCACTGTTTAATTAATGATTTTGACTGGATGGAACATGTTTTATTTATTTAATATTTTTGCATAATAGCACATTATGGTAAACTTAATGCCTGTGCATAATCTAATTAGAAATTCAGTGGGTTCATAAATTATATACTTGTAAGACATTTAATGAAAGCTTATCGAATAATAAAATGTAATAATCTTTGGACGAAATTACAAAGGAATTATTAAATGAAATGACTTTACGGAATTTTATCGCGTTTATTTTACATTTTTAAATTCCCGACGTTTCGAACACTTTCCAGCGGTCGTGATCACGTGGTAGACGTAGACGCGATAAAATCCGTAAAGTCATTTCATTAATAATTTATAGTATTCGCGTAAACAAAAGATATAATTACAAGGGCATTGTTTATAATACCTAAAAAAGTGTTTTATTGCATACGCAGGCTAACGAACAGTCGGGGCCACCTGATAGAATGTGGTCACCGTCGCCCATAGACATTGGCAATACAGGTATCAGCAACACGCTGCCTACCGTGAGAGTTAGGATGTTAAGTCTCGTCTACCCAGTAAGTACACTGGCTACGGTGCCCTTCAAACCGGAACAAGATAGTGTGTTCACACTACTGCTTTGCGGTGGAAATACCCACCCAGACGGTCTCCTGTAAAAAGGGGACCTACCACCGGTAAAATATAACATATATATTATAATTATAACATTTCAGATAGTCATATTTTGTACATTACACTTAGTAAAAGTTTGACGACATTTTTTGTTTGCGCCATTTCTCTAAATTCTAGAATAATAAAAATAGTCGTCCTCAAATGAGTAGTCTCTAAACAGTAATTTCGCCTTACCAAAGTCCTTTTCAGAGGATATGAACATACATATATGTTAGTTATACCAACCATTGCCTCTAATCATGTGAGTTAACTAATGGGCAAAGTATAAGATGGTCCATACGCCAGTTAGGCAGGTTAAATCAGAGCCGTTTGTCTAGAAAATCTTTAACAGGCGCAAGTTGGCGTAAGTGATTAACACTCAAATCTAATCAATTTAAAAAAACAGAAGCTGACAGTTGCTGTTTAATAATTACCTGAATATCATTTCGTTTGATCTTTAAGAATCAATTAAAATAAGACATGATGTAAAAATCTTTTCTTTTGGCATACTAGGAAGTAATCTAACAGCAGCATGACAACCGACGATTCATTTAGATATTATATTGGATTGCTTAGGTATTAAATAACAAAATATAGAAATAGTCAATTTCTCGACCGTCCGGATAAATAAAGAAGAAACTTTGGTAACATATACAGGTATATACATACATATAACGACGTCAAAAATTACAACCTCGGGCGATATACATGTATCTATTTTTTAAGAATAACCCACGATAACACACTTTGTAATGTAAACGTTATAAAAATTGCAATCAGTCATATTCTAAGCTCATTTTAAATACAGTTTTAAGTTCACTAAAAATTACTGCGTTGAAAAAATCATTTATTTTATGTACATAAAACGTGTCATAGAGGACATTTTGATTAAAGGAATACCTTAAAAAAATATCAGATATTTAAAATACGGTGGCAGCAATTGCAAATGCTAATTTTGGACAGAGAGCACGTTGTTACCTGCTGATATTGCGTAAAAAAATTATATGCTGTTTGAAATCGTCCATAAATTATGTATTGTTCTACTTTTTATCACGTAAACTTTGTTTTCAATGCAGGAGATATTTGGAATTTTTAATACATAATTTTAATTATAATAAAAAATGTTGCCCTCCCCATGATCGCCAATCGACGTAACCACCCTTATCATATTTAAAATAAGGAATAGCAAGGGCAAGGCTAGCAAGGGTTATCAAAACTAAACATTTTGTAATAAGTACCTCTTTATTAAAATTTACTTATACAATATTTAAACAGATTGTGTTAAGTTGTGTATAGAAAATTATCAGAATCAATTATTTCTTTTAAGAGCAAACACCGTTTACAAATAAATAACCTAAATATACAAATTTTGAGTTAGAATAGTGTTCACGTTACAGATTCCAGGGTTGAAGGTTTCTTGATTCGTTTTGTTTTTTATTTTTCTTTTCCTGATTTTGTCAATATTAACTTTAATTATTTGAATTATTATTCGTTCCTTCAGCAATGTTTCTAATTTAACCAATACGTCTTCTGGCGTGGCATTTGACGTTTTTGTAGCATAATCCTCTAAATTTACCGCAATCAGCGCACAATTTTCCGGCGTCATCTTTGTAATAAAAATATACTGATTTAAAAGTACAAAATTATTTCCTTAACTATTACATTTAATTAAATATACAAATACTAGCGACCCGTCCCAGCTTCGCACGGGGGTGATGCTGATACTAGATATACCCATCAGTGGCGGACTAACAGGGGCGGAAGGCGGCCCGCCCGGCCTCAGGTCTTGGGGCCCCAAATGTTTTCGCGTTTTCATAATACTTTAAAATATGCTTAGTACCTTCATGGTTTCATCAAGATTAACCCACTACAGCCATCGAAAATGTTTACGTGGTACTAATAAATTTTTATGTTGAACGTATCAAGTACTCTGAAGAGATTCCTGTCTGTGTAGCTGGTACTTCCCCTTAATGAAGGAAGCGTGAATAATTCACTTTCGTACGCCTACACTTACATTGTACTTAGGTTGAAAAATATATGAATAATTATAAGGATCCAGCCAGGCCATTGGCCTTATACACTTGCTGGATCCTTATCCAAATACCTTTCAAACTTTGATGAGAAGAAAAGTTGCGTTGCCACAGAAATTAGTCAAACTGATGAATCGGGATGCAATTTACAAATTATTGATATTGAGACAGCAAACATAGTTGAAAAGTCTATTAAATGTGACGTTAACACAAAATCCGATGTGACTGATGCTGAAATACAGAATGATAAAACCAATAAATTAAAAAAAAATATTGAGGAAGCCGAAAAATACGTCGCTAAGTTAGAGGTCTTCTCTTCCAATGATGCTGCACATTGGCCAATACCTGTGCCAGAGCACATCAGAATTTCCATTACTAAGAAGGGTAGAAAAGTATTTCAAAATAAGGACGGACCTTTTGATTCTGTGGAAACGCATCGTTGTTTAACTTTGCCGTGGTTTTACTCACATTTAAACGAGACTAAATATTTAAGGAAATGGATGCTATACTCACCATGAACAAAGAAATTATATTGCTACTGCTGCCGGTTATTTGCATGTGAGGTTGATTATCACACAAATAAATTTGTCAGTGGTGGAAATTAAATCCAAGAATATCACAGCATGAATCATCTCATGAACATCTATGGAAAACGTTGACAGTGAGCTCAAAACTTAATAAAGCTATTGATAAAGATAACTTGAAGATTATTAACGATGAAACTAAGAAATGGAGAGGCATTTTACATCGCCTTTTAGATGTCACGTTAGCCCAACAAAATCTTACTTTCAGAGACCACCATGAAGATATTTCTTCGGAAAACAGGGGAAATTTTTCAGAATTAGTACAATTGTTAGCGAAATATGATCCGGTGCTGAAAAAGCATTGCTTAAACCTAGAAGAGGCCGCTGGGTGGTCAAAGAGTGTACTATCTTATATATATAGGCATACAAAATTAATTTATTCCATGTTTGGGTGAACATGTGAGGCAAAAAATTATTGCAAATATTAAAAAGGCTAAATATTACGCAATAATTTTTGACAGCACTCCTGACGAAAGTAAAACAGACCAAATGAGTCAAATCAATAGATTTGTTCATATAGGAAATGACATTGTGGAAGTACGGGAATCTTTTTTTTGATATCTGGAAAAACTGCTGGGGATGTGTCAAAAGACATTCAGCAACAACTGAAAAAAGAAGGACTAGATATTGCGTTGTGCAGGGCTCAAGGTTACAACAATGACGCGTCAATGTCCGGTGTCCATGGAGGGGTGTAACAAAAAATCCGAGAAATAAATCCAAAAGCACTGTTCAGTCCCTGTTCTAATCATTCCTTGAATCTTTGTGGAGTTCATGCGTTTATATGCCTTTTTGGAACAGTAGAGAAATTATATTAGTTTTTTCATCATCAGAGATGGCAACTACTGAAAGAGAAGATTGGAATAAATTTAAAGCGCTTATAGGATACTCGCTGGAGTGCTCATTACGAGTCAGTAAAGTCGTAAAAGAAAACATAGAGACAATAGTAAGTTGAACATTTTCATAATCCAACAAAGGCAAATTTAGATACAAGATCGGGAGCAAGCTAGCTCCTGCCGGTTGTTTGTGATTTTACCTTTTTAATCTATATACAATTTGGCTTTCTGCACTGGAAATTACAGTATTATTTAATTATTAAATAAGTAGTATTATTTAATTATTAATTACAGTAAATTTAGTTCAGTAATATTTGCAGTCTCCCAAAAGACTCTGGATATAGGAATCGTTAAACTAAAAACCTTGAATGAGTATTTAGTGACCGAACGAAACACGATTGTAGACAATGCTGTAACTTTTTGCTCAAAAAAATGCATTGATATGGACATCGACATAGAGAAACGAGGAAGAGGGAAGGTAAAAAGAACGATGCTGAGTAAATTAGCTCATGGTGTTGATTAACAATTCAAAAATAAATAAGACGATCGATAGATTTATACAATAATTGTCGACACGAAACGAGGTCATGAAGCAAATCCATAATATTTTCCAAATTATTGAATCAAAGTTTATGCTAGAAGCTTTAGATGACGCTCTGGCTGTAGCTGTTGATAACTTAATAAATCTTTATAGTGAATTTGATAAGGAGCAAGTTTTGGAAGAAATTAAAAGGTACCGCAGACATGTAAAAGCCACCGATACGACTATGGGTGTTGCTGCCAAATGGACAACCCAAGAAATCCTACAACTTATAGTAAAATGGGATTTCAGTGAATCATTACCCTATACATCGCTTATACTTCAATACTTCTTGACCATTTGCATCTCGGTTGCATCATGCGAGAGAAGTTTTTCGAAAAAATTATCTTTGATCTACAATGGGCCAAGAGCGACTGGTTAATATAGGCATGCTTTCAATTGAAAGAAAAATTTCAAAAGAAATTGATTTTACAGAAGTTATTGAAGAATACAGTAAATTGAAGGCACGAAAACACGTATAGTAATTAACTTCATTATCTACTGATAATCTAAAATTTTAACAAAAAACCGACTTCAAAACAAAAAACTGATTGAACAAATTAAAATGCACTAAAAAAAAACAAAATTTCAAATATTTGGATGGCGGTTTATTGATTAATTTACTCCCCCATCCAAAATCCCTCATCATCCTTTCCCCCCCTTTCGATCCTCATGTGATTTACGGACGGCCCTTAGCCGATGAAAGATTCCTTCAAGTAACGTTAATTTGCTCCTAAGATTTGAAGAGTTCCGTCGCTTTTTCATAGATCCCATTATCAGAACCTAACCAAACTCTTATCAAGCCATCGAATTTCATTATTTCCAATAAATAAATAAAAACGAATCATCGAAATCGATAGGCGTGATATTGAGCTATTAATTGTCCTTTTGTTCAGCACATACTTAATGTGAATTTCAGATTTATTCAGTTTTTTCATGAATACCACTGTCAGAATTGGACCAAATTGCTATCGGACCAATCGGGAAGCACCAGATTGCAAATAAAAAAATCATCCAAATCGGATTATCCAGGCGAAAGTTCTGCGGTAACAAACAAAAAAAATACAGACGAATTGAGAACCTCCTCCTTTTTTGAAGTCAGTTAAAAATAAAAACTATATACCTTTTTTGTCGTTTGATTCGTTTTTTATTTTTCTTAACCATATTGTAGGTTCGACTGTCTCCATAGCATAGTGGTATGGGCGTGTGCTTTAGAAACCGGAGATCGTAAGTTCGAATCCTGAGAGGACTCAACAAATTTTTATTCTTTTTTCCTAGTTTGTCAGGGCAACTTGGGGTGATCACCCAATTGTCTGAAAAGTAAGATGATCCATGCGTCGGATGGGCTCGTAAAAAGTCGGTCCACCCACCAATCTGCATTAGACCAGCGTGGTGGGGTGCGGTCCAAAAACCCCCTAATGGTTAGGGGTGTATTAGGAGAGGCGTCAAGCAGTGGACTATCACAGGCTGATGATGATGATGATGATTTTAGGTACCTACCTATGTAGGTGATACCTATGTTTATTAAGCTTAAATAATTTAGGCCGAATTTAAATTTAACTTGCCAGATTGTAACGAAATAATCATAAATATTTATACATACAAATGTGAACTGAATAAAAAGCTTGTAGAAATACATTTTTGCTTAAAGCTTGGGGGCCTCATTCAGCTTTGCCGCCCTGGGCCTCTGACGGGCTTAGTCCGCCGCTGATACCCATCTCTGCCTGTAAACTTGCCAGTAGATAGACGTCCATATTTATCTATATTTAATGGACAATGCATTTAAGGTACTTAATTGGATAAGCAATATAAGGATGAGCATAAATCATGCTGTATTGCTTAAAATCTCATTGTCAATGAGCCTTTTTGCTGGATTACGAAAGGTTTTATCATTTTATTTCAGTGCTTATTGCTGATTTAAGGATAACCTTAAGCGATAGATATAATTCATCGGAGACTTTTTTGTTAACTTTTTAATTTGTACAATACCGTAGTATATTATTAATATTATTTTGATTTGTCTGGTGGAGCTAAGTTTTTTTACTAAATTTTTAAAGTTTTTTTACAATTTAATCATATAAACCTTCCTTTTAAATCACTCTTATGTCACAAAACTACTCTGAAATCCGTTGTGTAGTTTCAAATATTTAAGCTAAGTCTTATACTACATATGAATGGCTAGGTGGAAGAAAAGTGTTTAAGATTAGAACTGCTTACGAAAATTTAATACCTTTATGACATGGGTAACCCTCTAATGTATGTTGTCTTTAGTATACCTTGTAAATAAGTGATTTGAATGGGTCCAGAAACGAATCTTGAAACTGCTTGTGCTCCAAACGACGTTTTGACACCAACCATCCATAATTAGTTTGCTCCATATCAATTATTGCTTTGGCGCTTGATCTCCTCAATATACTCGACACCTACAATTAAAAATATTCTTTTAAATCTTATCAAAAAATAGGAACAGTTGTCCTTGAAATTTTCTCGTAGTAATATAATATAAAACCTCCGGATATAATTTTGATTCTTACAAGCTCTAATAAATCATTCGGGGAGTAAAACATTTACACTTGTTCAAAGATAATTTTTTAGTTGACAATTCTTTAACAGACACTAAAGCTTAGGTATCGATAACTTTGAAAGTGACCAATAATACGGATAGAAAGTAATTGAAAATGTTTTATACTCATCGATAAGATAATTCTGGAGTGACATTTAATTAATTTAATATCTATACGTCCATCGTTTAATCTCCTCGCATATTGAAATATATTTGCACAACTTAGATGAAATGATTGTGCCAAAATATAAACTGACATTCCTCAGAATTAAAAAGATATTATTATAATTCTATGTTACCAAAAAAACATAAATTAAAAGTTATTTTAAATTTGTAGTGAAAGACACAACGAAGCAAAAACAATCACACAATTCTTCATAATATCACTACAATTCTTTAGCGGCTTATGCTAATAGTTATAGGTATGATTTAGGAAATGCTTTCTTCATGTAAAGTTGCTATAGAAAATAATAAAAATAGAATTGGTATTTAATTTTTATCTATGATTATAAAGAATATATATTATAAAGAATGAGTCGATGATGTCAATTTTAACGCAGTCACTATTCCATAATCGCGGAGGTCGTGGGTTTGAATCAAGAGAATTTGTAGGTGGTATTTCTTTCAGAAAGAGTGTATCGCTTGATCAGTCGAACGAGATGCTTTTCTTGACACTATATTCGATGAAAAAAGCTAAAATTAAATTAAAAACAATCATGACGCAAAATTTTCGAGCTGTTTGAAGTACTCATGACCGAGTTTTTCTATTGCCGATTTAAGGATTCGACTCGTATTTAACGTTTTACCGTATCGGGACAATCAAAGTCAAAGTCATTTACGGCGGGTTTTTTTGCATAATTAAGTTCTCAATGCAAATTAGCACAGTGCGGCAGAACTCCAATGGTTAGCAAGTAGAAATGTTACCAGGTGACAAGTAATAAGTATAATTAAAATTAAAATAAAGTTAAAAGAAACATAAATGTGTAACATAATATTATGAATATAAATGTTAGTTTTGTATTATCGTATCCCAGCATAGCAGAGTTATTAGTCTATGTATATCTGGGCCGATTTAGACTCCGTTTAAAGTTACATAAACATTGTGATCCTTGAAAATAAAGAAGCGCATTTATCTAGCGTTCTTATTAATAAATTTTCGCCGAGCTAATTGGCATCTATGTCACAGTCAATTAATAACAGCACTCTACAAATGTTACGAAATTTGATCCATAACTACGTTAAACGAGCGGCACCTAGTATTGCAAGAACACGAAGCTCAATTCAGCAGTAAATTGCGCAATAGTATTGATAGGCACATCAGGTCATATGTAAAGAACTTACACAGTATTATCACTGATTCAATTCAGCTGAACGTTGGTTATCAGGTCGTGGAAATAGTTGAAGCAGACGAATATTCCTTCATACACTCTGCAGTATAAAAAGGCATTATAAATGTATGAAAGGCATTCGTGATCTAGCATCGGTCCGAGTCACCTTAGCTTAAGTAAGATGGGTTATAGGCGATACCGATTTAGATTAGGATTTGTACTATGTTCTAACATTGAGCAAATAGAACTGTTTATGTATAATTTTAGTTATATAGAGCTTTGAATGTAAATTGTGTGAACTAGATTTGTTATAATCTAGAATTTCTTTTTCTTCACTATCTGCAATTAACGTAATTGGCGCAGTTGTTAGAGTATTCATAAGTTTGCTAGGCTCTATCTACACGGAATAACTTCAAGTCCTGGGGGATAAAACCAGACATTGATTCTGAGAGAAAAAGATTAATATATGTAAGTATACCAGAATTTTATCTTGTGTTAGCTTCGTTCCTTCTAGTTTCAATTTTTTTTTCGTAATTTCCTATCTAAGTTAATAAGTCTTCCCACGGGTTTATTATTTTAGACGATTTGTTACGACATAAAAAATTAAAACTAGGAGGAAAGAACATAAGATAAAATTCTGGTGTACTTACATAAATTAATCTTTGTTTCTCTCAGGTCAATGACTGGATTTATACTCTGGGCTTAAAGTTGGTCCGTAGTAGATTCGAATACTCCTTTAAAGCTGGACAGCTAACTTTTGTCAAAGTTAAGTCTAAGTTAGCCTCGCTAACTTTTGAGTATTCTACTAACTGCGCTATACGTTAATTGCAGACAGTGGATCCAAGAAAAAGTAATTCTAGATTACAACGAATTTAGTTTATATAATTTACATTGAAAGTTTTAATAAACAAAATTACATAAACATTTCTATTTGTCCAATGTTAGAACATAGTACAAACCCTAACCTAAATCGGTAGCTCCTATAACCCATACTGGTTCATAGCCTACCTTCACTTAAGCAAAGGTGACTCAGATCGATGCTGGATCACGTATGCCTTTCGTACATGTGCAATGCCTTTTATGCTGGGCAGTTTGTAAATGAATGTCATCTGCTTTTACTCAATAAATGACCTAAAGATTCACAGTCAGCTTTTCTGCAATAGAAGCTGCCGTAGAATCAAAGACAATGCTGTGTAAGCTTTTACGTATGAAATTATAGGCGCATCTATACCAAAGCGTGAGATGTGCTGAGTTTAGTTTTGTGTTGTGGCAATACTAGAGTCAGTACAAGTACTATACTAGTCCTCCAATCTACTTACGAATAATAGGTAATACTACGCCGCTTCTATTCATATCTATTCCCGGTTTAAATTAGCTTAGAGATATATAAAGTACATGACAATATTGTCGCTCATTTTACTATCACATAGTCGTAGATTCGATGCTTTTCGTTCACTTTTCGGGTGTTAAGGGTAATATGGGCCAATTGTCCAATTTCCTGTAAAACAAGTTGATCCACGTGTCGGATGAGCATGTTGGCTGTTAAGACCAATTTCGGCGTTCGTAATAAAGATCATATCCATTCATATATTGCTGTTTCGCTTTAAGGCTTCTAGAGATCTAATGTCCGCCGTCCTGCGTAAATACTGTTATTCAATTGTCACTAGACCCCATCCTTAATGTGTTACTCTGAGAAAAGTTTCAGATAACATAATAACACATCTAGATTTACCCGTGTAACAGTTATTAAGCAAAGCGACTGGCATCTGACCCCCACATCCTAAAGGGTACACCGCATTCGATGGATAAATTAATTGTTGGTAAAATTGGCTGAAAAAATAATAGGAGAAATTGGCTAAGAATAAGCATTGATCTTATTTTTATTAGTATATATAGTATTTGGGTGATTGGTGATTATCCTAAACAACCAGAAAACAAAGAAAATGTGAAATTGTCCCCTGGCACGATTCGAACCCACAATCTCCAGTTTGCTGTGCAATGGAAACAATTGGGTGACGGAGGTGATTTAATTTTTTTGGTTGACAAATATTACGATAAAACAATGAGGAGATCGGGCTATAATCCTTACTATAATTTATATTTTTCTTTCACCTACAGCATTTAATTGTCAAGTATTGACCACGAAAGTGATTTGTAAAAATATGATAAAATTGAAGCTGCTAAAAACATTTAAAGAAGCGCTTAAAAATAATAAGCTTTCAAGCCTTAAATATAAACATATAAGGAAAGGAGACCATAACTGTTGTGAGCGTTAACGATTGGAGCATCTCATTTAAAATTATTTCCTACATATAAATAAAAATCATTTTAGCAACGGGAATGTTAACTGCTTATATTTATTACAGGTCGCGTTCCATATACTATATTAATATATAAATCGACATTGACATGATGTTCAGAATGTAGATGATTCCTTAAGTTTATTATAATCGTACGAAACCGAATTCTTCATTATGCCTTATAAAGATTGAAAAGTGGCAATAAAATTTTTGCTTATCTGGATTATTGGTACGCGTTACGAGCAGTAACTTAACCTTTTTTGAAGCAGCGTGCTGTGTAGTGTACAATTATTTGTATAATAGGTTAGCACCCGTTTCGCCTTAGTACTGCTAGATTCTTATTTATGTTAACATTGACCGTTTTGGTATTTTTAAGTTTTATACCATTCTTAAGGTTCGGTAAGTATCTTACTTACCTACCTTGGTTTTTAACTACCTATTGGATTATTTGTTTTGATTATAAATATAGCGTATGTTAGCAATGTAGTGCGGTTAGAATTTTGTGCCGAGAAGTGAATGTTTTTTATATAGATTACACCTATGACTTATTAAAATCGGTTATAATAGAACCTAGTTAAGTTTATCATATTATATTTTATGTTCCTACTCTGATTTATTTTGACCATAAATAAAACGTATGTTAGTAACGACATAGAAAAAATAATCATTGTGGTTTTACGTTCCCAGACGGGATGGACGAAAATTACCACCTACAAGTCAATCTAATTTTTAGTATTGATTAAGTATGAGTGCCAAAACGTAGATATTCAAAACCAATTCACATATACATATTTGGTAAAAACTCTAAAATTCCCTACAGATGCGCACGTGATCTAACAAAAAATTACAGTGGCGGGCTCATATTGACGGCCTGTCAAAAAGGTTAAGCTCTCCTATCTTCAGGCAGCTTAGTGACAAGGCAACTGCTAAATTGGTATATTTAACGTATTTTCATGTTTTATCCATATGACATGATGTATCTATATATCCACTTCAGTGTTGCTTGGTGATCAGACTGTATTTCTGTTGAAAAACAGATTGTCCGGACGTTCTTTAACCTGGATCCCCGAGAGTCTATTTGTCCACGAGAGCGGTACATTTATGATAAGACAGCATAGTTTACGAAAATAGTATGCATGCACAAAAAAAAATACATTTATTTTATAAAAAGAAATAAGACCGCGAAACGGACGGAAAGGGCACTTAGAGTTGCCCATGTTAAGATTGGCTAGAGCAAAAAAATTATTTAATTATATGAATTATATTTTTGTATAACTTAGTCACAATGTACAATAAGTCGAATGACATTCAGCTGGCGCTGCATGACGTAGGCTTTCGGGATTTTGTGAGGCCAACTATGATTAAAAAACCCTATTGTTCTCGTGAGACTACATACATTAAGGGCCAAAAAATGAGTAAATTATTTATAAATGATGACTACACTGTCATATCCCCTGGTAACTGCATAAATTATGTAATAAAGATGATTACAATATCTAAATAAAACATTTATATAAAAAAGACTGCAGAATTTCTTGCCGGTTCTTCTCTGGAAAGGCCAAAACTTTCGAACCGATGGTAGATTGTCGTCAATAAAAGCTCGGTAGAGCTTAAATTGAAAGAAGATTATCTTGAATTTGAATTTGAGGCCTTTATGTAAAAGTAACTCACCATAAAGGCAATAAATCATTGATATCTACTTTACTAATGCCGACAGACTTCAACAAATGTTTATTTTTAAAGATTGATCTTAAACCTTGCAGACATAAAAGGTAATAATGAACTTCCATCATGTCTATGTCTTCATTGATTATACCTTAAACGGGAGAGAGGGTTAAGCAATTTACATATTCACAGTGTTAATTAAAACGACACTAAATGGTTGTTGGTCTTTTCTGTTTATTTTTCATCGGAAATGGATAGCACAGATTGTCTGCTTACCCAAAGAGTAATGTAATCATTACTTTCAAAGTTAATCTGTTAAGACAGAACTATTACGTAAATTTTTAAAATAAAGACATCTTTACTGTTTGGAGTATAGATGAGAAAATTATGTTACTATCTTATGAAAGTTACTTCCTTAGCTATGAAATAAATTTACCACAATTATTACAAAATAGAGATTATATAGTATCCGCATGTATAAGCTTATAGACTGCAAAATTTTAACATTAATAGGATTAAAAATGCCATTAGCATTATATTAAATCTACCTCCGTACAAATTGTGCATATAGATGAAATATAATATATTTTAGGATAGATGATTTAATAACATAGCACATTGCAAAAGTTTCTGCAACATTATATTCCTATTTATTAAATATATCATTAACAAACTATTTTAACTTACTTTACACACACAGGTACACGTATGAAGCTCTTAACTTGTAGGTATATATTAAAAATAGTTTGTAGGTGGTATTGAACTAGTTTTTTTATTAATCATTATCATCATTATCATCAGAATGTGTTAGTCCACTTACGGACACACGGACATAGGCCTCCTCTAATGCACGTCTTCTCCATTAGTGAGTTTTTTTTACAAGCATATCCGATGCATGGATCATCTTAATTTTTAGACGATTGGGTGAGCAGCCCAAATTGCCCTAGCCAGCTAGGAAACAACAAGAATTCCCGCAGGATTCGAACCTACGAACTCCGGTTTCTAAATCACACCCCCTTACCGCTAGGCTACGGAGGCATTTTCTTATTGATCTAGATGGTATCGTAAAATATTCTTCGAGATCGAAGGATTAGATAGTTTTCTTAAAGGTATTTCCATTAACTTCCTTTTTTGTTTGAGTTTGAAGGCAAGTAAAGAATGAGGATGTGTGCATTTTGCGTACCTATTTTAAATAATTATGCATGTCTTATATAGACATGTACCGATGTGAAACTAAGGCAAGATTTTTTTAAATAAAAACTGTCTCTTTTTTTACTAAAGTATTGTTGTCGTATAATTTAATAAATATTAATAATAACTGTGATTTAGTGCTGCTATCTTTACATTTACGCAAAACTAAACAATTGCTATATGAAATGCCGTAGGGCCTTGTCTTGTTGCTTGTGATGTAAAAAGAATAAGAATTGTGGGATAATAAAAACTATTTTAAAATGAAAAACTTACGGATTCATAAGCAATACATTAATCTGAAATCTCAGGGGATTGACGTTGCGGAGGAAGCAGGAGCTGAGTGCCGGTGGAATTTTTCTTATTGTCAGTATTCGTAATATGTCAAAGTGTGTATCCAGAGACATAGAAGTAAGAGAGAACAGTTTTATCGCTGCTGTTGAGGTAAACCATTTACTGATCGGAAGCGTATTGTGCAATCTTTTCCGCTAGTTGATTGTAGAGACATGAAAGAATGAAATTTGCCTTAAAATTCTGTCAGTATCTATTAAATATCTATCGAGTTGGAAATAATGGCTTTAGCTAGTAACTCAATGGGATCATCTATTTCTTTCTTTTTGAGATCTTTGTTTTTGCTAGATAATAAAATTGTAAAGACGTTCAGTCACTTTTTGGAGTAGTTCACACATAGAGCAGGGCACTCCATCGGTAACAGTATGACCTAGAAATTATACGTTGCCATAATTGTTCGGTTGTAGCAAATCCACTTATTTACGGATGTATCTCTATGATATATCATAGAGATACAGACATATACCAACTTAGTCTGCCCGTGATCATGGATGCTGAAAAGAATCCGAAACGTCGGGAATAAATATATTTAAGTAACGCGAAAAATCCGTAAATAAGTGGATTTGATATGTATAATCGCGTAAATAAAAGAAATAATTATGTTCGGTTATAGGTTCAACGCTACGAAATATCTCAACAAAGTTATTACTATCTGGCCTTCTGCCTTATTCCGACAATGTAGATAACTATTTAAATCGCGGCAAATTTCTTGGTAGAAGGCATCAAAATTAGACTACAGGTTAATAGTATAACAATAAATATAACATAACCATGGAATGGCCATTCAGTTAACAGCTGGCCATTGCTTCTTGTAATTCAATGACTATAAGCGGTAGTTAGTAGCAGCCTCCGGTAGTGAGGCTTACGAGCTCATAGATCAGAGCTGTGACATCTACAAAATACATAGTAAAATTAACATAGCCCTATCATTGGGGGAGTCAACTACTAAGTACTTACTCCGTACTTTTGACACCGTACTCTTGATCACTAGGGTTGATCATCTTTTCATCAAAGCCCCAAGGTAGTGCTGGAGTCATCAGACCGATGGCTCCGACGGAAAATTGTATCTCTTTTGAGGTAGCGCACCAAAGGTATTGGACATTCTAGTCATACGAAGCATTCGCGTCGAGGTGGCAAGTCTTCTGGCTGGCTTTAAGATCTGGGCTCTAAAAGGAGACTCTGTTCCGAAATTCTGGCGCCTACTCTTGCATACTTCCTTATTCAGGCGGCGAATGGTCCGTCAGTCAAATTTTTACATGAGAAAAAAAGAAGGATCAAGGTTCACAACATGGGGTAGATCTTACCCAAATCTTTAAATCCTGTCAATAAATATGATAGAAAGATAAACTATCTCACAGTAAATTTTTGAGGAATATTCATCTGGGTCGTGCTTTTATGAGTTTCATGTCTTGGGTTGAGACTCGAGTAATTTTTTTTTATGGCAGTCGAGCAGTCTGGCCACCTGATGGGAAGTGGTCAACGACGCCCATTGACATTGGCAATACCAGTGGTATCGCCAACGCGCCTGCCTACCGTAAGACATAGGGTGATAAATCTCGTTTGCCCAGTGAATACGCTGGTTACGGTGCCCTTCAAACCGGAACACAGAGTATTTTTACATTACTGCTTCGCGGCAGAAATAGGCACCGCGGTGATACCCACCCAGAAGGACTCCTGTAAAAAGGGGACCTACCACCGGTAATTTTTCTAAGTTGTTGATGGTTTCTTTATTACTGATTTTAAAATTTTTGTATTACAATATTTTTATGTGCATTGTATTCTATCTATTCAGACGACCCGCTTGGTGCAATGATAAGTGACCCTGACTGTTGCACCAATGGTGGGGTTCGATTCCCACCAGGGGATAATATTGTGTAATGACATAGTGTTTTTCTCATGTCTGGATGTTTGTATCTTTATAATATGTATTTATTTACAAAAGAAAAGTAAGTTTATGTATTTATCAGTTATCTAGTTTCCATAGTACAACCTTCGCTTAGTTTGGGACTAGATGATGTTGCGTTATTCGCCCAGATTATTATTATTATTATTATTCCGTTGTCAATTTTTTCATCATTACATCCTATTATTAACCGATGAGTAAAGTGTTACTTTAGTATAAAAAAAATTCGGGCATATTTACCGTCAAATATTTGATTTATAGAATATGTAAGATACTACATTATCAAAAGGTATAAGTAAGGCAAAAGTTTGAGATATACTATATAATAAAAAAGTAAAATATAATACAGATAAATATAAGATACAATAAAAGTAACTTTTCAAACCGCCCGTTTTACCCAAACAGAAATTTTACCGCCACGAATGAGATTTTTATGAGAGATTTATTTTTGTGTTTCTAATAAGAAATTTATTGAATTAGTTAGCTTTCTACTAATGGCCCAATGCTAGAAGACGATATCATTCGAATCATAACCACCCTAAAAGAGAAATGTGCTGTAGGAGTAGACCAAATCTCAACCAAAATCGTTAAAAGATATACCCTCCTTCTCAGCAAACCCATTGCCCACATCTGTAACTTGTCTATCTCACTAGGAGTGTTCCCTTCATCGTTCAAAAAAGCCCTTATCAAACCGATTTATAAAAAAGGCAACAAAGACCAAGTAGACAATTACAGACCCATCTCAATACTGCCAACACTATCCAAAATCTTAGAGCGCATCATAAACAAAAGACTAATCAGTTACTTGGAATCAAACGATCTCTTAGCACCCAACCAATACGGTTTTCGGTCAAAGAGTCCACCGGCGAAGCAGTACATGATCTGGTCCACTCCTTGTAACTTCGTTAGACAAAAAGAAAATGCATTGCCATCTTTATTGACCTCACAAAAGCTTTTGATACGGTATCTATTCCACACCTTCTGAGCCAACTGGAAAGAATAGGAGTCAGAGGAATTCCGCTAAAGCTGCTCACAGATTACTTAAGCTACAGAACACAGTGTACCAGAATAGACAAATGGACTAGTGATGAAACCTTTATTAACTTTGGGGTGCCTCAAGGTAGCATAATTTCCCCAACCCTTTTTCTTATCTATATCAATAGCTTGTGTGAGCTCCAACTCAATAACGGAGATATATTTGCTTTTGCTGACGACACAGCCTTATTCTTCTCTGGAAATACCTGGGAAGATGTGTACAAAAATGCTCAGGAAGGTCTAAATAGAGTAAGCGATTGGCTCCAGTCATATCTCCTGACGATAAACGTCGACAAAACAGTAATATTGCCCTTTGCAATCTACTACCACCAGCTCGCCACGTAATCCAAGCCCACGAGTGTGCCCGCAATTGCCTAAATTGCCCATGTCCCGTCATAAGTAGAGTCGAAAACCACAAATATTTAGGAGTAACACTGGATTACAGACTAACTTTCACAAAACATGCAGAATCCCTTGCCTCAAGACTCAGAAAGCTGACCTACATTTTTAAAACTTTAAGACATGTGTCCGACCAAAGAACTATAAAGATGGTCTATAACTGTCTATGTCAGTCGCTAATTATTTACTGCATAACATCCTGGGGGGGAATAGCAAAAACAACCCTAATACAAGTAGAAAGAGCACAACGAGCAGTTCTCAAGGTTGCGGCAGGCCTTCCTTTCCGCTTTCCAACGTCGAAACTGTACAAACACTGGGACGTGCTATCAGTCAGACAATCTTTATATCTTTATACAATACTAAAGAAACATTCACAGCTAAAATTTAAACCATATATGATTAATGAACGACGAAGAAAGGAAAAAGTTTGCCCATTTCCCCAACTGAAAACTGCAACATCGAAAAATTTCTTTTGCTACCTCGGTCCATATCTATACAATAAATTGAACAAACAACTTAATTTTTATTCTCATCCAAAGTTTTCTTGTAAAAATAAAGTCACACGCTACCTGAAAAGCCTCGACTATACCAACACTGAAAAACTACTTGTATATTTCAAATAGCACTCTTCATTTTATTATCCTCGTCAACCTTGTCTAACATGCGTCACTATTTCTCGACATACTGCCCTCATAAACTTAAGTACACCCTTTACCAAAACAACGACACCACATACATGTAAACACAAAATCACTACTCAAACTCATTCAACATGACAACTCTACACTTTAACTTCCTCACTAACATAGCGAAAAAAAAAAAAAAACCAATAGATATAAGGTCAAATATTAAAACTTATACGAAACTAATATCCGGGAGAGGCCTAGCTACTTGTAGCACAGGTTCTATGTGAACCTATTTCAAGGGCTAGTCTCTTTACCAAAGACATTGGCTCCTTTGTAATAGTTTTAAGATACTTTGTATAAACCTTTGTTAAAGAGAAATAAAAGATTTTATTATTTTATTATTATTATTTTTATGGTCCTGTGTCTTAAATTGAATTATACCTTTTTAGTTTTTGTTTCTGCCCTGCGATATCAAAAATACGATTAAACACGAAATGAGAAAACAATTTGCGATTAGATGTTTTAACGGTCAGATTAAGAAAAAATTTCGAAAAAAGAAAACTATAGTTATAGAATTCAAGGATAAAAGTGTTTGCCTGGTTTATCGTGATTCATTAACAAACAAAAATTGCCGAAACATTGCAAATTGTGGCACTTATAAATATTTTATAGTCATATAGAACAAAGAACTTCCAGTTTTCAAAGGTGCAAAAGGCACATGTTGAAATAGGTATAACGTTATTTGCATATGTCGATTCATAGGAAGTTTATTCAGCTTTGTTGTTTACTATTCTTATTTTATGTGTTGAGATTTAATTTGACTTCTCAATGCAAGTAGTGACAGGTTGACCGCGCGGGAATCCTGTTGCATACCAAATCGGGTCCTTGCGATACTTAAATGATATGCGCTATTACAATACAATGCGTTGATCAAATATTAATTTCAGATACCGACATTGCAGTTGCAAATGACAGGGTGTGGTGAAATTTGCGAATCGGTTAAGCATATCCGTTTGTTGTTTGGTATTGATGTATGTAACAATAATTTAGGCAAACTTGGCTAGGAATATATGCATGTTAACAAAGAAACACCATAATAAATGAAGATACTTATCTTTTTTATTTGTGAATTGTTACCAAGGTGTTACACAAAAGTGGCTTTGACGAATAACTATATCATATGTTCAACGCCGCCTAACTTCGATGTGGTTACGTGCCCTGCCGAAATTATAAATTACGGGAGCAGCAGGGAAATATGACCCGGCCAATATAGAACGGTCGGTTTATTCACTGAAAACCAACGATTGCTTCGTTTTCATGTCGCTTTTGTCGGGACCGCGAGAAGTGTTGGTAGACTTGAGCGACCTCAGTGGGATGTGGCCTTTACGTTACTTAAACCGTCGCTTTAGATGCTGTGTCGGCACACAAGGCAGAACCTTCTCTTGAACCCTTCACTGTACGGTAGACACCCTTTTTCTGGCCATTCATGGGTCTGCCTTTTTGCGCCAGGCCAATTGGAAGAGACCTTACTTTATTTACAGTACTTCCGAGTCTAATTCAGCTAAACTATTAGTATCTATATTACTAGACTTATAGTAGCTATATTGTAAGATACCGATTGGTTTCTTTTATTCATATTTCACGCTAAATTACTAGGTAAAAACTGTATTGTAACTATTAAGTCAGGTAATATCAATGAAATATAAAGACCATGCAATAATATTCGGTTTCTAGGGTATTAGATGTTGAAACACAGGAATACACTTATTTTTTTTTATTTACAATTTTTACAAGTTGTCTTTTTTTTACAAAAATCAAACGCAAATTGCGTTCGTTACAATTGTAACACGGATAAGTAATACATTCTCATCAAATGTTTATATGGCAGTGTGGATTGTTAATAGCCTCGAAGTTTCCGAAGTGGTGTTCATGAAGTTGTTCATTGACGTTATGCGATATAACCAAGTTGTTGATTGGGATGTAACCAAGTTGTTTAAGTAAAGGAAACTCGGGCATTAACGATTTTGAGTGGAGCGGAGTCCGTCTTGAGTTCACCAGCAGTATGGGTAGTTGGGGCAAGCGGCTGCGTTAAAGTTGGCTGGGTATTTCGGTGCGGCGTTTGCGTGGGGGCTGTAAGTAAAAGATTATGTTAAAAACTGTTAAGTCGAACATCTCAATTGAAATAATTTTCTATTTAAGATTTTTAATAGTTTGAAAGTGAGATTGTGAAAAGATCGCAAATGGGTTTTGCTTCAATATCGCCAATTGTTATTAAAATGTTAACATTTTAAATATTAGAAATTACGTGTCAGCGAATAAAAATTATAATGTATTTTCTTTGCATTTACAATTTAATTAATTTTAAATTAATTAATTTTAAGTATAACTTTGTAAATTATTAAGATCGATTCGTAAATAAGACATCACAACAACAATTATCAAATGTTAAGATCTATTTAAAAAAATGCACTGTTGTTTTGAATTTAAATTATTTTTCAAATATCTTTATTCAATTGCTAATTGATTGTCACTGCATTATCACCGGTTCTGAATAAGTCATATCTGACCTGAAAAGAACGGGTGAAAGAGACTCAGCGTGTGATTTAATAGTATACTTACTCAGCTGGGGCAACGGGCAGGATGGAGGGGTTGTACACCCATTCAGGGATCGGCATACCCTCGGGGGTGAACCGGGCGAAGGCGTTGGTGTCGCAATAGGGGTAGTTGGGGCACACTGCGGGGTGAAGGCCGGCGGGGTACTCGCGTGCAAGCGCTACCACCGCGACGACGCAAAGGACAAACTGGAAACGATTAAACATGATTTAGTGATTGAAATGTTTTGTTATTTAGTTAATATGATCTGTATAGTGATAGGATTAGTGATTTAAATGGTTTGGGGTCGGAAGAAATCCGTTAAGTTATATAAAATGTTGGGTAGATAGAATACTGTTTGGTGGTAGAGCATATCTTGTAGCCTCGGGTTATCGATATTTCTGTATAAAACGAAATTTTTTTTTATTTATTATTGCCTTATGGGATATATTACAAGTCGATGATAACGAGGAGAAAAGTAGAAAAAGGAGCATAGAATGCTAGTACAAGTAATGAAACTAAATGACCAATTAAAATAAAAGGACAAAAATTTTTTTGATGATCATTACTTGTAAATAGGCAAATTTAATGAGTATGTGCAACTAATATTTGTTTGCAGTAGAAGAAAATGTTTTTCGATCGATTTAGAACTATCATTACATTACAAATTGAAAAAAACTGTGTTCAATCCTTTAATTAGCGGATAGTAATAGTGAAATAGGTGTCAATTATAAACGCCAATTAGCGATAATTTGATTGGCAACGCATTGATTGCAACAAAAACAAAAAGCGCTCAAACACAATGCTGCGTGAAAATGGTTATGCACCAATAAATGTGGTCATGTAACTTGACACTCGTTACGGTAATTGAATGAAGGTTCAATGCTCGCTTTGGGCAATGATAGATACATGCTATAGATACATTTAATTTACCACAAGCGGTGACGAAATATGCTGCACCATTTATTAAATATTTTGTATATAATACGTCTTGGATATTTAATTTTCTCCTTATTAATATTCTTAAAATAATTTTAAAACGTTTCCTTTATTAGTTAAACTTGCGTTAGTTATTTTATTTTCTTATTCGGTGTATTGTTTTAAATATAATTATATAGTCACTTTATGCATGTAATCTAAAAAATTGATATTAAAGCGTAAGTAATAAAATTAACGATTGAGAAATATTAATTTAATGAATAATGTTACTCCTGATGTTATTAATTTAAATGATCTATCAGTAGCATAGAATGGAACAAAGTAGATAGCTTATTTGAAAAGTTTAAAAACAAGTAACACAGTTAACGACAATTTTGACGCTATTAAAGAGATTAGGCTTACAACCGATTTATTTATTTTTACCGGCAGATTTATTTTGTACCAATTAGCCCTACTAAGGACGACATTACTGCGTTGTTTAGAACTAACAGGGAACCAGGAACCCACGAATTTACTAAATACAAGCTCAAGCTACACACATAAGTACTGTTAAATATTCATTAGCAAATCGATTCTATTAGGTCTTAACATTGTTTTTGACAAGTATTTGAGATTTCCTTGTGGGCACACTGTGACAATTGTGGGCGCAAGGTTGTGTAGGTGTAACAGCGACTAGCGTGCGGTATGAATTCGTAATACGTTCCGATATATCTTAATTACATTTGAGCAATAAATAACATACATTTATTCATTGCCTGTAATGTCGTTAAGGCACGCATACCACAGATTAAAGATGGAGTGATGTTATTTTTTAATGGTAACACAACCTCCGTCGTGTGTACGGCAGCGTTTTTAAAAATGTTATTTATCGTCTATTTATGCATTAGACACGGTGAAAAGTTATTTATTATAGTGATTAACCGTTTTAATTAATTTTTGTAAGCACACTAGAATTATGTTTAGCTATTTTGTCTTATTTAGAAATCAGGCGTTTAAGTAACCTAGGTCGTGTATTTAGAGGATTTAGAGGGACCGATTTGACTTCTTACTGTTTTTATGAAAAGTATTTCATATGTAACTTAAAATTGATGACGATTTTGAATTAAAGCTTTACGGAATTTGAAAAATTAATCAATAGTAACGAGAATTTTGAAGTTAAATATAACTCTGCTGGAAAATTCAATGATAGCTAGCTAATAATTATAAAATAAGTAATGATAATTGGGAGTACTTGTAAAAATATCAATAGCCTCATAGAGTTTCGGTAGAGAATAGTTACCACAAGTTAGATGAGACCGAACGTTAATGTTAATATACAACAATACGCATGTGAAGATTTTAATAATACTAGCGCTTTTTGTACATTGAACTAATTTCAAAAGCGCGGCAGCTCCAAACGGTCTGTCTACCAACGTTCACAATATTTTGAATTTGGAATAGTGGCTATACTTACCAGTTTAGCGTACATGTTGAATGTATGTATCCTCTCGACTTAACAGTGAGACTGATGCATTATCCACGGTCGCGGCCCGTTTTATACGCGTCGCGGGAGCGGATTTTTCGACGTCCGCGAGCGCTGCGCGGATTCTACAGGGTTAGCGGGATTTTTCGCGGTGTTCAGATGAAATTCGACTTTGTGTTTGTGTATTACGGTCTATTTTCGTCTGTGTTTGTATTGGTAGAGTTTTCGATTGAGTGATTCTATGAATGACATTTACAGATGGACTATTTTTTAAACTCTTAATAAGGCTTCGATAAGGGTTGTATGTTTGACGGATGTAAATTGTAAATATTTAATGTTTTTGATGCAGTTTAACTTAAGTTTTAAATAGTTATCGGCGTTATTGTTATTTTAATTTTACTAAAGATAATTCTATTAAAATGTGCGCATTGTTAAGGGTCGGTAACGGTTTAGAAATGTTTAAATAAGTAGTTGTTATTTTAGGAAACTGTAAAATAGAGCAAATACTTATAGACGATTTATATAAAATTGTATGGTTTTAGACAGTCAGATTTTATAGTCCTTAAGTACATAATATAATTTAGATTTTTAGATTTTTTTATATTTAGATATAGAATTTAACATTAATATAAATTTAAGCATTGTACGATAGTGGGCTCGATGCCGATAACTTTCTATGGTTTAAAAGATGTAAGTTAGGCGTACAGTAAAAAAGAGACATGGGAACATAATTAAAACAAAAAAACAGACATTAAAAACAACGTATTGAATTATTCTGTACTATATTAATATTGATCTGCCTCCGTAGCCCATCGGTATTTGCCATTGCTTTATAAACCGGAGGTCGTGGGTTCGAATCCCGCTAGGAAAGAATTTTATTATTGTTTTCTTGTTGTTTAGGACAATTTGGGCCGATCACCCTGTTCGAAAAATAATAATAATAATGCGTCGGATGGGCATGTAAAAAGTCGGTCCACATACCAACCCGCATTGGACCAGCGTGGTGGATACGGTCGAAAAACCGCCTAATAAAGAAGGCGTACATTAGGGGAGGTTTATGTTCAGCAGTGGACTAACACAGGCTGATGATGGCATGAATATTGACAGAAACTTTTTATTTCACGTGTCAAATGGTTGCGATAAAATTTTTGCTTCGATTTGTTCGTGCTACACAAAAAAGATTCCGAACTACGTACTGACGACTAAATGTACGGTTTATGCTAAAACAATTTTACATTTCAATAAGTTACTGTAATATCTTTTTTTTTTATTGCATACGCAGGCAGACGAGCAGTCGGGGCCACCTGATGGAAAGTGGTCACCGACGCCCATAGACATTGGCCATACAGGTATCACCAACGCGCTGCCTATCGTGAGACAAAGGATGTTAAGTCTCGTTTACCCAGTAATTACGCTGGCTACAGTGCCCTTCAATCTGGAGCACAGTAGTGTTTTCACACTACTGCTTTGCGATAGAAATAGGCACCGTGGTGGTACCCACTCAGACGGTCCCTTGTAAAAAGGGTCTAAAATCTACTAGTTTAAGTTATAATCTACAGTGATATAGACTTAAAACAGACAAATAAGATATGAAGTTTATGTCAAAAACTAAATAAGTCATAGCAACCAAATGGCTTCGAACCTATACTGTTCTTATTGACCTTGATATTTCTAATCACTAAACGTCAGCCCACTTTTAAATTCGTACAACTTCGTTGCTATTGATAACGAAGTTTATATCAATTTAAAATTTTACTTTAGCGTTCAACGTCAATCATCAACGGTGTCCAATTGTTACACATAATAACATTTTAATAATTTTTGAGCCTAAACATACCAAAACCTCAGTCGATTTTAGATAAAAAATGTTTCTTAAAGATTTTACTTTAATTTTTATTTTTTTCTGTACAGTAGCGTCATGCAATAATAATTATACCTTTTTGGAAGACGACTGGTATTTGACCTGCACTACTTATGGAGTAAAACCTTATTTTGAATGGGTTAAATGTTTATAACTAATGGCACTCCTTTATGGCATAATGTTGTTTTTGAGAGCTTCGTTTAGTATAATTTATTGATTTATTTATATTTTATTCACTAAAACTACAGAGGCGGCCTTAATGCCATAGGCATTTTCTCCCAGTCAACCTTTAGGTGGTATTTTTATACGCCTAATCAATGTGTACGTCTTTACACTTTTGACAATTATCATGATTTAGTATGTAATCAAATAAGGCCATAGAGGTAGAGTAAATTAATAGATGATATACTTCATCGATATTTGTAAAAGATAATTAAAATAATACCACCGATTAAGGTAAATCAGAAAACTAATTCACCTTAGTCTGATTTAAAACTTTTATTTGTAACAGTTTATACACAAAAAGTTTTATTTGTTACAGTTTATACACAAAAAGTTTTATTTGTTACAGTTTATACACAAAAAGTTTTATTGTAACACTTTATATACAAAAAGTTTCATTTGATACAGTTTATATACGAAAAGTTTTATTTGCCGAATAGATTCTGACGACTTGTGTAGTAAGATGTAATCTAGAACTATATTGCGTGCGATTTGATATCGGTACATACACTGAATACCTTACCGACAGTAACCTTCATTCTACAGGTACACTGATTGGTGTAGAAAGTGTCATTACGCAAAGTATTTTAATAAGTGACAGTCTACCGAATTTGTTTATGTCGTAGAAGATTAATATCACTGATTGAGAATCGAGAGTGAGAATATTGACCGTCAGCGTTAACAACAAATCTTTATTAATTATTTTAAACCCATTTGGGTTAGATGACAACATCGATTTACTCTATAAAAATCAAGACGATGTCTAAGAAACTATTACAAATGTAATTCGTTTTATTCATGAACTTATAAACACATATTTTATCAGTTAACTGATACTAATAAAAACTTAAACATTTCTTTACCTTAAAAAAATTGAAAAAAGTTAAGTTTACATTCAATCGCGATTTTAATACCTATTAAATCCACTTATTTAAAGATTTTTGCCGTTTATTATTTTTATTTATCCCTAACGTTTCGGACTCTTTTCTAGGTCCACGATCACGGGCAGACTGCTACAGGACATACTAAAATTTCGAAAACAGTGGATTTAATATATAATTTCTTGCCTTATTAGAAATATTTCAAAGCAATTATTGCCATACATTTTTTTTGTTACCTTTATTTTTGTTTTATTTCTAGAACTTTGTCGCATTCGATCTGAAATCTTCATCGCAAACTGCAAGTATATTACCGGAAGTTGTCAACTCGTATTATATCCACGTCAATTACGCACTAGTTCTGAAGCGGACAGCGTGGAATATTCATAGCAACGTTATATCAGTTGATAAAGCAAGAAAAGAAATATTAATCTATATTTGTATGCGAGTCCATGTAAATTTATGTACTATTATAATAAAAACGGATCAAACGGTTGTCAAGTAATTACTCGGAGCCTTTCGTTAAATATTCAGTTTATTTTTTAATTACTATTGATAATACTTGCTTTGTATAAAATATATTCATTCAACAGGATATGTATGTTATAATTTTTTTTTAGCTTATCGGGCAGTGAGATATAAATAATTAAAACTTATTGTCCTTACTTCTGTCCGGGTCCTTTCTTTTACGCTAGAAGTATTTAATTTGATTCAGATGTTTTTGTCATCTGACGAAGTTGTCGGATACGTTGTTATATCTATTATTGTATAAAAACTTTGAATGCAATGACTTTAGTAGTAATTAACAGTAGTGTTCTTATGAGTAACTGGTATTAATTTGAAGCAATTTTTTTATTTCAACTCATTTCATGTGTAATAGATAATTACACTTATTCGTTTTATACTAATCTATTAATGAATGTTAGATTTCAGACCCTTTCAGGCACCTTTATACAAATATTAACGATAGTAACGGACAAATAAAATATTCAAAAGCTGTTTTTGGAGGTAATAAGTTAAAGCGATCGGTATTAGTAGGCGTACTAAAATTAATGAGAATTTATCTTTGTATTATTAAATAACTTTATCGCCCCTTCTTTGTCTTAAGAAACAAAATATAATTAAATAAATTGTTTCAATCTTTTCATTCTATATCGTTGGATATTCACCTCTTTTCATTATTTACACACGTCATCACGAGCCTGATGCAATTGGGATTCTTAAAATTCCCGTCAGACATTATGCTCGAAATCTGAGTTATCTTGATGGGGTCGCTCTGGACACGTTACAATGAATGTGTTTGAACATTGAGTAACGTGAATCCTAAGTATGCGGTTACTGTCAAAGCTGTTAAGTTAAACATGGCGACACACCATGCTGAGGCAATAGTTTTTTTTTTGGAAACTTAGGCCTATTAAGTTAGTGCTACGTTTGAATAGAGCATTTCGCTGATGAGAAATAATAGAAATTGACCTTTAAAATAAAGACAATCTAAAAGAGAAGTATTTTCCATTTTTTTACTTTTTGTTACCTTTTTGTCAGATTTGCTTACCGATTTAAGTCAAATATTAAGGCTCCCAGGATAGACATTCCACATTAAATTACATAATTTTAATTTATATACAAAAATAGTACAAATAAACAATAAAAAGCAATAAAAGTAAAAAGTTATATGCCCTACCTTCAGGCACTATTGGATACTACTAGTTCAGGTAAATTCTTTAAATATTGTACGACCACTCAATGTTTGTGTATTTCTTAATTAGCGTTTTGACATATTTTTAGGCATTGACCCCAGTTAAAGACTTTACGCTCTAGACTGATAAATTTAATTGCAGAAATCGAATAAAAAGTTTAGTTTTTTTACGCTCTTCTCATGTGAAGGAATTGCTTCTCTCTCGGTAGTATTAAAGGCAATAACTAAAAGTAAATGTAATGCTTTATTTTACAGTTTATAATTGTTTACAGCGATGTGACAAGCAATGCGTTCACCTGAGGATAGGTAAAACGCCTTGTTTATAAGGAAAGCAGCGTAAGATGTAAAACGTTACGACTTGTTTACGTAGTAATTACGTCAGCAACGGTGCCCTTCAAACTGGAAGTCAGCAGTATTTAGACGCTACTGATTTGCGGCAAAATAGACGCCTCGGTGGCACTACCCCTGACGGTCCGTTGTGATAAGAATACTTAACTCATTTGCTGCAATTTAAAAATTTTTGGTATTCTATAAATCTAGATAAATTAAAAGTTAGTTCAGTTGCATATACTTAATAACAAAATCTATCATTGCAACTTTATACTCTAACAGAGTAGTGTGGCAAGGTAAAATGTATACTGTCACTAACACGTACTTACCGATTTTCCGATCTATCATCGGGTAATCTTACCGTAGTTTACTATAAATGTTGAACTTTTTGCAGGACATTGTTAGGGCATGTTTAACGTAGTGTGGCTTGACATTAAGCTATCACTTGATCTTAACTTTCATCACTTAGTTAAGACAACGTAATAGAGACTAGAAAAAAAGTATAAGACGTTCGTAATTTTAACCTTGGTGCGCCAGGAATGTGATATTTAAGCAATGTATTGAAGTTTTGTTCGATCGTAAGGCTTTTACTATTTTATAGATTGTAGACGTAATTTTGATGACAGAGCACTGTTTAGTTTTAAATTGAAATGATTGTGACCGGTAACTAAACTTAAGGCTGAACAGATTCGACATTCATAAGAGCTTGTACGAGCATGACAAGCAGAAATATTTAAGTATTTACTACACTAATTAAGTTTTTTTTGAACGAAATCAAACAATCATCTAAGAAATATCGGCAGATTTAAAGCAAAATCGTTATTAATGGTGCACATATATCACTTACATCACAAATTAGAATATTTAACAAGATCCAATGAACGCACTACATTTTTAAATATAACACGCCTTTTAAGATAAGACATAAAATGGCCTTTGGTCGTACCTTAAATGGGTACTCGATGTACCCGATCGATATTGACGACATTGACTCTCGTATTGCAGGAACACATTAGGAAATTGTTACCATTCGTACACAAGCATATCTCTATCTAAATTAATAGATTTACATCGTAAAGATTGACTTGCTGGAGGTGTAATTTAATTACGATATCGGCCATAGTAGAGATAATGTTCGCAGCGTGTAAGCAATTTATTACCTCGTTGTAATATTGAGCGTGCATTTTATTTGTAAATAATGGAGTTGTAAGTGTGTTGTAGTTATTTGAAATGTACAGTTCAGAAAATTATGTTTACATATCATAGATAGTTATAATATTGTGTTTTGATGTATCTATTGATTTTATTTTAAAATATTTCAAAAAACTTTTTTGAGAGATATATAACAAGTGTACATTTCGTTATCGTGACATATTTAATTCACTTTTTATGGATTTATTGCGCTTATTGTATACAAATTGATTCAAAATATAAATTGTTTATTAAATTTAAAATAAACGAATTAACAGCTGGAATTTTATAAACTAAATTTTGTTGGCCTGAAATTTTGAACGGACTTTATAAATAACTTTTAATTTTTTACACATTATGCCTAACGAACTTGGAAATGCATTGCCATCGTTTTCTTCACCAGCATTCGAACCTTGGCCGTCCGGTTTGAAGCGATTGCCTCCATCAATATGCGACATCGGCCATATTTAATAAAGCATTACACATTAATTTATTCTTGATACAGATACAATATATGTTTTTAATTAATACATCATATCGAATGCCGGCATTATCCGTACATAAATGCTACAATTAAATGTAATGTCAGAGTATTGCGTTCTAGTATTTTACTACAATAAAAACTGAAACAACCGGTCTGTTTAACTTGTTTGTATGGATCTTTCTAGACTTTTGGAACAGACCACTTTAAACTCATCTAAATATCATTTAAACCAAATAATATATTGATCATCAAACCATTAATAACAGTATAATTATGTAAATGAAAACCACTTATAATGTAAAATCTAAATACAATCTCAGTCTTTCATTATTGTATAATGTTTACCTTTAAAGTGCTATTCGAATATTGTCAACTAGATTAGTATTCACATAATTGTTTAAGGAAAAAAATTATCACAGGCTTCCTTTAAGTGTTGCTTAAGAGTAATCAAATAAGTTAATTCGTTTTATGTCAAATACCTAAAAGATATGTTTATCCTTGATGTATACATTAATAAAGTACATCCATCTCTCATTGTATACTGCTAGACATAGGCCTCACCTAATGCACGCCTTCTCCATTAGGGGGTTTTTGGACCGTATCGCATCACGCTGGTCCAATGCGGGTTGGTGGGTGGACCGACTTTTTTACATGGCCATCCGACTCATGGATCATCTTACTTTGCAGACAATGGAGTGATCAGCCCAAACTGCCCTAACCAACTAGGAAACAACAATGAAAATTTGTTGAGTCCCCGCGGGATTCAAACCGCGACCTCCGGTTTCTAAAGTACACGCCCTTACCACTAGGCTACGGAGGCAGTTAAGTATAACATTTGCGCTTGTCTAAAGCATGACTTATGCTTTTGAAGGCTTTTCAGGGAATCCTTATATGAGGTAATTAACAATCCCTGTTTGATTTGTTATGAATATGTTATAAAAGTTGTTTTATTGACATTATGCTTAATGTGTAATTGTAAATTTTGTCGTTCACTTGTAACTGCCGAATGGTGTCAGTGCGGTTGACATCGATATCGGGTCTACAATTACGTTACGGATAGATTTACAACAATATTTTACGTCTCACGTCCTTTCAAAGTGATAGTAATATTATTTAATTTAGAAATTAATAGGTTTATTTTCAGACAAAATTTCGTTCTCTTGCGAAAAAAACATCAAATTTTGATTAAATGTAAAGAAATATTACTAGAAGCTACGACGTGAAATCATAGCGTCGTGATAAGATTTGATTCATATTATTGATTTTTATTAAAAGTTAACTAATTGCAATCTTTGTAAATATGACAATTACAATAAGTAATGATATTATTACCAAATCATTAATCTGACTAAAATATTTAAGCGCGTTAATAAATAAAGCAGAGAGCAAATAAAACATAGGATATTCAAACCTGCTATGGCATCTCTGTCGATTTCAGAGCAGGATTTTTCGTATCGATATTCAAAGCGGTTCTCCTTGGATTGAAATTATCAACATTTGTCAACAATAATCACGTTAAATATAACGAGGCATAAATAACAAAATAAGGTTACCACAGTTCGACGAGCTAAACTCAAAAGGAAATACAAAAATTTGAGTTGTAAATATTTCGTATCATTGAGAAATCCAGAAACTTTACACTTTTCTGTGAAATAAAATGACTAAAACAGACTAGAGCGTAGTGGCGTTCGCAACTCGTTGTTCAGTAAAGGTTTGAAATGTCGCAGGAAATTTAAATGTCACAAATAAAACCTCTTAGAGTGTAAAAGGGCTGGATGAAATATACGATGCGATAGGTATTTGTTTTTAACCTTACAGTTTATGAGACATTATTAGTAAGTTGTGGTTATATATAATCATAGATTTATTCTTTACTGTTTTACTATTTTACAAACAAATTTCTGTACAATAAATTTGTTTGCAAAATTGGATAAGTTTAGACACTTTTCACCGTTTAACTATAATAAATTTCATTGTATTTTATCTATTTCCTAAATCAATAGGTGTTGTTGATATTTTTAGTTGTCGTCGAAGTCGTTTCAGCCTGTCATAGCCCACTGCTGAGCACAGATTTCCCACATAACTAGCACGTAGCTTCCTGCGAACTCTGTATTAGACGAAGCTTACCAAAGACATGAGTCTGGAAGCATAACGTCAAGGATAAAAAACTCGCCAAGAGGCACGATCCTGTGCCACATGCATCTACCTCCTGCACATGCCACTCAATCTCGCGGGGGATCGTCTAAAACTGTGATGGCCAGGCCGGCCCATTGCCACTTCAGCTTGCTAATTCTGCGGGTTATGTAAGTTACTCTCGTTCTTCTGCGGATGCCTGCATAGCTCGCTGACTTGGGGCTTCCTTATACGGCCGGCAGTGAAGGAGTATGTCTCATTGCCGTATGTAATTTTATAAAAAGGAATTCATAAAAATACTTTTTGTATTTTATAATAACATTTATAGTTAACAAAGATAACTTTTATTAATAAGTTGCTTTACAGGTTAAAAGGAAATTTATGTTTTCACAAAATTATATTTATGGTATTTTGGGTCGTCATCTTGTATTTATAAACAAACATAATTTTATTAGAAACCGTTTCGAATTCTAATGATTTGTGTTTAATTTTATATCAGGCTTTAGGTAATCGTCATTTATTTATTTTTAGTGACAAATCAAAAGCGTAGCGACGATAACTCACTTATGAGCGACCTTTAAGTGACTCTCTTTTAAAAAAATATGGTATACATTAACTCGAATAAAGATAGCTTACAAATCGATGTTGAAACTTGATAAATAACTATAGATTTACTGGAATTATCTCGATCGTATTGTTAATATAAAAATTTTGCTCTTTGAAAGGGTGCTGCGTTCTTACCTCTTGCAATAATGGTTTCCTTATTGTATTCCATATGTCTCAATCGGAATGGTTTCATATGAGATGCATGTTTACCGTGTTCTTCGAAATATTCTCGTATTATCATCCGGTTTACTCTTGAAATTCATTTAATCCTCGCAATTATAATAACAAAGCTATGATTATTGCGTACAAAGGGTACGCAATTTTACTCTTTTAATAACTTTACCTTAATTATTTCTCGAGAAGTTACAAAGCTTTAGATGTGTGAGTAATAATGATATTAAGTAATTAGTACATTTGTACCTGATCAACTAGTATTTAAACTGATAGGATGTCGACTTCTATGGTAGGTGCATGACCAAAATATTTTTTACAAGACCTTCCAAACATTTTTACTTGCTCCAACTTGCACTATATATATTTTTATTTATTTAAAAATCATTATTTAACCTAGAAGCATTACATATTTAATTGATTGTTAAATAAAGCTAGCTTTAGTTTTGGCAAAGAAAGACTTAGAATTCGATTACATTTTTCTCAACATACAATAATGATAAAACTAGATATCATAAAGCATGTTCCTGAAATTAGAATCAAATTAAAAACTAGAAAAATGTTATATTTTATCATCCTTATCGACACTAATATATAATTACATTATATATAGAATTCCACTCCAAATAGAAATTATCTATAAATAGCTCTTTATTTTTTCTTTTAAAGGTATTATCCCAAATTGAAATGAATTTGGTATCTTATGACAGTTTTTGCACCGAGCGACAGGCAACTGGTTTGCACTATCCAAAGGGTGAACTGCTTCCGTGGATGAATTAGTTGACATTTAAGGTATCTACTGTAGTTTGTTTATTTACCCTTGGGAAATGTCTTGCGCGGGCCAAGACACGGGTATTGTCAGACTCGCACCACCTAAAACCACCACGTTGTTCCTTCCTGATGCCTTCAGAGTGGAGTCAAGAGGAGCCTTTGCACTCTTCTACGGCCCCACCAGCCCTGGCCGTCAAGACAGCGCCATCTCTGGCTTATGGCCCAATCCACCCCAGAGCGTTTCGGTACACACACGCCCTTCGTCTCAGCCCCTACATCTGGGCAGCATACTCCTCCGAATCTGTAACCCATGGTCAATGGGAATCAGGATATCTTAACCCTTGCTGGCGTATGTCTTCCCGACGACGACCTTTTAATACAAATTACAGGGAAGTTGATAAATCGATTAACAAAAACAATACTTTAAAAGATTTTGATAAGGTGCGTTAGTGGCTTACCTTCGAAATACGAAGAGCCAGATTATTCCACAAACAACAGTTTTGTTTTATGGTTCATATTTTTAATCAATGGGTCTCCAATATTAAAATTTCAAAAAAATAGGGCTAATGTAGCTAAGCTTAAAAATACTAACTGCCAGTTTTTTCTCTTGAAAAGGTTAGTTAGTCCACCAAATTTTTAATGGACCGTCAATACCAAGTACCAAAAGTATTGATAAATCTTACGTGTGGATTACCTTCAGACTATGGAACATCAGGATTAAGTGGAGTCTTTGTTTATGGTCGACCTATTTGCTTTTCGCGCTCCGTACAAGATTTATGTCGTACTGAGTACAAAGGTAGCGGCGATCGCTCGAGTATTAATTGAAAAGAAATACCTGAAGCGGATTACCTCTGACCGCTCCTTAATAAGCTGATTATTGTACTCGTAATTTATTTGATGACGTCAAGAATTTTCAAGGCCAATTATTCTCGTTCAATACGTGAAGTTAAATAAACGCCACCCTTAATAAGCTCGTTAGGGGTTAGTTATTAATATGTTTATATAGAATAACATTTTTTAAAGAATAGACATTTAATTAATAATTAATGTTTTAATTTCTAATTTAAATTTCAGTGTTATATGTCGTGGTGAGTAACGTAAAGTATTGAGAAAAAATCTGCATATTTAAGAAATTATGAATATTTCGAATAAGTTTTCACCTAGTCCATTAATATCGAACATCAAGAACAACAGACATTATGTTGAGCAACTTAACCGCCATTAGAAAGTTACATAATATATTATTTGGCCTTTTTATAAGATAATCCTAATATTTTGTTCGAGTGACCTGGCCTTCCTGGAAATGGCTTTTACAAGAACTATGGTGATGGATTCTTTGTTTACAAAACACCTCTAAGGGGATAACAAAACCGAATCATAACGCCTTGGAGAATCGCCAGACAGAAGAAGACGAAAAATATCATAAAGTAAAGAGTAGACAAGATTGTGTAGTCACATACATATTTTCATTGGATAAAATAGATAAATCAAGCATTCAAAATGTTGGCAATTGAATAATAATTATAATTGATTATTAAATTAATTCAGAACATATGACAACTTGTAGAATTAAGTCAATAAAATTGCAATGTTATTAATAACACGGGAGCAATCAAAAACAGGTTTGTTCATTGCTGGTGGCAATTACTATATAGGCCATGCAAATAATTTATTATATGGTTCAATCCTTATATTGAATATTATTATTGATTCCGTTCCAAGTATTCGAAATGCGGGCGTCTCGTGACATTTATTTTGTTTGCAAAAAAATAAACCGAAATGTGGAGTACTTCAGTTGTCAATATTTTGTATAAATTAACTTTGCTCCGTTCATCGCAAAAACTTATCTTAAAAAGTTATTGAAACATGGAGTAGATGGTGTTATGTTACAAATGGAGGCGGCAAACTTTAGTTATATAGGAAACGTTACTTTAATATTATGCTGCAGAGCAACGCAGATAAAAACTTTGTTAACAAGTTATTTTTAAACATTAATATAATTTTTTTAAAGGTTACTAAAGGTAGTTTTTTAAGGTTTTTTATTATAAGGGACATACGAAAATCGTTATAATTATTGCTAATTCTTGTACAATTCTTTTAATAATAAATGATTAATAAAGTTCTGAAATAAAATGTTAAACCGCTCATACGACATCGAATGTCTTAAAATAAGGACTAAAGGAAGGAAAGCAACATATTTACTATGTCATTACTGGGTGTTAAAATTCTACTCCTAACACCTATTCTAAAAAATAACAATGCAGAAATTTCTCAATAAACATTTATCAGTGGACTGCTACCATAGCCAATTACCACACTATCTGGAACCAATAAGACCACGACATGTTAAATGGCAAGTAATTTTTAACATCCGACCTTATTCTATATCTTATTTGGTTCACATGTTGATTTATAAAGGTTATTAATTAAAATCACTCTGTATACACATTGTATGTACCTGAATACCTTTGCCAGCCATATCTACACTAATAAATTACTTATTAACACCACATTAAATATTCGTAGCTTAACGATACATTACCATAAACAATCCGTTGCCTGTGCGTAGATACGATGCGATTTCCGTGTGCCAATAAAAGGCGGTGCCGTAAGAAGTCCAGAGTTCGATACCGCGCTTAATAGGGCCGAATCTCGAATTCAGGAAGTTAACTTAACCGTCCTCGTAAATCTATCCATTGCTATAGCCTCTGCACTTTCGTCCGCCATCATAAAAAAATATTTATGGATGGACAGTTAAAAGGCAATTAAATTTATTAAGGCAACAAAGACGCCATAGTGCCATGCTTAAAAAGTATGTAAAACGTACTTTGAGTATAGAAATTGACATGTAGAAATGAAAATGAGATTTTGTATTCAAATTTATATTAAGATTGAAAAACAATAATACAATATTATAAAGGATAAAGAATCAAGTAGTAAAATTCGATTTGTTCAATGTAACGCAATCGATTTTAATCGTAATATTTATAATAAAATTTTAATTTTATTTGTATATAAAAAGATACAGAAACATTATTAGTGCATTATTGTACCGTTTGAATTACTTGCTCGATTAGCGGGAAATTTCAACTGTATTAATTAAAATTGTTAACTAAAACGTGTTCCTAAGTTAGTATAATTCTTTTATTAATTCTTAAAATAATTAGTATTTTAAATAAAGATATTCACTAAGTTGTTTCATAAGGAAAAAATAATAATTTTTAAATAATATCAAGTAAGCAAGAAAATAAAAACGGCGGGAAATTGTTATTATGACTTTATTTCGTTCCGCCATCTTGAATTGATTTGATATCTTTTTACGCCCATGGAGCTGTCACAGTAACATTAAGTGCTGGTCAAATAGCAATGTAGAGAATAAAAAATTCGTTATATTAATTCTTTTAATAGATATTCAAATCACAATAACAATCAATATGATTTTGATGTTTACTATACGAATATTTTATATAATTAAAAAGGCATATATTTAGTAAGCTAATAAACTAAATGATGCAAAAGTATGGTTTATATTTTATAATATGTTCTAAAGATACTACCAATTTATTCAAATAATAAAATAAATTGAACTAATATGTAATTTTTATATACATTACGTCGTTCAAACGTTATTTCCAAAACACATTTAACGTTGAAAATATAAAATAGTTTATTTAACATAATAAATTATTTTGTTTTTAAATCAAGTTTTCAAGATCCCATCATACGATTCTAGACGTAAGGAATTTATGTACATTATTGAATGCCAAAAGGGCTTCCCGCAACATTGTCAGCTCCATTATAAAAAACGACCCATAAATTTCGAAGACAAGATCTAAATAAAACAAGGCGTTTAACGGCCGATAACCGGTGCAGGAAATTGTGCCTTTTTGGTGCAACTCATTAAAAAACCCGCCGAGCGAGCGGTTTGTACTGTACTGTACATATATTGTATTAATTTAGGTATTTGCCTTGTGACATTAATTCATTTCCTACTATTAAATGGCGGGAAACGTAAAGTGGTTCTTCTTTTGAACGATTTTATGATAGAATGTCGACAGTTTGTGTTTTTTTATGAAAACCTAAGTTTTCATTAAGGGAATACAACACAGTAGTAATCTGATTATTTAAATTTGATATGGCTATGAACAATAAATTGTTAATTTTACGTTTTTTGAAGTACTGCTTTGTTCTATGTAAATTATTTATTTTACTTTTTATGAAATTTTATTTGAAAAGCTATTCATGGAAAATTGTATTGACCTAAAAATTCACCCTTCAGTAAAAAATAAGAAGTAAGAGAACAACTACATGGTGGACCTTTCAAATTTCAAATTCAAATTCAAAGTCAAATATCTTTATTCAATATAGTTGTAGACTCGCTTATTGATTGTCAAGGACGCTACCACCGGTTCGGAATAGGACGCCTCCGACCTGAGAAGAACCGGCGAAAGAATTTTTGACTTTTATTTTTGAACCTCAATTCAAGGTTTTGAAAACGTTTTTGTTTTCTGATTAGCTTGCACGACATTTGCTGATCAGCTAATTATCGAAAACCTAAAGTTATCCACAAGTGAGATTAGCATATAAAAGTTGGTCATCTTTGATTGTTGTTGTAGGTCTCTCTGATCCTTACATTGAATGCAGATTACAATTTGGGCTGTGGGGGTCAGATGCTGCGTAAAAACCGTTATTCGGGTATTCTGGCTGGATTAAACCCAAAAATGGTAATTATGTACAACGAGAGCATAAATCTCTGTTTAGTAATTAATGAGACATTAGGAATTTATTAACGTCAAGCAAGTTAGATATATCATTCATCACATCGCACATAATCACCCTGTGTAAGTCCACTGACAGGCCTACCATAACGCACGCCTCTTCCATTAGGGGATTTTTGGACCGTATCCCACCACGCTGGTCCAATGCGGGTTGGTGGGTGGACCGTGTTTTTACATGCGCATCCGACGCGTGGATCATTTTACTTTTCAGACAATTTGGTGATTGGCTCAAATCGCCCTAACCAACTAGGAAACGACAATGAAAGTTTGTTGAGTCCCCGCAGGATTCGAACCCTCGACCTCCGGTTTCTAAAGCACACCCCCACGGCACGCCACTAGGCTATGGAGGCAGTTTTTTTATGGCATACGCAGGCAGACGAACAGTCGGGCCACCTGATGGGAAGTGGTCACCTACGCCCATAGACATTGGCAATACCAGTGGTATCGGCAACGCGCTGCCTACCGTGAGACACAGGGTGTTAAGTCTCATTTACCCAGTAAATACGCTGGCTAAGGTGCCCTTCAAACCGGAACACAGCAGTGTTTTCACACTACTGCTTCGCAGCAGAAATAGGCACCGCGGTGGTCTCCTGTAAAAAGGGGACCTACCACCAGTAAAGACATATCATTCACAAAGTGACAATTGACTAATCCACGTTGATGCTATTTGTGACATTCTGTGCATATTTGGGTCTAGTACAGGTCACAGGATATTTTATTTTAATTATATATAACATTAAAATAGTGCTCACAAAGGTTTAATTTAATCTCGCTTTGCATTACATATATGAGCTTTGAGCCATACGTTTAAATACGTTTTTATTCATTATTAATAAACAATATCTCCACATTGATCGAGGGAATGCTTATTAACGTAGCCGGAACATAAAGAGAGTATTATTACGTTTTTTATGGCGTTCTCAATTCTTTCGTATAAGAAATACGATCTTAATGAAAGCTTGCGCGTACGCGGATAATTGCGTGAACCACCTTTGCATTTTGAGTGTAAGTTTATTATTAAAATTAATTTTACCCATCAGAAGACTGTTAAAATACTTTGTCTTTTAAATTCGAAGTAATGTTATGGAGAACTAGTTAACGCATGCAACGGTATATATAAATTTTATATGTACTATAAAATATATTGAGCAATGAGTAATTAATGTTATCTAAAAAAAGGTTACTTACTGGTCAACTATAGTCTTAGAAACTTTCCCATCTTCTTGCAATATGTAATTAATTAAAAAAATCCCAACACTTTTGACAATCCCAATTCTTTCATTAAGGTTCTTAGTTGAATTGCTCCTTTAGTGATTCGGTAGCTTCACACTAAAGAGTTTGACGTCAAGCCAAGTTAAATTTAAGATGGAATTTACACATATTAAGTCAAAAATTATTTAAAAAAATATTAAATTAAACAGCGACAGTAACTCAGAAAATCGCTCGTTATCTACTATGATGATAATGTAGCAAGTTAGTGTGCGGTTACTCTGTTTTAATATTTATTCGTTTCTGTAGGTTGATATATGATGTATTGCATATACCTTCATATCGGATAAAATTACTTATATTACTTTACTTAATTATCGAATTAGGTTAAGTTAAACGTATACATCCCTTAAATTTATTTACAGATTTATACACGGAAATACTACAAACAGAAAAGCAGACCATTAATATAAGATATGCGCTATATGTGACAATATATCAATATTATTGTCAGTACGCGAATAAAAAACAATTTACTGCCAACGATGCGTACGAAATTACGGTGCGGTCGCGTTCCTCATTTCGCTTAACAGGTGCCGTGCTAGTAATTAATCGACCCAGTACATGCAACAAAGAGCAATTCGACGACATAATAATTGTTACGCGCCAAAAGACCGTTTGGCAAGTGTTGGCGGACATTTTGAAATTTCACACACGCGTTCCAAATTCAAAGGCCGTTTTAGTTTTAAAAATTGGACAAATGATAATACTTTAAGGTCGTTGGGTGATATTTTTATTATTTTTCTAGTTTAATTGCGCGATAAAAGGTGAAAGGTGCAAAATAATTGCTGCATATAATAACAGAGAGCGTAGTTTAAACTTATTTTTATTTTTAAACGGTATTAAAACCATTGTGAAACTAGAACGCAAAAATAGTTATTTACGAAACTATTGCTACTATGTGTCAATAAGTTAATTCCAAAGTTTTGTTTTAAAAAGATGGAAACTTCCGTTTAGATAGTATCTTAAATTAACTGTTAAACTAACGCTATTAAATAGGATTAACATGTCAAACAATAAGTGTATTAGTACCGGTTTTGGACCTATATCCCACCACGTTGATCCAATGCGGTTTGGTGGGTGGACTGACTTTTTACATGCCCATCCGATGCATGGATCATTTTACTTTTCAGGCAATTGGGTGATCGGCCCAAATTGCCCTAACCAACTAGTAAAGAACAATGAAAATTTGTTGAGTCCCCGTAGGATTCGAGCCCACGACCTCCGGTTTCTAAAGCACACGCCCATACCACTTTGCTACAGAGGCAGTTCAGGTGGGTCACTTTGTTAACATAATAATAATATACATAACCAAATAGTTAATGTATAAAACAAAAAAAAAACTCATGATATAACAATTCTTCATTCGAAATATTAACTGCGTGGTTCTGTTATGCAGAAAGCCCTTCACAGACGACTCGGTCGCCACCCCACATACTTACGTGCCGTTTAATGCCGGCCACCTTATAATGTCAAGGACGTACAAGGTTGCCTTTTTCGTTTTGCGGACGCTCTGCATTATAGCAACACCCGAATACGTTCTTGGGCAATGTGATCGAGTCGTTTTTAACGATTGACAGTGATTGACAATGATTCGATTGAAGACTGTGCCGCCTGCGTTGTCGACTCGAGCGATAAAATATCGTAAAACTGTCTTCGAATGTATTGGTGATAATGTATAAAAGTTGTTTAAAAAATGAATCGAAAATGTTGATAATTATACATCTTAAAAATAATCGAATGAATCAGGCATCTCTTCTTATACAATCGATTTTGTAATTGAAATAGAATAATACAAATGCAGACGAATGTAATAAGTCGGTACTATTTTCCAAGATTTTTTTGTGGTCGTTAGTAGGACTTTAGTACCATAAAATTTTTCGTCATCTAATTCATCTATCGAATGCAGTTTTTGTATTGGTTGGAGCTGCGTAAATCTGTTATTCAGATAAATCTAAACAGATTTCATAGCTAACGCTATAAACTAATTAATTGACGTTATAAATCTTTGATTTTTTATATTTTTTCGTCATATTGTAATTGGGATTATTTATATACGCTTTAAAAATGTACCTATTGATAAAACGATAGTGTATTAAGTAAACTAATATGTATCTCCTTTAAATATAAATTATTTTTGGGGTACATTTTGTGTTAGAATTTCAGCAACATGATCTTAATAGCAGACCTAAGTAGTGAAGTAAGCTCATTTCTTACATTTCAGTATCAAAATCAAACCTTTACAAGGTTTAATTTAAAACTATGTTAATGTCACGAATATTTAAACTGTAATAAAGATCTTGCTTGCTTAATTAAAATAACTTACCATAATTAAAAAAAAAACTCATATATATAAGCCACGTTGATTTCAAAACCGTGAATTTACAGCAAACTTAATAAATTACACTTTTTTCGCATCAATTAAGGCTGTCGTCGGCGAAATCAATTAGTAATAGAAATTCCTCAATTATTTGGGCGTATTAACTGTTAACACATCTCCTATAATTAGCCGCAATAGTTAGGGCCGTTTCGAAACAGTACCAGCACCACGCGCTAGTGATTATTACTTAAGCTGGCGCCTTACAAAATCTTCGGAACAGTAGCGTACGATAAAATATGTATGTAAAGTAACAATCGATTACCTTAAGTGATTTCCAGACACTTTTTTAACGTACACACTTCAACTTCGGTTTGATAGGCTGATAGGCTGAAGCATTAAAGTCTAATTTCCTTTTCCAACGAAGCATCGAAAAGAGTAACTTGTACAACCGATAATACGTCGTGAACAATATGATGTTGCATCTTGTTTACCGAGTAATATTACTAAGTGAAGTTTCTTAATGTTACCCTTATACTTACTTCAGGCATAATTATGGCATCGCGTAAGTACTTTTGTATTAGGTCTCCTGATGAAAAGAAATCTACCATATTTACTTTACAGAACCCTCTAATAGAGAAGCAGTGCATTAGAGAAGGCCTTGGTCCAGCGGTGGACTAACACAGGCTGATAATGATGATGATGATACATTACAGCAAAACTAGAACTCTACAGAACTTTCCAATTATACAGGGAGAGCCCCTTCAAAATATTTGGAAATTAATATTTAAACTAATCATGTGATAGCATTAACAATATAGGCTTTGTGTCTAATAAGAAAACTTGTCATATACAATAAAGTATATAATACAATTAAAAACTTCAAAATTGCATTGTCTACTGTCAAATTTATTAAAGAGTATTAATATTTTTTCCTAACTTGTTGTCGATACATTATCTGTCCAAAAGGCATTCATATTTAAATATGGAGCCGGTACCAATGGACCTGTTTATATCGAAAGGAATTGTATTCTTTGACGCCTGATGACAGAGGCGGAACAATAATGATTGTATTATAATGAGGCAACACTAAAACATTATTGTAATTTTTTTAAGCGGAGGCAGTTATTCATTGCTTTTAGACTAAATGGGTAACGTAAGATACACTGATTTTCTAACATCATCATCATCAGCCTGTGTTAGTACACTGCTGGACATAGGCCTAGGCATTAGGGGTTTTTTTTTCTAACAATATTTTTTTATTATTTACCCATCAAATTAATAATTTACATCGTTTAAAGCAAGACGAGCAGGACCTTATCCTGATGGTAAGTGAGACGCCCTGAGTTATATATTGTTACTACGTCCTGTGCCAACCAACTCCTCCGTAGTCCTCCAACTGCCTCCGTAGCCCAGTGGTTTTGGCGTTTGCCAATATTTGTTTGTCGTGGGTTCGAATCCTGCGGGGACTCAACAAATTTTCGTTGTTGTTTCCTAGTTGGTTAGGACAGTTTGGGCCGATCACCTAATTGTCTGAATAGTAAGATGATCCATGCGTCGGATGGGCATGTAAAAAGGTGGTCCACCCCACCAACCCGCATTTGCACCAGCGTGGTAGGATACGGTCCAAAACCCGCTAATGGATAGGGGTGTATTAGGGGAGGCCTATGGCCAGCAGTGGACTATCAAAGACTGATGATGATGATGATGATGATGATGGCTACGTCCTGCTTATCGAGTAATTACGCTAGTTAGAGTGCCCTTCAAACCGGAAGACTGTAGTGTTCATACACTAATTTGCGGCAGAAATAGGCACTGAGGTTGTCCTCCTCAGACTGGTTCCAGTCAGAAAGAGACAGCAGAAAGAAAATTTTTAAGATATCTAAAAATTACTTCCTTTACATATAAAGTTGATATAATTTTTTAACTGAAAATATAAAAAGACGATGAATTTGAAAATATCTCACCGACGTTTCTTTTTTATTAACAAACTAAGTATGTCAAATCAAGTCTAAGTCAAACTTTCTAGTAAACTTCGTAATATTTTTTAAATTTACGTATTTAGCCTACACATGAAAATAATTAAAATATAATATGTATATGATTTTATTGCATATGATGTCTGTTCACCAATTAAGAAACAGTATAATTTAATTGCATATAATAGAAGCAACATGTCTAAATTTCGTTTACGTCTGTTTTAACTATACGAGGGCGGCACTCAAAATTTCGGTAATCAAGGAAGTTACTATTTAAAAATGTATTTATTGCTTTCAAAAGTAATTTCCGCGAAATTTGACACATTTTTTCATACGATGGAACTAATCATTGAAGAAACCATTCCATTCGGAAGTTGCAGTATCCAAAATGGCCGTTTTGTAGGCGTCCATCAGCTTCTACAAGTGAAAAAATCTCTGACCACGCTATTTATTCTTTATTTTGGGAAAAGTATAGAAATCACTAGGGCTCAGGTCAGGGCTGTACGGGGGATGGTCTAACAATTCTATGTTTCCTTGCTATAAAAACTATTTTGTTTTGGTGCGTGGTGTGAAAACTCGCATTGTCGTGATGATACGGTGGTTGCAGTTCTCTTTACGGAGTTCAGAAACGACCTGTGACAAACAAATGCTAGCATACCATTCGCGTAAGCGTTAAGCTTAAGCGTTCTTTGTCTCTTAAGAGGAATAGTCACAATATGGCCGGTTTTGGAGACATACGTGGACACCATTTTTTTTACAACACTCGTGAAAAGGATAATTTTTCTTGGCTTTAACTCGTGACTGGTCTTTTCTTTCGGGTTCGTACTTGTTTCTTATTGTTCATGCAATATCATGTGTATTTGTCTCTTCCAATTTCTAAAGTTGCGTGAATTTCGCGGTATGTCACATGTCGATCTTCCTCAATCAGCTTATGCACAGCATCAACCTTTTCTTGTGTGACTGCAGTTTTTGGAAAACCTTGACAGGGATCATCACTGAGCTCAATACGTCCACGTTAAAATCTAGCAAACCAGCGATGAATTGTGGTTTTGGGTAGAGCTTCATCACCAAATGCAGAAATAATCCGGTCAACACATTGTCTTTGTGTTAAAACACTTCGAAAGTAATAATAAATCATTGCTCTTGAATTTTCTCGAGTCCATCTTCTTAAGGACTGAAAAAGTTTGACAGGATCTGTTGACAATACTGAGAATCTTTTTTTTATAAATAAATAGTATTCGATTTTTAAAACCTAGGAGTTTCCAATTAATAAGATTTGAATATGACAGAAACAGTGGAAATATTCCACGATACTTTTAGTGCAGTATCAGCTTCTTTATTTCCTGCTGTAAAACGAATAATCAAATGAAACAGCTTTAATTATTTAAATGCACATATATTCGTTACAATATTCAATATTACAATATTAGTTCGATAATAAATTATATCTCTTAAAACACTATTAAAGCTGGCGTAGATTTTTCATTTCAATTACATTCACCGCGTTATCTCGCTATTACTATATAACAATATAACCGCTATTAATAATAATAATAATAATAATATATTATATTAAAAAGGTAACCGTTGACACAGACACATTGAACACAGAGATTCATTCAAACATCGATACAATACGTTTAGAATTACATCAATATTATTAATTAACATTAATCAATACATTAATATTCTTAACCGTTAATTTATACGTTAATTAAACGTAAAATGGTACATTGATTTGCGAACGTATCAAGTTAAAGCAATACAATATAGCCCAGCCAATTAAAAAATATAATTTAACCACACAATCTCAATTGTCAGGCATTCCTGTAGGCTAAACAACGCGTGGGGATTAAACATGGCCGCGGTTCACGAATAAATACGCGTTTGCCTTTGGCACCATTGGTGTTCGCAATAAAACTTTCTTTACGTCAATTCCGGCTTTTATTTGATTAAACTATCGTGGATGATATGTTATAATATGGGAAAAGATGCACAGATATCAAATTATCATCGGTCTTCAGATAAAAAAGCAAATGAAAATGGAAAAAAAGGAACATTTACTCGTTGTCACGCAAAAATTAAAAAAAGAAAGCGCAGTAAGTCCAGTCTGCGTTCGCCATGTTACCATATTATAAAATATAATTAGTTCCGTTTAGGTTTGTTTGACATACAATAAATATTTTAAATTTCCATCAATGCAACATTTTTCAGTAATATTGTATAAACAAATCTGTTCGATTGAAGATATAATTTTATAAATTATGTAATTGTTGTTGGTAGGGTGAACATTTTTAAAAACAATGAACTCTTAGTTATTCATTTCTTTGGCTGTCTGGTAACATGTTATGTTTGCTCATTTTAAGATAAAAAAAAGTTTATTTTCATCATTTGTATACCAGTTGTCCTGCTGTTAAAACTTAATTTTATCGATGATTTACGATGTCCGATTGGAATAGAATATATAATTTAAGAAATAGCTTAGAAAATAACGATTAAGACAATTATAAAGTTTCGCGACATTTATATATAAATATAAATTTTTATAGATAATTTATAAAATTGAAAGATCAAATATGTCGATATTTAACACTAAGAAAGCATTAATTTATAAAATAGTTTCGTGCTTGTTATTTGATTATAATGAAAACTAACAATAGTGTGCTTGTGTGAATAACGCCATATAGTAATATTCAAAAAATAAAAAAATTGAATGTTTCGTACAATATATTTTTGATTCGTTTTTGTTTAACATACTATATAGTGTGTTTAAGTATGCGGTTTTATACATTGCTTTAAAAGATACACAAATAAATAACAGTAAAAACACCTTCTGTTACTTTTATATTCGTTACAACGTCAATAACATAAGTTATCTTATACATACTAACTAAAATAAAAACAGTTATTTAACGTGTGTTTGTAAAAACATCGTGGATTTTTTTTTAATTTAAAATAAAATAACGACATAATATATACCTACAAGTAATAATCAATCAATTAATTCTTAATAACTAAATTTCTACGTATACTTGCGTTATGAAGGAACTTGTTGACCAGCGTTTTTATGTTACCTCTTTTTGTCAATGATTTTCGGCATTTTTAAAATCCCGCTAAATACTTGGTTATTTAAACTCATAATTAAAGATCGTCGATTACATATGCTCCCTCTCTAAAACCGTTAAAATATATAAATTTTAAAATTATCATAACAAATTTCAGTCAAGCTTTCTGACAAAATTCATTATTGTTACTCTTGAGGTCTGTCTGTAAGAAATAAGCGCGAAAAATTGTAATATATTTGTAATTATTTTAAAGTTCATTTTATAAATAATAAATATGCAATAAGTAAAAGCCAAAATATATTTATAATTTGTAGTATCCATTATATTCTCTGAAATTGTTATACCTGATTAAAATTATTATAAATCGTGTTTTGTTATTTTTACTAGCAGTAATCAGACATACAAAAGGTTAAATATTTTCTGCATGCCATTAACACAAAGTAAGTAAAATTAAATTAAAAATGAAAAATTTGGACAAACTCAACTATTATATCTTTCTCGCTCTACCATATGTTTTCCTATATTCTTTTACATTTTCGTCATCGAACCAAAATTATACAGTATATAATATTTCAAAAAATTCCCTAATCAAATAAAATTTGCCACGGTATCTAAACCAAATACGGCATCGATAAATTACCGTAATTTAAGTATTTATTTACTAATTCCCTTTAAATTTTCCTTTACAATATATTTTGTATAATTGCAAAAGCAAAGAAATAGTTATTGTACAATAAAAGTGAAATTGAACATACCTAAAATGTTCTATTCGTACATTATCGCAAAATGGACGTAGTTCACTTGGTACTTCAAATAGAATTCTATATACCGAGGACGTCAAGCACTATTTTATATACATTTTTAAATATCTATATACCTATTTAAACGTACATCGATAAAAAGTGTCATTAAATATACAATGTGATTATTTGTTTAATTTACGCGATTAAAATACATATTAAATGCACTCTTACGGATTTTTCGCGTTTAATTTTAATATTTAATTCTCCAAATAATAAATACGATATAAAGAAAAACTATATCCGTAAAAACTGGATTTAATATACAAAACGTAATTAACTCGCATTGTTGATAGTTCAGTTGTTTAATTAGCATTTTTTATAAATAGTCAATACTTTTGTTAGTCGAAAAAGAAATTGTGAGATAGAAGACGATTTTAAATGTTACCTGATAAAATATTAGTTAAGTAATGTTGCTTAATATATTAATATATTTTTAAGACTAAGCAATAAAAGTTGAATAAAGAGGTAAATCTAAATACAACAATTTATTATAAATTATCTTAATAAGTAAACATTTAGTAAATTTTATAAACGATTTTTTTATTAATGAAGAAAATTATGGAAGAATTTTCATTTACACATGTTATAATAACTGCCTTAATACAAGATAACGTCGCTGTAAAATATTGTTAACAAAAAAAAATAATTTCCCGCCTTTTCCATGGTTTTTGTGTGAATGCAAAACAGCAAAGTCATAACGATTTTTGAGCAACTAATAAGATGATATTTAGGAGTCTATCTCGCAAAGAACTATCTATTTAAATTATAATTATAGATCTTAAAAGAGATATTTTGCAATTAAATAATAAAATAGTAAAAGAAGCAAGAGGCTTATACAGAAATACAGTAAAAATATTACTTTAAAACTTAACAAATATGGAATGCTTTTGAGGTAAGTTAGCAATGCGCAAATAGCTTGAAGAATCCTCTTCCTTTTTCTGGTGCGGGGCCCATTAACATAGGAACTTGGTTTTTGTGTGTTATAGTTATCTGTAACGAAAAAAATACATTACAGCATTAGAACAATGGTTTTTGTCGAACACTGCTAATTAAATTACATGAAATTTTTCTTAGGACCAAACTCACGATCCTATGAAAAATGACATAGTTCTATTAATTTCTTGTTTTTTAAGGGCATTTGGAGTCAGTCATTTGTTGTTAGGTACTTAATCTATCCGTTAGCATATGTTTTTAAATATTGGCTGCCTCCGTACCCTCGTAGTAAGGGTGTGTGTTTTAGAAATGGTCTGGAGGTCGTTGGTTCAAATACTGCGGGGACTCGATAAATTTTCATTGTTGTTTGCTAGTTGGTTAGGACAATTTGGGTTGATCACCCAATTGTCTGAAAAGTAAGATGATCCATGAATTGGATAGACATGTAAGAAAGTCCAAAAATACGGTCCAACCAAAAATACGGTCAAAGCCCCTAATGGAGAAGGCGTGCATTAGGGGAGGCCTGTGTCCAGCAGTGGACTAACTCAGGTTGATGATGATGATGATGATAAGACGCTTTTAAAATCTTCGTAATCAAGTCGATAATCTTTTTATCGAATGGGTCTAAAATATGAAAAAAGTATGCTACATTCAGTCACTTTTTACATAATTATTTATGTTACAAGCCGTTTTCGTGTCGCTTTAAGAAAAGGCTGAAAATGAAGACTTTTTAAATAGTTGGTTTCATTATTTTATTACTATTTATGATATTACCTTGCAAGGTGGTTGCATCCAAGGTTCCCCGTCGATTTGCATCGGGAAAGTCCTCTTCGTTGTTATTGTTATCGAGCTGCATTGTGCCAGTCGACGTCCTGACGCTCTTAGTCCTGTTAAACGACCAAGGAATAATCTATACAATTGATAAACTTGCAGTGTCTGTTTGTGACACCAAAATAACCATTTTTATATGATTACATTGTGACATATAACCAGTAAATATAAGAAAACACCGCTAACGGGAACCAGAAAGTGACGGCCCAAGCCGAGGCTCCCGATCTGGGAGTCCCTTGGTGCAGTTAAGTCACTCGGTGGGAGATTCGCCTGTGGCAACGGGTCCCCCCACATCCGGTATGTTCTAATAGGTTTATTCCAAAGCACGCGATCATCAGAAAAAAAAATACCAGTTTTTACAATTTTGTTCTTTCCAATTTCGACTGGATTTTTACTAGAAGATCAGTTGATGTTACTGGGCGTAACTGAAGCTACTTTTTATTTTATTCTATGTTTCTTTTTATATATTACTACGAGGATGAAGTCACGGGCAACAGTTAGTTTTATATTTAAAATAATGTACGTTTTAGGACGATGAAAACCATAAAGGTCTACTTTTTACTACCGTTCAACTAAGGAGGTACCTACTTGTTCCGTAAAGCAGTAGTCTGAAAACACTGACGTAAATTTCGTAAGCCAAACCTTAAGATTATTAATTTAAGGTCTCGTTTTATCTTATGGCCATCCGTAATTAATATTCGGCTGTGGATTGCATCGTGTGGGGAAATAAAATAAAATATTACAAACCTGTTCGCACTTGTCCCATATGTAGGCAATTCTCTAAACCAATTACTTCAATGAGCTTGTCGCCAATATCTGTAAGTAAAAGGAATACACTCTTTTTATTAATATTTTTATATTAGGTGTGATCTCCGTTAAGAAGAGTATATTTCGCATGGTCAAATATCTTTCTTAAATAGTATTCAGCATCATCAGCCTGCGTTACTCCACTGCAGGACGTAGGCCTTCCTGATGTACGCGTTCTCCAATAAAGGGTTTTTGGACCGTATTCCACCATGCTTGTCCAATGCGAGTTGGTAGGCACCCCCTATTAACATGCCCATAAGACGCATGGAACATCTTACTTTACAGACAATTGGGTGATCGGACCAAATTTTCCGAACCAACCAGAAACAACGACAACACAAAGTTTCCCCGGGAATTTCCTCGGATTAGAACCCACGACCTCCAGTTTATAAAAGGCTAATACCGCTAGACCACGGAGGCGGTTAATAGAATTATTGAGATCAAATTTGTAGTAAGATGCATAAAAACCTTTTTAATTTTTAAAAAAAAAATCTTCATTGACTCATAAACAAAACATTTGACAACTGAAGTTATTACATATATTAATAATCATTGCCTACTTTTAAAGAGATAAGGTGTGAATAGTTGAATACATTAAAATTAGTATATTTCGGACGTAGGACGAATTTTGTAACAATCTATAATTACTACATGTATAGATTTTATAGTTTGTAATTTGTTTGTAATTACTAATATCTCATAATGTTCCTTAAGTAAGTGAAGATAATTATATGTGAAATAATTTAAAAACATTAATCCATTCGAATTTACAAGGCCGTCACAACAGTAGCTTAACTAGACGATACGCCTAAGGCGTCAATTAGCTATGTAAGTAAGAATTACTTAAAATTCATTGTACTTGCCCGAATAATTGCTATTAAATGTCATAGAATGATAATCAGAACAGCTATTACACATGATCTTATTCTTAATTCGATTCAACCTTCTAGCGGTAATGAGAACTAGTAACTGAGATTAATCGGTATGTTTGAAAATTAAAAAAAGGCCATAAATTATCAAAACAGGCATTTTAATTGATATGTTACGGTTTCCTTGATTCATTATTGTCTGTGTTTATTTCGCCAACTAAGAATATTACACAAACAAAGTTGTTTTTATACTGAGAGTAATGTGTTTAAAAAACGTATAGAAATCTAATAACAACGAAATTTTATGATAATATAATTATAATAGTAAGAATATATGATTATATTATAATGAATATATTATAATATATATTAACTATGAAATGAATTAATAAAAGACTGAACGGATATTTCGCGTTTATTTAAATACGGTCCAAAAACCCCCTAATGCAGAAGGCTTGCAGTAGAGGAGCCCTATGTCCAGCAGTGGACTAACACAGGCTGATGATGATGATTTAGTTTTTACAATATTTCCAATATCATAGATATTTTACAGGATTCATGTTAACGGGCAATAACATCCGTAAAGTGTTTAATTAAATCCAGTGTATAAATATGTATGTAAATTAGTATCAGTATCAGTATGTATATCACTTAATACCATTATCTTATTTTTATTTGTGAATGTTTCGATTAAGTTTTATTTTGGGAATGCGTTGGTCTATAACATGGTCGAATAGTAGTTATAAAATGGAAGAGATATAGAATTTCGGCCGTAAAGTTTATAGATCATGTAACGAGTTAATACGTAAATGGCTTAAAATGCATGCAAAGTTTATACGGCTTAAAAAAAAAATAATTATGTGTACAAAAATATTGAGTACATCATTTTTCTTTCTAATATATGCTGAAAATTTTTGTAGTAATTTAATTTTTTTTAAATTTATATTGCAACCGTCATCGATGTCTAATGCACAGTAATTTTCTATACATACATTAGCTCCTTTTTAGTAACAAAGAGAGAAGCTGCTCATTCGAAAGTTATAACAAATAATTTTCTTCTTTCGCTATGTGAAATAAAAAAAATAAATAGATTTGTTAGTTCCGTCTTATTTATCCCTTGTTTTCGATACAATTAAATTTGTGATCTCAATTACTCAAATACCTTGTTGGGCATTAGGGAAGCGTCCCCTTCTGTGTGCCCCACTCGCCCCCCAAAGATTGGAGCCGCCGTGAGCGTACGGTATGTTCAGCAGCGCCACTCCTTGCAATGCGGGTCCTTTGTTCAACTCCAGTGATAGTCCGTCACACTGCAGCAGAAATTTAGATTTAATAACACGAATAAATATCTTAGGCAAAATAGAACATTCAATAATCAGTAGGAAGTCTACTAGTAGTTAATATGGTAGGGCCCTTTTTACAAGACACGGTCCTGGGGTAGTACCACCACGGTGCATAGACGTCGTAAGTCAGTAGGTTCAATTCTAATTCCTGTTGAAACGCCCCGTAGCCAGAATAATTACTGGTAAACGAGACTTAACATCTTATTAATGGTAAATGGAAAATTTTTAGCTTGCATAAGTGCTCAGAAGAGCCTAAGTTGAATAAATAATTTTAACTTTGACTTTGACTGTATTTCGATTTGTGGTGTCTGAGCCTGATTTTCTTATCGGCAAGACATATCACTCAACAGCAGGTGTACACATTGCTCATCTCATCGCTGTAGCGCATAAAACAAAGCATTCTTAATAAAGAGAGGTAAAATTTAAATGCTTTTTTTAGATTTGAATTTCAGGAAACCAAACCAGGTGGACCTTAGTACTCCGCGGTTTCAATTATTAACTTTACTTGTTACAGTTTATTATCAAATATATTTAGAATTAAGTCTTAGCATTATTATTAAATCTTCTAAGATATTTGTGGATTAGACCGTATAATTTTAGTAATCGATCAGTGATAAGCGCATAAAATTAATAAAAAAAACAACTTATAGTTATTTGTATCAATGTTGTTAGAACATAAATAATGCTCTATTTGGCTTTTTAAAATTTCCCAACTTTATTTCGTTGTATTATTTGCTTTTGATAATAATCATGACCTTTATATACAGAAGAATAACGTTACATACCACTAAGTCCATGTGCTCATGTAGATTCTTGCAACTGGCAGCGAACTGCTCGGAAGTGGCGAATTCGAAGTACCACAGCTTGTTCTTCATCCTGGAGCTGAACTTGTCCGGATTCCTCTCGCGTTCCGTGTGGAATTTCACGCAGATCGCGGCGTCCTTAAATTATAATATTATTGTTTTTATTTTCTTTACACATTTTCTTGATTATCATGTCTTGATTATCACAAAATCAACTTAGTATCGTCTAAATTAAACTTTTACATGATTTGTACGTGACCGCAACAATCCAAAGTTTGGCTTACGTTCAATTGATGATTATGATGAAATATTATCATCAAGTCTTTAGAAATTTTCTTATTAGGTTAACGTCTGTTCGTCTCTTTACATGAAAATTAAAAAAAAATCTATATATAAATGAAACTAGGCACACTATTGCACTGTAATATCTTTTAAATATTTAAAAGCCCTATTTTTGTAATAAACATTACCCGCCGCAATCGTTATCGACCAGAAGGATCAATAAAGAAATCGCCTAGTATATAGTAAAATTTAAATTATCAGTTACTTACAACGCCAATTGAGAAGTAGTTGTTGATTATGTTGTACGGGACGGATGTTGGATGCGGTGCAGAGTCTGGCATCTGCACTTGCTCACACTAAAAAAGATAAATCGTAAGTAAAATAAATGTCATATAACAAGAGCATTTTTCCATTCATCACATTTTATGCAGATGTCTTAAATTGACCTTAACCCGGTCTATACTTACTTTGCCACGAAAAGTGTAAGTGTAAAAGTACTGGAAGTCTACGCTGGATACTATACATAATAGAGAATGAAACGGTACAACTAGTATATTTGCTCTATTTTTTTTTCTTTTCTAGATTAACCTAGTCGGTGTTGTGGAGACAAAAGCTTAGTCAAACGGTTGTTAATGTCAGAGAATCAAGTAATTACCTGGGACCGGCTCTAATAGTACTATGGGAAGTACTTGTTATGGGTTAAACGGTCCGGTAATTATGAATAAATTTAAATGTAAATAGGGTCATAAGATGCGCCCCCTACAACTCAGGGTGAGCGATATTCTGATGTATTGTTCATATCGTAATTTAAAAGATATCTGTCAAATGTTATGAGTAAGATATATTTACCTTATATAGCTTTAACCATCAGGTAAATAAGCATGCTTTTATATGTATGTCTGTCCTCTTTTTACAATTATAAAATCATAACTTACAGCCGCATTTGAATTCTCCACTTGTATATGCCACCGGTCCATCATAACGGTGCTGGCTTTAGCAATTTTGTCGAGTATCTTGTGTATAGATTCACCTTCATAGCTGTTGAAAAAACCGACAAACCGTTAGATTTTATTTACGAAACATAAAAATATATTTTTACTTTATATTTTATCAAATAAATAGTTTTTGTTGGTTAGTAATTGATTTAATGGGAATTGACTACAAGATTTTTTTTATTATTACAATGTTATAAGAATATTATATTATTTATAATTATGTTGTTATTTTACCACAGAGATATAAACGTATGTTTCTTCTAGGAATATTCGCATACTCGTCAGCATATACAATATGTACACACTCTACGTGACGAAAAATTATTTCTACAAAATCTCAAGTTACATATGATTATAGAGACATAGTGATTAGTTAATATAAGTGTAAAAAGTTACGTATCATCTTAAAGATAGATTATACTGAATTTCAGCATGATAAAAGGAGGAGCCACCGATATCAATATTCAAATACATACCCTCCTCCCCATCTCAGACAGCGAGCTAAATCGTTTCCAGTACCAAGAGGTATCACGCCGACTGCAGGTTGAGTTTCCATTGCCACTTTATCTAAAGAAAACATAATTAAAAGTTGAATTTTAGCTAGTACCCATAATCACTAATTCTTATATTCATAGGAAATAAATGAGTAACAGCCGTATCTCTTGTTGTTGTTGGGGCACTTAAGAGTTGTTGTATATTGTGTTGCTAAAGGAAAACCTCGATAAAAGCCATAATTTCAATGATACATAAGTCAATTTGAGTTTCTTAATTTTAATTTTTAAGTTGACACATACTGTTTTTATCCATTAATGTATATACAAAGTTTAAAACGTAAAAAATTGGTTTCCCAAAACATTCAACACAACAACAGCATATATAGTTAAGGTATTTATATAAAAATATGTTCTAAATCCATTATACCCATAGTTTCCAGGACCCATCCAACAGTTCCATCACCACCGCAGCAAATCACTCGGTAGTTCTTAACATCCTTAAACATCTGCAGACCTAAAAATAAATTTACTAATATTAATTAAGCGCGTTTACGTTAGTAATCGAAGGGCACAAAGATTCTTGAATCTTGCCATTTCTCGTAACAGTGAGATATAGACAGAAAGAAATTGAAAGTGTATTTTTGATAAAACCTTTAACATTTTTTACGAGGAATCTAAAGTTAAAACGTTCGGAGAGCAGATAGTTATTATTTTTGTGCAGGCGTTCGTGCAGTAAATACCACTAAATGTTCTTGTTTATATAATCTTATCGTATCTTTCAAATGTTTTTAAGTTATGTGTTATATATATATATATTTATGTTTTTAAGAGTAAGAGAAGATAGGGTTACACACAGGAAGTCCATTAATTAAGTTTGTTAAAGCATTTATATCAATGAAATTACATTTGTCAAGCTTATTTTGGAAATTTTAAACATATTACCTTGCATCGGTCCTCCTTTGGCGATGTCGTGCACTTGCCGTGGGTTAAGGATATACTGCAGTTTCCTTAAAACCCTTGAGCCTTGACGGCCACCAGATTTCGGATTGATGAAGACCAGCAGAGGGCAGGAACCTTCCGGTGGCGTTATCTGGAATGAAATGGGCGGAGCACGAGGTTCTTTCTTCTCTTCCTTCCGTTCTTCGGCTGATGCGGATATCGAGATTGGCAGTGATATCGACATTGGCAGTGTTTGCTGGAAAGGAAAGATGTTCAGTAATTTTATGCATAAATCGAAGTAAAGTGAGAAATTTCTACACAATGAAAAAAATATAAAAATTAGAACCCTTACTGTAATAATATAATAATATTAACTAACTACAAAAAGTTATTAGTGCTGGTATCGTAATTTTTAATGATTAAAAGTAAGTAGAAGAAAAATAATTTAATGTAAAAGACTAATTGGAATTGTAATACTAAAAACGAATAAAGAATAATTGTTATAAATGTTATAGTTAAGTTTAATAAATGCTTTTTTCTCTTTATAATAACTGATTCGGAATTAAAAAAACTCTTAAATTCAAATAGCTTTAAACTTTTTGCTATTGATACGAACCTAGCAAATAAACATTAAGCTATTTGTCTTTCAAGTATACAAGTAAATTGACAATAAGTTTATATGCTAAATGCCACATGGCGTAAACGTTTCGCTTTTCAGTGCTTTTTAAAATTATTTAGCTCTGTCTATATCTGCCATACGGTAACACTTAGCAAAGCTATACCTGGTCTTGATGTGGCCGATGTGGCAAAGAACGTTGGCGGTCCAGCACTAGAGGTCTGATGGCTGTAGGTGGCAGGATATGCTTCGCGTGCCTACCCAGAGTACATGCACCACCCGCGACTACCGACGCACCGGTTGTGAAGCTAGAAAAAGAAATATGGTACAGATTATATGGTAATAACTATGGTATAAAAAAAGCAAAAAGAACTAAACAATAATTATATTTTAAGGTTATAGTTTAATTGCATAATGAATTAGATTTCCATCCCAATTGCGATGAATTTATTTAATATAACGCGTTTTTAAATATGTTGTGAGCTATTTAAAACTCTTTCGCTCATAAGAATGGTTATTGACAGGTTAATTATAAACTGTTCCAAGCGTCGTTTCTAATAAAATATTTTATATAACTTAAGTACCAACTTACTTAACTTGTGAGCGTTAATTATTTGACAAAATATTACTTAAGTCGCCAGGATAGCATTATTTAAGGTTGTATAAATTGAGCTCACACGATTTTGAATTACCCGAATGAGTCAAAATGAAAAAAGTAATATTTAAAGAAAGAAACATTTAAACTATTTATACAAAATGAACTACAAAATGAATTATATTAGTAGTAATAATAAACGTGGTATTTATGTAAAAAAATAAATAAAATTGGAGTGTCTGTTTGTAACATCAAAATAACCGTTTTAAAATCATTACTGATATTGATTGTGATATATAACCGATCATCAGCCTGTAATAGTCCAGTGCTGAATATAGGCCTCCCCTAATATGCCCCTATCTATTAGAGGGTTGTGGACCGTAACCCACTACGCTGGTCCAATGCGGTTTGGTGGGTGGACAGACTTTTTACATGACCATCCGACGTATGGATCGTCTTATTTTTCAGACAATTGTTGAAAAATTATTATCGGCTCAAATTTCCCTAACCAACTAGGAAACAACAATGAAAATTTGTTCAGTCCCCGCACGATTTGAATCCACGACCTCCGGTTTCTAAAGCACACGCTCATACCACTAGGCTACGGAGGTAGTTATATAACCGATACATGTAACAAATATTTTTTTTTTTGGTCCGTCTCTCTGTATGTTTGTTCTGGCTAATCTCTGTAATTGCTGGTCCTATTTTGATGGGACTTTCACTGGACGATAGCTTTAGTAACTACGAGCAACTCAGGCTAACTTAAAAAATGAATATTTATATATATTTTTTAATATAAAATTGCATGCGGACCAAATCGCGAGCAACAGCTAGTTGCAAATAAAGTTAATTATTAAGTATAGGAACGATACGTTAGCATGTCTGAAATGCTATAAATATATGTTCGTGTTCAAATAACATTTGAAGCACTCGTGAAGGAACGATAGTTGAAAATGGGCGCATCCGTTCCGACGTTATTTATTGCCCACGAAACGGCATGTCCGAGAGAAGCCTCTGGATATTTGCCCTTTCCTTCCCTAGGGATCGATTTGGGACCGGGGAATTTATTTGCCTTAGCTTTTTGTTGTTGCCTTTCGTCGGCAGACCACTTCTTATATTTGTTGTTTGCTATCAAATGTTGTTTTAGGGATTATGTCTAGAAACTATATTAATTCTTTATAATATTCATCTTTAATATTTTACAAAATAATATATATATATATATATTATTTTGTAAAACATAAAGATGAAAAATCAATAATATATATATATATATATATTACTTATATAGATAGTAGAATACTTGTGTAGAATTTGTACAGAGTAAATTATTAATAAAACTGAACATTAAGATTTTTTTAAAACCAACAAAGTGATTGAAATCTTGTAACCATGATCAACACTTGTTTCCTTTATAAATTTAGTTACAATTTTAATGCAGTTTTATCACATAGGTGTATTTTAGTAGCTAACCTTAGATGATTTGAAATATATTTACAATAAAACACAGGTAAAAGCCTTATAAACAAACCTAAAGCGTTCGCAATTATGTAAAGATTGCTATTATTATTCTTTATAATAATTAATATTGACCATTAAAGTAAAACTAATCAATAAAACTATATTCATACACGTACATATGTACAAACACACACGCTTATAAAATAAATTAAGAATAAGTGTTTAATATTTGCTGTGTTTTTACCTTTATCTAATATTAACCTTTTATTATATCTTAATTCTAGAATATTCCTTGTTATAGAATATTATAGGTATGAACTCACCGTAATATGGCACCATCGGCAGTGCAAGCCTGTGATCCCATTGTATCCTTTGATCTTTTTCCGACACCTTGCGCATTTGCCATGGCAGTTTCCTGCACGTTAAGATTAAGTATTAATACACTTTTCTCTTAAATAAAGCTGGCTGATAAATAATGGATGGTATAAGAACGGTGTTTATCCTGTACAATCAAATTACAGTTTAATATGTTTATTTACTATTTAGGTTAATATGTTATAAAAGTGATGTTAAGAAATCTTTTAAACAAATCGTATATATATTTAATCTCAAAAATATAATAAATAAAGCTTTACATGTTTTAACCTTTTTACTTATGTATAGCTAGAGATAGTTGTTAAGTGAATAAGTTATTAAGTCCTCTGTAATTTCAATGTTTTGTCTTAGAATTAAGTTTCCCATATTTGCATAAACTATATTTACGTAAACTATAACTTATGTATGATGTAAGGAACGTACGTTCAGAAAAATTTTTAAAATTAAAGATGCACCTTATTCACACTGTATTTTCGACTAAACATATATTTGACTGAGCACATCCATTTGTGATTTAAATAAAATGAACCAGTAGGGCTTATAGATCTCTCTCCTTCTACACTGAAAATAAAAATGTATTTATTTATGTTACAAAACCGTTTTGTTAGGTTTTTCTAGGAATACCTGTATTAGGAGACTACGCTCTTCTCTAGCTAATGAATACATATCAATATAATGCTAAATATATGTGCACACGTACAGACGCGCGCGTGTTTATGTGTAATATGCTGTGTGTGTGTTTGTTCTTATTTGTTCTCGAGGTATACTTATTATATACTCGGTTTCATCATAATTTTATGTAAACCACATTGGTTAATAATTTTTACACTTTTCGGTAAGTTTTATTAAATAAGTTAATAAATTTTGGACCAATTTAAAACCACATAAATCGTCGTTACGTAATTTAAACATCTTAAAAATACGGACACTGGAGACCAATTCCTAAAGATAATAACAATTTCTAAATAATGTTGTCAAAAACTGCGACTATCGAATTTGTGGTAACAAAAGCATCGTCATATTATAAAGACAGTGTACCTTCAACCCAGTGATGAGCAAGAGTCGCTGAGGCACGACGTTTTGAATAGGTCGCTATGCAAGATGCAGGCGCTCGTTGAACACACCTTTCGTGTACGGTGAACTTGCAGACTGACGGACATTTTTTAAATTTATTTTACACTTTATTTGTTATTGTTATAAAATATATGTTGCATGAAGAAAGAAATAACTGATGTAATATTTCTTTTGCTAAAGCTCCCATGCAGCAGCGTCTCTCCCCAAAATCCTAATTACATCGCTGTTAATAATTATTTCTTTTATTTACGCTGATTATATACAACTAACTTAGTCTGCCCGATGATCATGGATAGTGAAAAGAATCCGAAACATCGAATAAATATATTTAAGTAACTGAAAATCCGTAAATTTGTGGATTTGATATACATCGCTGTTTTTTTGTGAACAAGGAAAAGCGAAGTCATCACACGTACGTAGTTATTATTGTTGGATAATTAATTACTGACCAACAGCTTGGTGATGCCATCAATAATAATGTAATATAATGCCAAGACTTTAAATAACAGATTACATTTAAAGAGATTGTGTATCGAAAGTGCACAATGTTATGGAGTTTTTACATGTATTTTAGTGAATATGACAGTTGAAGATATTAAGTTAGTATAAATTAAAGTAATATGTTTTTATAATATGTGAACTATATCTATTTCAAATTAATTTTACGCCACAAGAATATGTATGATAAGTTGGTCAGAATTGTGTATTCAATAGAAACAAGTCGCAGCATAAAAGCACCACTTATTTTTAAAATAAGTCACGAATCTTCAGCTATCTAAAGTTTTTAAAGTGAAAAAAATGTAATGAAACATTTCCCGAGAATTTATTCCATATAAAACATTAATATTGTCTACGCCATGACATTTCACCTTCTTCTTTTGGGAACATTTTATTTTAAATAAAACGGTACACTTACATATGCAGCATAGGCCCTTCTTCCCTAATCCCACCAGCATATTCAAACACAGATTACAATAGGCCGGACGATTAAAGTGCTTCAATCTCCATGCGTGTTCGCCGTCTTCTTTGACGTTGGTATCAAGACCCAGAAGTACGAGCAGAGGAATCGTTGTCATGCTGTAAAAAAATCAATTAAAAAAGAGATTTGTCACCTTTTACAAGGTATTAGCTATGGATGTACCACGACAGTACTATTTTCTGCCGCAAACAAGTGGTGAGAAAACGCTCACTGTCTTCCGGTTTGAAGCGCAGTGGTGCTATTATTATAAAAGGTGACATCGGATATTATGTTAAGTTAGACAACGTGTGGCATTGTTGTGCTTACGGTTGGAAACAAAATATCATCAAAATCCTTCTCAGGTCGCTTCATTAAAGATATGGATTATATAAATTTGATAAATCTTCCATCGAAACCAAAATAATAAATTCTACCAAAAAGACTAAACTTTTACCGAAATGGTATAAAATGTTCATCTTACAAGAACATCATATCTAAAAACATTTATTAATTTATTAATAAAAATGTGCATATAGTTTTAATCATTGACAATAAGTAAATAAAATAATTCTTACCCTCCTCTTTTCCATTCGTCGAGTGATACGGTTCCGTCTGCATCGTAATCAATCTCAACCATCATGTCTTGGAGGATCTGATACAGTAATATCATATGAAAATTAAGTAATATTTTACGCAGTACATATATTAATTGCAACACATTTGTACAAAAAAATTAAGTATATCCTTGTAAGAGTTGTTTGGTAATGAGTCTAATGAGTTTTTCTCGTGCATTATTACCTAGTAATTGTGATGGAGTGATTTTCAAACCATGCCAGATAACATTATCTAAGTAATTAATCGTTGTTATTTCTTTTATGTAAGCGATTGCGAGATTAAAGTTTTTTTCGGTTTAAGTATTAGCACGATATAAAGATGATTGTAACATAGGACCCATAGGCCCATTGAGGTATGTAATATGAAGAAAAGCATGTAAGTTAATAAAATCGGTGAAATTTCTAATTTTTAATAAACAATTGCAACTTAAATATATTGTGTTATATTTTAAAAGGTTTTTTCTAACCGGTCTAAGCTCTGACGTCTCCCATCCAAGATATTCTGCCACGGTCATCATCTGGTTGACGATACAGTCCATCTCGTTAGTATCCAATACTCCATTCCCGTCGGTGTCATACAAACGGAACATGACTGAAATATTACCACAAAATGTATTTTATACATTTAAATTCAAAGGACAGCATAATATACTGCTGCAAATAGTCAGGAAATTTTGGAAAAATAATTAGTGAAATTAAAATATTACGTGTTTAATTACATGCTATCATGTAACAGTTGTGTTTTGTTATTAATATTCCTTTTAAAATAGAAACGTGGTATTAATCGACTTGTAAAAATCATCGATGTTTTCACGGTAAAGTACCTTTACTTAAGGAAGATTTTTAATTTAATTTATGACGATTGAACGATGAAGATGGACTTCAAGCTGAAATTTCATACGTATATGTTTTTAGGAACCTAATGCTAAAAGAAAATAGTTGAATTGACTAGTGTTTGTGATACTTTGATTTAACACAAAATATAAAACAAGTTTAATTAATTCAAATACCTATGAATAATTATTTTGACATTCTATCTTTGAAAAATAAATAAAGATGATATTAACAGAGTCTATGTATATAATACTTCGATTCTTTAAAAAACCTACGAATAAAATTAATTCATGCTTCGGATGGGCATGTAAAAAGTCGGTCCACCCACCAACCCGCATTGGACCAGCGTGGTGGGTTACGGTCCATAAACCCGCTAATGGATAGGGGTGTATTAGGGGAGGCTTATATACAGCAGTGGACTATCACAGCTGATGATGTATTTACGTATGTTAGTTCAATTCAAGTAATTTGCGGCAACAAAATAGCGTCATACATCTCTTCGTATGGATGAATTGTAATCGAGATGTCAATCGCTGTGTGGCAGTCGAATAACAACAACACTACATGACTATGACGCCTCGTTGCTATGGTACTTGTTTACATTTTCCGTCAACGGCTCTGCTTGTGTTGTTTTCTAATTTCTATCGAATTTTTCTATGGAAAAAAGTAGCCTATGCTGCTCAGGTGGATGGAGATTTTTAATGGTAAAAGATTTTTTAAAATCAGCAGTGTAGTTTCAGAGTTTATTAATTACAAACATACACAAAAAACACAAATCTTTTCTCTCTTTATTATAAGTATAGATAACATCTTCGGCGGGACATCTAATGTAATTGGTTTAAAAGCGTACATGTAGTGAGTTGGCAACTTCGTTGATGTGCTCATCAAATTGGTTTTAAACTTTGCACGGCAGTAATTTGCGCAAGTTTCTAAATGGAGCGGCCGTGATGTAAAATTGTTTAACGCGCTTAAATTAAATTGTAAGACTTATAAATACTAAGCGATTAACATAATCGTTTCATAACTGCTACAACTAAAAAATAATTTCTATTTAATAAAAACTGGACTATGCAGTTATATACAAGTACGGTAAAATGAATTAATATTGTTTCGTGTTTTGCCTTCAAAACTTTGATGTGTTGAATAAGGCCATTGAATTTTTAAAAGTATTATAGAAAAATAGTTTGTATATACTTTTTATATGGTTTGGTAACGGTTTAATAACTCACACTCCAATTTGTCTTCAGGTCTTCCAGCTTCCAATAACGAAAGATAGCACACAATATCCTTCAGGGATACCCGTGCGGTATGCACTTCTAATGTTGACGGTCGACGCATCAAATGCTTGAAATCTGTCAAAGGGATATTGCCTTTATTAGTGCTATCTGCCGAATGTATAGCTAGAAATAAAAATGTGACAATTACAAGCTGTCAAGGTAATGTAGCAAAATTGTTTGATGTTCCTTGTAGTGGAATATTTTTTTATCACACTGATAGACCAGAGCAGGATGATCGCCTTATGGTTAGCGAGGCAGCGAAATACGCACTAATTTCCTCGCCGCCTTGCATTTTTAGAAAGTTTACTGTTTTTTTTATCCTGAACACAGATATGTTCACACACTATTGCTTTGGAGAAGAAATAGGTTTTTTCTTTAATATTTTTGTTGGCAAAATGATAAACATTAGTACTTTACAGATTCAAAATTAATTTTGTAGTTTTAAATTTTTATTGTATCCTTACAAGGTACACAAGCTTGCTATTTGAAAACATAGTACGTACTAATTTTATATTTTTAAATTATTCTATTTTCCTTATAATACTATTTAGTAAAGAAATAAAAAAAAAAAACTGACGTAAAAGTATCTTGTTACCTTTATAAAATCAAACACACGCTCAGTTATGATGAAAACGATGATCGGCTTGTCAAATGTTATAGAACTATAATTAATAATTGCCTCTGCAGCCTAGAGGTATGGGCGTATGCTTTAGAAACCGGGGGTCGTGGGTTTGAATCCTGCGGAGAGTCAAAAAATTTTCATTGTTTTCCTAATTGGTTAGGGCTGTTTGGACTGATCACCTAATTGTCTAAAAAGTAAGATGATCCATGCGTCAGATGAGCATGTAAAAAAGTTGGTCCACCCACTAACCCGCATTGGACCAGTGTGGTGGGGTACGGTCCATCACCCCCTTAATAGGTAGGGTGTATTAGGAGGCCTATGTCCAGCAGTGGATTATCACAGGCTGATGATGATACATTAATAATAATAAAATTTTAACAAAAAACGAACCGACATCAAATCGATTAGCGTGATATTGAGCTACTGAGTGGACTATCACGGGCTGATGATGATGATGATGAATTAATAATTTGAAAACTATATGCATTACCTTCGATTTTTGTGGACTGATTGACTCTGAGTGAGTTACTGCTCTTTCTGCTTGAATTTCTCGACATTTGGCTATGACTCGGGCTGGTTTCGTTGCGTCGCTCCAAGCAAAGTTCGTGAGACGAATAAGAAGGGTGAGTTGTTACGGTAAACATTGGGTGGACACTCCCTAAAATATAACGCTTTATCATAATATAAAAAAAAGAAACTAGTACAAATTATCAAAACAAGATTCTGTACAAAAAAAGGTTCGTAAAAGGTTACATCAATTTGACAATAAGAATTATGTAATTTAGATTATTTATATAATATAGTTCTTCTAACATCTTATTAAATAAATTAACATTATAAATTCAATAATAAAAAAGGCTTAGAATCGTGTACTAAATTACTATAATGTTACAAAGAAATCATTCACAATTAGATATTAAATGTGCTCTAAATATAATTTTACTTTACTTTTAAAACCTATGCATATTAAAATTAAAAATGGAATACAATGCTAGTAGGCATCTCACCGGTTCGACTCCTGGAGCCCTTTTCGCTTCCATCCACCGAATCGCCGGAACTTTTGCCGAGTTGCTGTAACCGCTCAGCGAGTCCGTGAATCTTAGAGGCCAAGCTTAATTTACCCTAAAACCATTAATTTTGTAATAAAGTAGCTGGTAAACGCATCTAATTTACTAAGCTTTATCTGAATAAAGATTTGACGCTAGCATTTGACCTTTATAACACAAAGGTGCAAATTGCATATGATTGTGCAAGAGAATTTTAATTAGATTATAATAGACCTTTCGCTTTTAGGTATTGTGTATCAATAAAGGTATAAAAATCAAAATATTTTTACAACTTTAACTGCTTAGGTCAAGCTTGATTTGACACAAGAAAAATTTGGCCAAACTATAACAATTCTTAAGTATAACTATAGACTGGGCCTGAATTGTAACAGCAAATCCAAATGAAGACTGCAAAATATTAGATAGAACATAATATACCTATGTGACTAATTCATAATAAATTGATATGATTATGAATTAGACACGTAGGTAATCATTGACTTGAATAATACCTGATGATCTCCATGCGAAGTGACGGGTGCGCAAGCTGCAGTGGAACTTGCGGCGGCCATCTCGCGCAATGCTGGCCTCCTGTCCCTCCGCACGAATGAGAGGAACAGATGCCTGAAATGAATTCAACACATTTTCTTCCCATACCCACTCTCCCGTAAACTTGCACCTGTCTTAATTTTCACCCCAATGACAGAAAACGAATAAGAACTTGGCAAATTGGTTCCGTAGCACAATTACGCAGGCGCTTAGTTTATAAAATCTAAACTCTTCGTGGTTTCTCAACAGCCCGGGAAGACAATGAAGCGACAGGGTCAGAAACCAATATAAAATTTCATAGTGGATTCTGACACTCGTGTACCTTCTGAGGATTCGTACATCAGGTTATAGTTTGCCTGTTTTAAGCTTTGAACTGTTTGGCTCTTTTATTTTTAAGACTTTTGTGAATAAACTCGGCTTCTAGTAGAAAAACTATATATCTACAAACCTCGAGAGTTCATCCGGAGTGGACACCTCAAGGAATGTATCCAAGAACCACCGGAATCCTTCATAGTCGATGTCCTGTAACAAGAGAAAATTAGGTCTAATTATTGATTTTAATTACGCAGTTACTATTATTAAATCCCCTTTTTAAGTAGTCTGCCCCTGATGGATGCAGAAAAGAGATTGAATTGATTGTCGCGATGAAATATATAAAATCAACATGAACTATCCGTTAAGAGTGCTTTTATCAAGAATAACTTTCGGTAGTTATCTAACTTAAATTTATGTAAATGGATACACCCTTTTAAAGTTCTTTTAATTTTGTGCTAATTATCTAGACTGCCAGTCCTGGACTTTATCTAATGATAAGCTAGATAGGCCCTGCTCTGTACTAAATCTATAAAGACGCCACAAAACCATGTGAGCCATACGAGTGTGCCACAAAAAAGACGTAAAAAATCTTTAATATCCAATACAACCCAATCACTAATGGTGGCCGAATTTGACGTATCGTTATTGGCTACCATATTCAACTCACACGAAATGTTTAACCAATAAAAGCAAGAAAAGCTTTTGGAGCTTGACTCGAGACTTTTTATCGTAAAGTTCATGATCAATAACCTGAACAAAGCAGTGTTGAGTTACTATTCTCGCCTTTTTATTTATGTTATGTTAGGTATCATTTTCACAATCAGGGCAAGGTCTTTGTAATTCAAATTCAATTTCCATAATTCGATTAGTTATGACTGATAATTCGAATACGGATTGAGCAAAAGCTGATATAATTAGTTTGTGCCAGATTAAGGCAATTTATGGAATTAGTGGAACTTAATCATGAATTTGCATTATTGAAGCCGAACTCTGAATAATTTAAGTTCAGTTGAATTCCTATGGCGCATAATCGTACGCAGATAATGATAAATATGTTAACGATTTGGATTGCATTAAATGCTAGCATTCTATTTGCATTTGCGCAATTTAAACTTTTTAATGTCTCTAACTTTTTCGACAGGTTTTGTATATTGGCAAAAATATGGCCCTTTCGGCGGCGTGAGGGGAGAGTTCAAAATTTAATATTAAGATTTTCTGTGATATGACATATTTTCAGAATTATGAAATTATGGAGTTAAATTACAAAAGGAAATGGCAAAAATTCTAAATGTATTAAGAACGAAAATCAAATTTCCAGTAAGACTTTCAATCGCGTTTTTCTCGAGAATACCTCCACCTACAGTAAAATTACAATGATTTTTTTTATTTTTAGGTTGCAAAACTGTGCTATACTACATCAGGACTTGACCGTACTACATCAGGATATAAAAAATCGTTAGTGTTGTTGTAGATTGTTATTATTTCAAAATTAAATAATAAAATAACACGAAATATGAAAAGACATTTGAATTGTAACTGAAATAAAAAAATAGGATAATTTTTAATTACATCTTCTCATTCCATTATTGCTTTTGGAGGACGATACCGTTTGAAATAAAATTATATAAAGAAGAGTTTAATCAGAAAATGCGAGATGCTTCCTGAGTTTTACGATGACTATGTTGAAGTGTTCCTGAAATTGCAAGTTGCAATTTTCTGGAATACTGTCAAAGAGCAAGCTCCCTTGGCGGCTTTTTACAAAAGATTTAAGACGAGGAACACTAAGTACTAAGTAGTTTCGCTAGAAATATAATAGTAGCTGTTGACAGCGACTTTGTAATATGTAAAAAGATTCATTTAGTTTTTATCCAAAATAAAAAGGATCACTTGAGGTACTTTATTATTTTACTCCGAAATATGTCAGTTAACTTTTAGGATTCCACAATCCTCAGTCCCATCAAAATTGTATTACCCATTTCGGACATTAGTCAATACAGAAATACAGTAGCTGCACAGTATTTCAGGCAGAGCTATTTGCCATCTGGAAAGCATGCCAATGGATAGTAAGTGAAAAGCACCCAACACCTACATCTTCTCCGACTCTCTCTCTTCAATTTATGCCCTTAATAACAGAAGCAACACTCACCCAATAGTAGCAAATATTCATAAACTCATCCACGACAACCAAAACACAACAAATACACATAGACTGGGTCAAAGGACATTCAGGAGTCAAAGGAAACGAGGAAGCGGATGCGGCAGAAACAATGGAGCACGCATGCACAAAGCCTCAGACTACTCACAGTTCCCAATTTCGTATGTGAAACAAAAGCTTCGCGCACAACACTACGCCACCTGGCAGTCTAGATATGTTAGCTCCCCGCAGGGGTCACTCACCAAAGCCCTACTACATAATTTAAAAGATATAAAAGAATTCAGGAAATGCACAGCAACATCATTCGAGCTCACACAAATACTCACAGGCCACGGATACCACAAGTCATACCTACACCGGTTTAAGATCGTACCAGACGACACCTGCCCCTGCGACAAAACCTCAAGCCAAACAATAGAACATCTACTGAAGCACTGCCAAGTGTTCGCCGCAAAAAGACATAATCATGAAGAGACTTGCCATGCAGCAAAGGTGTCTCCATATAATTTAGTTGAAATTATTAAAAAGGAATCAGCTATTAAATCCTTTACCTCATTTTGCACATCAATCATCAAAAACATTCGGAAAATCAATGAACAAAGTTAATTAAAAAAAAAAAAAAAAAAAAATATATATATATATATATATATATATACATATATGTACCTACCTCCTCAGGAAGATGGTGTGAACACTGGTCTGAACCGTATCAAATAGCGATCGGCCAGTTCGCACTTCCTATAGAAAACAAAGCACATAATAACACTCCTAAGCCATATCAAAAATGAGAATCAATTAAAATAAAACCTCAAAAATATAAAACATAAGCTTAAAAAAAAAAAAAAAAAAAAAAATACAGACATACAGACAGACGAACATTTAAAAAATGTTGTTTTGTTATATGCATCTATTATATGTCACAATGTTTTCGTTTAAAATGGTAATTCTGAAGTTACAGGCACTCCAAATTTATCGATTTGCATGGATTATCTTTTGTTACATAATAATTTTATAAATTACAGTGTCATAAAATATAAATATCAACCAGAACTCGTTAGTGTTTGAACTAGTGCTATATGGCAACAGGTGAGCAAAGTTTTTCAATAAAATTTTCTTTATTTTACTTTATTAATATTGTTTTCTGTTATATATTTGTAATATGGAAAGGCAATCTTAGTACTTATTAAATCGCAAGCCAATAATATAACCAGTTGTAATCAGTACTATGTCTCAATTTATTAGAGATAGCTCAGTCCTTTTATATGAATTTTTTAGATGAACACAAAGAAAAATATTAGTTCTTTTAGTTGTCCGTAAATAATTTAATAACTTGTGCATTAAAACTATTAGTAGGTTTATTTTAAATCTAATGTATACTAATAATATAAAAAGGAAAGCTTTGTATTTTTGTGTGTATGTTTGTAATGAATAAACTAAAAAACTACGGTGCTGATTAATAAAAATCTTTTACCATTAGAAAGCTACATTCACCTTGAGTAATAGACTACTTTTACAATAAAAAAAAAATAAGATAACACGGGCGGAGTTGTGAGCTCTTTTTATTTTGACAGATAGCTACTAATAAATAAATAAATATTGCATTAATAAAATCAACGTAAATATCATCCTAAAGCAAAAAACTTTTCCGTTCCGTTCCGACAACCTATTTTTTGTCCGGGGCAAAGTATTTTCGTTTACCGAGCGTAAGACAGATTAGAGCCTTTTACGAGGTTTTTGTAAGAAGTATTTAACACCGGACGATCAGAACACGTAATGGATTTATTAGGCTTATAAAGGATTTATAAAAGCCTTAATTCAATACTAATGGTAGGCGGTGATTCTGCACTTAGAAGTTTTATATTACGTTTTTTTGCTTTTTATTCAAATAAATATATAATAATATCTTTTACATAGTTTTCAGAATAACTGTAACTTAAATGTAATGATATTCTTAAGCGACGGTATTTAAATTGCGACGATAAATAATTTAGTACATTATGATATATGATGACATATGATGGTCAAAAGATAGACCGAGCATGACTTCCTATTTCGAGTCCAGCGACAGATCTATAAACTTGAACGTTAATCGTGAACTGCCATCTGAACAGGAGATATTATGGCACACAAGTGTACGTTTCTCAAATGACTCCTTTCAAGCTTTCTCTTATAAGCATCGAACAAATGTCACTATTGGAGTACGTTTAGGCGCAGGATCGACTTATGATTTTTTATGCTACACAGACAGGACGAGCAGTCCCGACTGCTCACCTAATGGAAAGTGGTCACCGATGTTCATAGTATCACAGTGGTATCGCTATAGCGCTGCCTACCGTGAGACATAGGATGTTAAGTCTCGTTTACCCAGTAAATACGCTGGCTACGGTGCCCTTCAACCCGGAACACAGCTGTGTTTTCACACTACTGCTTCGTGGCTGAAATAGGCACTACGGTGGTACTCAGCCAGACGGTCTCCCTTAAAAAGGTGACCTACCCGGTGTTTTTTGACCATGATGTAAAGCTACCAGTCTTCACTGTAAGTTTTTCGATTTTGAACCTACAACCTCTTTTTCAAAGCGCAGGCCCATAACACTAGGCAACGGAGCTATAACGACAGAAAGGCAACAAAAATGTTATCGCGTTCCTGCAGAAATCGAACCTACAACCTCCGATTTTCCACAACAATGGGATTGCATAACGGAAACACCAACAAAGCAAAATAAAAGCTCATACAAAATAACATTGAAATCAGATTGTCACGAGAAATACAACAAATAGAAATTTGCCGCGTAAAAGCAAATAAATGCCAAAACAAAATTCACCGTAACTCAGTGTGATTGTTTCTCACAAATTGGAGTTCTTTGTGACGGAATTGTCGGAATGCTCGCATTTTTAAAACACCTCCGGCGATAGCAGATGGGGAAGTAACAGGTATTAAGTACACAAGCATTTACGGGTAAAAAATATATTGGACGAATTGTCTCCTATAAAAGGTTTTCTCTTGACAAAAAAACTTTTTTTTAAATGCCTCTAGGGCAGTATATTTAATGGTCAAATATTTTTTTTAATCAAGTGTAGCTGTTGGATTTTTAAAGTTAAGTGCTACAGGCAAAAACTGTTTATTTATTTTTTCTGCCTTAAAACAGTTTTAGAGCTTCCATTTTTTTTGGGATTCAATTTTGCACGCCAATCTGCAAAATTGAAAACGCATAGATCTTAGGCAATTAGGTTATCATAACATCACGCTGTGACTAAGCCCTACCCTTAAATAAAATAAATAAAAAGCGTAGTATTTCACTTTCATCATCATCATCATCCTTCGTTAGTCCACTGCTGGACATAGGCCTCCCCTAATAAACCCCTATCTGTTAGGGGCTGTGGACCGCATCCCACCATGTTGGTCCAATTTGGGTTGGTGGGTGGACCGACTTTTAACATGCCCATCCGATGCATGGATCATCTTACTTTTCAGACAATTGGGCGATCGGCCCAAATTGCCCTAACCAACTAGGAAACAACAATGAAAATTTGTAGCGTCCCGGCAGGATTCGAACCACGACCTTCGGTTTCTAAAGCACACGCCCATACCACTAGGCTACGGAGGCAATTGAATTCACTTTAGTAATATGTATTCGTAAGTAAAAAGTGTATGTACATACAGATATATACGAGTACATCGACGAAGTAGCAATAAATAAGTTGGTGTTTATAATTACAAATATTTATATTTGCTATTGTACGTTAAATTTTTTGAATACAATTATCAAATAAACGGTCTATATTAATTTGAAATGCAATTGTTCTATTATAAGTGCAAAATACAAAAAAAATATAATACAAAAGATAAAAAATATTATAACGGTTTGTATCTATAATTAAATAAACCCCTCTCAAGCGATTGTATCGGCCTCCTGCAGAGATGTCCAGTGTTCTCTATAAGTCGGGTTTTTTTTATTACGATGTCGTCCACCCATCTAGCTTTAGGTCTTCCTATTTTCCTCACTTTACATATATTTGATAGAAGTATCAAACGAAGTAGTCTTTTAAAGATGGCATAAATTGTACTGCGCGGACAAAGCCGCAGTTTCAAGCTCGTTATTTATTATTTATTATGCACTACTGGAAAATCTGCTGCACCAAGCAAAAGCGGAACTAATTAGTTTCAGTCGGTTTTATGCAATTTAATAAGTCCGATAATCCTTATTACAAAACTGAATCACAAAAGCTTGCCTTTTAATATTTTGTTTTAGATGAAATGTTATGCAGCAGACATTGTTTAACAATTAACAATGATCTTTAATAATATATTGAATAGAATTTTTTATATGAATTTAATATTTAAAACAACTTTATAATTTGAAACAAGTCTAATAAAATTTTTTATATGTATAATTAAATTTAAAATATTTTTTCCAAGGGCCTTTTTATTTTTTTACTTAAGTACAAAATAAATATTTAAGGAGAACTTTACGCACACAAAATGTGTATTTGTTATTCAGGAAACGTTTCGAATTAAGATAACACATACATTGTTTAATATATTATAATACATTCAACTATTTATGTTTTATGTTGCGTAAATGTACTAAAAATATGATCAATATAACCTATCTGGAGTTATTATCACTAAGTATCGCAAAAGGGCTTTTAGATGAGGGAAATTGTTATTTTGGGGAGTCTATTAAAAACTAAATATATTGCATATATAAAACCATCATCTAGTTCTTATTAAAATGTACTATATATCTTGTGGTAATAATGATTTATTAACATTAAAACTCTGCGAAATGAATTCGCATTAAAGAAGCAATAGCTTAAAATATTATTTTGTACCAAAAGTTTCACCTAAGATGCAAGCCGGTCCTAGGCAATATCTAAGATTGAAAATCTCTAAAATGATATCAAAATCCAAGTTCTCGGAATTGCTTTATACTTACAACAGTCTTGGGCATACATAACTTTGACACGTAGTAACAGAAATTCTTTTATTCACATTGAATGCTATAGTTTAATTTTGTTTTTTATTCCTGATATTAAAAAAAAATCGGGATTTAAATAAACGTATTCATCAAAAATATATTTTAGGCTGTGAGATTTTTAACTAAAAAAAGGCAGTATATACGAAATCGATGTAAAAATTGATCAGTCTGAAGTGTATTTATTGGTCATATAAATACACTACACAATGGTCCTTACCGGCTAGGAAACAACAATGAAAAGTTGTTGTGTCCCCGCAGTATTAGAACCCGTGACCTCCTGCTTCTTAAGTGCAAGACCATACCACTAGGATATGGAGACAATCTAAAATTAATAAATGATATGGGTGGGTGATGATGGCCTAAAAACTGGCGCTAAAGAATCACTAAGACAAACCTTCACTGAAATTAAAATAACTAACCATTAGTTATCAAGACACAATTGAAATCTTGATAAATGTGGGTACGGCAAAAAATAATTTACCAAATAATTTTAATGTACATGATATATTAGGAACTATAATGTCATTATTCTTACCAGCAACTAGACTGCGAAGAGGAAGTGAATATTTCATGCGACAATTTCAACGCCTTAACCAAAAAATCTTAGAAAATGGTTCAGAACTTAACCATCGCTGAATAAGAAAGTTTTTAAGAAACGTTTGTGTGTTATATGTTATTAAATAAGAAAAAAAGGCCACTCTAAGGCATTTAATTATATGACAAAAGTTCCTAAAATTATTCATCTTCATTTGTTTTGCAAACAATGACAAAGTTCGACTTCTAAGTTTCTTTTGCCTGTTCCTTTCAGGTCAGAAGCGTCCTAGACTAATAAGCAAGTGATACCCTTTCGTTGATATTTTATAATTCGACACAAAGGTAAATGATAAAATAAATATATTTACCATATAACCAATACTAGCCATCATACTTTAGTAGTACTATTCGACGAATATTCCGTTTTAGTCACCAATTATAATTTTTCTATTAAGAAATCGATACTTGCAAGTTTTTTCATTAAGGAATATTATATGAAATCGTAATAATACTTCAGTAACATACAAATCCGTTGCCTAGCAACCGTTTCCCGGGCTCGACAAGCTTTGATCTGTCCGATTTGAGGGCGCCCGGGCCTCTGCCAAATTGAGAAACATTCCTATACAGAGCCTAATAGAGATTTGTGCCTCTTCGAAAGCTTTTACAAGCACAGGTATTTAATTCTGACAGAAGATTTTCTTTTTGTTTTTGTTTACCTGTGATGACGCGTAATGACGTGATGAGTTAAACACATAATGGATTGAAGAAGCTTTTAACGGATTTAACGCTCGATTGTTGCTTCTACTGGATAAAAGAAAATGTGTTTATTATTTTAAAAAAATGTTTTTACGATTAAATATTGATCTGCATTTTTGTATTTAGTTAAACCACCGTCGTTTTCACTCGCTAATATTCGTTATTTTGTATAGAAAAATATAATTTATATATTGTTTTGTCTCATTATTGACAGTTAAGTATTTTGTAAACAGGTTATGGTGAATTAAATGCATAAGTACTTAATACATAAATAAAACTTTGTAAGTATTCTAAGAGTTGTTACAAAGCTGGTTGAATTTAAGAATAAATAATAGTCATAATATTGAGTAAAATGTTTTGACTGTAAATGTAGTTTAAAAATGCATAAAGATGAACTACATTTATTATAATTATAGATATAAATTTGCGTTATTGCTTTTAAGTTAAGCGAAAATTATACTTAACTCCGGATGTTAAAATCATGTAATTATGAAGCTATTCTTTTTCTCTTCGAGATATTAGAAAACTGAAAACTAATGGGACACTTATTACACATTCTTGCAAAAAATGTATAAGTATAATGGCGGACTATAGCCAATGCATTCGAGCCATACCAGGTAGTGACAGACTTTTATGGAATTTTGGAGCAGACTGACATTCGGCACTTGATGGGAAGGAACAGACGCCCATAATTATGGTAAAATTATTATGAGTGTGAATTAACTGTTAAAAAACAAATTTTAATTTTGAGTATGAATATGTTCATTTAAGTAATAAATGTAATCGATTATTTTAGTATAATTGTAAACTCAACGCCTTGTAAGCATGTTTTTAGCTTTGTCTTTAGATATATGGTCGTAGGTCGATTCCAAATGGTGCACTACCAATTTCATTGTTTTCAGTTATAGGTAAAGATGGATGGTTGACACCTTTCCTAAGTTAGATGATCAATCATGATAGAGGCTTGTTAAATCGTTCCACCATGACCATAAGTTACAGTCTGGTGGGATCAGATTCAAACCGGTTTTATGTAGGATATTAAGCAAAGGCTATGTCACCTATTACTATATGATGTATACTGTAAATTAATTAGTAAATTTATTAAACTAAATATAAGTCTTATATTCTTTATCAGAAAAACATTGTAAAACATATATTTTTGACTTTAAATAGTGATTAAGTATTTGGTTAGTAAAATTTATAATACATCTCATAAGAAAAATTCCTAAGGCGATATTGTGCATGTCAGTTTATAAATAAAAAAAAGCCCCGTAAATGGCCTTTTTATACTCGAAGAAATCATGCAGTAAAATTCATAGCTAATTGACAACGATTTCTGTTGTAAGTGCTTACATTTAAACCACACGCCATAAGTTACCACGTTATCCATTATAGGCAATTATTTAATTAAAATTGATGATCTACCTATCAAGAAAGATTTCGAAGCCTGTGTATATGACTGTCAGTTTGTCCATTACTAATAGTTTCATAGTTCAGTAGTATAAAAGTAATAAGTTGGTAATCGTTGAGCGACTTCAGTAAACCCATGTTATAGTTTCTATATAATTATTAAAACAACTATTTTATTTTGTTATAAATTGAGTTATTTATCAAAGCTTATTAGAAAAATACATAGTATATTGAGTAAAATTTTTGACTGTAAATTTTTAAAATCATAAAATGAACTCATTTATAATAATTATAGATAAAATTCTTATATTTTTAAGATTAATCGAAATTATTATACTTAACTCCGGATGTTAAAATCATGATATTATGAAGCCTTATATCTTATATCTTTTGAAGAAAAATATTTTGAATGAAGCCTTATATCTTTTTCTCTTACGAGATATTAGAAAACTGAAAAAAACTACATGGGACACTTTATTATACACTTCTTGTACAAAAAAATGTATACAGTATAATGGCGGACTTAATGCCAAATGCATTTTCTACCAGTCAACCATGGATAATAAAGACATTTTTTTATGGTATACGCAGGCAGACGAGCAGTCGGGTCACCTGATGGAAAGTGGTCACCAACGCCCATAGACATTGGTAAAAAGATTATTAAGTAGGTGCAATTAACTGTTAAAAAAAAACAACAAATTTAAATTGAGACATGAACAGTTCAAAAGGTAATAAATTATAATCGATTATAATATACATAAATAAAGAAAAGTATGTAAACATTAACTGCCTCGGTAGCCTAGTGGTATAGGCGTGTGCTTTAGAAACCGGAGGTCATGGGTTCGAATCCTGCGGGGACTCAACAATTTTTCATTGTTGTTTCGTAGTTGGTAATGGCAATTTGGGCTGATCACCTAATTGCCTGAAAAGTTAGATGATCAATGCGTCGGATGGGCATGTAAAAAGTCCGTCCACCCACCAACCCGCATTGGACCAGCGTCGTAGGATACGGTCCAAAACCCCTTAATGGATAGGGGTGTATTAAGGGAGGCCTATGTCCAGCATGATAATGATGATGTAAAATTAGTCAAATATATATATACATAAATATATACGTACATATTCGTATATACACATAAAACATACATAATTATCTTCCGCTTAAAATCAGTATTAGTTATTTGGTTAAAAAACTTAAAAATAATTATATGCTAACCAAACCTAAGGCCGGATTTAGCTGCAAGAAAGCTAATGGCATAAAACACCCCGTAATAATTTTTTACACCTCGAAAGCAAAAAAAATTTACATTACGTTTTGAACAAGAAGTTCTTGCTTGTAACGATCGCCATAATAAAAATATATATCAAATATTAACAGCGTTTAGTTATTTAATATAATTCAATCTTATTTAATAATTGTAACAGCGAACGAGAAAAGGAAATGTATAAGAAGACGTTGCCTGTAAATGCAGTTACGGTTACTAAAATAAATATGAGTTATCGCCGGTACTTATTTTATTAACATATAAAAGGTTTTAAATAATAAAGAAAAGATTTCTCAGACACTTTTAAACATACGTAAGTAATGTTCAAAAAACCGAATAATTATTTACGTTTAATTTCAGTTCTTGTCTATACACGTCTTCTCTATATTTATATAAAACAAACCGCATTTACTTTTGTTATAAACACGGCAGATATATATTGATTTAATTTATGTGATAGAAAGTACACAAAATGTAACATATTTTAGCCTTATTTTAGGGTCAGGGTGGGTGGCCCTTCCTTTTGTGCAAAATGCACCGTACGTTCTGTTAAATACTTTATAATAATATTTAATAATGTATTCGTATGTATTTTATTTATTTAGTTTTTTAAACTTAATGCACATATTGCGGCTTAACGTTTTAAGAATTTTCTACCTTCAACTTTAGGGTTGTACAAGAGATAATAGTTGGAAGGTGCATAAACAGTAAGAATAAGAAAGAAAAGGAAAGAAAAAAAATATACACATACAGATACAGACATAAGTTAAAGCCATAAGGTTTAAAAACTAAAGTTAAATAGTATTTAAATAGCGTGATAGGTGATTTACTTTTATGTTAATTAACCAATAGGGTTTTTATTCTGCTTCGTTATAATCAAAATAGCATATACTTCAAACTAAGCGCAAACTCGTTATAAACTTTATGCTTAATGTAAGGATCAAAACATTAAATTTGTAATTAATCATCTTATATTAAGGAAACTTATAATAAAGTCATTGTGACAAGGCAAAATAATTGGTCAGTTTCTTGTTTTCGGATTCTTTTTATTTAACAATAAAACTAGTACTGTACGCCAGCAATAGCAAAAAATTTATAGGCTCTTAAAGATAATTATTTTAAAGTTACGCATAAAACCATTCTGGTATTTGTAAAATACCTGAAGGGCTTTATCTTTCACGCTATTGAAAATTAATAGTAGCGCTTAAATGAGAATTCTAGTTGTGGCTACAACTAGGATTTTCTCGTTATTAAAAATGCTAGAAAACACTTACGGATAATTTAAATAGGACATATTCTATTGCTGGGTATATATAACATTTTAGTCAGATTAACTAGCTTAGCCAGAATAACCTAGAGTCAATAATTTACTTCGGTAACTATTTTTACTGCAATGAGCTAGTTGTGATACGCATAAAGTGAAAGCTTAGGTTACGTTGATTTGAAAACTTCCATTCATTTAAGCTCTCGTAGGAAAGTAGAGGAAGAGCTTGTATGTATAATGTACATAAAATAAAACACTATGAAGGAATGTAAACTCATTTAGGTCCAATAAGGGCAGTAGGTAGATAAAAATATAATTAAAAAATATATATTGCAAGGCACCTGAATTATTTATCCAATCTTGAGCTTATACTTTATATATTATAAAGAATTCTTTCTTTAGTTAAACATGCAATACAGAAAAACGAAATCGGCCGATCAAATGCAGTTACTTCACTATATTTTGTCAATGTCATATGTCACATGCTCGGCACAAAAACTATAGAATTAATTATATTATTTTGATCAGGAACTAATCCTTTTATGGTCATACACTTAAGTGAAGGGGGCAGCGGAGATATGTGGGGCTCCCCGGACCAAGATGGAGCAGCGGAAACACCACTTAAACCAACGTTGTTCCTTTCTCGTGTCGCTGTAGCGGGCCGCAGGCGCTGATCAACAGTGTTCGGCGACCGGCGCACAGTAGCCTCGCCTCTCAGGCCTCTGCTCTCCAGGTGTTTGGGACACCCGGACCGTCCTTTAGCGCCGTGCCGGAACAAACAGAACGGCGCTCCCTCTTAAGCCCTCTCTGGCGGGCACCCCTTGCCGCCGCCAGGGGCTCATTGTCAGGGGAAGCGCGCCAATCTTCAGCGCCCTGGCTCTTCTTCTGCCAGGCGCGGCTATCCTTCAGGCCATCCGACCTCGCAGAAGCAGGACAGCGCCACGACCTTTCGCTCTCTAACATCCGCGCACTATGGCGGAAGCAAACGTCGTGCCCCGACGACACTACGCGCCTCGGCGTTGCTCCCAGGCTGGCACTCTTCCAGCACTGTTGGGCCGTCTCCTCGGCACATCGCCACAGTGGTGGCACTCCTCGTAGAGCTCCCTACCGGCCACGCGCTGGTACCTCCAAACAGCCATGTCCCATGAGGAACCGTCGTCGCGCGAATGTTAGAAGCCGTGTCCTCTTTCCAGCCACTATTTAAGAACAGGGCGTATGGCTTACAACTGTTTGACGCGCGGCACTGGGTGCTCAGCCTGCAGCTCCCACTCCTGTATTGCGAGGGAGCGCAATTTGTCTCCCCCTTATTTCTTCTGGGCTGGCCTGCAGCCCGAGACCTGCCTCCCGCTCAGAAAAAGGTGAGAGGATTTCTGCATCTAGGTCCCAGGGAAGGAGCCAGCCAACAGGCCCACCTCGCCACAGATGGTCCAGTGCCACGTGCGGCCCGATGCCACACCCTCTGGGTTCTCCTCAGTACCGCGGTACCCTCCTTTTGGAGGGTGTAAGTGAAGGTTAGTTATCTTAATCTTACCTAACCAAAAAGGTTTAGGATGTAAAATAAAGCATGTTGCAAAGCATAAACCTTTTATGGATCAGTTTGCAGTTTTTTGTTATTATAGCATTGTTTGAGTTAATTTTGTATTATTTTAAGTTATCAATATAAATTATTAACGCAACTCAACTAAAATAAAATTATCTTAATACTCATCGAAAATACACACGAACCAAATAAAGAGGTTTATTCAGAATAACTGGCCATTCATTTATCGCGTATTTCGAAAACTGCCATGTGCTATCAATGACAACGTATTCAGAGCGCTTTTAATTATACCTTTGGAACACCAGGAAATTTAAGTACGTTTAAGTTAATTAAAACATTATTATTTCTTTTTAATTAAGCAACGATAATTAAGTTATACTTTAAACTGTTGTATAACAGTGTTGCAAAAGCTGTAATGTTCTGTTCGATGAAATATTTATAGTTCTTATGTATCTTTATTTGCGGGTACATATGTTCTATAAATATGCCGCGAATACATAAACCGTGACCACGAAATGGTAATTAATTTAGGTTTCTAGTTTTTTCGGAAGTTAAATAATCATCATTTAAACATAAGGCTATTTTATTTAAAAACTGATTAGTAAACTGTTGAAAAAACAAAACAGTTACTTTTATATAATAGCGTTTAGAATTAAGTTCGAAATGTCTGTATTCCACCCTTAAAGTAAGAAACGATAAACTTGTTTACGCTTTTAGTTCAACGTTTTCTTTTTGGATACGCCACCATTAATTTAGAGTAAAGGTAAATGGTGAAGTGAGTCTTATCTTTTTCCATTAGTTCTACTGTAAACATCGTAAAATAAAAGTGGACGCATTTTATGATTTAGAGCAGATAAAGTTAAACTTTTTTAATCCTAACACTGATCTTTTGGCTCATAAACATAGAACTGAATTAGTATTTAGTTGACATTTACATAACCAAGTGTTAACCAAGTTAACTACCTCCGTACCCTAGTGGTATGGGCGTTTGCTTTAGAAAGCGGAGGTCGTGGGTTCGAATCTTGCGGGGACTCAACAAATTTTCATTGTTGTTTCCTAGTTGGTTAGGACAATTTGGACCGATCACCCAATTGTCTGAAAAGTAAGATGATCCCACTCCAGATGTCCACCCGCCAACCCGCATTGGACCAGCGTGGTGGATACTGTCTCCTGATGGATAGGGGTGTATTAGGGGAGGCCTATGTCCAGCAATGGACTATCAAAGGCTGATGATGATGATGTGATTTTCTATTATGCAAGTAAACATTCATTAGGAATTTATTCCGTATGTTGTTATTAAATTTATATTGGAACGGTAAGTATGATAATGGAAATTTTGATAGCTTATACATTAAAACTCTTAATATATAGAAGTTTATTAGGGAGGCCTGTGTCCAGCAGTGTACTATCACAAGATAATGATGATGATGAACCATTAAATGTCCATATAAATTTCATAGAGTAAACATAAGAAATGTATTAATAATAATTAAAAGTTATAAGTTTGAAAGTTATAACACCTATTAAATCGATTTAAAAAAAAAAAAACCCTTGTTGTTTCGGTCACAAATGAGTAAAGTGTAAGTACTGTGTTCCGGTTTTAATAGCACTGATGCCAGCGTGGGTAAATAGGTAATTTTCTTGCCTCCGTAGTCTAGTGATAAGGGCGTGTGCTTTAGAAGCTGGTGGTCATGGGTTCGAATCCTGCGGGGCTCAATAAATTTTATATGTTGTTTCCTAGTTGGTTGGGGCAATTAGGACTGACCACCTAATTGTCTGAAAATTAAGAAGATCCATGCGTTGGTCCTGCGCCGTTCTTTCCTAGGTCATGTTGGTTATCCGTCCTCGGGCTTTGATAGTATAAAGGAACAGAGAGTGCGTCTGTGTTTGCGCGTACACTTGTGCACTGTAATATCTTCTGCGTAGTTGGATGATCTCTAATATAGAGCGAGCCCGCCCGCCCTGCGACATAATATCTTATGTCTCGGGGCGGGCGGTGAGCGGATTTACGCTGCATTACTTATGGTCAGGGCAAGTATCATTTACCACCAGGTGAACATCCTGCAAGGATCATCGCTTTAACTAATAGAAACACTCGTTTATGTCAAATGGAATTTGTAATTTAATATTTTACTTAACTATATCCTTAAATTGTTACTTTACAACTATTTAACTATACTTTTACTGTACCCTTTCATAATCGATTTTATAGTAAGTGGCATTTATGTTAAAAAATTGTTAAAATATTAGGTACTGCTTTTAGTTGGTTTTAGGAAATTTCTTTCATTCCGTTTTACTACAATACCTGGCACCTTTCCAATCTATAAAATAAATTTAATTTGTTGAAACTAAAGATTTATAGTAAAAACTTCTCGATGTTCTTATTTTAATGTTATTAAATACGTTTTTTAGGCAAAACCATTAAAGTTGTTACTGTAACCATTACGTCACATGTACTGCAATTGCGCTCTTCTGTCGCACATTAATTCAATAATTCACATTTTAAGGGATAGATTGAAACTTCCGCAGGAAAAGTAATAGTAAATGTTAAACTTTATATTAGTAATAAATTAATAAAGATAATTAGTAATAAAATAATCATTAAAAAATATTATTTGATATGAAAATATTTCTATTAAAAATATCGTATGAAATATTTCCATAATTATAAAGTCCATGTAGTCGCTTTCAGGACGTCGCCGTATATTATTTCAGGGAAAATTGTAATATTATTAATAGTATATCATATATGTAATAATGTTTAACCAACCACGTTGTTGCTAAAAGAAGAAAAATAATAATGATTATATGATATTTTAAAAAGTTAATGCTAAAATAACATTTTTAGGACATCATCGAAGTTTTATTAATATAAAACATTTATTACTTTACTAGCGACCCGCCCCTGCTTCGCACGGGAGCTATGCTGATACAAAATATACCTACAATATTAAGCATGTGTTCTAGATATAAACCTTTCTCTTCAATCACTCTATCTAATAAAAAAAACGCATCGAGAATCCGTTGCGTAGTTTGAAAGATTTAGGCTTCATAGGGATAAAAGGACAGAAAGAAAGCGACTTTGTTTTATACTATGTAGTGATGATGTTCATGAAGATTGTCTTGCATAGAAACAACCTGCTTAATTATGTAAACAGTGTTTGGGACAAATAACTTAAATATAATTAAATGAGAATAGATGCATAAAAATGTATTAAAATAAAAATAAATTTTACATAAAATTTAAAGCAAAGAGAATTTAGCTTTTTAAGTCCACGGTAGAATATTCATGAATGAATATGAATATTTCTAATATATTTTTTACATAATGTTAGTACATAGCATTGTTGTTGTCATCCCTCCGCAAATTTGAAGAGAATGTGGCTAACATATACAGACAACAGACTTGCCCACTATTCTTAAGAATTTCTTGTTGAACTTAAATTTTTCGAGAGACATAATTCATACTTAGAACAAACAACTATTTTAAGAATAAAATGACAATATAAACATTTTTAATGGTTAGAATTATCACATCAATTTATTATTAGATAAACCATATTAAAGAGTTACAACCAATGTCGATTTATTGGTGCTAAAAGACGCAATCTCACATACAAATAATGACAATCAAAAAATTATAATAATCATAAAATTTTACCTGTAAAGGTTACGATATTAATGAGTTGTAAAAGTATTAAACATTAAAAATTATCTAATATTTTATTATAATAAATTTATAGTTAACTAAAACATTACTATATTTAAGACATGTGTTTATAAATTATAGAAAATGATTTGAGTGCATTATCAACTCAGTTAAAATCAATTTCGAATCAATCAAGATCGAATAAACTTAAGGCGTAGATAGGAACGCATAATGTCACAGCTTCATAAGGACGAAAAATAACACGTAGTAACTTGTTTCTTGCGCTAAAAGCAATGTTTTCTTTGGTATATGCCACCATTAATTTGCGGTAAGGAAGATTGGTAGGCGACATCAGGCTTATATATTTTCATTACACTAAATCTTAAGACCTTCTGGCAATACTTTTACAACGAGTAGTTCACGACAATAAAGATCTTTTAAATCTCTAATACTTTCAAAATCATGTATAACAGAAAAATCTATAAATATTATAAATAAAGATATTTATTTGTATTATATGTTTGAACATAAAAAAGATTATCTTAAATTTTAATTCAGCTTAATATATAATGATTAAATGCTAATTAAACCTTTTGTCAAATAATTTTCTCTTTGAAAATTAAACGACTAAAATAGTATTAAATAATTTACACGACGTTAATATTTCTAACGTTCATGGAGATCAATTTTTTCAGACCAATAAAAAATATACAAACACATACTAGATATCCTTTTTACTATGTTAATAACTTCCTTTATGTTTCCGGTTTGCTGGCTTCATATCCTTACGAAAGTTTCGTTATATAGGTCGTTGGAAAAACAGCTATTTATAGCGCAGAATTTTGTTATCACTACGCAAAAGTTTTCTTTTAAAATTGAGAAGTAATGTTATAGTTTTATTTATTACGTTCTTAAAACAAGAAAGAGAGAAGGGATTATCGATTAAGCACTTTATGTTGATAAGTTGTTATGCATGTCTAAAGTAATGTCTAATCACTACATAGTATAAAACAAAGTCGCTTTTCTCTCCTATATCCCTATGTATGCTTAAATATTTCAATCTACGTAACGGATTTCGATGCGGTTTTTTTATAGATAGAGTGATTGAAGAGGAATGTTTTTATGTATAACACATGCTTAATATTTTAGGTAAATTTTCTATCAGCATAGCTCCGGTGCAAAGCAGGGGCGAGTTGCTAGTATCTTATAAATAAATAAAGAATGTTCACCGTGTCCATTTTGACGACGGTGGCTAATTTATATTAGAGATCAGCTAACTGTGCACAAGTGTACGCGAAAATCTGGTAAACTTCCACCTACTCCATTCTCGAAGTCCGATGCACGGATAACTACGACCGGAATGAGATCAGGCGCAGGACCAACTTTTTACATGCCCATCCGACGTATGGATCATCTTACATTACCGGCCATCGGGTGATCATATATCCAATTAGGAAACAACTTAGATAAGTGGTTGAGTCCCCGCAGGATTCAAACCTCCGGTTACTAAAGCACATAACACGAGGCTATGGTGACAGTTAAATTTTATAAAAAAATTATACAATGATCTTCTTATGAGACATAATAGATGTATAAAACGGCACTGTTAAAATTTTGAGGTTAGCCTTTGTGTTTGCCTTGAGTTTTGTTAAACCTTGATTTTTAGGCTGGAGGTCATGGTTTCGAATTCTGAGGGAGTAACTTAACGATCGTGTTGCCTTAGTTGTTTCGTGGGTTAAGGAAAAATTTGCTTGAAATTTCTTACAAAATGATCCATACGTAATACCTACACGATTTTGCTCTTTATTAATTTATCCATCGAATGTAAGCCCTTTGTATTGTATACGCTTTGTGTTAAAAAATCTGATCACCCTACGTGATCTTATAGGACCAAGTAACCCCTATAGGACCTATAAGTCCTATACGGACCGAGGCGGACCCACAATAACCAAATAAATTATTAAGCCTGTGAAGAAGTCTGTATTTATATTATTTTAACAAGTAAAGTCTGTTCCGGATTGAGTACTTCCTTCTTTTCGGAAGTAGGTTAAAAGGGGCCGGAATCCCTGCAACGAAAATTAAAATGGAAATATAGAAATACGCAAAACACGATACGGCCAATTAGGAGGAAGTAAAATTATGACCGGAATTAAAGTTTTTAAGAGGCTCAGTGATTTTCGGCGACTTTTGTGTTTCTAGTTTTTTTTTTCATTTTAGAAGGCAACATTTAGCTTTGATTGCTTTTTTCACATATTTACATTAATTAAGTCTAAAAGAAAATCGTAATAAGGAAACAAAATCTATCCATCATATACTACTTTACAAAATTTGTACAGTTCCTGTAAAAACTGTTGAGGTAAAGTAAGTTATTTTAACGTAAAAAGTGTTGAAACAATCACTATTATAAATGAATACCAATCAATATATGAAATATTTCATAGATTGTTTCGTAGTAAGTTATAATACGCACTACAGATCCTTAAACTGCAAGGTATACTATGTTAAACTCCGACCTGAGACGCCCTATAACTAAATACTGCTGATTTTAGTTAGCAAACCTCACTTTGTTAGTGCTTTCGTGTTTAGTAAATTGTAAATATAATGCATATTTAAAAACTTTATAGCTGAGTTTATGCCTAACATAAAAAATAAATTTAAATAGGATAGTTTCAAGGAACTTGTCGCGTTTAAGTACGTATTAATCATTTTAAAATGATACCCTCAATTTCAGGCCCTTTTCTTTGGTCTTGGGATAGACACCCTGGGAAGAATGTGAAACGTCGGGAATAATTTTAGAGTAATTGTAAAGCAATTGAACGCGATAAAATTGGTAAAAGTGTTTTATTTATCGTGAATGTACTACTGTCACTTTAATAGTAACAGAAAAAATGTAATATTACTATTAGTACGAATTATAAGATTAAAGTTTTTGAACCCGTCATGTTTCATTATTTCTGTTGAGATTTTCGATATTCGTTTTTTTAAACAGCACAAAGCTTGATCTAATAACAATTATTCAATAGCTGTATAAGCACTCGTCGCTTTAGTCATATCTTTTAATGTCTCAATTCAGGATTATTTTGGTCTTGAGGATAACTTTCCTGAAATTAAAATTCGTCAGCAAATGATTAGAATAGTACAATGCATTGTAACTGACAATAGATATTAGTAAGTGATTTCATTTATCGTTGTACTACTGTCCTTATGTACAATGTTTATAATTATATACAAATAAGAATAAAGTTTTTGAACGTCATGTTTCATTATTTCTTAAGATTTTATATCTTTAATGTTAAGACGCAAAATGATCTAGATAACTACACTGCAAAGTCGTGCACTGACATTTTTGTGCTAAAGATTTATTAGCATTTGAGAGAACAAATATTTGTCTAATATACATCACAATCCATCATCAGCCATTGTATATGGTCCATTAATGGACATAGGCTTCTATCATGATCAACACTTATCCATTTTACATGTTTGGACGAATTCACATACAAATAGTCAAATTGCTGGAATTGTTGATTCAGATTGTTTTATAAATATAAGAACGCAAATGATTTCAGATCTTACTAAAGTGTCAGACATTTGGGTGATCTAAGCAAACCATACATTGATTAAACGACATATGTTGAACATATATATATATTATAATATAATTTAATATAATATCTATATTATATATAAATAAAAGAAAGTCGTGTTAGTTAGACCATTAATATCCGCAGAACCACTGAACAGATCTGGTTGAAATTTTGTGAGAAGGTAGCTTAAAACCAGGAGACGGAAATGGGATACTTTTTGTCCTGGCTTTTTTGACGTATGGATTGTTCCATATTCAGAACTTATTTCTAAAACGTTAAAGGCATATTGCAACGTTGAGTATTACAGTTCAGTAAATAAAATACATCTGCAAATATGTCATGTAAGGATATGGTGTTTTATTTAGTAAACAAACTTACAATAAGAAATAGTTAGTTTAGTCGATATGAACTACCGTTAAGTGATTTGGTGTCACACACACACATCACATCATCAGCCTGTATTAGTTCACTGCTGGACATAGGCCTCCCCTAATACACCCCCATCCATTAGGGGGGTTTGGACCGTATCCCACCACGCTGGTCCAATGCGGGTTGGTGGGTGGACCGACTTTTTACATGCCCATCCGGTGCATGGATCATCTTACTTTTCAGACAATTGGGTAATCGGCCCAAATTGCCTTAACCAACTAGGAAACAACAATGAAAATTTGTTGCCACCCCACAGATTCGAACCCACGAACTCCGTGTTCTAAAGCACACGCCCATACCTACGAGGAGCCCATAGGCTACGGAGGCAGATTTTGTGTATATTCACGTTTATTGGATAAAATCTGCTCTTTTTCACTATGAACAAGTATCATAGTCGTATATATTCCGATTTCACAATTTCTTTATTTGTTGTGTTTGTTATTGTCAGATGAAGGTCGTGACAGAAAAAAACGCTGAAAATTAAGAAAAAACAAGATTCGTTTTCTATTCTAATCTTAACGGACAATTATTTAGACAATTAATTTTATTAACTTTTTAATGTAACATTATGACATTTGCGTTTAAACCAAATGCTTCGATTGAAATAATTTTATTAATAGAAAATACATGTAAAGTAATGAATTTATTATTTCACACAAAGAAATTATATGTCGTATGTTCCCATGTCGATGCCAACAAAAATATTTATATACTCGCAAAGAAAAGAAAACTTAGAATATTGTTTATAATACAGCATTACAATAATAAACACACTTTGTTTTTATTAATTACACCAATTCGAATTAAATAAACATTAAGACAGGACTACGTTTGTCGGGTCTGGTAGTATTATATATAACTACATACAATTTTATTGTATATGTTATAGATCAATATTTACTGATAGATAGATTAATATTTACAGGTTAAATAACGGCAAAGTTGACAAATAAAATAATATAATGGATAAGAAGTTGGACTAAGAAAATAATAAAACAAAATTTATTCAATGCAAGGCACTTTATAGAATTAGTTACTGCAAGTGATTGAACTTTGCTAATATTCTTATTTATTTTATAAAGCAAAAGCCTCGCTGTTGCAAAATAAAAGATACATTTAGGCCAATCATCAGATATCTTTAAAAGTTAATTTCAATAATTGCTTTGTTCTGATAAAAAAAAGAAAAACGGCTTGGTTATAGAGTATGAGCAAACAATATCACTTAAAAAATTCGCTTTTAAAACTATACTTTTAATATCATTTATACCTTAAGTCAACTATCACATAAAATAAAAGTTAATTTAATAGATTGTTATGTTCCGATAAGAAGAAGAACCAATTTTTTGAAATTTTATTTCATAATACCTTGCAACACGAGGTTGAGGTATATTAGACCACATAACTTCGCAATTGTTTACCAAATATCTCCGAGCTCTGATGAGATGAAGTAACAAGACTATGCAAAGCATTATTACATGGCTTCCTCAGTCTTTGTACTATTTAAAGAATTAATACAAAAATAGCAAAATTTAAAAAAGATACAACAAATTGTATTAATGCGAACTGACTGTCGATAGATAAAAATGAGTTCATTTTAATAAAAAATTTACTATAGTAAAATCGATACCGGTGTCTCGTGTTATTGAAGTTTGTTTGGTGTGACAAAATTGCCTAAAAATTCTAACTTAGCATGCTTCAAAAAATTCTGCTCATAGGAGGCTGATTAAAGTAATCAGACGTGAAGCACTAGCGTATGCACAGTGTCATGTGCGTGGTAGATACATGTGAGACATACCCAAAAAATGGAACTGCATGAATTGCCACTATACTATTAAAATTAAAAACACAAAAGTATCTAAGAATGTATTTGTGCATGAATGTATGTTTTTTACGTTTAAACTGATATATAATTGAACTGTACAACCACATAATTTAATGTTGATGTTTGTAATAATTTCATGTTGATGTTTTCTACAAAAGATTTAATAATTTGTATACAACATCTACCATTTTTCAGCTATGCCCGCATGTACTACAATAACCGTTAGAATTCTACTTATGTATATATATCTTATCTAGTGCTACGAAACAACCCGCAACAACCGGTCGGCTCGTAAGGGCAAAGGTTGTTAATGATGGTCTTCGTAATGGAAATTTCCAAGGCACTAGCGGTTTCTTTTCATCTGCTTTTCCATCATCACACGGTATGAACCGCGGAAATTTAACAGAATTCTTTCTTTATCGGATGATTATGTTCCACTACAAACGTATTTCACGACATTTCACACGATTGATTAAAAAATCTTTTCATTACAGCTGAGTCACTGAAAGTAGGCTGAACAAAAGGAAATAAAAAACCGACATGAATAATCTGTTACAGTTTCACTCGACTTCTTTGTAATTTTAAATTCCATTCCTTCAATTTATGTCCCTCTAATTAGACGTCTGGTTTTTCTGGCATTTTTAATATTTCTATTTGAAATAATCGCTGTGACAATTGTAGCACTGTATATAAGCTTTTATACATTCTACTTAACTATTGTTAATGGATCTTTAGCTATTCTGTTTAGTAGATTATTCATTCATTCATTATCAGCCTGTGATAGTCCACTGCTGGACATAGGCCTCCCCTAATACATCCCTATCCATTAGGCGGTTTTTGGACCATATCCCACCACGCTGGTCCAATGCGGGTTAGTGGGTGGACCGACTTTTTATATGCCCATCCGACGCATGGATCATCTTACTTTTCAGACAATTGGTTGATCGGTCCAAATTGCCCACTAGGCTACGGAGGCAGTTAGTCTCAGTAGATCATTAGGAATAATATTAAAAAGTCAATAGTATCTTCGTAAAAAAGATTTAGTGAATTAAAGTGAATTAAAATCAACTCTACATACAATAACTGTTATAAGCCATTAGAAACTACGAGCTATTTGTATTAAATCCACTGAAGATACTAAGGAAATAAGACTTCCAATAGTATTTGAACACAATGTGGCCTTCAAATGTAATTATAGGAAACTACCTAAGTTTATCCAAAAGTTTTGTTGACTCTATTTTGTTTTATAAGTCGTAGTGTATGAAATGTTATTAACTTTCAATTTTCCATTTTCCGGCACACCACTTTTAGTATATTTATAAATTTTTCTTTTACTTTTTGTTGAGAAACGAGTTTATAAGTGTAAGTGTAGTGATAAGTGACATCATATCGATTTTGTCTATAAGGTCAAATATTGACTTTTTGTGTACTAAAATAATCATAGCATTTTAAAGATGTTATCGTGTTTAATAACATTTAAGAGGATTGTGAATTAAAAAAAAACGTATTTTACTTTTTCGTCATTGAGACAACAGAATTATGACGATTATTGATATAAAACTTAATAATAATTAGTAAATAGATGAGGTGATGGACTATACAGTTAGTCCAGTTAGAGAGACTATTTATTCTACTATTGACACTCGCTTCGGTCCTCAAGGTTTCGTGTTCAAGTATTTGTGAAGCGGACGTCATTTCTGCTATGAAAAGGAATTTTTAATCTTCGTCACGAAAAGATTTTGACTTTTTGCACATAACGATTTTTTTTAATTTACGACCTTTCCTTACAAAAATGGATGTAGAATGATGGAAGGACAGGACACGAAGAGACTTTAGAAGATGCAATTTTAAAAGCGGTCAATATAGCAGTCCCAGAAATAGGAAAACGCACATTATTTTAAGCAGAAAAGAGATAAAAAATGTAAATGACACGAAAGCGAAATTGTAAGGACTGTAAGATAAGTCATAGCTGACTTTTTTTACCATGTTTTACATTAAAATGGAGATTGAAGGTTATTATTAAAACATGTATGAGCTCAACTGCCTCCGTAGCCTAGTGGTATAGGCGTGTGCTTTAGAATCCGGAGGTTGTGGGTTCGAATCCTGCGGGGACTCAACAAATTTTCATTGTTGTTTCCTAGTTGGTTAGGGCAATTTGGGCCGATCACCCAATTGTCTGAAAAGTAAGATGATCCATTCGTCGGATGGGCATGTAAAAAGTCGGTCCACCCACCAACCCGCATTGGACCAGCGTGGTGGGATACGGTCCAAAAACCCCCTAATGGATAGAGGTTTATTAGGGGAGGCCTATGTCCAACAGTGGACTATCAAAAGGCTGATGATGATGATGTATGAGCTCGCGAACTTTATAATAGACTATCTTAAGCAATACCATTACGTAGAACATATTTTCGTTTATCTTTTATGGATTCGGCTGCGCTTACAATTCAATCGCGTGAGGATATAATTTTGAATGGAGTAGTTTTTTATTTCTCAAATATCCCAAAGTTGTTAGTTTACAGCAATTAATATTAGATTTCTAGTTGTAGCGTCTGTCCGTTTTTGATTATCAATGAAACTGTTGCATTTAATTCATTATCATCATCAGCCTGTGTTTGTCCACAGTTGGACATAGGCCATCCCTAATACACGCGTTCTCCACGGTCCAATGCGGACTGGTGGGTGGACCGACTCTTTACATGCCCATCCGATGCATAGATCATCTTACATTACAGACAATTAGGTGATCGGTTTGTCAAAATCATTTACAACTTAAATTAATAATCCCATTAACCAAAAGTTTAGTTAATAGATTGTTATGATTGTTATGTCTCATTAGAAAAAAAAGGCAGCACAATACAATTGTTAAATTTGCACTTTTATATTTTATGGTTCAACTGAAGTCGTGCGTCCGTAAATAAGCCGTAATGGTTTCGGCTTATGTAGCATGAAACTTATTACCAACTTTGAAAGAGTTTATCTTTATTATTGTATGGTATTATTGTTTTAAGATAATTAAAGATCCATGATTGATACTGAATGTTATTACTAAATGACTTATTATTTTTGACCGATTTCCCAAAAGAAGGAGGTTCTCAATTAGGGGCATATTTTTAGTATATACCTATACGCTGCCTCGTTGCTCCGGTCGCGTCCTGCGGTCTGATTTTGTTTATTCTTTTTTTAAATGATATGAATTATTTATTTATGAATTATAAATGAATGCTGCCAATTGGTCCATTTTTTAAAAATATATTTGTGATAAGTAGTTTGATAGATATTTGAGAAATAAAAAAACTTACGGCATTAAAATCACAACGTAGTCGTTGAATTACAAACGCTGTCAAAATCGTAAAAGATAGATATTAAGTATTTTTTACATAATTGTACTACTTGAATCGGTCTATAATAATATAATGTTAAGAATAACGCACATTTAGCATTTTTATGTAAACATTTTGATTCATGACGACATTTTGATCAAATCAGCCTTAAAAGTTTTCAGAGATTTAAAATGCAGTGGCAGAAAACGCGACGCAATTTCGTACACGATGTAAACTGCTTATATTGCGTAAAATTGTTATACGCTTTTAGAAGTCGGTAATGTTTCTATGTGTAAATTACACTTGTTATTAATAGATTTTTAAATTAATATTATTTTTAGTTAAACCAAAACTGAATAAGAATATTAAAGTATAATCAATAAATGTCATTAAATATACCACCCTCACTACGTAATATGCCAATTTTTTCCAAATTTTTTTTCATCACACCTAGCAACTTTTCAACTGTTCACTAAATAGCTCCAAGCTCGGATGAGATGCCTTAACGAGAGCATGAACAAAGCATGAATATGTTACTACCTCAGTCGTTATACTGTTTTAAGAATTAATATAACACCACCGTAATTATTTAGCAATCTACATGTGAGACATATTTGCCTCAAGTTGACTACATGAGCGAGTATATAAAAATGAATGTATTGCCATTATCTTATTAACATTAAAAACACAAAACCGTGTGAGAATATATTTGTGCATAAATGTAATCATCATCATTAATTACTCTTTCAAGTAAAAACTATCTTTTCGAAGTTATTAAATCCAAACCATCACATAGTTTGCTCATTAAAATTACTTATAGGCTCTATAAGTTAACTTACGAAGATATAAGAATATAGGAAAAATCTGCCATTTTTCAATGCTGCATCTTATTGCATGCAACGCGATAACCGTTTGAATTCACGTATATATATAAGGCAATTTTTTCTTAATAATCCAACAAAACAGCCCGTGACTGAAGGTGGTCTTCGTAATGTGAATATTCAAAGCACTTGGACCATTTATTTTTATTTGCTCTTCCATCATCACGGGGATTAACCGCGGGGGGCAGATGGAATGCAAAGAATTGTCTCTTTAACGGAATTCTTCCATTATCGGACGATTTTGTTCTCTTATAAATGTATTTCACTACATTTTACCGGGTTTATTAAAAAATCTTTTCATTACAACCGAGTCACTGAAAGTAGGCTGAACAAAAGGAAATGAAAATAAACCGACATGAATAATCCGTTACAGTTTCACTCGACTTCTTTCGAATTTTAAATTCCATTCCTGCAATTTATGTCCCTCTAATTGGACGTCTGGTTTTTCTGGTATATTTAATATTTCTCTTTGAAATAATCGCTGTGAGAATTGTGGCACTGTATATAGGCTTTTGTTCATTCTTCATAGTTATTGTTAATAGATCTTTCGTTATTCTGTTTAGTAGATTATAAGAAATAATATAAAAAGTAAAATGTAGCTTCGTAAAAAGATTTACCAGCTAATTCTTCTCGTTCTTGTGAGTTCGAACTCTGTGGGGATAGAGTTCTACAACTTTTAATTGTCGTTTCTTATTTGATTAGGATAATGGAGGTTCACCCAATTGCCTGTGAAGTTGGCTGGTTTCTAATATAGATCGGCCAACGTAGTCGTTATAAGTTTGAAGGCTTTTATTTATACATATATTTGATTAACTGCCTCCGTAGCAGTATAGGCGTGTGCTTTAGAATCCGGAGGTCGTGGGTTCGAATCCTGCGGGGACTCAACAAATTTTCATTGTTGTTTCCTAGTTGGTTAGGGCAATTTGGGCCGATCACCCAATTGTCTGAAAAGTAAGATGATCCATGCGTCGGATGGGCATGTAAAAAGTCGGTCCACCCACCAACCCGCATTGGACCAGCGTGGTGGGATACAGTCCAAAAACTCCCTAATGGGGATGTATTAGGGGAGGCCTATGTCCAGCAGTGGACTATCAAAGGCTGATGATGATGATATATTTGATTAACGTCACATCTAACCTTTTATCGAATTGAAATCAGCTCTACATACATTAACTATTCTAAGCTATTAGTTACTTCGAGTAATTTGTAATAAATCCAATTAAGATATAAGGGACTATCGTCCGTCAAATGTAACGTGACGTTATTATAGTAAAGGAACTAATAAAATCCAAAAGCTTCCTAAGTTAACCCTATCAAATGCTACTGTGTTTAATTACTGGTAAGTCGTAATTGAATAGATTCATATAGTATATGGTCAGAGTTTAATAATTTATTTATACTTTAGGTTTTTAGCTGCTTACTCATCTTTTCTAGGAAATTTCGTTAAACGTTTTTAGAAAATGTTTCTTATCATATGGAAGGCATTTAGAAGGCAAATTAGTACATTGATATTTATCTCTACATAAAATGAACTACGTTTATATCGCATTAAATAGCGATACGGTTCGTCGATTAATGAAAATAGTTTAAAAACATTGAATTATTTTATACATTACTTTAGACGCATTGTCGGTTTATATTTTGTAAAGTGTTTATGAGTTATTTTCGTATTTTAAGATGTCTTTATTTTTTTTTAAATGAATAAAAAATATTGATAATTATTTCTATTGCTTGCGCGAATACCCAGGAGTGTACAAGCTAGATTGTGACTGCGGCCCTCTTACATTGGACAAACAAAGCGAGCAATAAGAACCGCGTGAAGGAACATATAGCTGACATTAAACATAGAAGACCAACAAGTCGGCAGTGTGTGACCATACGTTAAATCACCCAAACCATTACATCAGATTTGATCGACCACAAATCCTCGCTAAAGAACACCGATTCCTACCAAGGATGATCCGTGAGGCTATTGAGATTAAAAAACATCCAAATTTCAATAGAGAAGATGGTTGGGTTTTACCACCTGCTTGGGATCCCATAATTAATAAATTAAAATTTAAACCCAAGCATAATACCACTGCTGGCTGTAAAGATAAAATCAGTTCTTTTTGCATAGGTCGGAGTACAGATTAAAAATAATTAATAAAAATTAAAAATTAAGATCTGGAAACCCCGCTTCAACACTGGCAACAAGACGCATGACATCTCAGTCTACCCCGTGACCACGGCCGCTGGAAAGTGTTCGAAACGTCGGGAATTAAAAATGTAAAATAAACGCGATAAAATCCGTAAAGTAATTTTATTTAATAATGTACAAATATTGATGCAATTAATTTCCATTTTCAAGTAAAGGTCCTTCACTTACAGAATTTTAAAATAGTTAAAAATACAATATTTAATCTTTTGTTTTATTTATGGAATAGTTAAAGGAAAACAAAGATTAAATTTTTCATTATATTTCAATTAATATTTTGCCTGTATACTGATGTTCCCTTTGAAATGTTATCAACTTCCAATTTTCCGTTTTCCGGTACACTGCTTTTAGTATATTAATAAAGTTTCCTTTTATGTTTTGTTGGGAAAAGAGTTTATAATAAAGTAAGAGAGACCGGTAAGTGACATCAGTTCGATTTTTTCTATGAAGTCAATTATTGACTCTTTGTTTACTTAAATTAATAACCACCATATGTATTAAAGATATTATCGTGTATATTAACATTTCAGAGAAGTTTAAACGTATATTACTTTTCCTTTATTAAAAACCGTTATTCCTCTATAAGAAGAGGTTTGTATTTTTGGTAAAGTTTAGTGTTTAATAAAAAAAAATAGGAACAAATATCTTCATTTCAGAAGTAATGACGTCTGAATTTGAACGGTCAAGTTGATATTTTTAGGATAATCTATCTGGCAACATAACAATTATAAGTACTTTAACAATAATTAGTAAAAAGTAGATGGTTGATTGACTGTACGAAATACTATTTATTCCATTATTGGTCTATTTATTCTACTTCGGTCGTTAAGGCTTTGTGTTCAAATAATTGCAAAGCGGACCCATTTATGCTATGAGAAGGAATTTTTAATCTTCTTCACGAAAAGCTTTTGCGCTATAAGTAGACTAAAATATTTAAGGTAATTCTGAGATAAGAGGTCTTAAGAATGAAATGGCTTTTTGCACATAAAATTTATTTATTTAACGACCTTTCCACAAAAAACTACCGGTGGTAGGTCCCCTTTTTACAAGGGACCGTCTGGGTGGGTACCACCACGGTGCCTATTTCTACCGCAAAGCAGTAGTGTGAAAACACTACTGTGTTCCAGTTTGAAGGGCACCGTAGCCAGCGTAATTACTGGGTAAACGAGACTTAACATCCTATGTCTCATGGTAGGCAGCGCGTTGGTGATACCTGTATTGACAATGTCTATGGGCGTCGGTGATCACTTTCCATCAGGTGGCCTCGACTGCTCGTCTGCCTGCGTATGCAATAAAAAATAAAAAAAAAAACTTTTAAAGATATTATTTGAAAATGCTCAATATAGACCACATGAAAGCCACATTCTCTTATGAGGAAAGAGTTAAAACTGCAAATGACATGAAAGCGAAATTGTAAAGGACTATAATATACACAGATGACTGCCTTCTGTTGACTTTTTTGCGATTTCATCTTGTTTACTTAAAATAATCACGAAAGGATAGAAAACACGAAGGAATCGCGAAAATTATAAAAAGTTTTTTTTCAGCGAAAGGGAGTTAAAACATAGGAGCTCTGCACGAATATCTCTCGCTATAAAATCATCATTTGTCTCTTGCTTTGTGTTTCCGCTTTCCATTTCCTTACCTACAATGCGTCTATTTACGCTTCAAAGGCTTACCTATATGTATATATTATAGGCTTCAGTTGCTGGGAGTGAATATCATACAATCATCTTTCATTCAGATTCAGATAAAAAACTGCTATTTATTTAAATAGCTTTGAACCTATGTATCGCATTTTTTTATTAAGTTTCAATAATTTAAAGTGCTCCTGGTCTTTTATGCGTCCATTTGCTGTTAATCGGTATCGGCAAAATGGCATATGTTTCCTTCGTTAACAGTATTTTTTAAATGCACCAAAAGCGGTAACACCTATTGATATTTCACTCGATTTAATACTTATTATATGTAAAATATTCAAGTTATAGTATGTAGCATCTAATCGTTATATTTATAAGTGTCGTTTCTTCTGTTCGTCATTGATCATCAAGTAATTATTACAATAACTTAAGATCAAAAAAAATTATACAGGAAAGATATATCTTATTATATAGTTATAAATGCGATGATTATTACTTTATTTCACTTGCATGCTGAACCAGTCTAATATCACTGTCTCTCTATAGACTTCTATACAGCGAAAGTTTCTGATTGCTTTTCAAACTGCAGTCCGGTTAAGCATTCAACAATATTGTGATTTGCTTCGGAGGTTTATCGATGTTGTTATGATTATTGTTATATTAGTTTTTAACTAGATTCAAGTTTTGTTTCATAACATTAAGACTATCTCTTATCGAGATATATAGTACTGTCGACGGCTAAAGGAGATATGTTTATTTTACAAAGGACCGTCCGGTACCTCCACGGTGCCGTTTTCTGCCGCAGCATCACATCTCAAGGTTGTAGGCGGATTTGTCGTCTTAGGCTGCTTTTATTTTGGGCATAGTAGGTACTACCAGGTAAACGTCCTTCTCATCTTAACGCTTTAACCAAATAAAAAAAAACATATTTAAAATTTGGTTAGTCATAACAAAAGATTGTTCAGTATCTACTACCACAGTTTGGCCAATTTAGACCAAGTAACCTTGACAATGAAGGGCCGTCATACGTCTAGTGCTCTTATTGATTGTCACAAGAGATATCAATCACCTGACAGTCGACTTTTAACAATATTACATGTACGACGCTACTCCAGTGTTATGGGTCACTTTGTTTACTTCTGTTACGAATGTAACTTGGCTTAGCTCATACTAGTAAGTGTAAAGTAAATTTTGATTTATTGCAATAAAATCTCAATTAATCATCATCATTAGCTGCGTTTATCCGTCCAGTGCTGGACATAGGCCTTTTTAATGAACGCCAAGACTGCCGATCCCTAGCTACTGCCAACTTGAACCGGCTACCACACAGAGATCGGCATCCCACCTGGTCGGCGGTCGACCAACGCTCCGCGTTCTTTTCAATGGACGCCAACAAAACTCAACTAATACTTTAACAAATTAGGCGATATCTCCGAAACAGCATTTTAAGCTTAAAGTAATTATTACGTCATTTGATAACCAGCATATTGCTCTGTTGCCTATTTTTTTTTTTTTTATGGCATACGCAGGCAGACGAGCAGTCGGGCCACCTGATGGGAAGTGGTCACCGACACCCATAGACGTTGACAATACCAGTGGTATCGCCGACGCGCTGCCTACCGTGAGACATAGGGTGTTAAGTCTTGTTTACCCAGTAAATACGTTGGCTACGGTGCCCTTCAAACCGGAACGCAGCAGTGTTTTCACACTACTGCTTCGCGGCAGAAATAACTATTGCCTCAACAATAATTGCATATTGACGAATAATCGACAATGTACTTCAAGAATCGTCGCACTTAACGTATTAAATAAGAAACAAAAAAAAAGCATTTTATAACATCGGTGCACTGATTCTTAAAAAAAACAGTAAATTAAATAAAAAAATACTTTTAGAAGAAATAACCTCTTCCTATTTGTAGTCGGTTCAAAAGAGGCTTAAAGACGAATCATAAGAAAAAGTAATAATATCTTTCGGAATGTAAGCGAAAATTCCTCGGACACCGAAATTGCTCTTCGGCGAAGGAAGAATAATAAAACTTGTGTTAGATACGGTGTGTGGACTTCACAATAATATTAGAATAGCTTGGTAAGGATAATATAATAAGTTTTGTACTGCACGGTCGCTATGCGCGTTGATTAAATCCTCTTCGTCTTATCAAATTGCGTGATTTTTACGTCACGAGCAATATGATGTGGGTAAAAAACTATTCGATAAGTCGTTACTATTAATTGTACTAAGATGACCTATCCGATAGATGAGCATGTCAAAGTCGGCCGTGCCTGCTTTTTACTGGTCGGTTTTCCGTCCCATCGGATTATGAGAGTGGTATCCCTTTATATGTGCTAGGGCACGTGTGTTTGCGCGTACTCTTGTATATACTATATCTCCTGCGTAGTTAGTCCATTATGTAGACAAGTCGCCATAGTCGGAACTGACTTGTAGAACAATATTATTATCGTTCACCATTAATTATCTAAAAGAAAAAAAGATTTAGAAATAGCAGACAAAACCTATAATAATATCTTGGTACAACGCCAAGAAAGTGAAGAAGAGGTACTAAAACAACTTTGCTGTGAAATTGTTGTTATTAACCCAACTATTACTTATTATTTTTTGATAACGAGCACTGTTTAAATGATCTTTTAAAAAATTGAAGCATTTATGCATTATGTGACAGTGAATATTTATAGTAAGACTTAAAGAAGTCAACATTGGTGGTTTAAAAAAGTAGATGTTAAAGGAATCTGATAATAATGATTAACTAACAAAATAATTTAAATAATGTTGTATACACTGACTTTATTTTGGCAACTATCTAATGACTTATGAAAGGGTGTGTTACCACGTAGACCACCCAAGTGATGTCTACTCTAAACGGATGTACAAAGTATAATAAAATAACCTTCCTATGAACTTAAAGCCAAAAAGTTTTTTTTATATTTTTTATTTATACGGTCATCATTAAATAGAAGTATGCGTTTAGTTAATTTGTATTGAATTTGTATTTATTTTTTTTAAATTATTATAACGTTTGCCTGACAAAATAAATATTTTCATAGACACAGGAATTTTAATAACTTGACAGTCAAAAAAAGAAGAAACAGAATCCCTTTAATTTACGCTCCGGGAAAATGAAGAGGCTTTTTGTTCATTTTGGTATTTGCATTTTCTCCATCCGCTTTTAAAAGCTTTACAGTTTTTCATGATAATCTTTGGTGAATTTAATTAAATATGATTAGTATTATTAATAATAAAATAAAATGATTCGTCTCATAATGAACGTATGAAAATGTTTATTTATTTTGTTATGAAAAAAATGCATAAATATGTTGTTAATAATATACATAAAAATTAAAACAATTTCAATAGTTAGGTCATACTTAATTAAAAAAGTGCTTCTGTTTCGAATTTCACGCAAATTTAGTTCCGAGGAATGTAAACAAGCAGCTAATCAGAAGCATTGATCTAGTGCGCTATGATAATACAGTCTAATTCTAAGGCTCAAACTCAGAATAAGATTTATACACCGACTTATACAATTTATCCCTTGTTCTTAAATATTATTTTAAAATATATTATTTTACTTTCCATTTTTATCATTAAGGAAGCAATGCAAGGAAAAATCATTTGTTACTCTTTTATTGAAAAAGTGTAAATTAATTTTACCACATATGCCTCTAATGATCGTGATCTTTTTGTTAACTCTACCTCCGATAATCGTCCGCCAAAAAGAAAATTGAATGAATGGGAATGCTATACGCTAGTCCCTACACCTGTAATTCTTTTCCTTCGGAAAGTCGGGATCCTCTGGCCTACGTGTTTTGGTATAAAATTCTTGTTCATAGGTGTTAAAAGCTATGTATTCATCGTTATCTCTTATATGTCTTTCGAACTTTGTTTTATGTTTTACATCTTATTACATACAACATCACCTTTTGAAAGGCTGCGAAAATATTTTTCCAAGTATATGCGCTTTTCTTAGTTCACTGACTTCAAACAAAAAATTAAATCCATATTTAATAAATATTTCAATATACATACTTTACCCTATCAGACATTCTATTTTCTAAAGTAAATCTCTCTGTATCGTCAAGCATGATTTAATCGGTTATTATTATTTTTATATAATGCCCGTCAGTATCCATCACCAACGTATTTCTGTGTGTCACCCACAATAGTGTTCTGACTAGTGACTGCCGTAATTTCCACAAAATAATATAATATCAAATATGTTTGCACAGCTGCTTCCATAGCCTTTACCCCCATACCACTATGGGCGTGCGCTTTAGAAACCGGAGGTCGTGGGTTCGAATCCTGCGGGGCTCAACTAATTTTCATTGTTGTCTCTAGTTGGTTAGGGCACTTGAGGCCGATTACCCAATTGCCTGAAAAATAAGATGATCCATACGTCAGATGGGCACGTAAAAAGTCGGTCTAGCCACCAAAAACCTCCTAATCAAGAAGGCGTGCATTAGAGAAGGCCAATGTCCAGCAGTGGACTAACACAGGCTGCTGATGTGTATGTATGCACATAAATAAATAATCAAAGAAATCACATGGTACATTCACTGCATACTAAAAAATAGCTTTCTATGTCCCTATAAACTTATGCTTAAATCTTTAAAACTACACAACGGATCTTGATGGTTTTTTAATAGTGTCAGAGGAGACATAAATTTGCATAGTGTTGTAGAAAAACGCTGAAAAATGTATATATTTTTCTATAGATTTTACAGACATCGGACGAGCGAACAGGGCGAAGCAGAGGCGGGTCGCTAAAAAAAACTAAAATATGAGCAACTGTCTCGAACAGCTTTATTAAACTTGAAATTTCTTTATTTTTTTTAATCTTCAGATTAAAAGTCAACATATTTAAAAAAATATTGGTTAAAAAGTAAAACCTACTAAAAGCTCACGTGACCATTACTTCTGATTGACTACACATTGGCCATGTGTTAATGATCTCAGATATTACAGGTGTAACGATTTAAAGTCGTAACACGTACGATAAGTAAAATAAAATTTTATTGCTACAACAAATAATTTAGACAAAATAAAGGAAAAAGTTTTTGCTTCAATCTGACGCAAGCAAATAAGTTTTCAATAAAAAAATGTAGTCCTTAATCAAATACAGTCATTTATTATTCTCCTTATTAAAAAAAATCTGCTTAAATACTAATTAGTTCCCTGTACAAATGGAACAATCTATGTCACTCGGACGATTATTCCCAAAACTAAATGAAAGAACAGAATTATATGCTATGGTTGCAAACAGTACTGAACACACAACTTTTCCAATAAGTAAAGTAATATTTTTAATATGACTAATGAGATAAGTCACAATTGCAGTGTTTGTTTTCATGTTATTATCTTTCCTTTAATATTTAAGAATTCCTCTGCACTAGATGTTATGACCTGACTTATAACTAAAGCCCGAAAGATTTACTACAGTTTACAATAGTCCAAGTTATGATAGAGCTGGCTTTTATTGATTCAGTCCTACATTTATAAACGTTTTTGGTCGCTAGAGCGACAAGTATCTGACCTACGCAACTCAAACATTTAAAGCCATTGACGCTTTGTAACGCCTGAAACACGGTCTTAATAACCGGGCCCAAAGTTTTAAGTCATAGATTCAGTAATGGCAGCAAGAAACATGACATCTCAGACTAATCTAATAAATTTCATTGTGTTTTTTAGTTGGTTAGGCAATTTGGGCCGATCACCCAATTGTCTGAAAAGTAAGATGATCCATGCGTCGGATGGACATGTAAAAAGTCGGTCCACCCACCAACCCGCATTGGACCAGTGTGGTGGGTTACGATCCAAAACCCTCGAATAGATATGGGTGTAATAGGGGAGGTCCATGTCCAGCCGTGGACTAACACAGGCTGATGATGATGATGATGAAATAACACAATAAAATCCGCTAAAAGCCAATTAATTCAATAACACATTATGTTAATTTTTACGTATTTAATTGATCGGACTACGTGAAAAAAAAATTATTAAAAGAAGTTTCTACTTCACAGAGCTCAAACGAAAGATCAGTACTACTAGCAGTGATTTCGACCATAAACCAGCGAAATTAACGTTACACACTGGAAGAGTCATGAGACAAATCGTTTTAAACTTTTCTTAACTTTAATCCAACAAGATTTGGAACGATCTTATACTCAGTGATATCCACCAGTAGTAGAATATGTAATACTGAGTATATTCTAGTATTTGTAATACCATTTTTTACATATGACTATTCGTATAATTTTACGTTTATACAGCTATGCAATATGTTTCTTAATACCTTTAGAGTTATACTTTTATGATTCTAAAAGACAAAAGAGGCACGTAGTTGACTCAAAAATAAAAGTAATATCCGACGACGTTTATGAAAACTCTATGGATACCACAATTGTTCTACAACCAAGAAGAATAATAAAACGTAAGTAAGATACGGCGAGTGTACTTGACAGTGATATTCAAGTGTAGTTTTGCAGGAAGAATGTAATAAAATACGCACTAGCCTGCTCTAAGCGTATCTAAAAACAGGACAAAGAGCAAATAAAGTCTAGCGTCATTCATGGATAGGAAAGAATGAAGAAATAAGAAAGTCTTGATATCAATTATATTATGAGACTTGTACCTGGCGATGTCGTTCGCGTGGTAATATAACAAAAAGTAAACCAAGACTACCTATTAGGCCATCTAAGGACTTTATAAAAAAAAATTGCCTAAAAATCAGAACGTAACTTCGTGAGAACTCGATTTATGAAGGTATGTGAGAATATAAACGCACTTATAAGCTAATTTCTTTTTCAAAGTACAAATAAGACATTTATAATAAGTAGTTTTTCTCAAATTAAAAAAAATACAGTTTTTTAAAAAAAGTTATATGTTTATAGAGTTTATGCAATATCTACAGTGTCATCCGTGTCTTTCATTTGTATATTAAAAGTCTGTCGAAAAGTATTATTAAAAATCTGTCCAAATAGGTAAGAGACATAATTAATTAAGAATAATTTTATTTTCTGACAGTTTCATTAAATTATTCAACAGAAAGGACGCTCAATAAATAGAAGGAAAAGAAAAAAACTTGTGCTCGGCGAAATTTTTTTCATTGTGGTATTTGCATTTTCTCCCTCCGCATTTAAAAGCTTTACCATAATTTCGTCAACCTTCAGTGCATTCAATTTAAAAAGTTTGGGGCCTTTTATTTGCACGGATTGTACGTTTAACGTTGCTTGGGTTAACCTACAACTATCTTGTTAAATTCTGCGTATTATTTTAATTATTTATCTGATTCTAACAAAAGTCATAGTGAATTTTGCTTTTTTTCTGTTTTCAACTTCAAGAGGCAGACAAAAGCGTTGGGTTTTTAAACCAGTATTATAAGAAAAACATTTTTTTGGAATATAATAGTAATAAATAACGTAGGATTCATTTAAACAACAAATATAAATCAGTCATGCACCAAAAGGTATCTAAGGTAACGAATAAGTAGATGACATGAACATCAACAGTTTTGTTGTGCCTTATGCTACCTCTATTGTGGTTACGTTATGTGTAAGTAATTTTTTATCATTTTACTTTTCGTACTTTTAATTACCTTTTTTATGGTAACGCTTTCATAATGAACATAGATTATTAGGTTTTTGTATCTACTCTTTTATTAGGTAAACTAGGAAAAAGTTTTAATTTCATTTTGTTGACTTAGTGTACAAATAATGACTTCATGATACCAAAAACAAAAACTTCAGTTATGAAGGATTCCTTTTACAGTCCTAATGGGTGCTCCTTACGGCCTACGAAAAATTAATCCAAAATTTTTCGACAAAACTGTCAAAGGATATTTATTTAACTATCCCATTTTTTTATCTATTTCACTTACATTTTAACTCAAACAATTTAAAGAAGATATCACAGACGATAAACTCCGAGATTTCTGTGGCAAACAAAAGCAGCACAAGGTTGTAAGCCTTTAAGTACTGAATAAATATTCCAAAACCCAGTCGGGAATTTTTATCAACGTGACGAAACGTCGTTAATAACCTTGTTTACGGTGAGAGCGTAATATACAGATACGATATACGCCACCATTATGTTTCATTGGTTTCCATTACTCAAACCGTAATATCATAAAGGAAAAACCATTTTGTAACCATCACACGAGGTCGATCATATTTTTCTCTGTTAGCTTAAAAGTCTTCTGATCTATAAATCGTGATGTTAAAATTTAATATATTAAAAATTTAGTGTTTTATTTGCCAAAATACACAGCCACATTATCTTTTGTATTATTAAAATTATAGAGAGACCATTATACATGTATGTGTAAAGTTGGATTTGAAGTTTCTATTAATTATTTAGTTGTGTCATTATTAACATGTAGAAATGTTTGCTTTGTATTGAACTTAAAATGAGCGTAAAATTATTAGACAAAAGACAACCAAAAGACAAAATTTTTGGTTGTTGCTAGTAGTATTTATGCTTTATTATTAAAGTATTTCAAAATAAATCTTACAGGAACATATATCATAGAACATATGGTATAATTATTTATGTTGGCAAACGTAGCGTAGGATGCCCGCAGATTAGGAACCCAGGAAAACCAAGTAAATCACAATTTATGAACATTTAATGAAAGAGTAGTCATGAAGATAGTAGGTAACATTCCTTTATTTAAACGGGTCCGATTAGCGTAGTGTTACCAAGGTACCGTAGAAAAATTGTTACTGTGTCCACAATATACGAGTGTAAATACAACACAAGTAGGTATTGATTTTCGCCTTTTGCTTTATATTATTGGACACTAACTAATAATTAGTATTGTATCAAGTCACACCTATACATCTTACTTTTTTACAACATACAACATCACATCATCAGCCTGTGGTAGTCCACTGCTGGACGTAGGCCTCCCCTAATACACCCCTATCCATTAGGGGGTCTGGGCCGTATCCCACCAAGCTGGTCCAATGCGGGTTGGTAGGTGGACCGACATTTTACATATCCATCCGACGCATGGATCATCTTATTTTTCAGACAATTGAGTGAACGGCCCAAATTGCCCTTACCAACTAGGAAACAGCAATGAAAATGTGTTGAGACCCCGCAGGTTTTGAACCCACGACCTCCGGTTTCTAAAACAGTTTTTCCTTTTTTACTGGTGGAAAATTGTGTAAAGACCAATATTTGGCGGGGATACATTTTTTCCGCTTAAATATGTGTTCAAGATCAATACGGAATAAAGTTAATTGTTATTCCTCACATGAAAAGTTTCGTGCATCGAAATAATTTTACAATTTAAATTCGCTCCAAGGTTTAAACCAAAAATACGGTGAATTTCAGATGACAAAACCACAACAACCATCGATATTGCTTTCGGGTCCCGATAGTTGGGAGATCACATCACAAGCGCGATTCACTTGAGAATTGGATTTTCATTCGAATTGGAAAGAGCTTCGTTGATTCTTTTTCTTCGCCCTTTATATATAAAACTTTATTTTTATCAAGAAGTAAACTAAATTCAGATTTATTTTTCTAGGCTAGATTATTAATAACCTTATTACTAATAATATAATAATTAAATGACTTAAAGGAAGTTGAGATGCTGATGAAATTATCTCCTTCATAATCCTTAAAATGTTCTTCCCTCTCTCTCATCTCATCTAGGATATTTTGTTTCACAATGACAATGAAATATAATATATTATACCTATATTTAAAATATTACAATTAAAATGTTAAATTACGATATATTTTATAAATTAGAGCTAGTTCTAAACAATAACGCACATTAAGAAAATGAACTTATTTTAAAATATTTTATTTATCTGACTGCTTATTTATAAAAAGTTACAGTTTTCCTAAAATATTATTCCTATTAATTTTACAAAGTTAGTTTTATTCACTATGTATCAACTAAATTTAGTTTTCTGTTAGTTGGTTACGGTATATGATGAATAATTTGCAGCAACGACCTCCATTTCGAAAAGCAGGAGCCAAAATCAAACCAGGAAACGGAAATAGTGAACACAGGGTTCCATTATATTTGGAAACTATTTCCCACATTTCTAGGTACAATTGTATCTGAAAAGCTAAATTGGACTTTAACAAAACAATTGCTTTTTTTTTGTTGTTTTAGTTCTACTTGTTAGGATAAAGACAGTTAACTTTCGTTACATATTACGAATTATCGAGTGTTTGAAATATCAAACGGTTAACATTTTTGAGAGAAAATAAATAAAACTTCGAATTAATGAATTGATTAATTATTATTCTTAAACTACTGTTCTAAACCAATGTGAAAAGTTCAGAGGTACGTTTGTGCACATTCATAATATGAAGTTATTAATAATTTTTGAAAAATTCTATTGTACTGGTTTGCTTCAAAGCTGACTGCTCAACAACTTTTTTTAAAAAAGCTTGAAATGCTTTTTCATCACTTTCGTTTTTAGACAGAAGCTTTGTAAGGTATCGAATGAGGATCTTGCTTCCTTAACTGACACCTCTGCCAAAGGTTCTGATGTATCATCTGTGTCGTTGTTATTTAAATCGTATCTGCCGCAGATAAAAGGGACGGCATCATTTTGCAACATCACTTTTATCATACCTTCCTCTACTTTTTCGATTAACTTCTTCTTTTCAGCAATCGTCAAACATTTACATTTTTTAAGGCTCTAAGACTAACTAAGACAAACTTTTAATCTTTACACCGAAAAAATAGTAACAATAGCTGAATTATAACTAAACGAACCCATTTGTGATTTTGTATTAGCGCGAGTCAGACGTATTTAATTATGTTATTGTTAAATATGTTTGAATAATATTTAAACTTCATCATTCGGGGTAAATCTTTTAACATTCAAGATTTTTCCACCAAGTATTCTGAAGAACACAAATAGCACAAAGACCTAGTCGATGCCTCATTCATGCTTTACATAAGCTATGTACGTTCTCGTCATCTCTTCTACGGTCAACGGAATGCATCTAAAGTTTTAGAGGAATATTAGCTTTAATGTAAAAGCTCGGCAGTAACTTAGACTGTAATATTTCCTCTACCACTTTGCGTTCATAAAATGTTTTTTAGATTTAAGCGGAATTTTGTATTGCGTACATTTTTAATAGATAATACATTTTCGTAGTTAAACTGTTTTGAAATTATTGTGTTTTGTCTTCTTGACTACAATTGAATACGCAATAATTTTTTCACACTTTTGTACTGAATTTGTACTTCGTTTGCGTAACTAGATAAAATTTCTTTATCTTTTTAAAAACTTTATCTTTCACCTTATTATACGTTTTGAGATAAAACGTCACTAGCAAAAGAAAAAAGGATTTAATACATTGAAAGTTTTACTGTATCGCATTGTCTACTTATCTTTTTTTAATATCACTACAAGAGCTACTGAAAAGTTACAAGAAATAAAACGCTGATTATAAAATCTTGACAATCAGCGTTTTATTTCTCTTGTTGACTTCTTTTTATGACGGTATTTCTTAAAAATTGTCTATAGCTAACTTCAAAGTGTCGGTTTTTCTTCATGGTGTGTGCGCACATTGTAAAAATTTAACCTCGTAATTTGTCTCTAACGAGCCAAATAAAGTATAACTTCGAAAACTAATGCGCCACTGAAAATATTATTTAATGCAAAATAGAGTGCTGTTTGGAAAGCAATCAGAAACTTTCCACTATGTAATATAGAAGCGGAAGCAACAGAATGGAAAAGCGAAATTTGTACACAAATCAAACACAGCAACAATTACATAATATATCACGTGAAAGTTTTGATTATGTTAGCACGCCTACGTAGTAATGTAATATGGACTTGCACCTAACAAACCAAAGGGGATTCAAATACTAAAATGGTCTTACAATTTTGTTTTCATTACTTTATCGGGAAGTTATTCCGTCTAATCTTCGGAAGATCTTTAAAGCAAGGCAATCGGAGGAAAATGTCTGTGAAAACTTTTATATTTAATTTGTAATATTAAAAATACGTGATGTTTAACATCAAATTTAAGTCAAAAATGTTTTATTATAAACCTGAACTATTGTTAAAACAAATTCATAAAATATAACATGAAATAGGGCTTACCTCTCATTTCGGAATGTTATTACGAATTTAGAATGAATATCCTTTTTATTAGACTTATAAACAAATTTTAAAACCACATTAGTTACTGGCAACTTACAAAACAAAGATAAGGCCTTTTGATTCCGATTCGCGAATGTAATTAAAATTCCGCAAACGGTTTCAGCATAAAGTAAGCCATTCCACGTATGTTTAATGATTACGTTTATAACGCAATAATGTAATGTACTAATGTTACGATCGTTTACGAAATTCCAACCGCATTCGTAATTAAAATTTTCTGTTGAGAATCAACTTTGGGTTTTGAAAATATTTATCTTTCGTTCAAAACTCGAATTATTTTTCCTGTTCTCTGCAAAAATTGAATTGTGGAAAAGACACGCTAATGTACTTTTTCCAGAGCGATTGTAAGCGTAATTGTTTATCTTTTTTTTACTCTTTAATATGTAGCAGCATCTCAACATGTTAGCGATTTAGTTATTTTCATATATACACATAACTTTTACAAAATGTGTTTTCAACTCATGCCCATCTACACTTTACCCAACTTGATGTTTTGTCAGCTTTAACAATTAACACTGTTGAAAAGTTTTAGTGAAAAAAGAAACTTTGACGACCACTGACTTTGTAATTGCAAGTAGAAAAGTTCTGTAATTTTGTTATTTTTTTAATCAAGTTAATATTTGTTAGTTTAAAACAAATCTTACATATCTACACTAATAACTACTGAATTACTTATTAAGATTTAAGATAAAATTTTGCTTTGATGTCTTTTAAGATATCTAAAAAAGGCCAACCAATTATAACCAATTAAAACCTTATAACCGTATTAAAATTATTTGTAATTATTTTATTTAAATATTATGAACACCTTTTAAAAATGAAACCGTATGGTACAAAAGGACTGACAAATGAAACGAAAAGACTAATATCAACATTTAAATGTACTTTTAACCGTCTCTGTGTCGACACCGGGGTATATTTTTAAAATGCAAATGGCGTTCACTCTCATTTTATCCACCCTCGGTGGATTCTAATTGGATGGATGAAGTTTATGATTGCTTTTCAAACGCAAATGGACCTAGTATTTGAGATCGAATTGTTTCAAAATGCTGATAGTGATTATAAAGCTTGTTTATATTTTATTTAATTAATGATATTTTGCAAATATCAAATAAATAAAGAATACCAAAAGCAAAATTATAACGACGTTTATACAACTCTTAAGTTTCACTTTTTTTTATTTTGCGAGATTGTCACATTGGTAAATTATGTTTACCATTATTACATTAAAAATACGTATATATAGTCTACGTATTCTTAACGCAAAAATATATTTCGGTCATAGAGGAATAACCACAAATCTAGAAGATCAGATTCTCTTCACTAATTCTGAAAAGATTACTTCAGCTAGTATTATTTAAAGCAAGACAATCGAAGGAAAATGTCTGTGAAAATATTCAAATTGTTTTAATTTGTAATATTAAAAATACGTGATGTTAAATATTTAAGTCAAATATGTTTTATTACTGAACTATTGTTAAAATAAATTCATAAAATATAAAATGAAATAGGGCTTACCTCTCATTTCGGAAAGTTATTACGAATTTACAATGAATATACTTTTTATGAGACTTATAAACAAATTTTAAAACCACATTAGTTACTGGCAACTTACAAAACAAAGGTAAGGCCTTTTGATTCCGAAATGTAATTAAAATTCCGCAAACGGTTTCAGCGTAAAGTAAGCCATTTCACGTATGTTTAATGATTACGTTTATAACACAATAATGTAATGTTGTAATGTTACGACCGTTTACGAAATTCCAACCACGTACGTAATTAAAATTTTCTTTTGAGAATCAACTTTGGGTTTTAAAAATATTTATTTTTCGTTGAAAACTCGAATTATTTTTCCTGTTCTCTGCAAAAATTGAATTGTGGAAAAGACACGCTAATGTACTTTTTCCAGAGCGATTGTAAGCGTAATTGTTTATCTTTTTTTTACTCTTTAATATGTAGCAGCATCTCAACATGTTAGCGATTTAGTTATTTTCATATATACATATAACTTTTACAAAATGTGTTTTCAACTCATGCCCATCTACACTTTACCCAACTTGATGTTTTGTCAGCTTTAACAATTAACACCGTTGAAAAGTTTTAGTGAAAAAAGAAACTTTGACGACCACTGACTTTGCAATTGCAAATAGAAAAGTTCTGTGTTTTTGTCATTTTTTAATCTTAAATTAAGACAATATCTGTTAATTTAAAATAAATCTTACATAACTACACTAATAACTACTGAATAACTTATTAAGATTTAAGATAAAATTTTGCTTTGATGCCTTTTAAGATATCTAAAAAAGGCCAACCAATTATAACCAATTAAAACCTTATAACCGTATTAAAATTATTTGTAATTATTTTATTTAAATATTATGAACACCTTTTAAAAATGAAACCGTATGGTACAAAAGGACTGACAAATGAAACGAAAAGACTAATATCAACATTTAAATGTACTTTTAACCGTCTCTGTGTCGACACCGGGGTATATTTTTAAAATGCAAATGGCGTTCACTCTCATTTTATCCACCCTCGGTGGATTCTAATTGGATGGATGAAGTTTATGATTGCTTTTCAAACGCAAATGGACCTAGTATTTGAGATCGAATTGTTTCAAAATGCTGATAGTGATTATAAAGCTTGTTTATATTTTATTTAATTAATGATATTTTGCAAATATCAAATAAATAAAGAATACCAAAAGCAAAATTATAACGACGTTTATACAACTCTTAAGTTTCACTTTTTTTTTTATTTTTCGAGATTGTCACATTGGTAAATTATGTTTACCATTATTACATTAAAAATACGTATATATAGTCTACGTATTCTTAACGCAAAAATATATTTCGGTCATAGAGGAATAACCACAAATCTAGAAGATCGGATTCTCTTCACTAATTCTGAAAAGATTACTTCAGCTAGTATTATTTAAAGCAAGACAATCGAAGGAAAATGTCTGTGAAAATATTCAAATTGTTTTAATTTGTAATATTAAAAATACGTGATGTTAAATATTTAAGTCAAATATGTTTTATTACTGAACTATTGTTAAAATAAATTCATAAAATATAAAATGAAATAGGGCTTACCTCTCATTTCGGAAAGTTATTACGAATTTACAATGAATATACTTTTTATGAGACTTATAAACAAATTTTAAAACCACATTAGTTACTGGCAACTTACAAAACAAAGGTAAGGCCTTTTGATTCCGAAATGTAATTAAAATTCCGCAAACGGTTTCAGCGTAAAGTAAGCCATTTCACGTATGTTTAATGATTACGTTTATAACACAATAATGTAATGTTGTAATGTTACGACCGTTTACGAAATTCCAACCACGTACGTAATTAAAATTTTCTTTTGAGAATCAACTTTGGGTTTTAAAAATATTTATTTTTCGTTGAAAACTCGAATTCTTTTTCCTGTTCTCTGCAAAAAAGTTAATTGTGGAAAAGACACGCTAATGTACTTTTTCCAGAGCGATTGTAAGCGTAATTGTTTATCTCTCTTTTATCCTTTAATATGTAGCAGCATCTCAACATGTTAGCGATTTAGTTATTTACATATATACACATAACTTTTACAAAATGTGTTTTCAACTCATACCCATCTACACTTTACCCAACTTGATGTTTTGTCAGCTTTAACAATTAACACTGTTGAAAAGTTTTAGTGAAAAAAGAAACTTTGACGACCACTGACTTTGTAATTGCAAGTAGAAAAGTTCTGTAATTTTGTTATTTTTTAATCAAGTTAATATTTGTTAGTTTAAAACAAATCTTACATATCTACACTAATAACTACTGAATTACTTATTAAGATTTAAGATAAAATTTTGCTTTGATGTCTTTTAAGATATCTAAAAAAGGCCAACCAATTATAACCAATTAAAACCTTATAACCGTATTAAAATTATTTGTAATTATTTTATTTAAATATTATGAACACCTTTTAAAAATGAAACCGTATGGTACAAAAGGACTGACAAATGAAACGAAAAGACTAATATCAACATTTAAATGTACTTTTAACCGTCTCTGTGTCGACACCGGGGTATATTTTTAAAATGCAAATAGCTTTCACTCTCATTTTATCCACCCTCGGTGGATTCCAATTGGATGGATGAAGTTTATGATTGCTTTTCAAACGCAAATGGACCTAGTATTTGAGATCGAATTGTTTCAAAATGCTGATAGTGATTATAAAGCTTGTTTATATTTTATTTAATTAATGATATTTTGCAAATATCAAATAAATAAAGAATACCAAAAGCAAAATTATAACGACGTTTATACAACTCTTAAGTTTCACTTTTTTTTATTTTTCGAGATTGTCACATTGGTAAATTATGTTTACCATTATTACATTAAAAATACGTATATATAGTCTACGTATTCTTAACGCAAAAATATATTTCGGTCATAGAGGAATAACCACAAATCTAGAAGATCGGATTCTCTTCACTAATTCTGAAAAGATTACTTCAGCTAGTATTATTTAAAGCAAGACAATCGAAGGAAAATGTCTGTGAAAATATTCAAATTGTTTTAATTTGTAATATTAAAAATACGTGATGTTAAATATTTAAGTCAAATATGTTTTATTACTGAACTATTGTTAAAATAAATTCATAAAATATAAAATGAAATAGGGCTTACCTCTCATTTCGGAAAGTTATTACGAATTTACAATGAATATACTTTTTATGAGACTTATAAACAAATTTTAAAACCACATTAGTTACTGGCAGCTTACAAAACAAAGGTAAGGCCTTTTGATTCCGAAATGTAATTAAAATTCCGCAAACGGTTTCAGCGTAAAGTAAGCCTTGTAATGCTTTACATAAGCTATGTACGTTCTACTTATCTTTTCTACGCTCAACGGAATGCATCTAAAGTTTTACAGGAAAATTAGCTTTAATGTAAAAGCTCGGCAAATAACTTAGACTGTAATATTTCCTCTACCACTTTGCGTTCATAAAATGAATTTTGTGTTGCGTACATTTTCAATAGATTTATTATTTTCGTAGTTAAACTGTTGAAATAACTGTGTTTTGTCTTCTTGACTACAATTGAATACGCAAATATGAACTGGTTAAAAAAATCAGATATGAGCAAAATATATCTAGAACATTGAAGAACATTGAAAGACAGTGTGGATTTTTTTATACTTTTTAAAATTATGTATGGTAGTTCAGAAAAAATTGTGTGCGTGTACTTATGGACGCGCGTTAGAAGTTATAGTTCGATAGTGTAACAAGATAAAATTGCTTTATTATTTCAAAAATTTTATCTTTTCGACAATAATAAAAGAAAACGAGATTTAATAAATTGAATGTTTTATTATAACGCATTGTCTAGTTTAATATTCTTTTTTAAATATCACCACAATAATTTTATAAAGAACTACAAGAAATAAATTAGAATAAAAAAGATTATAAAATCTTGACAATCAGCGTTTTATTTCTTATTTTAACTTCAGGATATCACTTTTTTGTGACGGTGTGCGCGCGTAGCATAAAAAAATAATCTCGTGATTTGTCCCTAACATACTGATAATATTATATAATGCAAAATAGAGTGCTGTTTGAAAAGCAATCAGAAACTTTCCACTATAGAAGCGGAAGCACCAGAATGGAAAAGCGAAAGTTGTACACAAATCAAACACAGCAACAATTACATTATATGACGTGAAAGTTTGGAATATATTAGCCTGCTTGTGTAGTAATCTTATATGGAATTGTACCTCACAAACCAACGGGGGCTCAAATACTGAAATGGTTTTACATATTGCTATGCTATGTTTTATGATTTGTTTCTCATTATTCCATTGGGAACTTATTCCGTTTAATCTTCGGAAGATCTTTATAGTAAGACAATCGAGGTATTTGTAATAGTATTTGTTTCAATTATAATATATTTATATTTCTTGATACAAATCTGAGTTGTTGTTAAAACAAATTTCTACAATGACAATAGTTATTATGAGACTGATTTACAAATTTAAAAACCACATTAGTAACTGGCAACTTTCAAAACAAATATAAGGCCTTTTGATTTCGAAATGTAATTAAAATTTCGCAAACACACGGCTTCAGCGTAACCAAATAAAGTAAGCCATTTCAAGTACCTATGTTTCGTGTTTACGTTTATAACGCAATAATGTAATGTAGTAATGTTTCGACCGTTTACGAAACTTCAAACGCATTTATAATTAAAATTTTCGTTTAAGCTGTGGATTTTTCAAATGTTTATTTTTCGTTGAAAAGTCAAATTCTTTTCCTGTTCTTTGGATGGTAAACAATACACGTAAATGTACCTTTTTCCATTGCGATTCTAAGCGTAATAGTTTAATTATGTTTATCTTTCTTTTAGTAGCATCGCAACATGTTAGCGATTTAGTTATTTTGATATTATTAAAAAAAAGAACATATTTAGATTTTTTATATCAATTCGATTAACTTTACATAATGTGATTTCAACTCATACACATCTACACTTTACGAAGCTTGATTTTATGTCAGCTTTAACAATTAAAACTGTTGAAAAATTATCGTAAAAAAAAAACTTTAATGACAACTGATTTGCAATTGCGAATAGAAAAGTTTTGTAATTTTTTTAACTTCAAATTTTAAAACAAGACTATATCTGTTAATTTACCATAAATCTTACCTAACTTACTTTTACTTAATTTCTGAATAACTTACTAAGAAAAACTTTTTGGTTTTAAGTCTATCAAGGAATGTAAAAAGGGCCTAAAACGTCAAGCAAAAATAAAAATAAAAGGCGTAAACTAATTAAAAGCCATTAAATCCGCAAAACTCTATCAATATTTTACATCATATATAGGTAGTGAATAACGTTTTATTTAAATATTATAAAGACCTTTTAAAAATGAAACCGTATCGTACAAAAAGAATGACAAATGAAACGAAAAGACTAATATTGACATTTAAATGTACTTTTAAACCGTCTCTATGTCTACATCGGGGTCCATATTTGAAATGCAAATGGCGTTCACTCTCATTTTATCCACCCTCGGTGGATTGCAATTGGATGGATGAAGTTTATAATTGCTTTTCAAACGTAAATGGACCCAGTTTTTGAGGACGAATTGTTTCGAAATACTAGCAGTGATTTATTTATTAAATTATTGATATTCTGCAAATATCAAATAACTAAAGAATACCAACCAATTTTATTTGTTTTTATTAACTGTTTCGATTTAAACTTACAATTCAAATTACTGATATAAAGCTAATATTATATTTTTAACATTGGCATAATATATTTAGTAGTCTTACATTAAAAATACGTTTATATATTTTATGTATTGTTAATACATCAAAATTTTAATTTAAAATATATTTGGATCATATAGGAATAACCACAAATCTAGTAGATCAGATTCTCTTCTCTAATTCTGAAAAGATTACTTGAGCTAGTGTAGTAAATCTCAGCCCAAGTATGCAGTCGTCAAAGCCACTCTTAGCTAAAGCTGCAGCAGAAATTTTTATTTTGGCTTTGAGTAAAGAGTAATATATGAACAGTGCATTTCCTTTTTTAGGCGGCTTAATATTATTGAAATAAAATGTAAATATTTTCTACGGACTTTTAATGGACAGCGATTTCGTATTTTTGATTACTGAGACAAAGACTAAAACAGACAGTTTTTATATACTTATCTAACTAAAGAATGTTGAAAACTAATTTAAACGCATATTTTTTTATTAAAGTTATTATTTTACTTTCACGAAAACAATACAATATTAAGTAAGGTAAGTTAGTAATATATATATATATATATATATATGTATTGATATCCTTATTTATTATTATTATTGCTTTTTTTGTGTTTAACTACTTTTTACCTATTAAGACATTTATTATTAGCAACAAAACTCGATTAATAATTCATAATCGTTTCAGATGGTACAATTTAAAATTTAATATTATTAAAACGAAAGCTTTCGACATTGTTGTAGTTGTAGCAATTATTAATGCTTATAATTTAAGCATTAAAGTTGCAGCAAATAACTTTTTTCACATCTCCAAAAGTAAATACGTCATTATCGGTAAGAGCTGCTGTTTATTACATTTTTATAAATATGAATATTATTTAACCACTATTAATTGCTAAATGTGTCTTATTTTAAATATAAAATATACCATGTTTCTTCTTTATACATATTTAAATTTATATGTATAAAGAAGAAAGATTTGAATTTTTACTACTATACTAATTTTAAAAAATTTTAGTCATTACGAAGGCAAATATTACTTAAATTTAATAAAAGCAGTCGGGATATTTTGCAAACCCTAACCGTGTGGGGCGGTACCACCGCGATGTCTGTGTGTCTGACTGTGTTCCAATTTGAAGGGCACCGCAGTAAGCGTATTTACTGGGTAAACGAGAATTAACATCCTAGGTCCCATGGTAGACAGCGCGTTGGTGATACCACTGGTTTTCCAATCTCTATGGGCGTTGGTGACCACTTTGCATCAGGTGGCCCGACTGGTCATCCGCCTGCCTAGACAAGAATTGTAAAAAACTGAAGAAGAAAACGTAACAAAATACACGATGATACTATGAGACGAAAGTCTAAACTAAACTAATATTGAGAAGTTTATATCTTTTCACGTCAAATTCCTGAAAGTTAATCCGTTATCCTTTATAAGTTTCTGTACCCTGCCATTCGCTTTGATGGCTCAATGTATCCGTCAACATTCATTGAATACACCCACCTTTTTCGAAACATGGCGTATTGGCACCTGACTCGAATCTTAATATACATTCGATAAAGTTTTATGGGTAATAAGCAACCATGGGTACGTAAAACGTTATGTTTATACGTTTTTATACGCTCATAACTTATTTTATTATTTTAATAATATGTTAGAATTTTTGACTTGTATTGTTTGGTTCAGAGATTTGTATTAATTTTTATATTACAAAAACAAGTAACATAAAATCGATACCCGCTCCAGGCATAAATCAAGGACATTTCTTGATCCAATGAACTAGAGGCGATAGACGTCTAGACATTAGACCAAGTTATATTACAATGTTTTATTATTAAATGTTACTTTTTAAAGCAATGTTTTAGATTTTACAATAACGAAAATGAAAAGGTTATTTCTTTGTCGTTAAAGCCTTGAACAGTAGAAAAAAATGTAATTTGAAGAGATATATTAAATATTAAGTCTTTTTCTACGAAATGTACAAATTGCCATTACGGGTAATAAGTTTTAAGCATAAATTCTTATGCTTAAAACTTATTCTTCGCGGCAGCAAATGCAACGGTAGTGCTACTTTCCCAGAGTCCCCTGTAGAAAGACCGTTCTACAACATGTATTTATTCTATGTGATATTACACACACCATACATACGTACATAGACATTTTAATACCTGTAAAGTCTTTTATTGTCATACGGCCTTCCCATGAAGTCCTTAGCAGCGAGGTTTCATCAGCCTAGGATTTGCTAAACGTGATCCGACAAACGTCCGGAGTGCTTTGTCACAGAATAACGGATTCAATTGTGGAACATTGTAACTGATATGTACAAACGCTGTTCAATCCGCTTTGTAACGAATATAGCTTTATGGATTAAAGCCTAGAGTATATATCGGATAGAATAGTAATGGAGTGGTGTGTGGTGGCTGTAATGATAAAATCAGTTCATTTTGCATAGGTCGAGGTACAGATTATTCTTAATAATTAATTACAATTAAGATCTGGAAACCCCGGTTCAGCACTGGCAACAAGACGCATAACATCTCAGTCTGCCCCGTGACCACGGCCGCTAGAAAATTTTCGAAACGTCGAGAATTTAAATATGTAAAATAAACGCTATAAAATACGTAAAAAGTCATTTTATTTAATAATGTATAGAATTCGCGTAAACAAAAGAAATAATTGATGGAGTGGTATAAAACTTGTTGACAAGATGCTAACAAGGATAGGGCTGTTACTGCATGAAATTTATGAAATAACGTAACCAAGGAAGCGGTGTCGTATGTGTGGTGTAGTTATTACTTGTCCTGAGAAGTGGTGGTACCTGTACCACCTAGTGATTGTTATCATCATCTATCAAAAAAGAGGGCTAGACGTATAGCACCTCTCCATTGCTATGGTTTACTTTGCTTACATCAACTCCAAGTTTAAATTAATAGATAGAATTGTAGTTAACGTATATAACAATTTTATTTAAACAAGCTGTTGCGCGCGATTTCGTCCGTGGGTAAGAATAAAAAAAAAAAATGTAACTCTGTTAGATTTTTTCTCAGATAAAAGTAACCAAGTACTTGCTACATCAGCTATCTCTCAGTGAAAGATTCAAAATGGGAATTCACGCACAAATAGGCAGACATACAAAGAAAAGAAAAGAAATTTTTATACGTATCGGTCACATAACATAATATCAAGGAACTGCTTTTTAATTGTTTTTTAAAAACAGTTATTTTGATATTATAAATAGACGCTTCAAATTAATTTATTTGTCAAGATTAGCTAACAAGTGTTGGTTTGATTCTGCTTATGGCCAGAGTGTTGAGCATTGCTTTTATCTAAGTGTTATATTTAATTAAGTTTTTTAATCCCCGGTGTATTAGTTTAGGTTTAGTGCATGTATTTATGGTATATGTTACAAGATATGTAATGTTATCTTTTATTATGTATATTATGGCAAAATATAATATTATGGTAAATCTTGTTGAAAGAAGATGACGACAAAATGAGACTGAAAAACGTTGAACATTAGACAAATATTTAACTTTGAATAGGAAACTTCTTTTGTTAATTTTTTAAACATTCAGTGCGGCTGTTCTTATCGTTATCATCATCATTAGCAGCCTTTTTCCGTTCGGACATATGCCTTTTTCAATGAATGCCAAGACGGCCGATCCCCTGCTACTCGCTGCCAACTCAAACCTACAGCTACAGCAAGGAGATCGGCATCCCACCTAGTTGACCCAAGCTCTGTCTTGCCAAACGTGGCCTCCACTCCAGAGCTTTATTGGCCTATTGGCTGTTCTTTTATGAACTACAACAATATTATATTTAAAGAAACTTTTGAATTTGTTTCCTTGTGCCATTACTATTATATAGTATTGACTTAGCTTGTACGTAATTATTTATTAACTTATACAAGATATGAGTATATAAATAATTTACGTTCTCTGTATGCTTTACCCGTATAAGTTTTAAAATATATAGTTCATAAAGTAAGGAGACTTATCATGGTGTCTAGATGGCTACTTTCTAAGCGGTAAAATACGAAACGATGCTTTCTAGTCGATGCAGTAAATCTCAGTATGCTCACGAAATTATTACCAATATGCACTCCTTGAAGTACCATTCTTAGCTCTGCAGTATAAACTTTACGCAGTATTATCTATAAGTATTAGCAGATAGTATCTATTGACCAACCCGTGATCTGCATCTTGAGGATATATATTTGAGCTCACCCCATCTCTCCTTGATAGTGAAATGTTGTGAAAAGTGGTGGATAAAAGTTTTTAACAACAAGTGATATATTATTGTATGCAAAGGGGGATAAAACGTTTTATTATAATTAAAATATAATTTAATGAAGAATATTTTAAAATATATTACTTTAAAATTAACTTTCGACTCTATCAAAAGTATTTCAGCATTTAACTATCTATGTATTACTTACTACTTTATATATTTTCTATAAATACAGTTTTACTCATTTTATAACGTTTAATTACTTCACATTTATTTAATATTATATTCGACGTTTTAAATAATTTTAATAGTTGTTAAGTAATCAAAAACGTTAAAATAATGTATTTGATATAATTTGTTATTTGTACGGATGTAAATATGATAGGTTTTGGTAATATTTCTTATTGTATAAGCTTATTGGCTGTCAAGTTTTTCATTACGTTATTAATCTACATATGTCTAATATATAACTAAAGCCTCAATGAACTTAGTCACAAAAAATGATAATTAAACGTAAACTGATCAGGTTTATCCAATCAAGTTAACCAATACCAAACTAGTAACAATACTTTAAAAACTAAACTTCAGTCAATTAAGAATGAAGTGACGCAGTAAAGCAGAACTGACGACCGCTGGCGTTGGAAAGTTCTGGAGTGGAGACCGAGGCTCGGCAAACGTAGTGTAGGATGCCCCGCGCTAAGATGGAGTCACGACATCCGCAAAGTGTTCGGTGCGAGCTGGATGAAAATAGCCGATGATCGGAAGCGGTGGCATGCATTAGGATTCATGTCCAGTAGTAAACTGACATAGGGTGATGATGGTGACTAATGTTTACCGCAAAATAAATAACAATTAAAATTAGTTGGGTCCCCGCAGGATTCGAACCCCCGAGCTCCGCTTTCTAAAACACACGCCCTTACCACTAGACTACAGAGGCAGGTAAACATTAGACATGCCAAATGTACAAAAAGTTAAAGATTTTTTTTTCAATTTAATTGTACATCTTGCTTAATTTTTTTTTCAAAGCACGATTTTTATTTGAACTTACTTTTATATCATTTTATGCTCTTTATCGTTTTTAAGTTCCTCTAGTAAATGCAGGCAGTGTGTGTCTCGAAAATTGTCACTTGTATCGTTATGTAATTACGAGGTTGCTTCCTCGTTATTATTAACAAAATATGCATTTGTAACTTTTCATAGCTATTAATTTCACCAAGTTTCTTCACGGTCAAATTTCATTGCAAAATTTAATTAATATTATAAATGGGGTAACAGTAACAAAACTTTGTTAATATTCATAATGTTTTAATTACAGATTGTTTGAAATTCAAATTTAATTTAATAAAACGTCAGTGTATCAACATTGTAGGAGGTATAGTTAATTTTAAAGTATAAATAAAAAATACAGTTTAAGGGATCTCAACTCGTTTTCATAGCAAAATTTTAAATTGAATAACAAAAATGAACGGATAAACTGGAAATATAAAATGAAAATACGTGCGCATCATTTTCAACAGGTGCTCTGAAATATTTTTTAATGAATAAAGTTCATGTACTTTCCCCAATTTTAATTTCAAGCGTACTTGTACAAATACCGTAAATTAAAACCGTTTAAAATACTTTTTTCCTAAAAAAATCAACGAGTTCATGTTCTCAGCAGCCAAAGAATAGTCACGATCATGGAGGAGTGAGATTGTTCCAGTTATCTACCTGCCTCTGCGATTACCAAAGATTCAATAAAGTCGGGTCGTGGAAGCCTGAGGTATTTAGTATGATGTCACCGATCTGATCAGTGGTACAAAATATATATGGAAAGGTTTAAACGCTGGGACTACCACTAGGATTAGTAAACCGAATCCAGACCCCCTGATTCTATTTCTATAAAGGAATGAATATCCAGACATGTCTGTAAGGTCCGAGACAAAAGGCGCGTTTAATTCTACGCACCTAGACGTGGAGTGGGCTATAGGCCCGAGACAAGACTGCTTCAGTAGCCAGTCCTGTTGGGAATGCAGAATACGACAAATGCGTTCTTGTGACCCAACCTTAAGGCGCCAAGACACAAAAACGCATTGGTTTTGACGAGATTGGGTATGCGTAGGCCTTTCCACGTGTAAGAAATGGGACTGTTATATAAATAAACTATAATCAAAGTAACAGTCTATCGCTAAATTGATAGTTTGTCACTTTGATTCATGGCATTGAAAGCACGAAAAAAATCATGGACTATAAGGTTATACTCAGACAATTAGGAAATCGAAACAGTTATTTCTTCGTCGTTAAAGTTTCAATTGACGATCTGTGAGGACATAAAATGTGAAATGAAAAGATTTTAGGATAGTTGAATATTTTAATAAAAGCTTTATTTTTCTGCATGCCGTAAAAGTTCAAATAAAATTGATATCTAAGCAGCAGTGATCAAATGAGGCCAGAACGATTTAAACTGGTCAATTTTGAGCCTTACGTTTAACATAAGCCTTAAATAATTTCTTTCCAATAATATTTGGTACAAATTTGAAGTTTACCTGAATCTACTGTGGACTACTGCTAGCGTTTCTTAGTTATAAATACTAAAAACTAAATGTGTTATGAAAACAGTACTAATTGCGTACCGGAAAATTAAGTATAAACAAATTCACCCATACAATATTTATTACGCAGTTTTCTTTGTAAAGATGCATTTTATTATAAAATGACAGGTATTAGTACGGTAATAATTAATAGCTTAAACTACAAGTAAGAAACCTTAATAAAGGGTACTGTTATAACAAGAAATCATTTAAAAAATTTATCTAGCAACAGTATCGTGTACAGAAAACAATATATTAAAGTATGGACAATTAAACAGCGGTTAAGTCCGTTAGAAGAGAGATTTCAGGTAAGGATTAACTAAATCTTCTCCATCAAACATCCGGAGTGCTTTGTTAGAGTGTATCGGATTCAATTGTAGGATATGGGGGGATATTGTTACTGATATGTACTGACGTTGTTAAATCCGTTTAGTGACGGACAGTGCATCTAGTTTAATTTGTATAGAATGAAAGCAGTGAATTTATGTGGAACTAGCTAATACAGGAGTCTTCATCATTTACGGTAGGCAGCGCGTTGGTGATACCCCTTATATTGCTGATGTCCATGGGCGTCGGTGACCACTTCCCATCAGGTGGCCCGACTGCTCGTCTGCCTTCGTTGGCAATAAAAAAATAATCCACGTAGAATAGCAAACTGTATTCAAATGTAATAAATAAGGTATTGTAACTGTATGTAACTACAATTACACACGAAGTTCTATGAATTTCAATCTAAACTTTCATCTCCTATTTCATCCCTTTGGAACACTTTTCTTCTTAGCTTATGTTATTTCTTGAAATCTATTGTACCTATCATTGCCGTATTATGTTTTACCAGAATCTGTTTAGTGGTTAAGGTAATTATGGACTTAAAGACGGACGGAAATACAGACCGAGTTATTTTCGAATTTATAAAATTAGTACGGATAAAAGTGTAAGGGCTGGGTGCTTAAGTATTTTTTTCCTAAGTAGCGACAACTATTTTACTGTCGCAATACTGTCGTACAAATGAAGTAGAAAGTTGAGGATTAGATGTTGATAGGTCGTACCTATTGTTCTTTACTAGAGTCCAACAAGCTTAGAAATTTAATAAAAGATTTGTGTCAAACACAAGTAGTGCTAATTATAAAAGCCAATGTTGTTGTTATATCTCATAATTACAATATTGGCTTTTATTATAGTACATACATATATATTTGCACAATTGAATTACAAATGGCGGACTTAGGTATTTTCTACCAGCCTTTTTTTTTTTTTGCCGTTGGAAAAATCCAGCTTGATGGATTCCCGCCGCCAAAGTGAGGGGCAGGGGATATGTGGGCCCCCGGACCAAGATGGAGCGGCCGGTATACCCACTAAAAACCAACGGTTGTTCCTTTCTCATATCGCTGTAGCGGGGCCGCGGGCACTGATCACAGTCTTCGGCGACCCCTGGCGCGACGTGGCCCTCTGGGGCCTCTTCTTCCGGATGTGTTGGGACACCGAACGTCGCTTTAGGCGTCGTGCCGGAACAAACAGACGAGCGCTCCTCTTGAGCCCTTCTCTGGGCGGCGGGCACCCTCTGCCGGCCGCCCAGGGGCTCAGTGTCAGGGGAAGGTTGCGCGCGTACGCCACTCTCGGCGCCCTGGCCTTCTTCTGCGGATAGCCAGGGCGCTCACGGCCTCCCTGTCCCTTTCCGGCCTCCTTCCGGCCATCCGTCCTCGCAAAAGCAAGGAATTTTCACCAGCCTACCTTAAGGTTGTTCAATGATGCCAGGTGTTAATAACTATTTCGAAGATATAGCATTAATAAAAGATAATAAACTAATAAAAACATTTCTTATTTGAATCTAGAATATAATACGGTATGTAACGATGTTTCAAAAACAATATTTATTAACCTAATTGCATCAATACAACTTTTGTTCTGCAGATGACTAAATATTACAATTAAAAACGATAAATTGATCTTTTATTTTACATTCATTAAAAGCAGAGAAAATCATCCAACAGTGAACTTATGAATTCTTTCACAAAAATCTGTAAGAAATGTTAATGAAATAAATGTCAAACTTCAAAGAAATATGGAATTTTTAATTGGCAAACTTTTGTTGGCCTCTTTTATTTACGTTAAAGGAGGACAGTCATTGATGTTGAGAAAAATTATTTATTTACTAAGTGAACTTAGTAAATAACTAGTGATATTTTTAAAAAATTACTACTTCTATAAAATATCTATTATTGTAATGAACTGAACATCTACTTGTACGGTCAGTCTATTTGTACATATTTTTATTAATACACGTTTGATTTTAAATGTGTTTTACATAATTTGTTTAAAAACAAATCATTATTCTTTAGATTTCCTTGGCGTTATTTTTCAAACAATTTATTTATAACAAAATTTTTAGGTACTATTAAATTCGTAAAAGCCTTCCGTGTATCAAGTAACAGTACATTATTAATTCAGGGTTTGTTTTTTTGTTATCCTTGAATTTATGCTTCCAGATTCATATATATCTATAGTCAGACTCATATATATATATAGTCTATAGTAAGCTTCATCTAACACAGAGTTCGCGAGAAGCTCCCGTCCCCACGAACTAGGTGGCCCACATTTTTTGCTAAAAATGAAGGCCACACGTACAGAAGGTACGTGAGTTAGGCATTAGTTTATGTCTTCTAAGGATCGTCGACGATCGGTTTACGAACCGGACGCCGACGGTCTGGCGACTGTAATAATCGTTTGCTGGGGGCGGTGAGACCCGCCCTGGAACGCGGGTGTATCTAGTATACGCGGTGTGTGTGTGTCGCTGTGCCCGTAAGCGAGGGCGACTACAGGTGAGTGTGTGCTATCCCTACTTGTGTGGTGTGTAAGGTTGGATGTCGGGACCCCCGTTGGGTCCAGAGTCTCGGCAACCCATTCCTCGTCCGGGTCGAGGAGAATGTTTCGCGGTCTACACTTTTGACTGGACGCTTTTGGATCGGCCGTGTATAATGCTGCTTTTACCAGCAGAGGGTTATTATGATTAATAACTTTATCGAAGTGTTTGCGCGTAAACTTTTGAAAGTGTTCGCGTAGTATTGGCAATTTACAGTCGATGTGTAGGTCTACGTTACGTTGGTACCACTGCGCTCCGGTGGCGCGGCGGATAAATTTGTTTTGCACTACCTGTAGTTGGTTTAGGAGTGTGGAGGACGCGTGCGTGAAAGTTTGACATGCATAAGCCATGATTGGTCGTATGCATACCTTGTATAATAATAGTTTATGTTTAAGCGACAATTTACTGTGAGAATTCGTTAGGTGATAGAGTCTGGTCGAAACGAACATAGCCATTCTCCTAACGTCCTGAATATGACTTTTGAACGACATGTTGCAGTCGAAGGTCACGCCTAGGTATTTGGCCTTCCTTTCCCATTGGATCGGTTGGCCGTAGAGTTTTAGCTGCCCTAGTGTCTGGTGTCGGCCTGCGCGTGGCCTTATTCTGACGCCTGGGTTGAGGACCGGGGGTATTGTGTAATCACGACGTAATCTAGACCAATCAAAGTGTATTGCAACACTTTTATCTGGGTTTACGTCGATTCTCCATTTACGAAACCAATCACCTAAACGATTGATTGCGTTCTGGAGCTTTTTAAAGATATAATTTGGTCTTAATGACGAACAATAGAGGGCGGTGTCATCAGCAAATAGTGCTAGATTCACATCGTCGGGCTTTGGTATGTCACTCGTGTAGAGCGTGAATAATAGTGGGGATGGAACCGATCCTTGAGGGACGCCCGCTTGGAGCGGACGGCTCGTGGATAGGGTGCCCTCGACCCGAAATCGAAAGGAGCGATTCGACAAGTAGGCTTGGATGATGTGAACCACCCTGTCCGGCACTTTGACAGTGTTCAACTTGTAAATCAAGCCATTGTGCCAGATTTTGTCAAATGCTTTTGCGACATCGAAAAAGACGGCCCCTGTGGTAAGGGGTTTGGATTGATGAAGACCGTTCAGAATGAATTCCGTCAGGCGATAGATTTGGTCGGGACACGAGAGCTTCGGACGAAAACCGAATTGCTCGTCTGGGATGAGGTTATTGGAAAAGGCATGGTCTTTCAACCGGAAGAGAATTATGCGTTCATATAGTTTGCCCAAGCAATTGAGCAAGCTAATTGGACGATAACTCGTGGGTAGGTTAGAAGGTTTCTTCGGCTTTGGAATACCGATGACGATGGCTTGTTTCCAGGCATTAGGAAAAGTACATGTCGATACACATGCATGTCGGTACATTTCAACATTTTACATGTTGAAAATGTTGACAAACATACAGACGATAGGGCCTGGCAAGTATTTTAACGTTCTATTTGAGATACGGTCTGGGCCTGGTGCCGACCGGGGTTTAAGACCCTTAATAATTTCGCGGACCTCCTCCGGGGTCACTGGCTTTAAAATATCGCCCTCTGGTGGTAAGGCAGCCCTAAGTTCGACTAGGCGGTCCACCTCCGATAGGTGGGCCGCGTCGACGCGTGCGCGAGATGGTGTACATTGATCTTCTAGCGTATCGGCTAAGCATTCGGCCTTTTCGAAGTCATCGAAAGCTAATAAGCCCCCGGTTGGCTTTGATAATGGCGGCATGGCGTCACGGGGTTCCGACCTCTAGCTGAAGTTGCCTAAAGTGAAATCGGATTGACTCGGACGGATAGCGATAAAACGCCGCTTGAGTGCATTTTTCTCTCTTATCAGGCATCGAATACTGAACGGCAGGCCAAAGTTGCGGTCTCCCGAAACCTTGACTGTCCTTTCGGAGTTGTCGATGGCTGATGAGATATGCGTTGTGATACTGTCGATGGCAATATACGCTTTACAGGGTTTGTACGCTAGGCATTTCCACATGCCTTTGGCTTCATATCCACTAAGAAGTTCCATTTCCGCAGTAAAAATATATTGCAAATTTGATTTACGTTCGTTTACAGGTATTTTTAAAATATTAATATTTTAGACAGTTACTTCATAACAATTTTATTGAATTGGCAAGTTTTTTTTTTAAATTTATTCAGGAAAGGTAATTATGGGCGATATAAGCTATTTAATTAAATAAATAAATGCTTTGAGATGATAATACAACACCTATTTAGTCCCTAACTAAGCAGAACTTAGTACGTAAGTAAACTAAATGCATTGAAGAATATATAAACTGTAAACCTATTGACTGTGTGTGTAGAGCGTGTGATAGATACAAATACTTAGAGTTGAGGAAAACATTATGGTCATCACATAATATTTCTTGGGTGGTAATTAAAACTGTAATACTATCTGCTATCGTAGCGGTTAAAGGGTTTTTCTGTTAGAGCTTAAATTTGCTCTTTTAAGACTTGTTAATCACGATTTAATACTTTTGATAAAGTAGTATATAAGTTATTGATTTAATTTAATAACTCTGTAATTAATAGATTGATGTCTATAAAAAGGCAGCAAAGGTTTTGTTCACGATTTTCGTTATAAACGATCGCGTAATAATTGACCTTTAATTGTTTATAAGTATGAATTTAGCTTAAATGTAATACGCTACTGCACCCAATTGCTGTGGTATTGGTGAGATAAAGCAAAATTCGGTTATCGTAACTCACACTCATATTTTCCTAAAAGGGTAATAAAAGTTCTTAAGCTTTCGAGTAGATGGATGGGACGCTCAGATAATGCTTAGTGTTAATATTGAGAAGGGTGTTTGCGAAAAGAGAAGTTTTAAGTGGGCTTCTTCATATTTTTTGAGCAGCTTTTGGAACATAGATAAGCATGGTGCTCGAAATTATGGTTATTTTACTTACTTTTTACATCTATTTGTGAAATTAATTGTTCATTAAAATCTTGTCACGTTTAGTGATATTATTACTTACTATATACCGTAATATTAATAAATATTTAAACAAGGAAATAGAAATAAATATCAAGCTTTATTTGAAATATTTTCCTATCTACTTCAAATGCGCGGAGTAGTTTTGATTTAAGCAAAAATGAAATAAAAATGTAATAAAATAAATATAGTTTATAATAATTTACATACCGCGATGTTTGTACTACGTAAGTTTCAGTTAATTACATTAAAAATAAGGGTTATTTGTTTTCCTTCATGCTATAAATACATAAATATTTCTGATTTCTAATTATCATAAGTTTACTGTAAATTATATTAATTTATTAACTAATATAAAGTAATAAATATTAATATAACAGTCCATAAAATCTATCTGCCTTAAAAACGTATCCAGTAGTATCTTTCCGATATTCACTTTAACTAATACTCGTTACATTTACCAATTACCGAACACGAAATAATTACCATTTGATTCTAAACTGGCCAACTCTTTTAACCGTAAGTGTTTTAGTGTTTTCAATAAACTTGTAACTTGATATATAAATTGAAACTTTCTAAGGTAAACTATACAAGCGTAGTATAAGTGGACGTTTATTAATTTAACACGGCGCGCCCTGTCTCCTTAGTGAAACTGTGCAGGATAATCCGACCGCCTTTGATGTCAGGACCTGCCATTTATCAGATATCCGATATTTACACCGTAATTAGGTGAGCTTATGTCTAATACGCTAAAGGTTTGTGAATAATACTAGGTACTTGTGTATAGAACATTATGAATAAAATTACTTGAGATAAAAAAAAAATTAGTAATTCATCTTGTAGAAGTTAAATTGATAGGAATTATTTTTTTTTAAAGAGATCGCTAAGATCGGATTTTGTATATTTTTAGTCGCAGGAAAGGGTTTAATGTTCTAGGGCGGATGTAAAAGTAATTTTATCGAAACATCTTTTTAAGTATTTTTGTGATAATTTGTGATTTAGTATTAGGTAAAAAATGTTTCGAATTTTACATTAAAATCCATTCACGGTAAAGAGTCTTCATGCTAGCATTAGAATAAACAGAGTTTTTGGGCAAAGGATAAGATTCTTCTACATAAAATATTTTTAATGAATAAACGACGACTATCTACTAATGCGTGCGGTAGTTTAAAAACATATACGCCTGTGGACGGGCGGGAAATAAAAAATACACACTAACATTTTAATGCAATTTTCTTTTTTTATTGCATACGCAGGCAGACGAGCAGTCGGGGCCACCTGATGGAAAGTGGTCACCGACGCCCATTGGCAATACAGGTATCACCAACGCGCTGCCTACCGTAAAACATAGGATGTTAAGTCTCGTTCACCCAGTAAATACGCTGTCTATGGTGCCCTTCAAACCGGAACACAGTAGTGTTTTCACATTAGAAATAGGCATCGCGGTTGTACCCACCTAGATGGTCCCCTGTAAAAAGGGGACCTACCACCTATAAGAAGTAGTAATAGCATGCAAACGTTAATTCCCGGAAGGTTCTTGCTAATTATTCATACCCTAAAAGGTCTATTGTTTTTATCGAATGTCTAATTTTACTTAATAGTTATAAGCTGTACGAATTAAGGAACCAAATTTACTTCTAAAAACAAATTTAAGACTTAAATAAGAGTCCAATATATTCCAAGGTTTAGAACAGTAAGATACGTTTACCTAAGAATTTATGCGCGTATTTTATAACTCTGTTGTTACAGAAATTTTTATACTATTATATATTTTGATTTTTAAGATATTCGCTTCAGACATTTCGCCTTTTCGTTATTTATTTGTGCATACATAAAGATTATGGGAGAGTTTGGAGCAAGGTCACATGCGCTATAATGTTATCACGTCACTAACGCCTGCCATGACCCACGCAAATAGTTGTGTACAATATTACGAGTGCGATTACCCGTAATAGTAAGCGATATAGGGTCCATGGCGACGGAGTGACGTCACGGGACGATATAATTCCCGTTCCGCAGTTGCTAAGTATCCGTGACGCAGTTGATAAGTAAACAGGAAAACGACCTATTCAAAACGCGCTAGTTCTATTATTGTTAGGTTTGAAAGTTGTTTTAACGAATTTCCGAACCCATACAGTAGTCACTGTTTAAAATGTATATACTTATCTACTATATGTCATTCATCATCTTTACTTTTTATTGTATGCCTTTATCACTTGTATTAAAAATTTAAATAAGTCGATTGGTTAGTTTGAAATAATAATATATATTAGTAATACTCAAATACAATTTAATGACCGTTTCCAATTTTCAAAACTAAAGAAGAGACGAGAGGTGAAGATTTTTAATGGGAAATCATATTTTTTTCTAGTTAGTACTATTTTTTACTTTTAAATTTAGTTTTAAGCTATTGCATAGCTTTAATTACGAGCTTTGAGCATGGTGACCGAGTCAAGAAATTCCGTAAGGAAAATAAAACCTAACGATACCCACAACGAAAACTCGGATCTTTAACGGAACGCGATAAAACCAAAACTGTCAATGAATGATCGTATTACAAGAGCGACATTATTTATTAATTAAACTTTATTGTTTAGTATTATATGTCTAAATAAAAAAAATATCTGTCATAATTTTACCCTAAAGCTCCCAAAGGTGTTTTTCGATTCATATCATAATATATTTTCTTTAGAGAGGGATTTGACGTTGTGTTTTTAAAAAAGCTTTTGAATAACGTGAATTTCTCTCTTCGTTCTACTTTTTGTTAACTTTTATATCGTATTAAATTTCTTTTACAAGTCTCACAATGTCAACGAATAAGTATAAAATGGTAACTCAAGAACATTATACAAATTAAAAAGTTTGATAGCAAGCTCTCGTGGAATTGACAATTCTCAGAAAGTCTCTATTTATCTTTACTCTCCGTAATTGGTATTGTGAGCTTAAAAGACATATTAAAATGTTTTGCCTGTTTTATTGTATACAAAATTTTACTAGCAATATAATCGAACTTAATGGAACATTTTTTCGAATCCTGATCATATTTATTTAAACAGGATCAATACAATGTGGAAGCACGTTGCGGATTAGGTAAGAAGAAAAGGTCTATAAAGTATTGTGCAAAAAAAATCGTAACTGTTTCGATTTTTTAACACCACGAGACGGGCCAGAATTTTATCTGATAGCAAGTGATACGCCTTGGCCATAGGAAAGGCATAGCTTTAAGAGAAGAGAAATTACCCTGTCTCTTATTCAGTATATTAGATAGCGCAAGACAGAGATGGAAACGGGAAGGAGACATGTCGCGATGAGCCTGAGATAATGTTGATTTCAGTTCATTACCTCTTATCTGTGCAGTGTGTTTATATCTTTATTCCTTTTTTAAACGAAACGAATTAAGCGATTCGATGGCGGACCTGAAGGCAAGTGGTAACCACTGCCCAAAGACACACGCCACACCAGAGGAGTGCGTTTCGGGCCTTTTCTCCAGCGGCCCTAAATCGTATCAGTTTTTTAAATAACTTGATCATTATTACAGTAAAAAATAATTTAAAATGTTAGTAGACGCTATTAGTGTTATCCTCAAAATATAAGCGAAACAAAAGTAGGCTGAAGTTAAATCTCGTTGTTTTACTTTAAATTGAGTCAAATGTGACATATTTGAAACGCCGTGAATATCTTGAAAACTAATTTAAAAGCGATAAATTTCGTGAAATGTTTTATTAAATCATAAAATTACTGTAAAAACTGTTATAACAACTACTAACCAAAACTTAATTCATTCTTAATGGTTGACCGCGCTATAGTTAATCTATAGATGACCTTAAATGAATAAAAGAATCGTTAGTTTAGGAGACAAGTTCATATTATGGAATAATATGTTTTGACGAAGATCTTGTGATATATCCATAGTCCATGGTCACAGGACAGATACTGTTAAAGGTGATAGATGCCTATTTCTGCCGCAAGTTATTAGTGTGTTGTCTCTACTGTTGTCTGCTTGTTTGTTTAAACTTTGTGTTTTTGTTTTTTGTGCTCGCAGTTTGAAGGACACCGTAGCCATCGCAATTCCTGGGTAAATGAGACATAACATCTTATATGTTAGGGTGGTGAGCCAATCAGTAGCGTACAATTAGTAAAGTACACCTTTAACAGCATCCGAAACGTTTTAAAACCAAACCGATCGTAATCAAACGTATAGTACTCGCGCAAGCAACAAAAAGTGTTATTATAAGATTTTGTTTTTTTTTAAATTTTTTGTTGTTCATTTAATCGTAAGCTCAAAGGCATATTGACTCCACTAATAGAAATCGTAACTCTCATATTGAACTCTCGAAATTTTGCGAAATTAATCTTGCTTAAGCGATGGACTAATCACACTCTAGGGCAAAATCATAAAATCCTTACAGGCAAAGCATTACTCACGTATTAATTAAATTATTACGAAAGCGACTCACGTAAAATATTTATGACAACATAAGATTTTGAACCTAACATATACTCAGAATATTAATAAGTACGTTAAGGAAATTTTACTGCAAACATTTATGTGAGCAAATAAATGAGAAGCGATATTAAATAGTATACCGATACCGGAAAATACAAATAGAATTTGCGGAACGTGTATAGAGGTACAATAACATTTGTTCTTATCTTTTGCGTTAATTGTAAGTGGAAAACATAACAATATATATTGAAAAAGAATTTATATATTAACTTTTTAAAAAATAAGTATTTATACACTTAGCTTTGCTTTTATATAAGAATATAACGTAAATTGTATGAGAAATAGTGTCTAAGATTTCCGTGTTTAGATTTGAACGACAATGTTTTTGTGGTCAAGTCGTTTCGCTAACCATCTACTCGTAGACAGGTACTGAAGTAACGCGGTAATTGTACCAGTGCTCATTTCTACCCAAAAGCAATGGTGTAAGAACACTACTGTCTTCCGGTTTGCAGGGTATCAAACCTAGCATAATTAAAACGGAAACGAGAAGTATCCATGCCTCAAGGCAAAGGTGAATTTGTATCGTAATGTTCATAAGATTGCTCGTCTAGGGCTCTAAATAATAATAACACGTACCTGTCTTGTTACTATAACCCCTGTCATGGCTTATAGTGTCGTATGTACCACGAAGACCGACCGCAAAAACAACACAGAAACCAAGAAAACAATGAACACTCGAAAAAAAAAAAACATTAAAATCACAAGAATTTCCATTTCCTCAAAACATTTATATTAAAAATTAAAATATATGTCTATTTATTAAGCTCATTTAAGAGATTAATATTTCTCTGGAACAACTGTGTTTTTAGAGTTTAGGGTATTTCTGTGGTCTCACGCTATTGGCGTAAATTTTACATATTTTTTTTTCACTTTTGTAACGGATATAAATCAAGGTAAACGCTCTTCAAAATTGCAATTATACAAAACTTATTATACTATTAGTCAGGATCTGAACCTAAGACTATTTTACAGCATTCGACATACCGTTTCCATGCTGGCTTATCCAATGTAGGTCAATAAATATCACCGGGTCAATTAATACCCACCAGTAGTCCTTTACGGTCATACATTTAACGGTCGCTTTAAAAACGTTGCGTTTGTACAGTTTTGATTTATCGTGATTAGCCGATGATATTTATGATAACGATGATGATATTGAAATTAATTATAATGATAGTAATGTGACTTTATTGATATTTTAATGATGATGGTAATATTTGTAGGATTTTATAAACGCCAACTTAAATGGAAGTTAGAAATCGGGTTTTATTTGAAAGAAATAATTGAATCTTTACTAAATTGTCGTCTTGTTGGTTTAATTTTTAACGATTTAAATTACTGCTGACTTTATACTTGTTTGTACAAATAAATTGTTGTTATGTAATTTATCAATACAGGCATCCGAATGCTATGCTCTCTTTCGAAAAAATATAACTTATCCCGTAGGTATCCATTCTATTATTAATGTATTATTAAAGAAAAAGTTATGGTTTATCGATTAATAATGAAAACATATCGTTTTCATAAAGTCACGAGAAAGCATAGTTTGTAATTGTTTAGTTTATCAAGTGGGCCTCTACGTAGTTTTAATGTATTCAGCGTTGTTCAGTTATTTCGCGAGTTGTGTCTCTCGAGTTCCTTAATAGAAAACGTGCCTTGCATATTGAACGCTTGGAATGTTCCGGAACTAATCTCGCTTAGCAATTCACTAATTACTTCCAACTCTAATATAACAAAAACGTTTCAGGCTAAGCACTTTAGATGAATTAGAAGTGACTTGCGTATTTCATGCGTAGTAAGCGTTCAAACTCGAGTATTAAAACAAAAAATAGAGTATTTCTACAAACTTCTTTACTTATATCTTAACATTTACTTCAATCCTCAATGATGCAATTTGGATTTTTAGACTTGAAAACGACGGCAGAACCTTATAAGTACAGGAACTTCATAAAATATTTTGAACAGAGATTTTAAATTAATTTACACAAAACAATCATTATTTACATTTCATATAGAATGTAATTTTTCTTTTATCTTATTCATGCGCCTTCAATGCTTTCTTTAAACTCCCTTGAGTTAAATGGTAGATAATGTCTAAGGCATTAGCCGCCTCTTGTACATTGTGGGCAAATAGGTTTAAGTAAATTACTTAGAGTTTGTTACATTGAAATTAAATTCGTTATTTTAAGTATCTATACCAGCCGAATGAGGTTCGGAATTTGTGGAAACACAGACTTATGTTGATATTCTGCTGGCGCCAAAACATATTTGTCGAGAGAGCGCGATGATAAATCTTTTTCGGCGGAATCCAATCAGGACTCTTTACGATCTAGTGATGTAAGGGTTTGATATTAGAATATGTTTACGTAATTGTGAAGTTGTGTTTGATTCCGGTTGTTTTATTTTTGCCATACCTATACGTATTGATTGAACTGCCTCCGTAGTCTAGTGGAATAGGCGTGTGCCTTAGAAACGGGAGGTCGTGGGTTGGAATCCTGCGGGGACACAACATTTTCATTGGTGTTTCTCAGTTGGTTAGGGCAATTTGGGCCGATTGCCCAATTGTCTGAAAAGTTAGATGATCCATGCATCGGATGGGCATGTAAAAAGTCGGTCCACCCACTAACCCGCATTAGACCAGCGTGGTGGGATACGGTCCAAACCCCTTAATGGATAGGGGTGTATTAGGGGAGGCCTATGTCCCGCAGTGAACTAACAAAGGCTGATGATGTGTATGTAATACGTATTGATTCCACTTATTAACGGATATTTCGCGTGAACTCATTATGTGTTAATCCTGATATTTCGGACTCTATTTTCAAATATGAAATCTCTAACGGTTATTACAAATTTTACTGGTGGTAGGTCCCCTTTTTACAGGCGACCGTCTGGGTAAGTATCACCGCGGTGATTATTTCTACCGCTAAACATTAGTGTGAAAACACTGCTGTGTTCCGGTTTAAAGGGCACCGTAGCCGGCGTATTTACTGGGTCAACGAGACGTCCAATGTCTCACGGTAGGCAGCACGTTGGTGATACTAGTATTGCCGATGTCTATAGGCGTCGGTGACCACTTCCCATCAGGTGGCCCGACTGCTCGTCTGCCTGCGTAAGAAATTATTAAATAAAAAATACATTGAGATGCAAAGATATCCTTCATCAAAGATCTTTTACCACCATTGATCATGGACGCTGGAAATAGTCCGAGACGTCGAATATAAAACATAAAGATTATACGCGAAAAATCCGTAAACAAATGGATTGACAGTATATTATTGGTACAGCTTTAGCGGACCATTTTTAGGCAGTTGGTCTGAATTTTATAGAAAGGAAGGTTATTGATGGAAACACATTTGTCTTGCAGTTGGATGGACAACAGTGTACTGGATAAGCTTGACGTAATATTCCGTGTCTTGTAACCTATGGAAAGTGAGCATATCATACCATTGGATGAACGTCCTACTTATCTTTACTAAATACAAAAAAAGAACAACTAAAACATACCTTGCATTATTCGTGTCACAATAAAGTATTAGTAATACGATTTTATGTTCTGTTATTCCATTACTGCTCTTTTTCATGTGGAGCTACAAATGTCATTTATTTATTACATATCCGTACAGGCACTGAATCTCCACGGAGGCGGAATGAGGCGTGCAATCGGAGATATAGGAATAACTTTATTTATTAGACTGAAATTTCATTCATTCCCCTCTTTATTAAATTCCTCTATTGTCATCCCCTTGTACGGTGTTGACTGCGACAGGCAATAAATCTACTCATGTGGTTTTATTTATTTTATTATTTACATTCGGAAAGGGAATCAGTTAGTTCTAGATATTTAGAAGCAATATAAAAATATTTTTACTTTCCTGCTGTTAGACGCTATTCTGCATCTCAAAACATGTACAGGAAAAAAAGAACGAGCTGGTATAGTACTATAATTTAAGCAGATCATCACAATGCTTAGGAAGGTATTCAAAATACGAGAAATGAGAAAAACTATATTTATAACATCTGCCTTCAACAACCGCAGTGCACCAAAATAAAATTATTTTATTTGATCTTTATTGCTAACTCTTCCTTTGAGTCTATAAATTATAAACTAAAAATAACATGCGGAGAAATATCTCTTCAATATATCTACAATTATCTTGCTGAATTGGCAATAGCTTTTTACGATTTGTTAAAGTGAACCGAGTTTAAATATAAATCTAAGAAAAGTATTTTAACTATTATTTGAGATACTATTCCATTGTTTACATAATTTACAAGTACGCCACAATGACATAGTTGGTACAAAAAAAAATGGATAAAGGTTAGAAGAATAACTTTTAAGATCTGAATTCATACAAAGTGAAATATTTCAAAAAATAATTTCGTTTAATCGATCAAAGCTTTTCTTACCACGAACTTTAAAATCGTGACCAGCAATATTTCTATTATGAATTATTATTTGTGCAGGATTTTTGTTGCAGTATATATTTTAACAATAGGACACGTGATAATGAATTACATCATATCATGTCTACACAGAAAAAAACTTATTTTCACGATCAATCAATACACTTAATACACAATGTGTGTTATTGTGAAACAAATAAAATGAAAAGATAGTAAGCAGTGTGATAAGAAAAATAAAGTAAAAGCAATTGAAGCCCTTGCGTAAATAGTGGATATTATCAAAAAAAACATTTTCAATTTGATCTCACCAGCAGATTATCTTTAGAAAATCGCCACTATTTTTATGCTATTTGCGAAGCCAGCTGTTTATTTAGGACCGATGTGTCCTCGTCGAGCATAAACGCGCATTTATCCTGCTTTCGCTGGCTTAAACAAAAGTCAATGTTTCCTTTTGTAACGTAACACTTATTAGACTTTGTTGACTATGCCCTGAAAGAAATTGACCGTTCGATAACGGACAACGCTCTTTGACATAGAAAAAAAATCTTTCTATCTGAATGACAATGTTAAACTAAAGGATAAAGTGTTAAAAGATAATCATTTAATCTTATTTGGTGAACACTATGTAGTAGAAATATGTATATATATATATATGCAGATGTTATAAAATATATATGTACTGACAAACGTTTAAATGTTTGTTCATGTTTTGTTCTGTTTTGATGTTTTTTTTAATAGCTTAGAAAATTGGTATCACAGTAATTGCATCAAAGCGGCGTCGCACGTATGGTGGCATCATTAGTCAAATGTCATCGGGGTGAAAATTCATAAAAACATTAGATTTATGACGCCACTCCGTTGTCATGATTTAGTGTTTAAATCTGTTCCTAGTTCAACTTCGTAAAACTATAGGGTAGATACATAAAATGAGGGTATTTCATATTGTTCTTACAACCTTATCACTATCATCATTAATGATATTAGATTATAGCCTGATTTTCAATCCAGGCACTATAATTAGACCCTTTGCGGCACATAAGGTGAACTATTTGTCAATTGAACGATTCTCCTGGGTGCTAATAACTGAAAGCGCTTCGTCACCGTCTCAAATTGGTGGTTATATGGTAATATACAGAGATCGATTATGGCCTGTCATTTTGTATTAATTGAACGGATATTGCAAAACCTAATAATCAATCAATCGATGAGAAACAGATTCAGCCATTACTATTCATTTCTTGATCCTCCTTATATTTTAAGCAAAAATTTAACAATAGTGTGTTTTTGTTACTATTCGGGTTGAATTCTTTAATTTAATTACATTTTTATAATGGTTACAGTAACATCAAAAATGATGTTATCCGTCAGAGAACCGGAGTCTCCGATATAGCCCACCGGATCAGTAAGCTGAAGTGGCAGTGGGCCGGTCATATAAGCTGCAGAACTGACGAACGCTGGAGTCGGAAAGTTCTCCGATACCGAGGCTCGGCAAACGTAGTATAGGACGCCCTGCGACAAGATGGAGTGACGACATTCGAAAAGTACCCGGTGTGGGCTGGATGAGAATAACCGAAGATTGGAAGCGGTGGCGTGCATTACAGAAGGCCTATGTCCAGCAGTGGACTGACACAGGCTGATGACGATGATGATGATGACAGTAACATGTTTATAACTTATAACTGTAATATTAGTCTTAAATAGTTCCATAAAAACGCACGTGTGTGCATAGTTGTTACTATGTTGTTACTTTAATATGCTTCAGTAATATTGAAATTGTTACACCGAAAAACCTTTCACAAAACACAAACACGGAAACACTCTACAAATTGCTCATAGCCATCCCGGTATCATAGGATCGCCATCTAACCTCTCTGCTCTTTTCCTTAATAATAGTTTTTACGTAGAGCGACTGACGTCTGGCCTTACAAAGACTGAGCTACGTTCGTTGGACGGAGAAGATGTGAATTAATTTGAAAGGACCTAGTCAAAAGGACCACCGGAACTGACCGACTTATTTCACTTGCCCACAACACCCATGAATCATTCTACTTGTAGGTAATTAGGTAATAAATTCCTACCTACCTAATTACCTAACTACCTAATTAGGAAATTATTACCTAAATCCACCATAAAATATCCATAACACAAAAGCTATTTCCTGCACGATTTAAACCGACGACAAAAATGTGAATCTAATACTAAGCCACCAGGCCACGAATTCCGGTTTCTATGATTAAGATATATATTACCAAGTAATAGTAACAATCCTTCATGAGAACTATGCAATTATTTATATCAATAATTATCTTTTACTATATAAATCTATTTAAATAGAATCTGTGTATTTTTTATTTATGGAGGTGGTACCACCGCTGTGCCTATTTTTGCCTGCAAAGCGATAGTATTGCACTATCGCACTTTTTGATTTTTGAAAAGTCTGGACTGGTTCTCGTCATATCTTCATAGGCGCCAGAAGTCAGTAGCATGTGATTAATCTTTATCTAGTTAGTCTTGAAATTCATTCTGGCGTCCCACAAGCGTATTCTATCTCCACTTATTTTTCTTTTATGAATCTCATTACTAACAGTATTCAGTGTGCGTATCATCTGTATGCTGATGACTTGCAAATTTATGCCCAAGCTAGCAAAGATAAACTTCTTATTTTTGATAAAGTCGACCATGATTTAGGGTCTATTAAACACTGGTCTGATAGGTTTGGGTTAGCCGCTAATCTAGGAAAATGTCAAGCCATTGTTGCCAGAATTTTGACGAAACTCGATTTGGCCCAGCTTCCGCTGATTATTTTTGACGGCTCTCCTATTTCTATCAGCCAGAGTGTTTAAAACTGGGTTTAAACATTGATACTACATTAAGCTGGAATTCACATATTGCAAGTATTAGTTACAAAGTAAGCAGTGCTATGCGGTGTTTGTATGTGCTTAATTTTTTTTATCGACGATAATAAAAGCAACGCTCGTGTAACCTTTGATTTTCCCTCTCATCGACTATGGTTACGTGTGTTACTTCGACCTGAATGCAGATCACATCAATTAACTCGACAGGCTTCTAAATAACTGCATTCGATTTGTATTCATTCTCCGATAATTCGATCATGTCTCTTCTTATCTCGCACAACTGCAGTGGCTACCCATTTGCATAATCATAGTGAAAGCACGTGAAGTCAGAAGGGTAAAAACGTCTTCTTCACCGTTCTGACTTTACGCATTCTTCATTTAAAATCCAATCGGTTCACTTGTGGAATGAGCTACCTCCCAGAATCAGGATGGCTAAAACTCGTGTTGAGTTCAAACTAAAAGTACGAGAACACCTGCTAAAACAAAAGTAGGCTGAAGCTTATCAATCGTTTGTATATACATTCTATGTATGTTATTTTGTTTTGGATGTATGTTACAGTACAGTTCACGTGTTGCGCGCACCGCACGCGCGATGCATACGGTACGGTCGCCTACTACGTCCAACGTTGTTACACATCGAGGTACGAAATGAATTGTGATTCTAGATGCCACGCGTGTAAAGTAGTTATTAACGAACTGCTCGCATTTGTTAGGTAACAAAGTGGACACATTACCGGAGACAAGTATAATACAAATTTGTCTAAGCGCGTATTCTTCTGATGAAATTGAACAATCAAGATCTGTCGCTACAAATTATTGGCGCCTCAAAGAAGTTTATGAGACGAAAGGATGGTGCGGAGCAGAAGAGCATGCAAGACATTATTAAACTAATTAAGGAGTTTGATCCTGACTGCCTGCCTAATTACGTGGCGATAAATTTAAATAAACTTCCTGGTTTCATTTGATCACATCGATATAACGACTTTTTAAAAGAAATGGCCGTGTTAAAATCTGACGTGATTTTTTCGAAATCTAAAACACAATCTCTGAGATGAACTCATTGAAAAGTGAAGTTGAGAACGTTAAAAACTAATATTGAGCTTCAGAAAGAAATACATATTTAGAAAACCCATCGAACCTCTGGAGATGCTGGGATTAACTGTAAGGTAAGAAAAAATAAACTATTTTACTATAATCATACTGTTTAATCATTTTCATAATTTAGTGTTATTCAAACTCGTATTCCGATTGTGTGTCATTCGTCAAATTTGTTAGTTCCTCATCGAAATGAATTTGTTCTGCTCATTTACATCATCATTCTTAGCGTTTGTGGAGACGATTGCATAGGTGCCGGTGATGTTTCGCATCCGCTTTGGAAGGCCCTGCGTTGAATGGATGTTTGATAGCCACTCTGCATGAGGCATTTGAGCTGATTAGTAGCCACTCTGCATAGACATTTGAGCTGTTTGATAGCCAGTCTGAACAGTTGTTTGATAGTTTGCTTGGACGGATGTTTGTGAAGTTTGATAGTGGCTGGGATAGTATGATGGTTAGGTTAAATCACTTAATATCTGTAGGACACGACTTTGAAAATTATTGTTTGATTATCATTCAATTTTTCCAATGATGGCAAAATTCCTTTAAAAAAAAGATAAATGTCTACTTTCAGGTGTTTTAAAGCAGCTATATATTCTTCTCAAATTCGATCTTCGTCAATTTTTCTTTACGCGATGCAGGCTGGTAACGTGGCATGACAGGTTGCTGGCTTTGTTGGGTTGAGGTGCTTGGTCTTATTTCTTCATCGTCAAGACTTGATGTTGTTTTATTTTTGAGAAATCTTTTTCAGAAATAGGGAGCTGGTCGTATAGATGATATTGTTTAATTTTTTGGCCCCAGCTCCGGATTTACATTGCTCGTTTCATTTTTTTCGTATTTTGTAAAATTATCCTTGATTCCTCTCCATTTCTTTATGACATCGTTACCTAAAAAAATATGACGAATAATGATTTATTTTGTTTTCTTTCAGGTACCTGGCGACGGGAAATACTTTTAAAGATATGCATTTCACATATTATCGTGGAAAATCTACAAACAGGAATAATAAAATTTGTTTGTCGTATTGTATGGAACATTCTTAAAAGGTTGGAATTACCAAAAATTACAACAGAGCTGATGGAACAAATTGCTCAAGAGTATGAAAAAAAGACCAACTTTCCTAATTGTATAGGAGCGCTAGATGGAAAACACATTCGTATATTGAGCCCGGATCACAGTGGATCCTTATTTTCAATTATAAAAATTATAATTCCATTGTTCTATTAGCACTTGTTGATACGAATTACAAATTTATATATGTCGATATAGGTGCATATGGTAAGAATGTGACTCCCTGTTTTTCAGAACTCAAATCTATACGACTTATTAAAAAGGTCAATTATCTATACCTCCGCCAAAACCGTTACCTGGATTTCAAAAGAAATTCCTTTTGTCTTCGTGGCGGATGAAGGATTACCACTGTCAAATAATATAATGCGCCCATATTCTGGGAAGTTTTATCGATAGAAAACGAGTTTTTAATTATCGTTTGAGCCGAGCCAGACGATATGTTGAGAGCTTTTGGCATACTCGCAAATAAATAGGCGCATATTTCATCGACCCATTAATGTTTCTTACGATTTCACAATAGACATTATAAAAGCATGCTGTGTATTACACAACTTTGTATTGAATCGAGATGGCGCACAAACGTTAGAAGAAATGATTATTGACGATTCTTTGCAAATTTTACACGAAACAACACATGAAAGTAGAACAGGAGCTAACATAATCAGAAACGAATTTTGTAATTATTTTAATAGTAACATTGGAGGTCTTAGTTGGCAGTTAACAAAAATATAAATGTTTATAAGTACTTACCGAGTTTTGTTTTTTCAACACTATTTAACTCCTCAAAATTTGAATATAAAATTGTACACTTCCTCCATGCTTCTGTTTTTAAAAATTTGTCTTTGAATTGTGATATAGTTTTGTCCCAAAGGACGGGACGTTCGTAAATTAAAGATATCAGGTGGTCGACATCGTACTGCGCCATATCGCTTAAAAAACACGTGCAGGTCGTTCAAAGTATGGACACCGACTAAACGGCAAAGCGTTGTCGCATCGCAGATTTGTACGTTGCGGCAGCGCATCGGAAATTTCCACGATGCGTTGTGCGGCGTCGTTGATTTTGCGATGCGACGCCGCAACACACCGTTGTGGCCTGGCCCTATTTGCATCAAAGCGGCGTCGACGATGGTGGCATCATTAGTCAAATGTCGTCGGGATGAAAATCCATAAAAACATTAGATTTAGACGCCACTCCGTTGTCATGAAGTTAGTGTTTAAATCTGTTCCTAGTTCAACTTCGTAAAACTATAGGGTAGATACATAAAATATGGGTATTTTATATTGTTCTTACAACCTTATCACTATCAGCATTAATGATATTAGATTATAGCCTGATTTTCAATCCTGGCACTATAATTAGACCCTTTGCGGCACATAAGTTGAACTATTTGTCAACTGAACGATTCTCCTGGGTGCTAATAACTGAAAGTGCTTCGTCACCGTCTCAAATTGGTGGTTATATGGTAATATACAGAGATCGATTATGGCCTGTCATTTTGTATTAATTGAATGGATATTGCAAAACCTAATAATCAATCAATCAATGAGAAACAGATTCAGCCATTACTATTCATTTCTTGATCCTCCTTATATTTTAAGCAAAAATTTAACAATAGTGTGTTTTTGTTACTATTCGGGTTGAATTCTTTAATTTAATTACATTTTTATAATGGTTACAGTAACATCAAAAATGATGTTATCCGTCAGAGAACCGGAGTCTCCGATATAGCCCACCGGATCAGTAAGCTGAAGTGGCAGTGGGCCGGTCATATAAGCTGCAGAACTGACGAACGCTGGAGTCGGAAAGTTCTCCGATACCGAGGCTCGGCAAACGTAGTGTAAGACGCCCTGCGACAAGATGGAGTGACGACATTCGAAAAGTGCCCGGTGTGGGCTGGATGAGAATAACCGAAGATCGGAAGCGGTGGCGTGCATTAGAGGAGGCCTATGTCCAGCAGTGGACTGACACAGGCTGATGATGATGACGATAATGATGACAGTAACATGTTTATAACTTATAACTGTAATATTAGTCTTAAATAGTTCTATAAAAACGCACGAGTGTGCATAGTTGTTACTCTGTTGTTACTTTAATATGCTTCAGTAATATTGAAATTGTTACACCGAAAAACCTTTGGGAAACACTCTACAAATTGCTCATAGCCATTATCCCGGTATCATAGGATCGCCATCTAACCTCTCTGCTCTTTTCCTTAATAATAGTTTTTACGTAGAGCGACTGACGTCTGGCCTTACAAAGACTGAACTACGTTCGTTGGACGGAGAAGATGTTAATTAATTTGGAAAGGACCTAGTCTAAAGGACCACCGGAACTGACCAACTTATTTCCCTTGCCCACAACACTCATAAATCATTCCACTTATAGGTAATTAGGTAATAAATTATTATTACCTAAATCAACCATAAAATATCCATAACACAAAAGCTATTTCCTGCACGATTTAAACCGACGACAAAAATGTGAATCTAATACTAAGCCACCAGGCCACGAATTCCGGTTTCTAAGATTAAGATATATATTACCAAGTAATAGTAACAATCCTTCATGAGAACTATGCAATTATTTATATCAATAATTATCTTTTACTATATAAATCTATTTAAATAGAATATGTGTATTTTTTATTTTGGAGGTGGTACCACCGCTGTGCCTATTTTTGCCGCAAAGCGATAATATTGCGCACTATCGCACTTTTTGGTTTTTGAAGAAGGTCTGGACTGGTCCTCGTCATATCTTTGGGGGCGCCAGAAGTCAGTAGCATGTGATTAATCTTTATCTCGTTGGCTTGAAATTTATTCTGGCGTCCCACAAGGCGGTATTCTATCTCCACTATTATTTTCTCTTTTTATGAATCTCATTACTAACAGTATTCAGTGTGCGTATCATATGTATGCTGATGACTTGCAAATTTATGCCCAAGCTAGCAAATATAAACTTCTTATTTTTTATAAAGTCAACCATGATTTAGGGTCCATTAAACACTAGCCTGATAGGTTTGGGTTAGCCGTTAATCTAGGAAAATGTCAAGCCATTGTGGTTGGCTGTGCCAGAATTTTGATGAAACTCGATTTGGCCCAGCTCCCGCTAATTATCTTTGACGGCTCTCCTATTTCTATCAGCTACAGTGTTTAAAACTGGGTTTAAGCATTGATACTACATTAAGCTGGAATTCACATATTGCAAATATTAGTCACAAAATAAGCAGTGCTATGCGGTGTTTGTAGTATGTGCTTAAGATTTTTTTACCGACGATAATAAAAGCAGCGCTCGTGCCGCCCTTGATTTTCCTTCTCATCGACTATGGTTACGTGTGTTACTTCGACCTGAATGCAGATCACCTTAATAAACTCGACAGGCTTCTAAATAACTGCATTTGATTTGTATTCAATCTCCGATAATTCGATCATGTCTCTTCTTATCGCGCACAACTGCAGTGGCTACCCATTCGCATAATCATAGTGAAAGCACGTGAAGTCAGAAGGGTAAAAACGTCTTCTTCACCGTTCTGACTTTACGCATTCTTCATTTAATATTCCAATCGCTTCACTTGTGGAATGAGATAACATCCCAGAATCAGGATGGCTAAAACTCGTGTTGAGTTCAAACTAAAAGTACGAGAACACCTCTAAAACAAAAGTAGGCTGAAGCTTATCAATGGTTTGATCACATATGCATTGTGGATGTATAGTACTGGCGCACCCATCTGTTTTTGTAAACAACGTCGCAGCAGCGTACGTCATCGATGCCTCACTGACTAAAACTTGTGTTTAGATAAATAAAAAATAAGTATATTAGCCGCTGTACACCGGCGTCGTTGGCCATTTCCCATCAGGTGGCCCGACTGTTTCGTTCGCAATTAAAAAATGTATAGTACTTTCTTATCGTGTCGTATCTTGCTTCATATTCAGTAGCAGAATAAATAGTACTGTCATTAATATCTTATTGAATCGTAAATAAAGGGCGGTAGAATAATATAAACGACTCAGAACTAGTAAAGGTTCCACGTCGTAACTCTGTGCAAATATAAGAAATATATTTTTTTTGTCGTAAAAACCCAAGCTCTTAGTATCGTATAGCATGTCTTGATAATTAAGTACATACATTACCCGCAGCACTGTTTAATCAGAATGTATTTTTTATTTCGGTATATTAAGTAAGGAAAAAATCGTTTACTTAATAGTAGGCCATACACCCTTCCCAAAAGGATTTAGCGTAAGACGATAAATCCGACCGCCTGCCTAAGACATTACAAGTTCCCTAACATTCTTCCAGTAATTACGTTAACCACGGTTCGAGAAAAGAAGTTGGGACCGAGAAGGTACTTTTCGACTTAATCGGTTACTCGAAAACTAATAACCTATAAGCCTACATATGTTAACAACAATTGCAGACAAAGTTTTGTTTCTAACGGAGTTATTACGATTAGCTAAATTGATCACAAAGACTATTTTTATTAATATTATTATTCAATGTAGAAAAAAGTTTGACGGGCGTGCTTAAATATATTTAACTCAAAATTATAGAAGTCTTTATATTTATCATAATATCATTTTGTTGTATACTTTAAAGTTATCATTTTGTAAACTTATTGAAATTCTTGATACAAACTCTTCAACAGTAGTCCATTTTCAATTCGATTAGTATTACAACATAAAATCATTATATATACACTATATTAAAATATAGATATATATATTAAATTTTTAACGTAATAAATTTATAAAAAACAAATTCTATTTCACTGCGGCGATTACACAAACGGTTAATGGATGATAAATAATTTTGCTGCAACCGTTCAAACAATATGTGTGGCTCGACCCGTTGCAGTCCTTGTGTTCAATGTAGGTCATTAAATATCACCAGGGCAGTCAATATCTACCAGGTATTGCATTGACACAGATTGTAATCATTGCAAAATATTACTTATAAAAAATACTATAATAAATATACATTCACGGCGGAAAATTTCTATATTTAAATACAGCAGTTTCCTTTGCTTTATAATGTTATTCTTTAGTATTTTCGATATACCCGAAATTCTTGCGCTTTGATAAATCGATACAATTTAACATAAAACTATTTAAAGCATTCGTGTAAACGTTAAAAATGTATTTCTTTATACTTTTATCAACTGGACTCACATTGTCACACCATCAGCTCAAGCAATGTTTGTGAAATTTATAGATTCTTTTTAGCAATTCTGAAAGTGATAGATTTTCTTTTAATAACAAAAGCTCCGTCTTTTGCCAATATTCATTATTATAAAATATTATTATAAAAATACCATAATAAATATACATTCTGTTTAAAAACAGTAGTTTCCTTTGCTTTTATAACTATAGTAATTTTAAACTAATCTTGTCCCTTAAAAGTATTGAGAATTTATTTATATCTATATAATTCACACAAATACAGTATTTGTTATTACGGAATGCTAATTTTAAATGAATATGTCAAGGATATTAAAATACTAACGGAACTTGAAATTTCAATCATCAATATGAATTGAAAATAGATCTATATAGACGTTAACAAGGAATGCGAGAATTTAACATATTGTGATTTTGGATTGAGGAAAGATTAGAATATCTCAGGTCCTTTCCTTCAACCTATACTGTGACCCTTAGTACGGGATTTCATTTGGGAAAACAAAGGTATTGTTTCACTAATTTCACATAAAATTTGTGTCCAAAATTTATTCATGAAACCGTGGTTTGGCATGGATACCTAAATCTTATTGAATTTAAGCTGGGTAACAAAAGAATTTTTCGGTAACCTATTCCTTTGTATAATAGAATATTCGATTGAAAAAACATCGAGAACTCGAGATGACATTAACATTGAATTGATTAAGATAAATTATTGAAATAACTCTAACTTCGAAAATCGATCAGGAGCGTTGTGAATTAAAGTTGTTATCTAAGAACATGATAAATTTATTTATCAGAAATGACTTAATTTAATAATCAAGACAATATTGAAAATACTTATATAATTTTTTATTAAAAAGTGTTTTCTTACAAAATTTTTAGAATAATAGCCTTAAGATATATATTGTCTTGATAACTACAATTAATACGCTTGCGCTTTAGGTGTATTTCCTACATATTTAAGTATCCTGACGGTAATAATTATTTAAAAGCAACGATAACACAAAGTTATTACTCCAGGGTAGCTACGTTGGGAAAACAAATACTATTGGTATTTGTTTTCCCATTCCTAGACATAAAGGCAGTTATCATTCACGTTGCATAGATAGATGACTTAATAAGAAAAGTCAAACTATCTTCTCATCGAATAAAAAATTATGCTAAAGAATCCAATGGGTGTTCTGTTATCAGCGTTTACGTCACTAAGCCTGTCCATCGAAAATAGGGTCAAGGAATTTGTCAATAGGAGTCCCTTTAACCTTCTATTAATGGCGCCATAACGAAAACGTCTTAGCGAAAAAGATATTCGGGAACTTTAAAATAAACTAATAAGTTAATAATTTGCAGATTTTTAAGGCTGCTAAACATATCGATTGTACATAATTGTGTCAACATTAACATCGAGGATATCACAAATAAATTGGAATTTTTTGGACCGATGAAAAAGTAAGCAGAACCTATAAGTTTAGGAAAGTACTTTATGAAATAAATTAGATTTTTATGACTATTTTATATGATATAAATTGTTAATTTTAATATTCATGCACCTAAGATGCTTTCTGTCAACCCCTGAAGGTTGATTTCTAATAATACCTAACATTAGCAGCATTTTTTTACATTGCGGGCAAACATATTTAAATAAATTATTTAGAGTTCGTTCTTGATAATTAATTTCGACATTTAAAGTATCTATACCATTCGAATGAGGTTCAGAATTTGTGAAAACACAGACTTATGTGGATCTTTGCTGGCGCAAATCATATTTTCGAGAGCGCGTGATGATATATCTTTTTCGGCGGAATCTAATCAGGACGCTTTATGATCTAGCGAATGATATTAGAATATGTTTACATGATTGTGACGTTGTATTTGGTTCCGTTATAATTATTTTTTTTAATTTACGCAATAACTACACGTATTAATTCATCTTATCCACGGATATTTCGCGTTCACTCATTATATTTTAATCCTGACATTTCAAACTTAATTTTTTATGATTAAATCTCTAACGGTTATTACAAATATATTGAGATGCAAATATCCTTATTCCACCCTTAATCATGGACGTTGGAAAGAGTCCGAGACGTTGAACATAAAACATAAATATAATACGTGAAAATTCCGTAAATAAATGAATTTAATATAATTACGATATATTATTACTACAACTTTAGTGGAACTTTTCTAGGTGGTTGAACGGCTTTTTACAAAAAGGCAGCATAGAAACATCTCTGTTAAGGGCAACAGTGTACTGGATAACTGACCAATATCATGTCTTGTCACCAATGGAAGTAGCGTATATCATCCATCAGATGAGGTCCTACTAATGATACTAATGACGACAAAAGCAAACATAAAATACCTTGCATTATTCGTGTCACAGTAAAGATAGTTATATGATTGATTTTTCATTACTGCTCTTTTTCATGTGGAGCTACAAATGTCATTTATTTATTACATGTCCGTACAGGCACCGAATCTCCACGGAGGCGGATGGGCGTCATTCGGAGAAATAGGAATAACTTTATTTATTAACTGAATTTTCATTCATTCCCTCTTTAAATTCCTACTATTATCATCCCTTGTACAGTGTCGACTGCGACGGGCAATAAATCTACTCATGTGGTTTTATATACTTATTATTTAAATTCGGAATAGGAATTCGTTGAGTTATTTAGAAGCAATAAAAATATTTTTTTCCTTCAAAACTGTACGGAAAAAGAACCAGCAGCACCTATAATTTAACAGATAATCACATTGTTAGGAAAGGTATTCAAAATAATTTAGAAAAAAAAACATTTGAGACATTTGCTGTCCAAGATTTCTAACAAACGCAGTGCAACTAACTAAGATTATTTTAACTGATATCTTTTTTGCTAACTATATCTTTGTACCTGTAAATTATACATTATAATAAACATGCGCAGAAATATCTCTTCAATATATCTAAAATATGTCTTGCTGAACTGGCAAGGGCTTTTTACGATTTGTCAAACTGAACCGAATTTAAATATAAATGTAATAAAGTATTTCAATAAATATTTGATAATATTTTGTTGCTTACACAATTTACAAGTAAGCCGCAATGATATAGCCGTTACGAAAAAGAAATTGATAAAGGTTAAAAGAATAACTTTTACGATCTGAATTCATACAAAGTGAAATATTTCAAAAAATAGTTTTGTTAAATCGATCAAAGCTTTTCTTAGCACGAACGTTAATACCTCGACCAGAAATATTGCTATACTAAAGTATTATCTGTGCAGGATTTTTTTGCAGTCTATCTTTAGCGATATGAGATGTTATAAAGCATTAAATCATATCATGTCTACACAGAAAAAAAATATGTTTAGGATCAATCAATACACTTTATACACAATGTGTGTCATTGTGAAACAAATATAATGAAAAGATTGTAAGCAGTGTGATAAGAAAAATAAAGTAAAAGCAATTGTAGCCCTTGCGTAAATAGTGGATATTATCACAAAAAACATTTTCAATTTGATCTCACCAGCAGATTATCTTAAGAAAATCGCAACTATTTTTATGCTATTTGCGAAGGCAGCTGTTTATTTAGGACCGATGTGTCCTCGTCGAGCATAAACGCGCATTTATCCTGCTTTCGCTGAGCTTAACAAATATCAATGTTTCCTTTGTAACGTAACACTTATTAGACTATGTTGACTATGCCCTGAAAGAAAATTGACCGTTAGATAACGGACAACGCTCTTTGACATAGAAAAAAATCTTTCTATCTGAATGACAATGTTAAAGTAAAGGATAAAGTGTTAAAAGATAATCATTTAATCTTATTTGGCGAACACTATAGCGAAATATATGTATGACTGTCAAACGTTTAAAGGTTTGTTAATATTTTGTTCTGTTTTGATGTTTTTTTAATAGGTTAGAATGGAATCACAGTAAAGCATCAAAGCGGTGTCGCTCGTATGGTTGCATCAACAGTCAAATGTCATCGGGGTGAAAATTCATAAAACATTAGATTTATGACGCCTCCGTTGTATGATGATAGACACATAAATGTGGGTATTTTATATTGTCCTTACAACCTTATCACTATCAGCATTAATGATATTAGATTATAGCCTGATTTTCAATCCTGGACTATAATTAGACCCTTTGCGGCACATAAGGTGAACTATTTGTCAACTGAACGATTCTCTTGGTGCTATTAACTGAAAGCGCTTCGTCACCGTCTCAAATTGGTGGTTATATGGTAATATACAGAGATCGAAAATGGCCTGTCATTTTGTATTAATTGAACGGATATTGCAAAACCTAATAATCAATCAATCAATGAGAAACAGATTCAGCCATTACTATTCACTTCTTGATCCTCCTTATATTTTAAACAAAAATTTAACAATAGTGTGTTTTTGTTACTATTCAGGTTGAATCTTTAATTTAATTACATTTTATAATGGTTACAGTAACATCAAAATGATGTTATCCGTCAGAGAACCAGGTCTCCGATATAGCCCACGATTATAGCTGTGTGGCAGTGGGCCGGTCATATAGCTGCAGAACGCGAACACTGGAGTCGGAAGTTCTCCGATACCGAGGCTCGGCAAACGTAGTACGCCCCTGCGACAAGATGGAGTGACGACATTCGAAAAGTACCGGTGTGGGCTGGATGAGAATAACCGAAGATTAGAACGGTGGCTAGTATTACAGGAGGCCTATGTCCAGCAGTGGACTGACACAGGCTGATGACGATGATGATGTTGACGGTACATGTTTATAACTTATAACTGTAATATTGGTCTTAAATAGTTCTATAAAACGCACGAGTGTGCATAGTTGTTACTCTGTTGTTACTTTAATATGCTTCAGTAATATTGAAATTGTTACAGTGAAAAGCTTTGGAAACACTCTACAAATTAGTCATAGCCATTATCCCGGTATCATAGGATCGCCATCTAACCTCTCTTAATAATAGTTTTTACGTAGAACGACTGACGTCTGGCCTTACAAAGACTAAACTACGTTCGTTGGACGGAGAAGATGTTAATTAATTTGAAAGGACCTAGTCTTAGGACCACTGGAACTGACCGACTTATTTCACTTGCCCACAACACCCATAAATCATTCCACTTATAGGTAATTGGTAATGAATTATTATTCCAAATCAACCATAAAATATCGATGACACAAAAGCTATTTCCTGCACGATTTAAACCGACGATAAAAATGTATATCTAATACTGAGCCACCAGGCCACGAATTCCGGTTTCTAAGATTAGATATATATAAACAAGTAATAAGAACAATCCTTCATGAGAACTATGAATTATTAATATTAATAAATATCTTTTACTATAGAAATCTATTTATATTGAATATGTGTAATTTTTTATTTAGGAGGTGGTACCACCGCTGTGCCTATTTTGCCCATAAGCGATAATGATTGCGCACTATCGCACTTTTTGGTTTTTGAAGAAGGTCTGGACTGGTCCTCGTCATATCTTCGGGGGCGCCAGAAGTCAGTAGCATGTGATTAATCTTTATCTAGTTGGCTTGAAATTCATTCTGGCGTCCCACAAGGCGGTATTCTATCTCCACTATTATTTTCTCTTTTTATTAATCTCATTACTAACAGTATTCAGTGTGCGTATCATCTGTATGCTGATGACTTGCAAATTTATGCCCAAGCTAGCAAAGATAAACTTCTTATTTTGATAAAGTCGACCATGATTTAGGGTCTATTAAACACTGGTCTGATAGGTTTGGGTTAGCCGCTAATCTAGGAAAATGTCAAGCATTGTGGTTGGCTGTGCCAGATTCTGACGAAACTCGATTTGGCCCAGCTTCCGCTGATTATTTTTGACGGCTCTCCTATTTCTATCAGCCAGAGTGTTTAAAACTGGGTTTAAACATTGATACTACATTAAGCTGGAATTCACATATTGCAAGTATTATACAGAATAACCAGTGCTATGCGGTGTTTGTATGTGCTTAAGATTTTTACCGACGATAATAAAAGCAACGCTCTGAGCCTTTGATTTTCCCTCTCATCGACTATGTTCGTGTTATGCTTCGACCTGAATGCAGATCACCTCAAAAAACTCGACAGGCTTCTAAATAACTGCAATCGATTTGTATTCAATCTCTGATAATTCGATCATGTCTCTTCCTATCGCGCACAACTGCAGTGGCCACCCATTCGCATAATCATAGTGAAAGCACGTGAAGTTAGAAGGGTAAAACGTCTTCTCACGTTCGACTTTACGCATTCTTCATTTAATATCAATCGCTTCCTGTGGAATGAGATAACATCCAGAATCAGGACGGCTAAAACTCGTGTTGAGTTCAAACTAAAAGTACGAGACACCTGCTAAAACAAACTAGGCTGAAGCTTATCAATGTTTTGTCACATGCATTGTAACAAAATAATATTATTTTGTTTTGAATCAAACACAAAGAATAAAGATAATAATATATTATTATCTTTATTCTTTTATAAACTATATTGTTATGTATGTATAGTGTATGAATATATAGGTATCTATATATATATATATATATGTATGTATATGTTTATTTCTGTACAGAGAAAATACACTATTCTGTTTATTGATTTCATTTTTATTTTTTAATTTTTATTCAACAGTGTACCTTTTACTTTTAAATTTTCTACTGACTGGACTGGACTGGACTGGGACACAATGCCACTGGCATAAAGTCATTCTTTGTACCCTAACTGTGTACATAAAGTGTAGATAAATAAAAAATACAGTAATATTTCCGCTGTACACCGGCGTCGTTGGCCATTTCCCATCAGGTGGCCCGACTGTTTCGTTCGCAATTAAAAATGTATAGTACTTTCTTATCGTGTCGTATCTTGCTTCATATTCAGTAGCAGAATGAACAGTACTGTCATTAATATCTTATTGAATCGTAAATAAGGGCCGGTAGAATAATATAAACGACTCAGAACTAATAAAGGTTCTACGTCGTAACACTGTGCAAATATAACAATTTTTTTTTTATCGTAAATACCCAAACTCTTAGTATCATATAGCATGTCTTGATATTTAAGTACATACATTAGCCGCAGCACTGTTTAATCAGAATATATTTTATATTTCTGGTATATATAAGTATGGAAAAAATCGTTAATTTTATAGTAGGCCCTTCCAAAGGAATTTAGCGTAAGACGATAAATCCGGCCGCCTGCCTAAGACATTACAAGTTCTAACGTTCTTCCAGTAATTACGCTATATAAACATAAAATCAATTAATATATACACTAAGGATTGGAATATATATATATATATATATATATATATATATATATATATATATAATAAATAAATATTTTTTATTATTCTATTTCACTGGAGCGATTACACAAACGGTTAATGAATGATAAATAATTTTGCTGCAACTGTTCAAACAATATGTGTGGCTCGACCCGTTGCAGTCCTTGTGTCTAATGTAGGTCATTAAATATCACCAGGGCAGTCAATATCTACCGGGTATTGCATTGACACAGATTGTAATCATTGCAAAATATTACTTATAAAAAATACTATAATAAATATACATTCACGGCGGAAAATTTCTATGTTTAAATACAGCAGTTTCCTTTGCTTTATAACGTTATTTTTTAGTATTTTCGATATACCCGAAATTCTTGCGCTTTGATAAATCGATACAATTTAACATAAAACTATTTAAAACATTCGTGTAAACGTTAAAAATGTATTTCTTTATACTTTTATCAACTGGACTCAAGTCACACCATCAGCTCAAGCAATGTTTGTAAAATTTATACATTCGTATTAGCAATTCTGAAAGTGATAGATTCTCTTTTAGTAACAAAAGCTCCGCCTCTTTGCCAATTACTTCATAATTATAAAATATTACTCATAAAAATACCATAATAAATATACATTCTGTTTAAATACAGTAGTTTCCTTTGCTTTATAACAATAGTAATTTTAAACAATGCTTAGTCCCTTAAAAGATATTGAGAATTTATTTATATCTATATAATTCACACATGAATACAGTACTTGTTATTACGGAATGCTAATTTTAAATGAATATGTCAAGGATATTAAAATACTAACGGAACTTGAAATTTCAATTATGCAATATGAATTGAAAATAGCATCTGTATAAGACGTTAAACGTATGAAATGCGGAGAATTTAACATATTGTATTTTGGATCGAGGAAAGCATTAGAGATATCTCGGGTCACTTTTCCTTCCCAAACCTATACTGTGACCCTTAGTACGGTCGGGATTCCATTTGCGGAAAACAAAGCGTATTTTTTCCACTGAATTTCAGATAACAATTTGTGGTTCAAAAAATTTATACATGAAACCACGTGGTTTGGCATGGGAGTACCTAAATCTTATTGAATTTAAGCTGGGTAACAAAAGAATCCTCTAATGGAAAGGGATGTATTAGGGGGCCTATGTCCAGCAGTGGACTATCACAGGCTGATGATGATGATGATGATGATGATGATGAACAAAAGAATTTTTTCGGTAACCTATTCCTTTGTATAATAGAATATCCGATTGAAAAAAAACATCGAGAGATCTCTCGAGATGACATTAGCATTTTGAGATTGATTAAAGGAATAAATTATTTAAATAACTCCCGAAAATCGATCAGGAGCGTCTGTGTAATTAAAAAGTTGTTATACTAAGAACTGTATAAATTTATTTAGTCAGAAATGACTAATTATAATAACCGACGACAATGTTGAAGTACTTATACGTTTTCTACAAACAGAAGCAGTTGACATTAGAACTCTTTTAGAATAAAGCTTTAGATAAATATTGTCTTGATAACTACAATTAATGCCCGTCTGGCACTTTAGGTGTATTTCATACATATTTAAGGGTATTCTGACAATAATAATTATTTAAAAAGCAAGGATTACACAAAGTTGTTACTCCACGGGGCTCAGCTACGTTGGGAAAAACAAATACTATTGGTATTTGTTTTCCATTCACTAGACCATAAAGGCAGTTATCATTAACGTTGCATAGATAGATGACTTAATAAGAAAGTCAAACTATCTTCTCACCGAAATAAAAAATCATGCTAAGAATCCAATGGGTGTTCTGTTATCAGCACATTTACGTCACAGCCTCTCCATCGAAAAATAGGGTCAAGGATTTGTCAATGGGAGTCGCCTTTAACCTTTATCTTAATGGCGCCATAACAGAAGACATCTAAGCGAAAAAAAGATATTCGGGAACTTCTAAAAATAAAGGCAATAGAGTTAATAATTTGCAGATTTGTAAGGCTGCTAAACATATCGATTGTACATAATTGTGTCAACATTAACATCGAGGATATCACAAATAAATTGAATTTTTGGACCGATGAAGAAGTTTAGGAAAGTACTTTATGAAATAAGAATTTGATTTTATATGACTATTTTATATGATATAAATCGTTTATTTTTAATATTCATGCACCTACGATGCTTTCTTTCAACTTCCTGAAGGTTGATTTCTAATAATGCCTAACATTAAGCAGCATTTTTTTACATTGCGGGCAAACAGATTTAAATAAATTATTTAGAGTTCGTTACTTGAAATTAAATTCGACGTTTAAAGTATCTATACCATTCGAATGAGGTTCAGAGTTTGTGGAAACACAGACTTATGTTGATACTTTGCTGGCGCCAAATCATATTTTTCGAGAGCGCGTGATGATATATCTTTTTCGGCGGAATCCAATCAGGACGCTTTACGATCTAGCGAAGTCAGGGAATGACATTAGAATACGTTTACATGATTGTGACGTTGTATTTGGTAACTACACGTATTAATTCCACTTATTCACGGATATTTCGCGTTCACTCAATCGGTTGAATCCTGACATTTCGAACTTAATTTTTTATGATTAAATCTCTTATGGTTGTTACAAATACATTGAGATGCAAAGATATCCTATCTTATTTCACCCTTGATCATGGACGCTGGAAAGAGTCCGAGACGTTGAACATAAAACATAAATATAATACGTGAAAATTCCGTAAATAAATGAATTTAATATAATTACGATATATTATTACTACAACTTTAGTGGAACTTTTCTAGGTGGTTGAACGGCTTTTTACAAAAAGGCAGCATAGAAACATCTCTGTTAAGGGCAACAGTGTACTGGATAAGCTTGATCCCATGTCTTGTCACCAATGGAAAGTGCGTATATCATACCATCAGATGAAGGTGCTACTAATCTTTACTAATGACGACAAAAGCAAATATAACATATCTTGCATTATTCGTGTCACAGTAAAGTATTAGTTATATGATTTTTCCGTTACTGCTCTTTTTTCATGTGGAGCTACAAATATCATTTATTTATTACATATCCGTACAGGCACCGAATCTCCACGGAGGCGGAATGAAGCGTGCATTCGGAGAAATAGGAATAACTTTATTTATAAGACTGAATTTTCATTCATTCCCCTCTTTATTAAATTCCTATATTGTCATCCCCTTGTATGGTGTCGACTGCGACGGGCAATAAATCTACTCATGTGGTTTTATATACTTTATTATTTACATTCGGAATAGGGAATTCGTTGAGTTATTTAGAAGCAATAAAAAAAATTTTGTCTTTCCCCTTTTCCTTCAAAACTGTACAGGAAAAAAAGAACCAGCGGCACCTATAATTTAAGCAGATAATCACATTGCTAGGAAGGTATTCAAAATAATTTAGAAAAAGAAACATTTAAGAGACATTTGCTGTCCAAGATTTGTAGCAAACGCAGTGCAGCAACCTAAGATTATTTTAATTGATATCTTTTTTGCTAACAATATCTTTGTACCTGTAAATTATACATTATAATAAACATGCGCGGAAGTATCTCTTTAATATATCTAAAATATGTCTTACTGCTCCTAGCCAGTGGTATGGGCGTGTGCTTTAGAAACCGGAGGTCGTGGGTTCGAATCCTGCGGGACGAACAAATTTTTCATTGTTGTTTCCTAGTTGGTTAGCAATTTGGGCCGATCACCCAATTGTCTGAAAAGTAAGATGATCCATGCGTCGGATGGGCATGTAAAAAGTCGGTCCACCCACCAACCCACTGGACCAGCGTGGTGGGTTACGGTCCAAACCCTAATGGATGAGGGGTGTATTAGGGGAGGCCTATGTCCAGCTGTGACTAACAAGGCTGATGATGTCTTGCTGAACTGGCAAGGGCTTTTTACGATTTGTCAAACTGAACCGAATTTAAATATAAATGTAATAAAGTATTTCAATAAATATTTGATAATATTTTGTTGCTTACACAATTTACAAGTAAGCCGCAATGATATAGCCGTTACGAAAAGGAAATTGATAAAGGTTAAAAGAATAACTTTTACGATCTGAATTCATACAAAGTAAAATATTTCAAAAATAGTTTCGTTAAATCGATCGCACGAATGTTAATCACTATTAACCTTGACCAGCAACATTTCTATCTAAATTATTATCTGTGCAGGATTTTTGCAGTCTATCTTTAGCGATATGACACGTTATAATGCATTACATCATATCATGTTTACAGAAAAAAATATTTTCACGATCAATCAATCACTGAATACACAATGTGTGTCTTTGTGAAACAAATAAAATGAAAAGATAGTAAGCAGTGTGATAAGAAAAATAAAGTAAAAGCAATTGTAGCCCTTGCGTAAATAGTGGATATTATCACAAAAAACATTTTCAATTTGATCTCACCAGCAGATTATCTTTAGAAAATCGCCACTATTTTTATGCTATTTGCGAAGCCAGCTGTTTATTTAGGACCGATGTGTCCTCGTCGAGCATAAACGCGCATTTATCCTGTTTTCGCTGGCTTAAACAAATGTCAATGTTTCCTTTTGTAACGTAACACTTATTAGACTTTGTTGACGTTGCCCTGAAAGAAATTGACCGTTCGATAACGGACAACGCTTTTTGGCATGGAAAAAACATCTTTATATCTGTATGACAATGTTAAAGTAAATGATAATGTGTAAAAAGATAATCATTTAATCTTATTTGGCAAACATTATTAAGTAGAAAATTGTATATAAATATAGTCAAACGTTTAAAAGTTTGTTTGTTTTTATTGTTCTGTTTTGATGTCTTTTTAATAGGTTAGAAAATTGGAATCACAGTAAAAGCATCAAAGCGATGTCGCACGTATGGTTTCATCAATAGTCAAATGTCATTGGGGTGAAAATTCTCATCTATAAAATGTATGACGTCAGTCCGTTGTCATGAGTTACAGTGTTTAAATCTGTTTCGAGTTCAACTTCGTTAAACTATATGTAAGATAAATAGAATATGGGTATTTTATTATCTTCTTAAAACCTTATCACTATCAGCATTAATGATGTTAGATTATAGGCTGGACTTTAATCCTTGCGCTATAATTGATCCCTTTGCGGCACATAAGTTGAACTATTTGTCAACTGAACGATCCCCCTGGGTGCTAATAACTGAAGGTGCTACGTCACCGTCTCAAATTGGCGGTTATATGTCATTATACGGCCATCGATTATGGCCTGTCATTTTGTATTAATTGAACGGATATCGCAAAACCTTATATCAATAAGAAACATATTAAACCATTACTGTTCAATGCATGATCCTTATATTATTAACGCAAAATTTTAACATAATGAGCGTTTTTCAAATTCTTGGATTAAATTACATTTTTATAATGGTTACAGTTACATGTTTGTAACATATAATTGCAATATTTGTTACGCTGTAGGAAACACTTTACAATTCGCTCACGATCTTAAGATATATCTTATGTTCTTTCTCCTAGCCATTTTTCCGGTATCATAGGATCGCTATCTAATCCATCCAGTCATACCTTAATTATGTTTCTTAAGTAGAGCGACGGACATTTGACTTCCACATCACAAAGGGTGAACTGCATTTGTTGGATGGAGAAAATGACAGTAGATATGAAAGAACACGATCTTGACAACTGGAACTGACATTTCACATACCCATACGATGCATAGATCATTTTACTTTCATATTATTGGGCAATGGGTCCATATTAGCCTAAGCAACCATAAAGTAACCATAACAAGAAAGTTACAGGATTCAAACACACGACAAGTAAATGCAGAGCTAATAATAGTCGATATATATTAGCAAGAAAAAAGTAAAAATACTGGATACATTGAGATACAGACATATACCAACTTAGTCTGCCCGTGATCATGGATGCTGGAAAGAATCCGAAACGTCGGGAATATATTGAAGTAACGCGGAATATCCGTAAATTAAAAAAGAAATAATTATATAAAAATCTATTTATATTGAATATGGTAATATTTTAATTTAGGAGATGGTACCACCGCGTTGCCTATTTCTACCGCAAAGCTAAGTAAAAAACCGCTATGATCCAGTTTGAAGGTTATCAAACCCAGCGAATTTACTGGGTAAGCGTGTCGTAACTCGTCTCACGTAGGTAGCGCATTGGTGATACCCCTGGTTGAATGTAATATTGCCGCTGTCCACCGGCGTCGGTGGCCATTTCCAATAAAGTGGCCCGACTGTTTCGTTGGCAATTAAAAGTAATTAAATGTATATAACTTTCAATTGCTTGCTTTATATTCAGTAGCAGAATAAATAGTACTGTCGTTAACATCTTATTGAATCGTAAATGAAGAACGGTAGAATAATACAAACGACTCAGATCTGATAAAGTTTCTGCGTCGTAACTCTGTCCAAATATGACAAATAGTTTTATTGAAAATACCCAAGCCTCTTAGTATTATATAGCATGTCTTAATAATTTAGGATCTATATTAGCCACAGCACTGTTTAATCTTAATACATTTTTATTTTTATTTTATTAAGTATGGAAACCGTTAAAAAGAATTTAGAGTAACACGATAAATCCGGCCGCCTCCCGAAGACATTACATTTTCCCTAACATTTTACAAGTAATTACACTAACCACGGTACGAGAAAAGAAGTTGGGGCCGAGAAGTTACTTTCCGACGTAATTGGTAACCCGAAAACGAAAAACCTATAAGCCAAAATATGTTAACAACATTTGTAGAATATTATTTTGTTTCTAACATAGTTAATACGATAAGCTAAATTATCGCAAAAACTTTATTTTATAAATATTATTATTAAATAATATAAAAAAAGCGTTTGACGGGCGTGCCCAAAAATATTTAACTCAAAATTATAGAAGTCTTAATATTCATTATTATATCATTTAGTTGTACCGTTCAAAGCTATCGTTCAGAGTAATCAATTTAAAAACTTATTGAAATTCTTGATACAAACTCTTAAACAATAGCCTATTTTAAATTCGATTAGTATATACACCATAAAATAAATTAATGCATACACTAAGGATTGGAATATATATATAAATCAAATAATTTTTTACGTAATAAATTTATGAAAAACTTCATAAAAACAAATTCTATTTGACTGCAGCGATAACACAAACGGTTAATGGATGATAAACAATTTTGCTGCGACCGTTCAAACAATATGTGCGGCTCGATCCGTTGCAGTCCTTGTGTCCAATGTAGGTCATTAAATATCACCAGGGCAGTCAATATCTACCAGGTATTGCACTGACACAGTTGACCAGCATTGCATAATATTAATAATAAAAAATACCATTTTTAAATACAACAGTTTACTTTGCTATATAACGTTAATTTTTTGTAAGTATTTTCGATATTTTCGAAATTCTTGCGCTTAGAAAAAACGATAAAATTTAACATTAAACTATTTAAAACACTCTCGTAAATGTGACAAATATATTTCTTTATACTTTTATCAACTGACCTATAGGACAAGTCACGCCATCAGCTCAAGCTAGGTTTGTAGACCATCCTAGTAGGTGGTGTTATTACTGGGTAAAATGTCATGTTTTAGGATTTTCTTATATATTGAGTAATGCTCAGTCCCTTAAAAGTTATTGAGCATTTACTTAAATCTACAACCTCAAACATGAATACAGTAATTGTTATTACAGAATGCTAATTTTAAATTAATATGTCAAGGATATTAAATTACTAACTGAACTTGAAATTAAAATTATGTAATATAAATTGAAAATAGCATCCGTGTAAGGCGTAAAACGTATGGAATGCGGAGAATTTAGCATATTGTATTTTGGATCGAGGAAAGCATTAGAGATATCTCGGGTCACATTTCCCTCAAAAACCTTCACTGTGACCCTTAGTACGGTCGGAATTTTATTTGCAGAAAACAAATGCGAATTTTTTTGCACTGAATTTCGGATAACAATTTCTGGTCCAAGAAAATTTATTCATGAAACCACCTGGTTTGGCAGGGGAGTGCCTAAATCTTATTGAATTTAAGCATGGTAACAGAAGAATTTTTTCAGTGATCTATTCTTTGGTATAATAAAACATTCGATTGAGAAAAACATCGAGAGATTTCTCGAGGTACGACATTAGCATTTTGCGATTGATTAACAAATAAATTATTTAGATAACTCTGTAAAATCGATCAGGAACGTCTGAGTATAAAAAAAAACAAATATTATTCGTAATAATAACTGGAGGCAATGTTGAAGTATATGTTTTTGTATTAAAATAATTTTCTACAAAAAGAAGCAGTTGACATTAAAACTTTTGTAGAATGATAGTTTAGGACAAATATTGTCTTCAATCATCGTTCATTTTAAGCATCGGTATTATAACAATAATATATATATCATATATCAGTTTGAAAACCAACCATAACACAGTTATTTTTCCACAGGGTTTAGAAAAACAAGTACTATTATCACTAGACCTTAGAGGCAGTTACCATCAACGTTACATGGATAGATAACTAAATAAAAAAATCAAGTTATATTTTATTTAAAATAAAAATATTATGCTAAGAATCCAACACGTGTTCTGTTATCAGCACATTTACGTCACAGCCTCTCCATTGAATAATAGGGTCAAGGATTTGTCAATGGGTGTTGCCTTTAACCTTTATATTAATGGCGCCATAACAGAAAACGTCTTATGATATTCGGGACCTTCTAAAAATAGAGACATTAGAGATAATAATTTCCAGATTTGTAAGGCTGATAAACATGTCGATTGTACATAATTGTGTCAAGATTAATATCGAGGATATCACAAATGAACTGAATTTTTAGACCGATGAAAAAGTAAGCAGAACCCTGTAAGTATAGGAAAATGTTGTATGAAATAAGAATTTGAACCGAGATTTTAAAATAGTTTACACAGAAAAATCGTAAGTGCATTTCCAACAATGTTTATTTTTATATATTTTATATAATATGAAATGTTTTTCATATTCATGCAACTACAATGCTTTCTTTGTACTCCCTAAAGTTTAATTGGTAGATAATGTCCAAGGCATTAACCCGCCTTTAGTACATTGTAGGCAAATAGGTTTAAGTAAATTACTTAGAGTTTATTACATTGAAATAATTTCTTTATTTTAAATATGTATACCAGCCGAATAAGGTTCGGATACAGATTTTTGGAAACACAGACTTATGTTGATACTCCGCTGGCGCCAAAACTTATTTGTCGAGAGCGCGTGGTGATAAATTTTTTTCGGCGGGATCCAATAAGGACGCTTTACGATCTAGAGATCTCAGGGTTTGACATTAGAATATTTTTACATAGTTCTGAAGTTGTGTTTGGTTCCGGTTTAATTATTTCTTTTATTTACGCCATATCTATACGTATTAATTAAACTTATTTACGTATGTTTCATGTTCACTCATTTAATTGTAATCCTGACAATTCGGACTCAGATTTCAATGATAAAATCTCTAACAGTTGCTACAAATACATACATTGAGATGCAAAGATATCCTATTTTATCCCACCCTTGATCATGGACGCTGGAAAGAGTCCGAGACAGGAACATAAAATATAAAATAATACACGAAAATTCCGTAAATAAATGAATTTAATTTGATAACATTATTATTATTATTGCTACAACTTTAGTGGAACGTTTTCAGGCAGTTGAACGGCTTTTTACATAGAGGAATTATGGAAATACAGTGTTACAGTTTGAAGAGCAACAGCGTACTGGAAAAGCTTGACGTAATATCCCATGTCACCTATGGAAAGTGCGTATATCATACCATCAGATGAAGGTGCTACTAATCTATCTTGCATTATGCATGTCACAATAAAGTATTAGTGATATAATATTATATTTGGTTAATCCATTACTGCCCTTTTTCATATGGAGCTATAAATGTCATTCATTTATTACATATCCGTACAGGTACTAAATCTACACGAAGGCGGAATGAGGTGTACAATCGGAGAAATAGGAATAACTTTATTTATTGGACTGAATTTTCATTAATTCCCCTCTTTATTAAAGTCCTATATTGTCATCCGCTTGTACGGTGTCGACTGCGACAGGCAATAAATCTACTCATGTGGTTGTTTATCATTTACATTCGGGAAAGGGTCTGAGATATTTGAAATCAAAAAAAAATACTTTGCCTTTCCTGCTGTTATGCTCTATTGTGAAGTTCAAAACATGTATAGGAAATGTAGAACCAGCGTAATAGTACTTTAATTTAAGTCAATTATAACAATGCTTAGAAAGGTATTTAATTTGGAAAATAAAAAAGATTATTTAAATCGGTCTTTGTTACAAACTCTACCTTTGAATCTAAAAAATATACATTGTAATTAATTTGCGCAGAAATATCTCTTCAATATATCTAAAGTACGTATAACTGAAGTGGTTAGGATTTATCTCAATTTGTCATAGTGTAAGTGTAAATAGATCTATGAAAAAAATTTTATTAAAATTTGGGGTACTATTCTATTGTTTTTAGTGTCGAAAAGAAAAAGAAATGGATAAAAGTTATAATAATAAGTTTTACGATCTTAATTCATACCATGTGAATTATTACAAAAAAATGTTTTGTTAAATCTATCACACCTTGTCTTAGCACACTTGACAGTTGACCAACAATATTTCTATATTAAGTTATTATCTGTGCAGGATTTTTGCAGTCTATATTTTAACGATACGATTATAATAAATTACATCATATCACGTCTACAAAAAAAAAATGTCATTTCACGATCAATCAATACACTTTATACACAATATGTCATTGTGAAACAAATATAATAAAAATATAGTAAGCAGTGTGACTAGAAAAATAAAGTAAAAGCAATTGAAGCCCTTGCGTAAATAGTGGACGTTATCATAAAAGAACATTTTCAATTTGATCTCACCGACAGATTATCTTTCGAAAATCGGCGCTATTCGTATGCTATTTGCGAAGCCAGCTGTTTATTTAGGACCGATGTGTCATCACGTCGAGCATAAACGGGCATTTATCCTGTTTTCGCTTACTTAAACAAATGCCATTTTTTCCTTTTGTAACGTAATACTTATTAGACCTTATTAACATTGCCCTGGAAAAAATTTAACGTTTGAAGTTAAAGAACAACGCTCTTTGGCAAAGAAAATAAATTTAATCTCTATTTCAGCTTGACAATGTTAAAGTAAACGATAAACACAATTGAAATATGTATATTTATACTGTCAAACGTTTAAATGTTTGTTTTGTTTTGTTTTATATTTTTTTTATCAATTTAGAAAATTAGAATCACAGTAATAGCATCGAAAAGGTGTCGTAAGCATGGCATCGTTAGTCAAGTTTCATCGGGTGACAATTCACCCTTAAGAAAACTAGATGCATGAAACCTCTTCGTTGGTGTTTAAATCTTTACCTAGTTCAATTTGGTTAAACTATATATTAGATACAAAAAAAATATTACCCATATTTTTAAATGTACTTCTTAAACCTAATTACTATCAGCGTTATTGATTTAAGAATATAGGTTGATCTTTAATCCTCGCACTATAATGAGACCCTTTGCGTCATATGAGTTGAACTATTTGACAAGTGTACGATCCCCCTTGGTGTTAATAACTGAAAGCGCTACGTCATCGTCTCAAATTGGTGGTTATATGTCATTAAACGGACATCGATTATGGCCTGTCATTTTGTATTAATTGAACAGATATCGCAAAACCCAATATCAACGAGAAACAGATTCAACGTTTCCATTCAAAACACAATCATCACAATTAAAATAATAGTCGTTATTATTTGGTTGAATTTTGGATTTAATTACACTTTTATAGTTGAAAGTTCTTTATCGATTGGAAAAAATGTAGTGTAACATTTTTCGTTACGTCATTTTTTTCTTCGTCACGCGCCATGTTTTTAGGTAGAGTCACATCAAAATTATAGAGTGGATCAGAGGTTTTGGTTCTAGGCTTGCGGTGCGCCTTGTAGAACCTAGTACCCACAGTACGGACAGTTTCTACGAGCTTAGCGTTAATTTCGTCCACAGTGCTGCAAGTGTCTAGGCATTGGAAGAGATTATTAAGCTCGAGCTGAAAGTTTTCGGCATTTAGGATATGGGCACGAGACGGACGTAGCGTGGACTTTATCAGACGAGACCTTTCCAGCCTGATATTAAGATTTAATGTGCCTCTTAAAGTCGGTGATCACTGCCGGTTTTAACCCTGTGATCACAGAAACATCATTAAATATTTGGCGTTTGGTCGTCATAATAAAGTCAATCTCGTTTTGACGGAACCATCGGGGCTGATCCAGGTCCACTTCCTGTGGGCTGCTTTTTAAAGAAAGAATTCATCATAAAGAGTCCTTCTTCTCCATGAAGTCAGCCAGCTGTTGCCCCCTTGGGTTCCGTTGCCTACTCCAAAATTGCCCACTCGCAGCTCATCGTTTTTCCTTTTGCCTATTTTTGTTAAGTCCCCATCAGCACCATATATTGAGTTTTAGAGGAATGTATGGCTCGTGAGACGTCCTCATACATTGCCTCCACCTCATCATCGGAGTGTGTCGATGTTGGTGCATATACCTGTATGACCTTCAGCGAATACCGTTTCGATATTCTGAGTATAAGGTAAGCAACCCTTGACGACACACTTTCGATTTTAACAATGTTGCTAATGAGAGACTTGCGGACGATAAATCCGACACCTCCTTGGGACAGTTGGTCGCCCTCGCGGTGATAAAACAAGTTGCCGGATTTAAGGATTATTGTATCCTCCCCCTGTCTTCGGACTTCGGATAATCCTATTATATCCCATCGCAACTTGTTTACCTCCTCTTCCAGCTCCGTTATTCTCTCGTCGGTCCTCAATGTCCGTGCGTTGTATGTTGCCAGGTCCAGTCGTCGTTGTTGGTAGCCGAATCCCACCCGGGGATTCTTAGCACCCCTGCCCTGCCGTTACCATGACCGCTACCGTAGCCAGGAATAGCAGAGCTGCCGGGGACTGGGGGCCGTACATCACTGACACACTTCATTGGGGGGGGTTTTGCCATAGTTGCCACGCCTGGCAAGCGGGTTGGCAACCGCAGTCATTTCCAGATCTTTTGCACCTTCAACGCTGCTGCCCATTGATGGTCTCGGGACTTTAGGATCTGAAAGCGGAGATGGTTATCCCGCCATCTGTCGGCCGCCACTGAATGTATGTGCAGTAGTAGCTTTTTCCCCGTAGTCGCCTCTTACGACACCCAAGGGAAGAGATGGGGAGGCTGAATTCTTATGCCGCAACCCCACAGCGCAAGGCATTAACCGCCTTTAGTACATTACTTAGATTTACGTAAATTACTTAGAGTTTGTTACATTGAAATAAATTCTTTATTTTAAAAATGTATATCAGCCGAATAAGGTTCGGAATTTTTGGAAACACAGACTTATGTTGATACTCCGCTGGCGCCAAAACTTATTTGTCGAGAGCACATGATGATAAATCTTTTTCGGCGGGAACCAATAAGGACGCTTTACGATCTAGAGATCTCAGGGTTTGACATTAGAATATTTTTACATAGTTCTGAAGTTGTGTTTGGTTCCGGTATAATTATTTCTTTTATTTACGTCATATCTATACGTATTAATTAAACTTATTTACGTATATTTCATGTTCACTCATTATATTTTAATCCTGACAATTCGGACTCAGTTTTCAATGATAAAATCTCTAACGGTTGCTACAAATGCATACATTAAGATGCATAGATAAGTTATCTTATCCCACCCTTGATCATGGACGCTGGAAAGAGCCCGAGACGAGGAAAATAAAACATGAAAATAATACACGAAAAGTCCGTAAATAAATAAATTTACTTTGATTACATTATTATTATTATTGCTACAACTTTAGTGGAACGTTTTCAGGCGGTTGAACGGCTTTTTACAGATAGGAATCATGGAAACACAGTGTTACAGTTTGAAGGGCAACAGCGTACTGGATAAGCTTGACGTAATATCCCATGTACCATCAGATGAAGGTGCTACTAATCTATCTTGCATTATGCGTGTCACAATAAAGTATTAGTAATATGATATTATATTTGATTATTCCATTACTGCCCTTTTTCATAAGGAGCTACAAATGTCATTTATTTATTACATATCCGTACAGGCACTAAATCTACACGGAGGCGGAATGAGGCGTACAATCGGAGAAATAGGAATAACTTTATTTATTGGACTGAATTTTCATTTATTCCTCTCTTTATTAAATTCCTATATTGTCATCCGCTTGTACGGTGTCGACTGCGACAGGCAATAAATCTACTCATGTGGTTTTTTATACTTTATCATTTACATTTGGGAAAGGGTCTGAGATATTTGAAAGAAAAAAAATGCTTTGCCTTGTTGCTATTGTGAAGTTCAAAACATGTATAGGAAATGTAGAACCAACGTAATAGTACTTTAATTTAAGCCGATAATAATAATGCTTAGAAAGGTATTTTCAATAATTTAGAAAATAAATAAGATTATTTAAATCGGTCTTTGTTACAAACTTTACCTTTGAATCTACAAATAATACATTGTAATTAATTTGCGCAGAAATATTTCTTCAATATATCTAAAGTACGTATAACTGAAGTGGTTAGGATTTATCTCAATTTGTCAAAGTGTAAGTGTAAATAGATCTATGAAAAAAATATTATTGAAATTTGGGGTACTATTCTATTGTTTCTACAGTCGAAAAGAAAAAGAAATGGATAAAAGTTATAATAATAAGTTTTACGATCTTAATTCATACCGTATGAATTATTACAAAAAAATGTTTAGTTAAATCGATCAAACCTTTTCTTAGCACACTTGACAGTTCACCAACAATATTTCTATATTAAATTATTATCTGTGCAGGATTTTTGCAGTCTATATTTTAACGATACGATTATAATGAATTACATCATATCACGTCTACAAAAAAAAAGTTATTTCACGATCAATCAATACACTTTATACACAATATGTGTCGTTGTGAAACAAATATAATAAAAATATAGTAAGCAGTGTGACTAGAAAAATAAAGTAAAAGCAATTGAAGCCCTTGCGTAAATAGTGGACGTTATCACAAAAGAACATTTTCAATTTGATCTCACCGATAGATTATCTTTCGAAAATCGCCAGTATTCGTATGCTATTTGCGAAGCCAGCTGTTTATTTAGGACCGATGTGTCATCACGTCGAGCATAAACGGGCATTTATCCTGTTTTCGCTTACTTAAACAAATGTCAATTTTTCCTTTTGTAACGTAATACTTATGAGACCTTACTAACATTGACCTGGAAAAATTTGAACGTTTGAAGTTAAAGAACAACGCTCTTTGGCAAAGAAAATAAATTAAATCTCTATTTCTGCTTGACAATGTTAAAGTAAACGATAAAGTACAAAAAGATAATCATTTAATGTTATTTGGCAAACAATTGAAATATGTATATTTATACTGTCAAACGTTTAAATGTTTGTTTTGTTTTGTTTTATATTTTTTTTATCAATTTAGAAAATTAGAATCACAGTAATCTCAGTAATCGAAAAGGTGACAATTCACCCATAAGAAAACTAGATGCATGAAGCCTCTTCGTTGGTGTTTAAATCTTTAACTAGTTCAATTTGGCTAAACTATATATTAGACACAAAAAAATATTACCCATATTTTTAAATGTACTTCTTAAAACCTAATTACTATCGGTGTTATTGATTTAAGAATATAGGTTGATCTTTAATCCTCGCACTATAATGAGACCCTTTGCGTCATATAAGTTGAACTATTTGTCAACTGAACGATCCCCCTTGGTGCTAATAACTGAAAGCGCTACGTCATCGTCTTAAATTGGTGGTTATATGTCATTAAACGGACATCGATTATGGCCTGTCATTTTGTATTAATTGAACAGATATCGCAAAACGCAATATCAACAAGAAACAGATTCAACCGTTTCCATTCAAAACACAATCATCACAATTAAAATAATGAGTCTGTTATTATTTGGGTTGAATTTTTGGATTTAATTACACTTTTATTGAAGTGAAAGTTCTTTATCGGGGTTGGAAAACATTTAGTGTAACATTTTTTCGTTACGCGTCATGTTTTTTCTTCGTCACGCGCCATGTTTTTAGGTAGAGTCACATGAAAATTATTTAATACTTTTTGGAATAATATAGATTAGCAATAGAGCCTCCCCCCCCTCCTAACTCTATGTAGAGTTTTCGAACGGGAATATCTCCTGAACGGGACATCGCAGCGGTGTGGAATTTGGTGAAGGGTTGTTCTCGTACAGATCCATAACATCCGGCCCAAACGGAGGCTCTAGCTCGAAGAGTGTACAAAACTTCACTCGGGCACAAAGATGTCACGAGGCAGGTCAACATACCGAAACCGCATCGCTGTGCGACCACGGATTTGGGAGATAGGCCCTTTAAAGATTTCGGCGACCCTCAAACCGGAAAAATTTTGAATCACCATAACTCAGTCATTTTAGAAGCTATTGAGTTCTGCTTTTCGGTATAGTGTATAGGATTATATAATTTCGCTTCTTATGGCTAAGTAATAGCGATTACTGAAAATTTTGTCATTTTGTAATTGAAGTGAAACTTAACGTTACGCGCCATTTTCTTATCCCTACCACGCGTGATTCGAAGTATACTTTCTCCAGTGGAGTAGTGTAAACAATATATTTCGTATTTCAGTTACCATAAGCCATTAATAACACAAATATATAATAACGACATCAATGATAATCATAATTCTATTACAATTAATGAAATTCAATAATAATCTTGTTAGTAATAAGCTAAAATGAAATTATTGTACAATTTTAATTTATGTCTATAATAATAAAAGCCTTTTATTTAACTTTATATAATTTAACTTAATTAAACCAATTTCTGCACAGTTGCATATTAAATAATTTTTTGAAAAAATAGCGTCATATAGAAGTTTCACTTCATTTCTTACAAGTGTACGCTAGTACACGCACACATTTTTTTTAAATTACAGTTTCATTTTTATAACATATAATTTTAATATTTGTTACACTGCCCATTTCTGCAGCAAAGCGGAAGAGTAAATAATACTACTGTGTTCCGGTTTGAAGGCCTTCGTATTTACTTGGTAAACGAGACGTCCCATGCCTTGGTATTGCCGATGTTCCCCGGCGTCAGTGACCACTCGCATAAGGTGGCCCAACTGTTTCGTTGGCAATTTAAAAAAAATAAATGTGTATTACTTTTAATTGCTTGCTTTATATTCCGTAGCAGAATTAACAGTACTGTCATTAATATCTTATTGAATCGTAAATAAAGGGCGGTAGAATGATATAAACGACTCAGAACTAATAAAGGTTCTGCGTCGTAACTCTGTCCAAATATAACAAATAACTTTTTATCGTAAATACCTGTGTCTCACAGTATTATATAGCATGTTTTGATAATTTAGTATCTATATTAGTCACAGCACTGTCAAATGAGGAAATATATTTGTTTTTATTACATTAACTGAGAAAAAATCGTTAACCTAATAGTGAGCCATAGACCCTTCCAAAAGGAATTTAGCGTAAAACGATAAATCCAAATTACATTTTTCCTAACATTCTACCAGTAATTACACTAGCCACGATACAAGAAAAGAAGCTGCGACCGAGGAGGTACTTTCCGACGTAATCAGTTATCCGAAACCTATAAGCCTACATTCGTTAACAATAATTGCATAATATTTTTGTTTTAACTTTGACATTATAGAAATCTTAATATTCGTCATTGAATCATTTTGTTGTATAGTTCAAAGTGTTCACTTTGAAAACTTATTGAAATTCTTAATACAAATTCTTTAACAATAGTCCATTTTAAATTCGATTATTATACAAACACTATGAAATAAATTAATATATACATTAAGGATTGGAATATATATTAATCAAATAATTTATTGACGCAATAATTAAAAAAAAAACTACATAAAAACATATTCTAGCCCAGCTACGGCAGCGATTACACGAATAGTTAATGGATGATAAATAATTTTGCTGCAACCGTTCAAACAATATGTGTGGCTCGACCCGTTGCAGTCCTTGTGTTCAATGTAGGTCATTAAATATCACCAGGGCAGTCAATATCTATTAGGTATTACATTGACACAGTTTACAATCACTGCATGATATTATTAAAAATTATATCATATAAAATATTTAAAATTTTCGTGTCACAATTTTCGTTAACATACCTCTGAAACGGCTTGATCAATTGTTATGAAAATTTTATACATATTCAATAAGTCTGAGAATCGCCTCCTATCTATTATACATAATACACAAGTGATAATTGGTGTCCACCCGAATTATTTTATTAAGTTTTATTTTTAATACCATCTTATTATATGACATTAAAAATTACAACAAATTCACTTCACTTCACTTTTCTATAACGCCTGATATTAATAGACATTTTAATAAATTTATACTTGGTAAGGGAGACGTAACTCATGTGTCTACCGGTTTATGGAATTATTTATCATATCAAATTAACCCCGATTTTTTTTTATCTCATATCTAATATATAAATTTCTCATATCATATAAAATATATGTTTGAATACTCCCACACACAGCAGAATATTTCAATGTTTCAATACACGAATATTCTTGCATATATGGCGTTTAACTTTTCAATGTATTCGATATTTCTAAACTTCTTGTGCTTCGATAAAATGACCATCAGCAGAACGGTATAATAATTTTACTTTAAACTATTAAAACTGTCGCGTAAACGTTTCAAAATTATATTTCTTTATATTTTTGCGATTATAGGTCAGTAGATATGGTAAGTCACACCATCAGCTCGAGAAAGGTTTTAAACCATCGTAGTAGTTGGTGATTTTACTGGTTAAAATCTCGTGTTGTAGAATTATAAATGCATTTGTTATTTCTATTACCAATTCTAAAAGTCATAGATTTTCCGAAATAACAATGAACGAAAATTCCGAAATGAGTGTCTAAGATATTAAGTTACTAACTGAACTTGAAATTATAATTATGTAATATAAATTGAAAATACCATTCGTGTAAGGCGTTAAACGTATGGAATGCGGGGAATTTAACATATTGTATTTTGGATAGAGGAAAGCATTAGAAATATCTCAGGTCACATCTCCCTCGAAAACATCCACTGTGACCCTTAGTACGGTCGGAATTTAATTTGCAGAAAACAAAAGCGGATTTTTTTACTGAATTTCAGATAACTATTTCTGGTCCAAGAAAATTTATTAATGAAACCACCTGGTTTGGCAGGGCAGTGCCTAAATCTTATCGAATTTAAGCTTGGTAACAGAAGAATTTTTTCAGTGATCTATTCTTTGGTATAATAAAACATTCGATTGAGAAAAACATCGAGAGATCTCTCGAGGTACGACACTAGCATTTTGAGATTTATTTTCGGAATAAATTGTTTAAATAACTCTGTCAAATCGATCAGGAACGTCTGTATAATTAAAATGTTGCTAGACTAAGAACTGCACAAAAATATTTATACAGAAATTATGACTTATAATAACTGGCGACATGTTGTAGTATGTTTTTAAATTAAAGAAATTTTCTACATAAAGAAGCAGTTGACGTTAAAACTTCTATAGACTTATAGTTTTGGACAAATATTGCCTTCGATGATCGTTCGTTTTAGGTAAATGTATATATTGTAGGTCTGACCATAATATTAGTTTAAAAATAAACGATAACGCATTTATTTCTCCACAGGGTTTGGAAAAACAAGTACCAATACCATTAACGTTTTATTTTATAGACAAAAAATCATGTTAAGAATCCAATGCGTGTTCTGTTATCACCATATTTGCGTCACAGCCTCCATCGAATAATAGGGTCAAGGATTTGTCAATGGGAGTCGCCTTTAACCTTTATCTTAATGGCCCCATAACCGAAAAAGTCTTAGCGAAAAAAAGATATTCGGGAACATCTAAAAATAGAGACATAATAGTTTGCAGTTTCGTAAGGCATATATATATATATACACGTAATTGTGTCAAGATTTTTATCGAGGATATCACATCATCATCATCATCAGCCTGTGATAGTTCACTGCTTGACATAGGCCTTTCCCTATACACCCCTATCCATTAGGGGGTTTTGGACCGTATTATATCATATCACATATAAATATAGTATTCCATCAAATTCTTAAATTTTTGCTGTTCCTTATTTTTGATACGTTATTTGAATGGTGATTATTTAAATCGCCAACATTAAAAAAATATTTATGTATAACTACGTTGTTATCTAGCGACTTGGGTTAAAGTAAAATCTAGAATAAATCTTATGAAAAGTAACAAAATTATAGAGACGTAAATGTCCAAATATATAGAAAAGAAATAAGAGATACCTATAAATGACTGACTGATGTATTAATATATACACAGTGCTACTAGTACCACGAGACTTAGGTCTTAAGGGAGACTAAATGTTTAGACATCCTAGTCTTCCTTATCATACTTCGAATTTTTTAAAATGTGGAGGTTTTATTTTTATAAAAATATGAAAAATCATAATTCTAAGCAACTTCGCTGTAAATTTTTCGAAACTTAGAAGCTTTCAAAAGAACAGTCAAAGTAACACATGTTATCACTTATTTTTTTGATTATTATAACAAAAATAACAATAACGTGTATACGCATAGCGGTTTTTACTCTTAAGTCCTATATTTCTAGTTCCGCCTACGAAAAACTTCGCTGTTTACGACATATTTAAAATCGTTATTACATAAATTTATATTTGACAAAATCATTATCATGTATAGCCTTTTAATGTATTTGATAATTCTATCTAGTACTAATACGAAAACATATTAAATAATCTCTACGAGCAAATACAGCGCTATCAGAAATGAAATCGCTTTGCCATGAGTATATTACGTGCGCATTAGTCTGCATGACGTCTTTCTGTCAATAACAGTTCATTCTGTGTGGAAGTGAAAAACAAGGAAAATGCTGTCTCGCTTTTTCGACATCTCAAATATTTTGATTTATTTACAATTTTTAGTAACTACAACAAGTTAAACAAATTAATCACTACATAGTACAAAACAAAGTCGCTTTCGATGTCCCTATATCCCTATGAATGATGCTTAAATCTTAAAAACTATGCAAACGATTTTGATGCGGTTTTTTTTAAATATATAGAGTGATTAAACAGGAAGGTTAGTAAAGTATACATATAGTTAGTTAGTATACATATAGTATAATTAATACATAATACCGTAGAGAAACGTTGCCGTGGAGAATGCTCACTGACAAATAAACTTATTTACACATCTATATTTATATAAAAATATTAAATTAAATTTGCTAGTAAAGAGCCGAAACGGACCGATAGTTATTAATAAAATTATTATTTTTACAGATATAATTGATAGGTTATTTTAATTTTATTAATCCATATTTCATTTACTAACTTAAGCTTTATTCATTTAAACAATATTTCGTAATTTTATTTCATATATTTAATATATTTCATATATTTTAAGTAGACAACAATGTCGTAGCATCCAGAGATAATTAAACCAAGGAAGTAAACAAACTTTTCCAATAGAGAAAATGAAATGTTATCATCGACAATGATACGGTACTAAATTTCTGAAGAAGTACAAGAACAACCCCGAAGGATAACGCTAATTATGTATCAAGGAAAACACAACGTGATTTCATCTTACCGCTGAGAGGGAAAATTGCGACGAAAAATAAATAAAATAAAAGTTGATTGTGATCATAAACTTGCTTCGTGAATACAAGAGACCTTATTAGCTGGAAAAAAGGTAAAAATATTTTAAACCAAAAGTATTTGTAAATATATTTAAGTGTTAACATTAATTGTATTGAATCGATGAATAATAAAGACAGTTGTTTCTACTATACACAAATGCACCACATTTGAACTTAACTGAAAAAATATTACAAAATATAGTATTATTATGTTTTTATTCACGTTTCACATCCAATAAAGAGGGCGTGTAATAAGGAAATAGAAAACATTATTCTATTTTCCATTTTCACGGCTTTTTATTGAATTTGCTGGTCTTTGACAGGAAAAAATAGCAACAAAACAAAATGTAATAGAATAGGAGATTATTTAACTTTCGCAATATAATGAAAATAAGAAAAACTAGGCATTACTTGATTATCTCTTTAAAAATAAGTGTTCTTAGAATGAGTTTTATCCTTTATTAAAATAACGCTAACGAATATCTACCTAGTTTAAAAAGTATAGAGTGCTTTAATAAAAGGCATCAAATGTTATCGCGTTAATTTTATCGAGGTAAACGATTTATTTTTATAATATTCCCCGTTTTGGTTACTTTGCGGTATCCATGATCACTGGCAGAATTGCATCGGGTAAATTCAAGAAAATATTTTATAAAAGAGTGATATGGTATCTCAAAATGTTGTCTAAGTGTTTCTCATATAACTAATTCCTGTCCTTAAAAATTAAATAAATAATAATCTTTAAATTACTTAACTGCGTCATTTCACTTCAAGAAAGTAACGAAATTTACGTAATATTTTTAATAATATAATATCTTTATAATCGTAATATCTGTTTTTATCGTAATTATTTATTCGTAATATCTTTAATAGTGCCGCACAATACAAACATAGTATTTAATGATCTTATATACATTGTAGAATCGATGAGGAAATAACTGGACTATTATCACTTGATCATATTCTTAAGACGGGCTAATAAAAGAAGTTCAAGCAAAGAGCCCAAGATGAGTAATTTTCATTACATAGTCTCGCTGCTATTGTAAGGGGCACGATAATAACATAAGAGCTTTATAGAACTATTTGTTATAATATATTTTTTCTTTCTTAAAAAATATATCCCATAGACATATATTGTAGTTTTTCTATTATAATAAAATAAATATGAATTATTCAAAAATTTCAGTTTGTTCGTGATATCGATCCCTCCGCATTGGAATAAAGGGACGTTCGTCGTTTCTATTTTTCTTAAAATATTAAATATGCAACTCACCCCATCAGGACTCTGCTTTTTAACTTCGCAAAACTCATTAAGAACATTTTGCAGCTTTTTCGTGGAATCTGAAACAAGAAAAATATTTCAGATATATTTCAAGTATTTCTCAGTATTTATGAACGACAAGTAGAAGGGATAGAATAAGGATAGTCTACTATTGTATTAAAAAAAAAATATTAAATTAATTATTAATGAAATTCTTACGGATTTTATCGCGTTTATTTTACATTTTAATTCCGACGTTTCGAACACTTTCCAGGCGTGGTCACGGGTGGTAAAATAAACGCGATAAAATCCGTAAAGTAATTATTAATATTTATAATATTCGCGCAAGTAACTAGAAATAATTATATTAAATTAAATAAAAAATTGTGTATGACAAAATGATTATATAATAAAAAAGAGTGTGCTGCTTTTCAGGATTTTATGAGAATAAATCTTAGCTACATAAGCGATGGAATTTATTTCAGCAAAGTCTGATCTCAAACTAAATTGACTCCAAAAAATCGGGCACTTATAGTGTCAGTAGGTCTCAGCAGTAATAATATGAAAGTCTAAAATTCTATACTATATTTTTATGTAAGCGCTTCTAATTTTATTACTTTTAAATGGTTTTTTTATTTGATATTCCTCAAACTTGAAGACATAGATTTCTTCTTACTTTACTTACTTCTTTCTTTTTTCCTTTAAATCTTCGTCTTAGTTCGATCGTTACACTGAAATTATTATCAGCAAAATAACCTATTTACATATGTGAATTATTATGGCTTATAAAAGTTTCGTGCTTTAGTAACTAAACATTAAGTTTAATTTGTAACAAATAATAAATCTAAAAGTCCTTTAAAAAAAGTTTTTGAGTCGAATCATAATGTGACGATTCACGAAGATCATTTTTATCATACGCTAAACTTGCAAAAAATCTAAAAGTCTTTATTATTTTTTGCTTAAATCAAATCTTTAAAAAATGGTGATTTAACATAAAAATCTATTGTACCTAAGATTTCAAAAGCAATATATAAAATGGAGTCTACACCGAAAATTATATCAGAAGATATTCTTATATCGCAGAAATAAAAATGGGGTACAGATAACATTATCAAATTACATTTTTCGATCGGCAAAACGTTTCCCAAGAGGGCCAATTTAGCAAATTGCAATAAATTCAAACGATAACGATGCCGAGGAAAATTGTTAAAAAGCATAATTTCGGTTACAGCCGTCGTACGGCGAAACAAGCCTTCCCGTGGGCTCAATTAGTTAAATTAAATGTGACCCCGGTTGCGGCTAAATTTAGAAGTGACGTCAGCGGACAATGTAGAAAGCGAGTGAACTTTCTAGTTTCTGTTTCAACACGCAATGTAAGAACATTGCGTGAACAACACGTTTTTAAGCCGCTTGGGTATTAATAAGTTGAAAAAAAAAATGTGCTAGTCGTGAAATTTTATTAAAATGCCTACCGTAAATTAACTGCGAATAAACGAAGACCTTTTCTGAGTGGTATTTTGGGAAGCAGAATAGTGTTACAGCTGGTAATCATCTAAACAGCAGATCGTACGTTCCAAAAGAAAGTTCCGTTGGAGAAAAATCTGTTTCGTATAATGTTTATCTATACGCAAAAGAACATTTCACTACACAGCTTAGTTAATATTTGGTTTAATATACAAAAAAAGGATTTAAGTAAAAACACCGAAGATAACAAAATTGTCAAAACATTTTAATAGTGAAGTTTACAAATTAGTATACAAACGTCACATAACCCATTTTGTTTCAATGGCCGATTTTAATGAATGATATTATTATTGTCCTTTTTAATAGGGCATAGAGGAAAACGTGCTAGCTACAAGTCATTTTAAAAAGTGCAAGTGGATACTAAACCGCGTAAAACGCACGGTAGTGGATCGACTAACCATCATGGTGTGGACGGTCTGTATTGGTATGTTTACAGTACTTATTTCTTATTTTTATAGAATATGTATTGTTATTAACTTACATGAGGCTAATTCCTGCAGCTGCTGGAACTCGGCAGGAGAGAGTTTGTCCCACTGGAACCCGCTGCCCACCGTGTTAGGCATGGCCCTCTGAAAAGAAACATAAAATTAGCATTAAGCGAGTAATGTACAAATAAGTTAAAATAATCAAATGCGTCCAATTTTTTTATCACGTTTTTTGTTTACTAGAACAGAAATTTATAAAAGATAATATAAAAGAAATCTCTGTGTATTTATTAAGGGATTGTCAAATAAAGTCAACTCCTTCCAAAGGTAATTTATATTTGCTTATTTAAATATAAATTTTAAATAAATAGAGTAGGTACATTGCTGCATAGACTACTATTTTAGAGTTCTGGTTTGAAGGGCACTATAACATCTGCTGTCTTATGTTCGCGGAATGGATTTATAGGTGTCTTTAGCTGAGCATATAGTTTACCTTTGTATTTTGCTTCCGTTTTGCATCATTCAATTTAACAGAGTCATTTTTAATGGGTTGCGAAGACCGTGGTTTTAGTAATTGGAAAAAACTTGAGACGAGCAAGACCTGATGGTAAGTGACATACGCTCGGCCCATAAAAAACGTAACGCAAAATTGGGTCGCCACCCTGAGCAATATTAAATGAAGAAGGAAGCCAGTAAAGATGGCTACGTCAAACCAGAAGATATTGGTATCTTTTCCATAACCTTGCGGAAAAAGTTTAAAAAGCAACCCTTTTATAATAACTGGCCTTGATGAAAAACTATTAAAAAGACCCAGAGAAAAATTCTCTAAACATATACAGATCATATACGTACTGGAGTGTGTATTAAAGTAGGTTATACAAATGGGAGTGTCTCATTTATCACAGGATGTTAATAGAACAAATCCGTCAGAAGGAAAAAAATAAAGATGGAATGATAGGTCAAGCGGTACGTAGCAGTGATGGATCGCGTTTCTGTTACGTGACACTTTAATGGCAAAGACGACCAGTGGGGACTGTGCTATATCCCCAACTTCATCTTTGAAGGCTCAAGAAAATGCATTTTAAATAGCTGTTTATTTTCATTGAACAAGTCTTCATTTCTAGTTTTTACGCTAGGTGTACAAAAGCTACGTTAGGATAAAAGTGTAAAGTATTTTTTTAACGGATTAATTGCATTTATTTTGCAGTAGTGGCACGACAGCTTTAAATAACTTTTCATATAGTAAAAATAATCTTAATTAAAAAATGCATGTTTCAAATGTCTTCACACCTTCAGTCTCATCTTAGCCATATTATAAACACAAAAAATGTAACATTAAAAAATGATGCATAGGTGGGACGGAATTATACAGGCTAAATTTAAATTGAAAGGTGCCTATTTCGGCCGCAAAGCAGTAGTGTTTATTATTATTTATATTCATTACTACAATACTGTGTTTTCCCGATTGAAGGGCACCGTAGCCTGCGTATTTACTGGGTAAACGAGACATAACATTCTGTGTCTCACGGTACGCATTGCACTGGTGATACCACCGGTATTGCCAATGTCTATGGGCGTCGGTAAGGGCTTAGAGCGAAATAAAACAAGAACGTCAAGACAGAACAGGATGGGGATGCACTGTGGACGCCCTATTCCTAACTTGGCGACATATAAATATAAATCATGGGCATCGGTGACCACTAACGATCGGGGGCCCGACTGCTCGTCTGCCTGCGTAGCCAATAAATGTTGTTAAATGATGCTGTAATAATCTTTGAATGCTATAAAAAACTTTTCTAAACCCCATAAACTACATGAGACTTTAATAATATACAACGTTACATTAACAGCCAACAATGTTTCTGATGTTTTACTACGCCTTACTGTTTAGAATATCAAATTAATTATTCCGAACAAACCGTAGTGATAAAATTTATGAGCAAAACCAGCCAAGAATATAAACTAAGTAACGTATACTTTGTTCTGATAAATAGTTTCATGAAACACAATACGGCAAGGCTTATGTACTTACATAAAGCTCTCTGTATGATAAACGATATTTCGCGTACTATCTTGGATACTAAACAAATGAATCTTTTAATAAAGAAGCTTTAAAAACCCAAATGTATATTACTCTAGACATGTTTTAAATACGTCATCGTGCATTTTATGATTGTACTCTTACACCCTTGACTGCAAAATGTCGTCAAACCTATGATATCTGAAAAAGTTATTAAGATGAAAACAAGAGGTTGTTTGCCGCGAATTTCCATAAAAATAAATATTGCGTTATTTAAAAATCACTATTCCAGATTGTTTATGTACCAATAATCATTTTAATCAATGCTGCCATAAATCATACAATCGAATCCTGAAAGAAATATAATAAAGACGAAAAATGATAACATTACGTGCACCTAACTTGACAACTTTATACAGACTTTTCGTTACAGGAATAATAAAAGAGTGATTGTTACGACAAGAAAGTTTCTAAATCCCCTAATAAAAGGCAGCGATCTTAAGTCGGCAATTTCAATTCACGGCAATCTAAAGGAAGCAACGTTTCCGGCATTCTGACTCAATAGCGATCTATTTCGATTAGGTTCAGCCTGAAAATTACTCTTGGCGTTTAATGACGTCGGCTTTGTCCGCCCTCCCTTGAACTTAAGTTGAACGTGCCGACTTAATGAAACTAAAGCTCTGGTATAAGCAATCTATGGTATATAATAAAAGGATTCATTCTGCCAGATAGTTTCTTTTATAAACAACTATATGTTTCTTTTATATATAATTATATTGCATAAATAACTATTTGATTCTTATACTTTTTTAACAAACATTTTGCTTTATTACAAACATTTCACGAAAGTAGCTCAGGGTTCTGTTTCTTTAAGTCATCTCTTGTTATTCACAGTATGACTCTACCTATGGTCTTTCAGAAGTTTGAAATGGATATTTAAAATTTAAAAAAAAAATCTGGGGTAAAAAGTAGCGTTTGTTACTAAGGGTGACTGTAGCTTTTCAATGATGATTTTTTTTAATTTGGCACAGTAGTCATTGAGCTTATTCATGACAAACATACTCACAAAAATACAAATATTTCCTTTTTATAATATTAGTATAGATTATAAGGATACAAATTTTATTTTATTAACAAAATGTGAAGCGTGTTCTTCATTACTAGACTCTACGTATTGTAATAACTTTTAATACAAAGTTTCGTTTACAATTTTTTGATTATTTTTAATTAGATAAGATTTTAGTATAAATAACTATTCTTTTCGTATATCGTCGGGACAAAGCATATGATCTTTTCAGCCTAGCTTTTCCAATGGGCGATTAAATATAGTTCAGGTTATCTACACCAACTGATTTGATTGTATGATGTATCTGAAGACTTACAGTACATACAAATTAAATTTGGAATAGCCTTAAACTAAGTCACGCATGGCAACGAAGTGGCCCTATGGATCTAGATCATTAAGTTATCTGTTTTTACTGGTGGTAGGCCCCTTTTTTACAGGGAACCGTCTGGGTTGCTACCACCGCGGTGCCTATTTCTGCCGCAAAGCACTTGAGTGAAAACAATGCTGTTTTCATTTACCGGGTAAACGAGACATAACATCCTATGTCTCACGGCAGCGCGTTGGTGATACCACTAGTATTGACGATGTCTTTGGGCGTCGGTGACCACTTCTTATCAGGTTGTCTGAATGCTCGTCTGCCTGAGTAGGCAAAAATACTTGCTAAGCCGCGTTTAATAGTACATATATATTCAAGAAAAACTCTATCACGTTAGAGTTAACCAAATTGAAAAGAACAGATGATATGCAGATTAATATTCTCCTATTCAGAATTCTTAACACGGATTTAGTTTACAGGGTATGCGTTTTACTTAATATTCGATCTTACATTTCATTATTCCTTGTTGGGGTCCCCCCTTTTAATTATATATGTTCATAGAAATTAAGCAAAAAGGCTTTAACATGAATGCAAAATTTTTGTTATTGACAGAAGATTTCTCGGATTGAAACTTTTTCTTTATAAATTTATATAATAAACCTTTATAACTTTTCACGTCAAGTTTATAATATAATATTTTGTGTTAGAAATTAAACATACTTTACTTAATTAATTTATATACAATATAACTACTAAACTACGTTAATAAAAAAATGTAATAACATTTATTCTGAAAATATTTTTTCATTGCTAGTAATAATTAGTGAATCACAGATTACATTTCCAACACGTCTTAATTAATTTAATTACTAGTTGTACATGTCAAATAATTAGTGCAATAGATACCCTGGGGGCACTGCTATCTCAATATACGTATAAAACTTCGATAAAATGATATATTAACCAAATACATTTACATTGCTTACATACTTTACGACATATTTAGAATATTTTATTAATTATTAATTTTATTAAAACTTTTTATTTTTGAAAATTCAATTTCTGTATTATTTATTATTATTTTAACATAAAACAATTTATTATCATTATTTCCTCCCTGTTGCAGTTCCAAATTAAACCCTCCCAAATTACAGTTGCATGATGTTAAAGCGCGTAAAATATTATTATTTTTGTATATATCTGTCTTCGTCTTTGTAATTGGTAAGGGGAAAATATTTTTAATGTCATCAGATTAAAACCGATGATAAATATATAACAAAGAAAAGATAACCTTTCAATACTCGTAACAAATGCATTGCAAGCCTGAATTTTAAAGTAGACAATTTGCGCAAAGCCACTTTGTACTTTGGGGCTTACCGATTAAGCTGTGTAATTTCATATAACAACATTCTGACCTGAACTAAAATATATCTATCTATTCTTGTAGAGTACTCGTACTTATATGAAAAATGAGTCGTCGAGAACATAAAGAATGACCATTCAATTTTAAATTAAAGTGCTTTCAACCCACTTTTTGTAACGGTCCCAAAAGTTGATTTCAATTAATGGAAAAAAAAAATTAAATTCATTTATGCAGTTTCTTATTTATTCAACTTTAACAAAACTAACTGTTAAACCCTATATTATTTTAACAGAAATAACTGGTATTAATTGTAGTATAAAAAAATAAACAAATATTTTTAGTGGCTCGAATGTATACATAAATTTTGTTGTTAGAACAGTTTAATATTCAAACAAGCGCTATTGATAAATCTAGCAAAGAAACGTATAAAAATAATACTTTACAAAAATGTCTTTACTAAACCAAATAACATTACTAAAACCTCGTCACTATTTATATTAAATCCAAATTTATTTTATCCCTCTTAGATTATATTATGTTCATCTATACTAAAGTTTAGGCTCATCTTTCCGTCGTTAGCTTTCGTATACGAAGCAGCTCCTTAAATCTCTTTTAATTACGTCCACCATAAATAACGTAACTTTTATTTATAAACCTAAACAGAAAAGGCTAAGAATGTTTATGGAGATATACTGTTATTACCATTACAGGGTTGTTTCGAATTATTCTTCGTGATCCATCTCTTCTTTAATAAATTGTACCTTAGCAATTTAAAAGATAGAATCGATGTGATCATATAACACATAGTAATAAAGTGGCATCGTACGTTATTACTTGATAATCGCGCAGTGACTTCTCGTGACGATTCAACATTAAGAAGACGTATGACGAACCTTTTTTGTCTATGGGTTACGTAGTTAACATTAATTTTAAACAATTTAACGTATAGGGGTTTCTGTTATTTATTTTTATTGGTTAAAGCGATGCGACTAGCAGTCAATCTTGTAGTAAATGATACGTGCCCTCCGCTCACCAACCTGAGTCACGAGATGTTGTCTCGTTTAGCCAGTAATTAGAATGCCAAAGAAGCCCTTTAATTCGAAAAAGAATAGTGTTTACATCACACTGACTTGCAGCAAACTAGGCACCGCGGAAGTACTACCACGGACGACCCTATCAAAAATGGACTTACATTCTCTACATATCAGGCTTTTTGTGACTGTTTCATTGCTAAAAAAGGACCAACGAGCTGATGATCACTCGTGTCTCGTTGTCTGATCAGAAAAATGATTGATGCATAAAATAAGATTGTGAAAGCTTGGGCGCGGAGATTTCATATGCAATAGGACATCAGTTCTTTGGCATGTTAGAATATCAGGCGGGTTGGGGGTACGGATCATATGTAAATGAATCTATTAATACTTTGTTTTGCTAATGTCCTGCGAAAATGCATAATTTAGATAATACTAGAGTGTAAGAAGAAATAAAATTAAACAAAATCAAAGCTGGATTTGTTTTGAAGGGTCTGCAAAACACAGTGAAATAATGGAATTACTTACAAAATACAATATTTCAGTACCTTTTAGTAGCATTGTGAATTAGTAATATTTATTTCTAATTCACAACGGACTAAAACTGTTAGTTTCTAAATCACTATGATTAATTTAAAATCATGTTAAAAGTTAAATATTTTTGGTCATAGAAACAAATTAATATTATTATCTGTTTCAAATTAGCATTATCGCATAACAAACACGTATTTTTTTTAATTAAATCTTATAATGTATCTTATATAAAGAATCGTTGAATAATAATAAACACTGAACAAAACACTGAATCAACAAACATTTATCTTCCAGATAAACAAATTTAAGTTACGGAACATAACTTCCGATCAACAATCAGATGTCATAAAATATTTTTCTTTAACAACCAACAAAGTGTGAAAAGTAAATCAAAAAAGTTTTCATCAACGTACAGATTTTCAATTTCCTGTTTGAAATTAAAAAAAAATTTAGCTGCATAAAAACTTTTTCGAAGGCTTTCGTAATATTTATGCAATAAATTGACATATTATCTATTGTTTTATCCATTTAAAATCTATAGGAATATGCGATTAATATGTCTAACTGTGTATGTATTTTTTTTCTATGAAATGGTACATTTTTAAAATATTTCTAAAGGGTCTCTTCACATTTATGCAATAATTTAAGTTATTGTCCAATTTATTGGTAATACTCCATTTTTTTAATTAATAGACTAAAAATCTGTTGTAATATGTAATATACGTAGATAATAGCATTTAGATTTTTAGGTGTGTAATTTTTTGATTGTAAGATTTTTTAAAATCGATCGAATTTCACATTTTGTTTATCCTATTCAAGTGCCTCCGGCATGTGCTACTAGCCTAATGGTAAGGCATGTGCTTTAGAAACCGGAGTTTGTGGGTTCGAATCCTGCGAGGACTCAACAAATTTTAATTGTTGTTTGCTAGTTGGTTGGTGAAAAGTATATCTTCCTTACAAGTGCAATTAGTCAATTGATAACCTGCCTGCTCAGCGTGGCAATTATGAGCAACTATTTTTAATGGACGCCAACTAGATCATCTTGGCTATCATTAAAAAAGGCCACGTCCAGCAGTAGACGGCCAAAGGCTGTTTATGATGATGATGATGATGATGATGAATAATATTGACCTCCTTTCATTAAATTAAAAAGGTAATCTAATTAATAGGCTGCCACCTATCCTTAATACAGATTAGTTCGATTATTGAAAAAATGCTAAAAAATACTTTATTAGATAAAAGATTTTCATATTTTATCGCGTTTAGCTACTTTCCAATAATTTTCCAGTTAAACCCGATGTTTCGAGCCATTTTTAACGTTCACGATCACAGGTCATACTGAGAATAATATAAAAATATAGTATTGTTTACTATATACAGCGTTCGCGTACCGAAAGTCTTAATTGACTTTGATGTAAACAGAAACTAAGACTATTACACAATAAGCATTAAAATCAAACGACTCAAGATCATTGTTTGTTTCGTAAAATTTATATTAACAAAGCAGTAACGAGCCCACGGCCGCCGGCGATTGATTGCCCTCGCTGTAGGGATGAACGATATTCACGGATGTCTTAAAAACATCGATGTTAAACTGGAAAACATCGATTATCTGACATCGATGTTTCGGTTCAACATTATCGAGTCATCGGTTATAATGACAAGAACATCAATTGGTAAATTTCTCTTCTATACGCCATCTAGCGTGCAATAAGTTAATTATATAAAACATAGTCGTTGACACTAATAAACGTAAACGGATTCAGCGGTGCGTATAGTTTCCTTGCATTTTCAATTTTAAATTCAATTTATTGCTTATATCAATTTTATTATACTGTTTTACGTAATATTCCTAGTTTTTTAAAAAGACAACTTTTTTATTCACACAAAAACATCGATGTTTCAGAAATATCGATGTTTATTGAACATCGACACTCACGACTCGTTGTTAACATCGTGCCGCGTAACAGCGAAACGTGGCGTATTTTATGAATAAAACAACAGACCGACGATCGATTTGCTTTCATACACTACAAAGGGGCGCGTAAATCTAATATTATGTATTACGATCGGCCTCAATCAAACCGGCCGCTGAACTGGATATAGTAAGTTTCACAATAAATTCGGCAGAGGGTAATGATGCGTGAGTTATTGCTTATTTTTTTATCTCCTAATGGGAAAGCATGTTGCTGATTTATCTACTGGAACAGCTTTTCCAAAACTTTCTCGTTACCCTAATAATGTTAACATACAACATACGTCTGTAAAAAACCGTAAGTGTGTTTTATTATGCCTAAACTCTGAAATAAACTGTGCTGCGGCTATACCCTAGCAAGGTAAGATATTTGACAACTACGTATCAACCATTCTTACTTTATGTAACGTCACTTTTTACTTTATGATCAATATCACTGTTTTTACTCTTTAAATTAACCACAGCATGCTATTTCACAAAAGTTTCAATAAATAAATTTCAAAATAGAAAATAAATTACATGTGTAAGGAAATAATAAACGATGATCACTACTTACTCTTAATAATAAAACACTTCAAATCTAACGCGAAGCTACAACGCAATAAGTAATGAGATATGTCTTTAGCGAGGCTGAAGGCCGAGGGACCATCTGGGGCGGTACCACCGCGGAGCCGCAAAGCAGTAGTGTGATAACACTACTGGGTTCCGGTTTGAAGGGCACCGCAACCGGCGTATTTACTTGGTAAACTAGACTATACAGCGTCACAGTAGACAGCGTATTGGTCATACCACTTGTATTGCCAATATCTACGGCGTTGGTGACCACATTCCATCAGGTGGCTCGACTGCTGTCTTCCTGCGTAGCCTTTAAAAAAAAAATAAACCAGCCTATCCATTTGATCTTGACTAAAATATGCTAATCCTACTCCTGAAGATTGACGGTTTTAGATTGACTTTTATAAAAGCTAGACATAACCTAAGCACATTTCTACTAACATCATTATTGCCAATTCTAACTGTTTGCTTCAGAATTTCAGTGCTTTTAATGCCACTATAGTGTTTAGTATATTGAACCTTATTAAATTTTGTTAGAAACTTTATAATTTAAATATAACAATAACAAAAACAATTACAATCTGAAAGGAAGGGAATGAAATAATATGATAATATAATAACAAACGTGTAAAACAACTCCCAATGTGACCCCAGCGCCCTGAATACATCGCGTTGGGATTTTATCCAACCATTATCATATAAACAAGGTTTATGACGTACTAATGGCCTTCCTATGAAATTCCATTTTCTATGAAAATGTAATACAAAGATGTTTTTCTTAGCTGCGAGTTTTATGTGCTAATTTTTCATCTAACTTGATAACAGCAAGGCTTCACGTGACATTTGATTTAATACATCGTTATCGCTGTACGTTTTAATTGGTACAAGTAAAGGAAGAACTCCTTCTAACAAGCTGTCATCGAATTTTATTAAAACGAAGGCTAAAAACACTTTTATAATCTGCATTGCTAAATATTTTTATTTATGCTTTTATTTATTTTTGTAAAAGAAAATAGAAAACATATATATCTCACCAACGACAGTTTAAAACACGAAGTGTGTACAACAACATGTAACTCTCAACAATATTTTACTATTGTCTTCTAGAGAAAAAGAATTTTAAATTGATAGACAACACTTAGAATGACTAATAAAATCGTCTAAAAATCGAAAAACAGTTACTTTATTTCTGAACCATTTAGTCTTTAAAAGAAAAAATAAAACTATCGGAATACAATTATCGGTCTTGAAAAAGCACAATAGGGATTTAAGGCTAGATGGATTGGTACGAAGCAAAGTTAAGAACTTCAAACATACATAAAATGTATCAAAACTGTATATGAGAGCACAAGTTGTACACGAATTAATATAATTAACGTTAAACAGAGACAGTTAAGTTGTAGCTATCTATGCACAGATACAATTTTTGAAAAAAAAAACGATTCCGTTTTTACGTGTTACTTTGAAAAGTAACTGATACTATTCTTGGGATTTTCAAATTTAAATGGTAATACATGTTGATGTAAGATTTTATACCCTACACTATATACTAAAATTGTTTGCCCACTAATGCATGTTGGCACTGTTGCATAAACATAAACAGACAAATTATTTCAAACAAACATTCAGACATGATTGTTGTTTCGCAATTTAGTAAAAATGTTAATTAGCAATCACGCAATCAAAGCAAATCTATTGAAAACAAAGATTAAGATTTAATAGTAGGGTTATAACGTACTAAGTGAAAAATCTGGATACAAACTGGAAAACTGGACCTTACAGGTAACGTTCATATAGTCTACAAAAAAAATAAGCACTAAGGTGGGATCTAAAGAAAACGCTGAAGATATAATATGATGTCCTCCGATTGGTTGATTCTAGCTACACCGGTCAATCTACATTGGAGATCAGCTACGTAAAGAAGGGGATATTGACCACAAGTGTACGTGGAAATATAGGTGCCTTTCTTCATGCCAATAATCCATTGGGACATATAACCGAAATGAACGTAGACATCAGGCGCACGACTCATTTTAACCATGCTCATTTAAAGTGTAGATCGTCCTACAGCAATGTGGACTGACCACAGCCTGTAAGGGCAGTCCACATTGCTTTAACCAACTAGGGAACTACGGCAAAAAGTCAGAACACACGTCCTTCGGTTTGTAAAGCGCAAACCGAAGGACGTGTGTACTTACTTTTAGAACTAGACTACGATGGCTAAAGATACGTGGATTACTTGAAGATGTAGTGCATACATAAGTCACACCTTATAAAAATGCACTTAATGCACAAATAATACATAATGCAAATAAATATATCAGATTTTTTTTTCAACATTCATTACTAAACAAAAAACTAAATTATTTGTTATTAATAAAAAGGTTTTATTTAAATTTACCGTTTACATTCGATCGATCGTTTGACATAAGGTTACGATCAAATGTTACGACGACTCCAAAACAAACCGTAAAACTCGTTCATTATAGATCGTATCGTGAAATTTGGTTTTACATCTAAATCGAGTTGGTTCGCGTTAAATGCTATTGTGAACACGATTGCTCTTATCATAGGATGTAACCGAAATTTATGACTTTTTTAAAGAATTGTCTAGCAACGTTTATTAGCGTGAAAAACATGAGAAAACTGAATTATCTCTTGTTAGTTATGTTAATCAGTCAGACATTGGTCAAACTAAGTTTTGGTATATTTTAAGCACATTATATTGACTCAAATATGAATAGTTTGCCTCTGTGTATTAGAGATCTCTAAGTCGATAAGAGATATATAATCATAAGAGAAGCTAACAGGTACCAGCTTCGGAATATGCCAGCTTAAGTATTTCAAGTTGGCATATTCCAAAGGTGGCAATAAGCTTACTATCCAAACTTTCTTTGGATGCAGGTAGTTAAAGGTAATAGACGGATCCTACAAGTTGCAAGAGAAGGTGAAGTTGGTAGGTAGGTAGGTAGTCTGTTCTTCTTCTAAAACAGGTAATTTCTCTAGTGAAATTCTATTATGCTGGTGATTTCTGCCTCTTGTGTAAAAACTACTGTGTCCCGGGTTGAAGTGACTCGGGGTGACGACTTACGCTGCGTTTGTTACGGACAGGGTGTATCATAAACCATTACATGCACGTTCTGCTTGTCAAGGCTATGAATTAAATGAAGCGGAGGAATACTGCGTAAGCTCTTTTATTTGTTACTAACCAAGACCGTGAATGCAATGAGCACATAATATTAGGAAAGTGAAGAGTGAATATTCAGTACAAATCCAACGATCAAGTGCCTTAAACGAGACTTATAAGCGGGCAAGTGTTCGGGTTATTTATTTTCCAAATGTTCGACTTACTTTAATTTTATAATGTCATGGACATGGGACTTTCAGGCGACAGCTTTTCAGGAATCTTAACCGAAGTCTAAAAAAATATAGCTATAGCAGTAAAATTTCCCATTCATATGTTTTGTACTCACATTGTAACAGGATTAAATATGCTTTGAGCACACTTATTGAATGAATATGCACATTTTTATTTATAGAAATGATGACAAACTGAACAGCATATTAACTAACATAAAAATAACTGATGAAATATAGTTTTAACTAACATAATAATGATTTTTTTAGCAAAATAAAAGACACTGTTAATATTTCCCACATAGCAATATGGTGTGGGATACTTAATAGTTAGATTCATTGGAAAATTGTACTAAATTTACGAGCAACAAGATTTAAGATAATGCACTAATCCCATTCATAATACAACAAGCTTTGCCAGTAATCCGGTTATGAGTAATATTTTTGAACCAGTTCAGTGACCGAAAGTCGCTCCAATATAAATAAACCAATAGTATTTTTAAACGAGGTCGAATCGAAATAAATCGATCGAGATAAAACCTTTGATACTACAGATAATAACACCATTAAATCTAGTATTTACGTACTGAGATAATATTTTTAGATCGTCGACGATGAGTATGATATCAAAGATGGACTAATCAGTAATAGTGTTAAAATGCGTTTCAAGATACAAGTGATGAAAGCGGTTGCTGTTTACAAATCGAACGAACAAGAAAATGTTGAGACTGATCATAACGGATTTGGCAGGGGCTATCGTATTTCTATTCACCGATTGTCTTCGATCGGGGCGCCTCGGTTCAAACGGATGGAGATTTTACGCAGATCGTTTCACCTATTTTGGCCTCGTACCAAATAATCTATCATTCGACTGACAGATGGAGGACTGGTATAATTTGCGCGCGTTAAATTCAACCGTCAATAATTGATGCAGTATTGGCTGACGTTTATGACATGTTTGTTGGGTGTTTACGAGTCTTGCCATGGCCCATGAAAATGAGACAAACTTGATGAAGAATCTATTCATGATCTCTTATTTTCATTAATACTAAAAAAGCGGTATATATATTTTTCTGCTTTCGTTGAAAACACCGTCAGTCTTTACTTAAATCAAAGATCGAATACAAAAGAGATATGCGAAACTCGCAAAGTTCCTTTGGGAACTAGCGATTCGCTTACAATAAAAGGTTAACCATTAAATACATTATTCCGACAGTAACCAGTAAATAGAAAACGAACTTCAAAGATTTAATATATTCGTTAAGTATTGCTTAATGCGTGTCAATTATGATTAAATTGAAGGATTTTTAACTAATTTTATCAAGTCAACTTACGAGTTTAAAATAACCATTAAATTAGTTATTTTTAATTTCCCTAATTTTTATGATAGATACATTAATTTTTGTTAATTATGTAAAGACAACTTGATGCGTCACAGAATATAATAACAATGTCGTCAGCAATACCATACCGGTGGTAGGTCCCCTTATTACAGGGGACCGTCTGGTGGGTACCACCGCGGTGCCTATTTCTACCGCAAAGCAGTAGTGTGAAACACTACTGTGTTCCGGCTTGAAGGGCACCGTAGCCAGCGTATTTACTGGGTAAACGAGATTTAACATCCATGTCTCACGGTAGGCTGCGCATTGGTGATTCTATTATTGCCCATGTCTATGGGCGTAGGTGACCACTTTCCATCAGGTGGCCCGACTGCTCGTCTGCCTTCGTCGGTAATAAAAAAAAAGTTTTACAACTCTTGACTCACTTTTTATTACTCTTTGCGTCGTCTTCGTTATGAACACTTAATAATTTGTTGAAGTTTTTATAGCCAACGACTATACAGTCGGGAAAAAAGATTGCACTCCGTATTGCCTGAGCAATAACTGCCTGACATACATTGAAAAATTAAACATTTTTTTTATATAGCCACAATGTTTTTATACGTCTTTGTAATTGTATAATTATCGGTAACATAACATTAATTTAGGTCAACGGTGTCAAAGCAACCACGTATACTTTTTCATTACAACATTTTGTACTTGCGTGTAACGAATTATATAATTAGAACTCATGCGAATTTGAGTATATGGATTAGTATAGATTTTATACATTCGAATTCAATAATGTTCAGCATAAACCATGATCACGGACAGACTAAGATTAGGTATATATCTGGTACTCTATGTTTTCAATAACCGTCAGTTTTGATTAAAAGATGACTATCTTCGATTTCTAATTTTTGTAAATGGTTTACAAAAAGTATTTATGTTGTCCTTCGGTTTTGTAGTTTTTTTTTATACTCTGCGTTTAGTTTTTGAAATTATTGGATCCCAGGAAGGTGGCAAAGACTAACCATCTTCTCTATTAAAATTTGGATATTTTTTAAATTCTATTGCTTCCCGAATCATCCTTGGTATAAATCGATGTTCATTAGGCAGTATTTTTGGTTCATCAAATCTAATATAATGATTGGGCTTGTCTAGAACATTTATTATTATATCTAGCACAGCGGATCTGCGACAAGGAGCATTTGACGGCTGAACTGGAGAATGTCAAGCAGGTGCTGCGTGACAACAAACTCCAAGTTCCACGACTACGTCGCAGTCACCGTGTGAGGCCAGCCACAGTCGAAAGAGTGCCTGCCCTCTTATTTTACATCAGAGGAGTCACCAACAAAATCGGTTGTATTTTAAAGCGAGCTTCTATTAAAACATATTATATATATAGCCGCCGAAGAAGATTGGAAAATTATTACCATCGGTCAAATGTAAAATTCCTCTACAGGTACCGGGTGTGTACAAACAAAGATATGTCAATTAAATGTATTAAAACTGTATATGAGAGAACAAGTTGTACAGAAATTAACACATTTAAGTTAAGTTTTAGTACTCTAAGAATAACAAAAATGCACGGTTATAATTTTTGAAAAAAATGGGTGCGTGTACTTATGTACACGCGTGAGAAGTTATACTTCTTTGGCATCATTAAAAAATTATTTTTAATTGCATGCAAATAATTAATAACAATACAATAAATAATACATACGGATAGTTAACCTCAATTATATTGGAGCACTTGAAAAAGTATATAAGCACAATTTTTTCACAAATATTCACAAATAGGAAGTAATATCAATCAAAAATAATTAAGACAATTAAAGATGATAGATTTACAAGAACTAATCATAAATAATTCGATTAAGAATTTATGGATTCACAAGACGTACTTTGATATATCATATAACTGGTAGTTCAGCGCCATCTGTTGCTTACAAATGTAGAATTCCTAAGAGATGTTGGCTTACTTGTACAGCGGTACTATAAATCAGAAGCAGGAAGAAAAGATTATGTGTGACTAGATGGCGCTTATCTAAAACGTATTACATAGATAAATCACAATGTTGATATATTAAATGAATAAAAATATTACCATTATATCAAGTTGAATAAACATCATTACAAAAATTAATATATTTATATAATAATATATTTAATATATATATTTAATATAAATTTAAATAATATAAAATATATTATTAATAATAATATATATATATATATATATATATATATATATATATATATATACCAAAAACGAACCTTAATCCTAACTCATAGAGCACATTATGCAACAACTATCGCAAATAAAAAACGACAACTCCATTATCACTACACAAAAATCAACCTTATCACTTTGTAATATGGACCTTATTACTTTCACCGTTTTCATTATAAACTGTTAATTTTGTGTGACGCATCGTAAAATTTCACTCTCATCATTTTTCATAACGCGCCTAAAAGTATAACTTCAAAAATATTCCGTATTTCGTGATACTTTGAAAAGTAACAGATATTATTCTTAGGATTGTCAGTTTTATTTTATGTATTAACAAGCTTTTTTGTAAAAGTTGTTAATTAGCAATCACGAAATCAATGCAAATCTATTTAAAAATGATAGTTGACATAACTTTCTCTAGTTTAGATTAATTAGTAGGTTTTCTTCCTACTACGTGTGAATATAACGGATATTATATCCGTTATTTTTTACAAACGGTCCCTTTTATATACTCTACAGAAGAAATAAGCACTAAGGTAGAATTTGAAGAAAACGCTAAAGATGTAATATAATGTCCTCTGATTGGTTGATTCTAACCGCACCGGTCAATCTATATTGGAGATCAGCTACCTAAACAAAAGAAAATAGAGCACAAGTGTACGTGCAAATATTGTTGCAATCCCTCTTCCTTCATGCTAATAATCCATATGGACATATAACCGAAACGAACGTAGAGAACAGGCGCAGGACCTACTTTAACCATACCCAATTGAGATGTAGATCGTCTAACTTTACAGGCTGTGGTCAGTCCACATTGCTTTAACCAACTAGGGAACTACTGCAAAAAGTTAGCACACTTCGGTTTGTAAATCGCAAACCCTAAGAACTAGACTACGATGGCTAAGATAGGTGGATTACCTGAAGATGTAATGCAAATGTAAGTCACACTTAAAATGCACTTAATAAAAATTTAAAATACATAAATCTAACAGATTTTCTTTTTCAACATTGATTACGAAAAAATACATGATCAAAGAACAAGTTATTCTTAAATAATTTGCTATTAATGAAAGAGTTTTATTTGAATTTTCTGTAAACGTCGAATCGATCGTTTGACATAAGGTTACGATCAAATGTTACGACGACTCCAAAACAAACCGTAAAACGTGTTGTTTATGGATGTATCGTGAAATTTGGTTTTACGTCTAAATCGAGTTGGTTCGCGTAAAATGCTATTGTGAATACGATTGCTCTTATCATATGATGTAACCGAAGTTTATGAGTTTTTCAAGGAATTGCCTAGCAACGTTTATTAGCGTGAAAACGAGAGAAACTGAATTATCTCTTGTTAGTTATGTTAATGAGACTTTAGTCAAACTAGCGTTTGGTATATTTTTTGCACACAATATTGGCAGATTTCGAAGTCGATGAGAGCTATATAATCATGGTAGCAGCTTCGGAATATGCCAGCTTAAACCACTTAACTAGCATATATTCCAAAGGTGGCATTAAGCTTACTATGCAGACCTTCTTTAGATGGATGGAAGGTAGTTTAAGGTGATAGACGGATCATGCAAGTTGCAAGAGAAGGAGAAGATGGTAGGTAAGTAGGTCATCAGTTCTTATTCTAAAACAGATAATTCACCGGCGAAGTAAAATTGCGGTGGTTATTTCTGCCTCATGTGTAAAAACTACGGTGTCCCGGGTTGACTTGACTAAGGGTGACGTCTAACGCTGTCTTTGTTACGGAGAGGGTGTATCATTAACCATCACGTGAACGTTATGCTTCTCACGTTTATAAATTAAATGAGGCAGTGGAATACTGCGTGAGCCATTTAATGTGTTACTAACCAAGACCGTGAATGCAATGAGCATATTATATTAGGAAAGTAAAGAGTGAGACTTATGAGCGAGTAAGTTTGCTGTTATTTATGTTCCAAATGTTCGACTTACTTTAATTTTAATACCTCATGGGCATGAAATTTTCAAGCAACAGATTTGAAGGAATCTTAATCCCAAGTCAAAAACTATATAGCTATAGCAATAAAATTTCCCATTTATATGTTCTGTACTCACATTATAACAGGATAAAATATACTTTGAGCACACTTACTTTACATCTAAATATCCTCCATATTTTTGAATCAAAATGCATATTTTTATTTCAAGGAATGATGACAAACTGTTCAGTTTATAAACTTACATAAACATTACTGTTAGTTTAAACTAACATAATAATGTGTTTTGAGCAAAATAAAAGATACTGTCAGTATTTTCCACATACCAATATGGTGTGGTATTCTTACTTAGATTTATTGGAAAACTGTATTACATTTACGAGAAACAAGATTTAAGATAATGCTCTAATCCCATTCATAATACAACAAGCTTCGCCAATAATCCGCTTATGAGTAATATTTTCGAACCGGTGACCAAAAGTCGCTTCAAAATAATTAAATCAATGGTATTTTTAAACGAGGTCGAATCTAAATAAATCGATCTAGATTAAACCTTTGATACTACGGATAATAACACTACAAATCTAGTATTTACGTATTGAGATAATATTTTAGATCTCGACGATGAGTATGATATCAAAGATGGACTAATCAGTAATAGTGTTAAAACGCGTTTCAAGATACAAGTGATGAGAGCAGTTGGTGTTCACAAACAATGACAAAATTTTGAGACTGATCATAACGGAATTGGCAGGGGCTATCGTATTTCTATTCACCGATTGTTTCCATTCGGGGCGCAACGGTTCAAACGGACGGAGATTTTACGCAGATCGTTGACAGATGGAGGACTAATATAATTTGCGCGCGTTAAATTCAACCGTCAATAATTGATGCAGTATTGGCTGACGTTTATGACATGTTTGTTGGGTGTTCACGAGTCTTGCCAGGGCCCATGAAAATGAGACAAACTCGATGAAGAATCTATTCATGATCTCTTATTTTCATTAATATTAAAAAAATCAGCATATATATTTTTATTGCTTTCGGTTGAAAATACCGTCACTCTTTATTCAAATCAAAAATCGAATAAAAAGAGATATGTGAATTTCGCCGTGTTCCTTTTAGAAATAGCGATTCGCTTACCATAAAAGATAATACATATTTCGTTATTCCGTTAAGTTTTTAACATTTCCATACCACTCTTGCCATTTAGATTTCCTTTCTTTTCGCCTGCTTCTTATACTTTATCTATTGTTCCATGACATTGCATGTTGCTTTTTATTTAAATTTTCTTAAAGCAACGTGTCAAACTAGACATTGTCCAGATTAAGTGATGCCTATAAATAATACAAGGTATGGTGCCACAAGCCCGTTTTCCGCCCTGAGGCACGGGATGTCAGGTATAGGCTTACCCACTTTTTAACTATCGATAGATGTCGCGTTATAAAGCAGAATGCAAATGTTATTTCACGCTAAGTTCTGCATATGGGCAGAAATAGGCCCAACGATGGTATTTCCATGGACGGTGACCGGTAAATAGAAAACGAACTTCAAAGATTTAATAAATTCGTTAAATATTGTTTAATCCGAATTAATTATCATTGAATGAAAGGGGTATTAATCAAAACGTGCTAACTTACCAGTTTTAAAAAAAAAACAATAATTTATAAATAAACAATTAGTAATTAGTTCTTTACAATTTGCCTAATTTTTTATGATAGGTACTTTAATTTTTTTTTGTATATTATGTAAAGACAACTAAATGCGTCACAGAATATAATAACAATATCGTCAGCAGACTCTCTCTACTTCTTGACTCACTTGTTCCTCGTTGCGTCGTTTTGATCTCTTAATAATTTTTTGAAGTTTTGAATCTGAATTGTTTACAGTCAACGACTATACAGTCAGACAAAAAAAGATTGCACTCTGTATTGCCTGATCTGACATACATTCAAAATTAAACAGATTTTTATGTAGCCTCTATGTCTTCATGCGTCGTTTTAATTGTATAATTAACGGTAACATTACATTAATTTAGGTCAACGGTGTCAAAGCAACCACGTACACGTTTTCATTACAATATTTTGTGCTTGCGTTTTAAGAGTTATCATGTGATATAATTATCGTTTGAGTTAAAATAATTAAATTTATATTAACGTGTGTTTCAAGCCAAATGTTTTTTACTGAATTGAAAAGAAATGGCATGAATTTCATTTTAAAGGGATAATACGAACAAATAATACTACTAATAAATACAAATAATTACAATTAGGTGTAAGACCTAATGGTAATTAATACGTCTTGGTCATAAGAAATACAGCGTTTTTTTTTATTGCTAACGGTGGTAGGTGGTAGGTCCCCTTTTTACACGAGACCGTCTGGGTGGGTACCACCGCGGTGCCTATTACTGCCGCAAAGCAGTAGTGTGAAAATACTGCTGTGTTCCGGTTTGAAGGGCACCGTAGCCAGCGTAATTACTGGGTAAACGAGACTTAACATCCTACGTCTCACGGTACTGGTACCACTGGTATTGCCAATGTCTATGGGCGTCGGTGACCACTTCCCATCAGGTGGTCCGACTGCTCGTCTGCGTGTGTATGCCATAAAAGAAAAAAATAAAAAAGGAGCAGTTGGGCTACCTGGCGGAAAGTAGTCACCGCCACCCGTGGTTATAGGCAATACCAGGGATATCACCAGTTCACTGCCTACGTGAGGTGAGACATATAATGTTTTGTCTTCTTTACCCAGTAAATACGCTGGATACGATGACCTTTAAACCGGAACACAGTACTGCTTTGCCGTAGAAATAGGCACCGCGGTACCTCCTCAGAGAGCCCGTGTACAAGGGGACCTACCATCTCTAAGAAGTCACAAGTTCACCTGCCGCAAAATGTTATGAGATAAAATGTTACGACTCCTTTACTTATTTAATGTGCTGGTTACGATGTTCTTAAAACCGGAATATAATTGTGTTTTCATAATATTTCTTTGCGCCAGAAACAGGTACTGTGGTCGTATTCTTACATACTACCCCCTGTCAGAAAAGGACCTACAAGCTTCAAATGATTAATTATATTATTATATCAAAAAATTGTGAAAAGAAATAAATAATATTCAAACTACACATTACTCAAAGAGTTTCTCTAAAGTTATCTAATCTATTCAAAAATGTCATGTTATGAATTAACTAGATGACCCAGTTCTGCTCAAGGCAACATTGGGGCACATGCAATGCCCATTAATAAGTGTTGAGGCGCGCCCAAGCAAAGTATTAAAACGTCTCAAAAAGGCGCCTGCATTATAAATTGACTTTTTAATCCTTGCAAGCATAATACAGAGAAAATAGTGGACTTTTGAAATTTATAGCTTAAGAAATACAACTTGAAAGTTATGTAGTTTATTGTCATTATTTACTTGTAAGTGACAGATACCCTTATGCATCATGCATCATGATACCCTTATAGAAGAGAATAATTAAGAAACGACAGGTATATTACTGAGTAAAACGGACATAATATGTGGATAATAGTTGTCACGTTATCGAATTTCGTTCGTTTCCTTTTAAGATTTTTACGGCCTAGAATTTGCAGCTGGTTAAGAATTATCTTTACCTATTGTGCTGATATATTTAGATTCTTCTTTTTCGCTTATCAATCAATAATAAAGCTTTGTCAGTAATACGGTCATGAGAAATAGTTTTAAGCCGGTTCAGTGACCTAAAGTCATTTCAGCATAAAAAATTCCGTGGTATTTCGGATCGCGATCACTTAAATTATCAGAGGAATTTAGATGAAATTTAACATCATTTGGATAGCTGGAATAATACTGGCACTATTTATCAATTGAAATTATGTTTGAAATCCACATTATCAACGATAATGTCTAACGATGGACTAGCTAGGTATACTATTGAAATGCGTTTCAAGATACAAGTGATGAAGCAATTGCTGTTCACAAAACAAATGAGAAAATTTTGAGACTGATCATAACGGAATTGGCAGGGGCTATCATATTTCTATTCACCGATTGTTTCCATTCGGGGCGCAACGGTTCAAACGGTCGGAGATTTTACGCAGATCGTTTCACGTATTTTGGCCTCGTACCAAATAATCTATCATACGTCTGACAGATGGAGGACTGGTATAATTTGCGCGCGTTAAATTCAGCCGTCAATAATTGATGTAGTAAACGATTGGCTGCCGTTTATGACACGTGTGTTGGGTGTTCACTAGTTGTATCTAGGGCCCTGTTTAGACAAAATCAATGAAGAAACTATAAAAACTAAAAATTTTAAGTAATAGCATATTAAAAATCGTTACTTTAAATGCTCTTAGGGTTAGAGTATTTTTACACATATACATTCTAGATACAGTTAACCGCACAATCAATTTGAACTCCAATTTTCCGTCTGAGATGCAAAAAAAAGGAGAAAAAAAAAGCTGAAAAAATTAGTATGAAATCTATTATAGTGTTTTTTCTATAGGTGGAATCATTCACGAGAAAAACGCTATTGAAATTCGTACTGAGAATATGATTTTCGTTCTTTGTAGAATCGGTTCGATTCGAAATGTTATATTTCTAGAAATATGTGAGATATCACAAAAAATCAAAAAGTCTTTTGAAGGTAATTTTAAATCTTGTCAAAAGAATTAATTTTAGTCTTCCTCCCCCATCCCCTGCCACGCAAAAAAGGCGGAAAATTTTTTCTTTACATATTTTTCCTAATTAAAATTTTAATACGGTAATATTAAACCATGAAAATACCAAACTTTGCTATTTAGTGATAAAAAAATATTAAAAGCTTTTATATGGTGCCAATTTAGAAAAATTTTTCTTTCAACTAACTGATTATGAGATTACAAAACTATTTAACACTAGATGACTGTACTATTCGCGGTATATTGGAAGCCTTTTAACAAGAGTACCGCGGCGGGTTTAGTTTAGGTTATAGATGTCCTGGCTCCCATGGCTACTCGGGGATATTTGTTGCCAGGTATCAGTATATACAAGCATCTGTATATTTTGTACCAGGGGTCAAGGTGGAGGATGATCCCAGTTTTAACGCGCCCAAAAGGAGAACGGATCGTAGGGACCAGAATACTTTGTCAGCCATCACAACAGAATAGTTATAGTTTGATGTTTTGACGGTGCGAGTGCGATAGAACCTTGGTTAAATATAAAAGATTAGCTTTCTTTTATATCAAATAAAATATAGACGTTTCTCACTTGTAGATTTTTTTAAAACATCGGTTCGCTTACTATCTCATCTTTCTAGCTATTTATCAGATATTTTAAAGCTTGTCTTCTTCTCATACTGTATAGTGCACTCTCTATTACGTTTTAGGCGATCCCAATACCATGTACATAAAATATGTTGCCCAGATTTATTAATACATTTTTTTCATTAAGATTTTTTATAAAATAACTTTTTTTTATTGTATTATAAAGAGAAAGACAATTTTAAGCTCTAATAATAACAGTGTCAGCTGTTTTAAACATGTTGACTCACTTTTTGTAACCCGTTGAGTAATTCTGTCTTGAAGACTTAATAAATTCATAAAGTTTTATATCTGAATTGTTTACAACCAACGGCCAATTAAAAACGAAATTTCACTCGAGGTTGCGTTGACTGACACAGATTACGAAAATTAACAAATAACTTTAAAAAAATTTACACTTTTTCACCTTGCCCAATATTTCCATGCGTTGTTTTTAAACATATCATAATTATCTTTTCGCAAGTATCAGTACACTTACTTAGGTCAACGTCGTCAAAGTTATTATGCACACGTATTTATTACAACACTTTGCGTTTGAAAAGTGCATATTATACTTATTACTATTATTATTCGGGATAATTGTAAAAATTTTTCGTTCATATAAAAATTGTAAACTAAACAAGAATAAAAAATAAAACAGAAGAAACATGATGAAACGAAGGTGGTTTACCAATTTCTGAAACATCGTGGCCTAGTGGTATTGGCCAATACTTTACAATCCGGAAGTTACAGGTTCGATACTTGCGGGGAAACAACATGAGGCATCTTTGTTTTCTGGTTGTTTAGGGCTATATATTCACCTAATTGCTTGAAGAGAAAAATGCAAAAGCAGGGCTTATTTAGACCAGACCATATTTGGCAGTAGTTACAGGACAATAATAATGTGTGAAAATTGCCACATGGCTTATCTCGTATGTCCCTTCTTCTACATACGGTATGTCTGAGATCGACCTGTAACATAAGCTAAAATTGATAACTCCAATTTCTTGACAAAATTTATGTAACTTATTTTATATCACCGCCATCATCGGCCTTTTTAAATGCCCATCCGACACATGGATCATCTTTCTTTTCAGACAATTGCCCTAACAAACCAGAAAACAACTATGACACAAAGTGGTTTTCCCGCAGGATTCGAACACGCGACCTCTTCTTTATAAAGCAAGGGCTAATATCGCTAGACCACGAAGGCGGTTAAAAATATACATCTATTATAAAAATTGCAACTGTTTATTACATATTACAGCTTTATTACATATATTACATTTGGCCTGCGTACTTCAATAACAACGAAGATTCCAGATAATACAATTCTCGTAACATTATTTTTCTTCGCTTTTGTTTTAATTGTTACACAACAGACGCTGGATAATATAACTGCCTCCGTAGCCCTAGTGGTATGGGCGTGTACTTTAGAAACCGGAGGTCGTGGGTTCGAATCCTGCGGGACTCAACTTTTCATTGTTGTTTCCTAGTTGGTTAGGGCAATTTGAGCCGATCACCCAATTGTCTGAAAAGTTAGATGATCCATGCGTCGGATGGGCATGTAAAAAGTCGGTCCACCACCAACCCGCATTGGACCAGCGTGGTGGGATACGGTCCATAACCTCCTAATGGATAGGGGTCGTATTAGGGAAGGCCTATGTCCAGCAGTGGACTATCACAGGCTGATGGTGATAATGATTTCTTATTTCTAACAATTCACCCTTATTCTCACAGAAAGAAAGAAATTATAGTTAAACCTATAATGTTTCGTAGGGTATCATCGCTGCCTCTTTAAATTCTTATATATCTTCTTCGTATTATTCTAGATTCTTATAACATTAGTTAAAGTGAACGACCCAGTTTAACCAAAGTAAACACTGGTGCACATGCAATACCCATCAATAACTGTCAAGGCGCGCCCAAGCAAAGTATTAGAGTGTCTCAAAAAGGCGCCCGCGTAACAAATTGTCATTTTTATTTTTACGAGACGAGCGCAAGGCAAGCGATGTGGCTTTTACGCAAGTTGAATGTTTCGATATTACACCGAGGGAAACAATTAACTTTTGAATTGACACCTAATTAAGATAACTATAAACAGACGTTAGAAATAACAGAGTTTTTCTAAAGAATGAAAACTTTCGTGAGACATAACACTGAAAATGTATAATACGAACGGCTGAACATATGTGAAATCGGTATGGTGCCGACTAGTTTCGGACCTATCGGAGACCCTTCATCAGGACGAGTGAGACAACTTTACACGTTTTGATATTGTACAAACTATACGGAGTTAAACTGTCGTTTCCGTTTAATACTTTCTGAAATCAGTTTACTACCATTAATGTCAAAACAAAGGGCCCATAAATTTGGCATCTCTCTCAGGCTAATCCCGCATTAAATGTTAGAGTACAATGACTCACAAAAGGCTTATCTTTTGCCTGTTGAATATACGCCGCCGCCAAAATCACGATTTCCTGTTAATTTATAGTAATCCATAGTATTCGAAAGATTTTGGAAATGGAGCTTCGATTTTGATAATCATAATAATTGGGTATAAGTTTATGTTAGCATAGTAGTGTAATTTTATATGAGCGTCGTATACTCTTTTTACTTTTTAATAAGTGTTTTAAAGCTTTACAGAGCGATTTAAATGTGTAAGGTTTCAATTTTTATTAATGAAACTTTGCATAGACTGCAAACTTTCTTTTATCTTCTTCTAAAATGTATTTTTAACTGTTCTAAACTGCAAATAATAGGTTATTTTTTACAGAGATATAAATATAAAATGTATTGAAATATTCATTTGTGTTTATATTAACTTAATTTTGTCTTTTATAACAGCTATAGTAAACTTTTGATTGATTAATTTCTCCATTTAACCGTTCTAATTCGAATCAAAGAAACTGAGGGTCATTCAAAAATAAACGTTCGTTGAACATCAGGTTTAGTTTTACAGGTTTCAATCAAAGAAACTGAGGGTCATTCAAAAATAAACGTTCGTTGAACATCAGGTTTAGTTTTAACGATCCATCGATAAAAGTCACACAATAAAGCCATCCAATAAAAGATATATTGTTCATTTGTCACTGGACTCGAGTAGCTCGTTTAAATTCACGATGTTTTTAATTTCAGCTTTTTATTGTTTTTGAGAGGGATTACTTTTGTGAGCAATGGACTGCGAGATATGCTGTGTTTCGTTTTCTTAAATGTTATGTATATTTATAAATATAAACAGAAACTTTTTAAGCAGGCAGCTTCTATATTTGACATGAAGCTTACATGCAGATCAGGCTTGCTTATTTATTGTTATGAAACACTTACCACCCGTTCAGAATGGGACGCCTCTGATCTGACAATAACAACATCGATTCAAAACATAAACATGTATTATTACTCAAAAAATATATTTCCTTTAATCCCTAAATGTGATTACGATTTAAAGTATTCTTTCCGTATTATACTTGAGTAGTATAGGCTAATTATTACCTTAGGAATACCTATTGCAAAAGTCTCAAAGTAACAGGAGCAGAGCCGTGATGGTCTGCTAGTACCTTTATAAGGTCGATCTACATTTCCTTATCTTGCTACAAGATGATCAATTCTCTACAAATTTTATATAAGCCTACATCTTAATATCGTGAAAGGTGTTCATGGGTGTTTTTTTTTTTAGTTTTTCCTATACGAAACTCGAAAGCACAGAACATATATTTTTGTCCATGTTAGTATAACATGAGATTTTTTTAAGAAAAGCTATGTATAAAAATGTTAATACCAAAAGTTCTTCGACGATGAACTTTGCCGATATCACAAGAGTTATGGGCGAAGTTACTTCTGAAGAATCTTAGAAGTGCACACTTATTTTATACCTTTTTAAAATCTGATCTCGTTTTAAAAATATTTACAAGCAAAGCGAACACAAGTTTATTTTCTTTTCATATAGAAATCTTTAAAACAGAGGTTAAAAGTTAACTAAGACATTTGTTCTAAGTATCTATAATTAAATATGTAGTCAGGTTGACAAAGAACTGTATTTTAATTCATTCTTAATACAATAGAATGTTAATAGATGCTTTATCAGATTACACTGCCAGTAACAAATAAAACTCCATGTCAGTGTAGATATATATACAACATCCACTGCGGCCACGCTGGTCCAATGCGGCTTGGTGGGTTGGACCGACTTTTTACATGCCCATCCAACTCATGGATCATCTTACTTTTCAGACAATTGGGTGAACGGCCCAAATTTCCTTAACCAACTAGGAAACAACAATGAAAATTTGCTGAGTCCCGCATTCGATCCCACGACCTTTAGTTTCTAAAGCCCACGCCCTTACCACTAGGCTACGGAGGCAGTTAATATTCAACAAATAAAGTATAAACACAAGGAAAACATAAAAAAGTAAGCTTCATATAATTTTGATCACAAAACTTAAATTATAACTATCAATGTATCATATGTCGTAATAACGCACAATGCTACGTTTACTAGCGGTATCACTAAAATTTTGCTAAAAACGGAGGCCGAGCGTTCAAATCAAGCAGAATTCTTTTTCGCAAATCATTTTTATACCGTTTAGCCAAATTAGGTTTCGATAAAAGTGGCGCGATACATCTAGCGTACTTAATGATGAATTCTCAGAATGGTAATCGTCCAATAACAACATCTTATGTATGATGTTACATTTTTGTTGTTCTAATATTTACATCAACTAAAATTTGACTAAACTATTACAATATAGAGCTACTATAATATAATTATACAGTTCCGTTAAATATATTTTAAACATTGCCTTGCTACATTTGCTTTTGTTGTTCAGCATGTTAATTATATTAAATCTACGTGCACACATATAGGTAATGTCAGTAACATGTGTTCAGAGGATTGACCGAGCGTGTAATGGCAACCAAAATAACAGTTACGTGTACATTTTTTTATTTTTAGATTACACATGCGTGTTTTGTTATTATTAAACTATATTTATTCTATACAATCTACGCCTGTTAGCTGTACGTTGGTGAATGTTGTTTAAACGATAGTTAGAACAAATGTTCGGATGATTGTGTAATGCGACTAATAACGTTATTTTAAACATTTTGTTTTGGTTAACGGGTCTTCTGATCAACGTGGTTTTATTCAAAATGTTAATGTCGGATCTGAATAATTGTTCAATTATTATTATTGGTGTACCTTTTAGAAATTATTTGCATAAACTTCCTGCAATTTACTAACTATACGTTGAAAATACATTAAACGAAACTGTTCAAAATGTATTATAGCCGCTTTAACAATAGTTTAGTCAAATTTAGTTAATGTACATATGTTAACCCGTGACAAAATGGCGTCGTGCATAAGATCTCGTTATTGGACGATTATCACTCAGTGATAATTTATCATTAACAACTATTGATACACTACTTTTATTACTTTGTTTATTTCAAATCCGAATCAAATTTAGCTAAACGATGTAAATAAATATTATGCAAAGCGACTTGTAAAATATCTTGTTTCACAGCCAGGCTGGCTTATCAGTCCAAATTATCATTGCCGAGCAAAAATTCTGCATGATTCGATCCTCCGATTTGTAAAGCAAAAATTTTGCAAAATTCTTGAACATGTAGTTATGCATGTTATGACGACATATCAAACATTGATCATTTTAATTTAAGTTCATTTATGAAAACAATTTAAAGCTAACGTTCTTATGTTTTTCTTGTGTTTATGATTTCTTTCTTATGATACAGTTGAATATATATCTACAATGACATGAAATTTTATTAGCTACTGGCAGTGTAATCTGTTAAAGCATTTATAAACATTCTATGCCATAATACCGTTTTAAGAATGAAATAAAAGATAGTTCTTTGTCATCCTGACTACATATTTCTTCATTATAGATACTTAGAACAAATATGTCTTAGTTAACTTTTAATAACTGCTTTGAACATCTTTATATGAAAAGAAAATAAATTTCTGCTCGCTTGGCATGTCCATATTTTCTTAACGAGATCAGATTTTCAAAAGGTATAAAATCAGTGTGCATTTTTAAGACTCTTGAAAAGTAATTTCACCCATAACTCTTGTGATATCGGCAAAGTTCATCGTCGAAGAACTTTTGGTATTAACATTTCTATATATATTTTTTCGGCATCAAAGTCCGATGCGTACTTTTAAAGGTACAAGCATACATAGGGACAGAGAAAGCGACTTTCTTTTTTACAATGTAGTGATAAATTTCTTAAAACATTCTCATCTTATATTAACATGGACAAAAATATATATTCTGTGCTTTCGAGATTCGCATAGAAAAAACTATACCTATAAACGCCTTCCATGATATTTTGATGTTGGCTTATATGAAATTTGTAGAGAATTGATCATCTTGTAGTATGCTAAGGAAATGTAGATCGACTTTATAAAGTACTAACTCCGCTCGTGTCACTTTGAGGTTTCTATAATGGGTATTCCTGGGGTAAAAAATTGCCTATATTACTTAAGGATAAAGCTTTCTAGTAATGAAAGAATATTTATTTCGGCACAGGAGTTTTTAAAGTTTATTTATTACAAACACACACAAAAATACAAAAGTTCCTTCTTTATAATATTAGTATAGATTGTTGACAATGTAACTTTTTATGGTAAAAAGTTGGATTTGGTTTAGGAGTACAGAGAGAGACACTTGACTCCTATATGGGACCTGGGTGGAGTAGAATTCAATTGGATGAGAAAGTATCTCGTCTTAAAGGTTTTATTTTTTGTATATTATATGAAAAGAATGTAAAAAGGCTTTGAGGGTAGTACGATTGTGTATACCACATTTTTTATATATTAACATATATTAATAGAAATTGCATATTACTTACACTAAAATAAAATTGTCAGATCAGAGGCGACCCATTCTGAAGGGGTTACATTTCATTACAATGAAAAAGGAAGTCTGATTTACGTATAATTTTCATAAAATATATTACATAGTAAATATAGAAGTTGCCTGCTTTAGAGGTTTCTCTTTATATTTTTGAATTCACATAACATTCAGGAAAAACGAACCATAGCATCTCTCGAAGTCAATTGCTCACAAAAGTAATCCCTCTCAAAAACCGAACAATAAAAGCTGAAATTAAAAACATCGTGAATTTAAACGAGCCACTCGAGTCCAGTGACAAATGAACAATTTATCTTTTATTGGATGGCTTTATTGTGTGACTTTTATCGATGGATCGTTAAAACTAAATCTGATGTTCAATGAACGTTTATTTTTGAATGAACCTCAGTTTCTTTAATATCAATTAGAACGGTTGAATGAAGAAATTAATCAATCAAAATTTTACTATAGCTGACATAAAAGATAAAATAAATTTACATAAACACAAATTATATTTATATAATTCAATATTTATATCTGTGTAAAAGATAACCTAATTAATTACAGTTTAGAATGTTTGCATTCGATACAAATTTTATTTAATAAAAATTAAAACCTTACCTACACATTAAAATACTAAGTAGGTCTAACACATAAAATGTAAAAAGAGTTCATACGACGTTTATATAAAGTTACACATTCTAACATCAACTTATAATGAATACTAACCCAATTATTATGATTATCAAAATCGAAGCTCCATTTCCCAAATCCTTCGAATACTACGGATTACTATAAATTAGAGGGAAATCGTGATTTTGGCAGCGGCGAATATTTAACAGGCAAAAGATAAGCCTTTTGTAAGTCATTGTACTCTTACATTTAATGCGGGATTAGCCTGAGAGAGATGCCAAATTTATGGGCCCCTTTGTTTTGATATTAATGGTAGTAAACTGATTTATGAAAGTATTAAACGGAAACATCGGTTGAACTTCGATTTGTTTGTGTATTATCAAGACGAAGGGTAAAAGCAGAATTGAATAAATATTCTATATTTTGTTAAATATTCTTTATTGAATTCATTCCTGTTGAATTACGTTAACACAATCGCTACGAAGTTATTATGTCAATATCTCGTTGCTTTTGACGAGAGGACATTGTAATTTTTATAAAGAATCGACTAGACTTTGAGAAAGTTTAACTGACGATAAGCAAATATTGAGTCCATAAAATTATGTAATAAAACACAGTAAGCGTCAAAAATCAAAGCCTTGTGCGAATATAATGCAAACGTTGCCTTAAAAGAAAGTTTAAACCATATTTAAATAATTGTACTCATTGAATTGATCTACAATAAAGTCCGGGAGAGCATATATCTATGTCTGAAAAATAACCTTTTCATTCATTTATTTCAATGTACTCACATTTTTAAAAACTGCAATTAGGCATAGTCAAAGCAAAGCTCATATAAGATAATACGCTTTAAGTTTACATAAAAGTTATTGCATTGGAAAAACTCTTCTTTCTATGTACATAAAACTTGTCATATACTACATTAATATTAAATGAATAACTTAAAACATATCTGAGATTTAAAATACGGTAGCAGAAATCGCGAGCAATTTTCATACAGTAACCACGTTGTTACCTGCCTATGTTGCGTATAATAGTTACACGCTGTTTAAGATCGGTCATATATTTCAGTTAAAGTTGTACTTGTAATTTATCTAAATAATATTCTAGATATCTTGTATAAAGCAGATTAAAGGTCAATATAAATTGGATTTCATATTGTCAACGTGTGTTTAAGTATTTTCAATATAAGCACTGTCAGGATTATATGTGAATAATATTATTAAGTATAAAATAACTTTTCTTTCGCTTAAAAAATATCCCATAGTGTCCTTAAGATATTCACTCATAGCATTTATTTATTTATTTATTTCTAGGACAAACAACAGCAGTAAACTGGATAACATGATTTTGATGAAGAAGTTTAAACTAAAAGCCTTAAACGTTTGCCACTGTGACACAAAGTTATAATAATGATGGCATAAATTACAAAAGAGCTCTTACAAATATTTACAAAAATATTAAAAAAAAGTATATATGAAACATATAATGCAAAAAGATATAATAATTACAAACAACTTAAGAAAAACTAAATTGACACAAGCATAACAATTTTCCAGTTTTATCCTTACAGAATAGACCTAAGTTACTTCGCGATACATTTTCAATATCAATAAAAACAATTACACAAAGTCGTTCGCAAACATTGGCCATTATGTACGGCTACAAGTTATTATCTGAAGCGAGTTGAGTATATTTCACAGAACTTCACGGAAAATACATCTTAGCGTCGGCACTGCTACTTCGGGATTGTTTATTGCGATTCTTGGTAATGCTTCTTTGCGTGCCAAACCATTGTTCCCGTCAAAGAAATACACTGTTACGCGGCAATCAAAAGGTAATAAAACTGTGAACAATTTTGTATGAAACTGACTTTAATCCTAGTTCTAAATATTCTTGAAAATTTAAATAAAAAGATCGGAGAAGGAGCGTTCTGTCAATCCTCAATGTCAATACAATCAATAGCAATGGTTAAAGAACGTCAGTACAGTCAATAGTGGGGTACTATAACTAAAATATACATATATAACTATAGCTAATCCATTAAATAAATGAACTTTATACTCTTTCAGTATTGAAGATCAGATATCAGTTCTTTTATGTACTACTATTGGGTATAACAGTCACTACTGTTACTTAGAAAACAATGGCAGAAATAAAAGCTGACCACATGTCATCTTGGAAAAATCGCTGTTACTTCAGCGATTTTCTAAACCGTAAAAATTATACAGTGCAAATTATGATAAAACTTAACAAAAATAGACAGTCATATATACAGCTGAGGAAGATAATTGTTTATTTGTTTCCATGAATTCAGTCTGATAACAACGAAACGTTTCTATTTTATATTGTTTTGTTCTAACTTTCTTTCAACACTTCAGTGGAATATATTTAGCATCAAAACATGCAAAGTAGGTATTGTTTGGTTTCCTTTCATTTGCCCTGTTCAGTCGTAAATTCAAGGATTCATTCATATTTTATTTCGAAACCACTGCTTGTGTAGTCGGGCAATAAGATCTGAGAAATTTATTATTGTAATAAATTCCTTGGCTAATAAATGTGCCGGTAACATTACTTATACATTGGAATTACGCTTGGGTCGCCTAAATTATTTACGGGCGAGGTATAATCGAAATGGATCGTTATTCAGCCGTGCTTCAGGCGGCTAAGCTTCAGGATATTATACACTAAATATTGGACATTGCCTTATAAAGTGAAGTTTATTGCGGACATCAAAAAATTTATTTCCCTTTCAAGAAATGCTAGCCGCTGAAATGTGAGCGGATGGTTTTCGCGTTACGAATGATTAATTTTTATTTTAAAGATGACGTTATTTAATTAGATTTATTAAATTGTAAACACTGCTTATATATCAAGCCAAGTATTTCAAGCCAATTAGACGACGGCTTGAAATAATCGACGTAGTATTTTTTTTCACATTTTATGTTTTCAAATGTTGCAAGAATTAATAATAAATTTTGAAAGTTTTATATACAGTATTTTTTATTTGATTGAATTTATAATAAAAAACTGATCTTTTTGTTAACAAATATAATTAACAGTATTCATTGTTTTAAAAATTCTCCTATAATATCTGTCTAGTTACTTTTTTTTTTGAGTTTTAAGCAATACTTGACCCTAATTTTAACTCGTTTTCTTAATAAAGCAAGTAACATTAAAATTAACAGCTATCTCAAATGTCTGCGTTTTGGATGCTTCAACACTATTTATAAAATTTTGTTCGTTCGTTCGTTTCGAAAGTTAGTTAAAATGGACGTAGACTTTTTAAAAAGTACTAGGTGGATTTAAATATTTATTAATCGTTAAAAAGAAGAGACGACCAGGCATTGTCCTGTATTAGGCATTATAAACACATTTTTCACATCATGCAACAACATGAATCCCAAAGCTTTGACACTGAGAAGTTATTAACGTCAAAATTTTTACCAACGGTTCATAATCTCAGACCTGTTCATTGTAAAACTCACAAAAAATCTGTAGTCTTTCTTTACAGGTATTCATGAATATCTTTATAATTAATCTTAGGCCAATAGGGTTCTAGAGTGGAAAAAGTGGACTGATAAAGTGCGTAGAGGCCACGTTTCGGTCAAGTCAGATCGGCTTGAATGATTCCATATTTACGTGAATAATAATATCGCTTAAGTATAATATTAACAATCCATGTTTAATTAAATTTAATGACTAGCTAGGGAATAATTCGCTTTAATGGCGCGCTATGTGAGTTCTATTCAAAAACAAGTTATACGATTTCATTATAGTTCCAAGTAAGTTGAGCGAAGTGATTGTTTTGGGCGCCTGTTAGGTTTTAGGGGCGCCTTGGGGCTTACTACAGAAGCGGTCTTTGAAAAGTTTTCCAAGGAAGTCGGAACTACAGCCTGGATTAATTAAATAGTTTTCTTTTGTTAAAAACATTGCTTTTGTACGTAGTGAAACTTGAATGTGTGATGTTTGAAATAATTCTATTACTGTATTCAGTTTTTATGTAACAATCATACGGTTTGAGAGATATTACGAATAATCGTACTTTTATGAAATCCTTGTGTTATATTCAAGAATATTATATAGAATTTAACTAACGAAACTTTTAATTTTATGGTTAAAAATAATTTAGTAATTTCAATACGATGTTAAGGGAAAATAAAAGCAGAAGTGCTTTTGTTTTTAATATCACTTATACCACACTGGATAGTTTAATCAACTGAAAAAAAATATTTAATTAGGGACCAATTGATTACATTTTCAAAATTAACCAAAAAAATGTTTTATTTCCAAAACGCTATACGGATAGTTCTTTGGGCTACATTAGGCAGTACAATTTCTTGACAAGATTGTCACTTTTCCCATCAGCCGAGAGAGTGTCGGTTAACCTAAAAACGGTAAAAAGTCACTTTTTAATAATTTTTACTACAAGGTTCGAGTATTAAAACATTTTCACCTTATTTAACCATGACAAACATATGTAAAAAAATTCCCACAAAACTTCTCGTTCGCTTCAATATGTTGTCTATATATTAAAACATACTGGCTATGAGAATCAGGACCATAATTTATTTACAACAGAATCCTTTCTAAGCTTACTATGGTGGCGGGTAGAGCAAAGTTCTGCCGCCAGCCATGTTTCGATAGGTGACGTAGAGATGTCAATCACATCATACAAATCTTCCCTCCGTTCTATTAGTTATGACGAAGCAACTATAAGGTATACTATTAAATTACTGCTCAATATTATTATTAATAAAGTTGCATATTCTACAAACGTTTTACGTTATACAGTATGTTTCAGTTATCTAGAGAAGTTAAATAGTAATGTACTTAACTTCTCGGTTCAGTTTTCGTCCCCTGTAGTCGGTATCCTAATAAAAAATCAACAATTTGTTAACTAAAATAACATAAAATCTTGCTACTTGAGATCACTTTTAATTTGACAAGTTATTGGCTAATCACCGGTTATAAAGCGATACTTCATATTTTTGAATTACACTGACAGTTCTGATAACATCGGACGTAATCCAAATTGAAATTGAAAAATTCTTAATCTAATTTGGGCTTTTCGTGTTGTTATGGACGTCAATCAACCAATTTTGTTACGCGTTAACGAACTAGCCGTCTAAAATCGAAAAGCTTTTGTACAATCAATTATATTAAATCACCTCTCGAACATTAAGAATAACAAACAATAACCTCACAAGTAATTCCCCCCTTTTTAAACCCAGCTCGATCCTGACGTCATTGTCTAAATTTATCCGCATCCGGGGCGAGTACAATTCATCGAGTTCTCTACTTATTCAAACTTGTTTTTCGCATCCCCTTTATTAGGGATTTTCCAAGAAGTTATCGGGAAACCTTATTCAAAGAGAGTACAGGTAAAATAATTTCTTTGATGGAAGGTATAAATTTAGAATTGTTGTTGTTGCTAATTAAAGTCGTTAAAAATAGGCTTTTGACAATTTAATAACGGTACCAAAAACAATAAGGATTTTATTATATATTAGTCTATTGAATACTTTACAAGTAATACACGACTAGTTATTTTTTCTTATATAATTAATTGAATAATGGTAATTAAATTAATAGAAATCAAACTAGTTTGAAAGTAATGATGTTCATATATGAGTTTATTATCGCGTCTATATGTTTATGTTTACATGAATAGCATTACTATAAATATATATGTAAGAACGGTTACGCAAGTGCACGTCATAAATGTAAGTATTTATAAGTATTAAAAATACTTTAAAAAAACTAAAAAAATGCTATATAGAAAATGTAAGTAATAAATAAATAGCAATAAATTTAAATTAAAAATTGTAAAATTAAAAATGACTTTATTGTAAAAAATACGTGTGGCGTTTTAAAAGATATCTCGTTCTATCGTTATATCAGTTGGATCCGTTATTCAAAGTGTTCCAAATATTAAAACATCATCGGTCCTTATGATTTGAAGGGTGTCAAAATCATATACAAAGATTGCGTAAAATTATATAGAAAAAACGTAATAACATGGTAGTAAGGTAATACATAGCGTTTATTCATTTTGTATCTGACTCTTTGTATAAAAGTGAACGTTGTTTCAAAGAAAGCCTGCAAAGACAGGACAGTTCCCAAACAAGCATTGCTGGGCATGCCTCATATTCGGTTCCCCAAATTGCAATCAAGAATAATTAAACGTACAGTCGTCAGCGCTCGTGTCCGACTAATTTGTAGCTAGCTGTTGCAAACTCATTTAGCGTCCGTTGCGAAAATCTTGATTAAAGTAAATTGGCTACTATTATGACACTAGTTTGCTACGCGGTTTTATCCGCATGGTGATGGTTGTTCATGAAAAAGGTGATAACACACAATGCACTTCTAATTCTAAATGTTTTTGTGGTTTTCGCTGCAATAGTTTGCAGATGGCCGATTTCATTCTAAATTAACAATTGGAAAACACTTTTTATTATAATTATGCGTGATAATTTAAGATAATCTGTTAGTTTCTTGTTAAAGAAGCCTAATTTTCTCCCTGTTACATCAACTATCTTACGAAGACAGTCCCTTCAAAATCAGACCAGCCATTCCAGAGATTAGCCAGAACAAACAGACAGACAAAAAAGTTTTGTTATATGCATTGGTTATATATAACAATGTAATCATTTTAAAGCGGTTATTTTGATGTTACAAACAGACACCTCAATATTTTTATTAGTATAAATATGAAGTTTAATTCAAAGCCATCAAGTAGTTCTTGCGTGAAAGAGTGATAAACACACATCTATTCTAACAAACATTTTATTTATAGCATTACTATAAATTAAATTACTAGAACATATAATTGAAGAAACTAGGATTTAAAAAGCACATTTCGCAGTCATTTTAGAAGTAGATGCCCTACTTCTAAAATTACTACGAAATGTACATCTAATTATCCGTTCCTAGTGAAAGCTTTGTAATGTATCGTATGTATCGCATATATAATGTATCACGTACAAAATTATATGCTGGGGTAAACAAGTAGATATGATATGACGTCAATACAATCCTTCTCTCCTCGCTCGTTACGTCATTATTCCACATTTACATTCAACAAGGTGTTTCCAACTGCAAATGAAATTCAGACCTACGTCACAACAATATAGAGGTGGGAATGGATGTGGGCATCTGTGACGTCACGAGGGGTATTATCTGTATTTAGGTCACGAACGTCCATTCGAGTTGGCAACGTTGTGACGTCATTGATAAGAGACTATTTGCCTCAAGACTTTAATCAAACAATTACTTTGCTGGCGTATTTCAATTAAATGGTAATTATTGTGCGTATCTGTAGGAAAACATCTAATTTTATTAATTTTTTTTATTTATTTCAACTTTTTGCACTAAGTGTACATAGGCAGACTTAATGCCAAAGGAATTTTCTACCAGTCAAACTTGGAAAGCAAAATATTTTACTATGGTGATTTTTTTTTGCGATTGTGAAGAAATAACCAAGAAAACTATATGATAAATATGATACGTAATAAGAGATTTTAATTTAAAAACTTAGCCGTGTGCTGAGCTACACTTGCTATCTACATAGACAAGCATTATTTATAAAGATCGATGTTACTCAAAGTAATAAGCTCATCTTTACAGTAATATCTGTAATGGGAATTATCTAGACAGTATTAATTGTTTTGTCATATTTTGCAATTACGTATGGTTAGGTTATGGTTAGGTTATGGTAGTATTGTGTAATGTTAATGTTAAACTAACTACCAATTACGTATTGGTTTAAAATTTAACTAGTTTACATAAATATTGCATAAAAAGAATTATAATTTTCTAGGTGGTAGGTCCTCTTTTTGTGGAGGATCGTCTGGGGCGGTATCGCTGCGGTGCCTATTTCTGCCGCAAATCAGTAGTGTGAAAACTACTGTGTTCCAGTTTGAAGGGCACCGTACCCAGCGTATTTACTAAGAAAACAAGATTCAATTCGACTTCTCGTCTACCTGTATAAAAAAAGTAACAGATATAACGTCATGCGATTACATTAAAAATAATTTCGGTCCTGGCAATGGCTAAAGTATTATAACTTTATGGAGAACTATTTTAGCGATAAGATAAATAAATGGGCACGATACTGGACTATCAATACCTAATAATGAAAGATACTCCATATTTAGACGAAAGCACACCTATATAATATTGTTAGATACCTTTTTCCTATAAAATTATATACAAAGTTTATTATAAATTTTCACAGTTTCATTAACGAAAAAAAGTTAGTATTCGCGTCAATAGTAGAAATAACCACTTTTTTTGTCAGAATTTTCTACTTTTAACTTTAACTGTGGGAGCACTATTTATTTAAAATTTATTTCTAAAGACGTATTTACTATTATAGATGAAAAAGAATAAAATAGCTACTCTTAAAAATATTAATACAAATCTAGCTTTTTCCTTTATCGAACGACTTCGGTCTGCTAAAAGCGATGTGACTTCTACACGAATATCTCAAGAGCCATCGTCAAAAATCGTCCAGGTGATATGAATCAAAACAGTCACTATTTCAGAAGCGGATTCGGCGTGATTCAGTCGTAATGCAGGATATAAAAGCATTGTTTGTTTTACATTAGGCGTAAAAAGCGTAACTAAACAAGAAGGGCGGAGAGCGTTACGATCGCGCAAACGTTTGATGTAACTTGGCACGGCACCAGGCGGTGCGTCAGACAGCATAAAGATTGATTATTTGATTCAAGAAACGCTCAGTACAACTGCCGCTTGCATGGGGCTACGAAAAGACAGCCCGTACAGACAGACACATTTCGATTGTAAGAGAAAGGAATATATATTTTTCCTATTGATGAAAATATTTTATTTCGACGAGAACAATAGGACGATAGCGGCAGGCGTTTACCTATAGCAAATAGCTTAAGTTCAATCGATATAGGATTTCCTTCTAGTTCTTACTTAACACCGTGAGATATTGATTAATTGTAGATATCACATAGCGACGTAATAAATTCAAAACTATGTTCGTATTCTAAATTACATGAATACATATAACTATGAAGTTGCAAACTTTATTTTAGACCTTGACATGTTCGAAGGTTCATAAAATTTTCATAAAATATTAATTTTTTTTATTCATACATATGTTTTGCCTGAAATCTCGTCAATTTTTCGAAGGTCTGATTTTGTCTTATTAAAAGTCGACGTAAATTCAATCCACAGATTTAATTAATCAAATTTGTCTATAGCATTGGTTTCTTCGGTTGTAGTTCTTATATAATTTTCAACTGATTTTGTGCATTTTTACAAAAGCGTAACTTTTTTGACTGACTTCCCAAAAGACTCTACTCAATTAATCAATTCGGAGCGTATGTTTTTTTTAATATATGTTAGCGCCTTTCCTAGATCTCTGATTTCGTTCATTCTTATATAAATGATATGTATTAGCTTCCTATCGGTCCCATTCTTTAAAATTATTTTGTGATGGGAAGTTTAATAGATATTTGAAAATTTAAAAAAAGTAACAAACTCGTGCGAATAAATTCAAAACTCTGCCAAAATCGTAAATGTTATGCAAAAGGACGTTCTAAGCAATTATACTTCTTAAACTGTTCTACTATTAAGTCCGTAAGGGCATATATCTGTGTTTTAAGAATAACGCACAATAACCTAAATTAAAAAAAAACATCAATTAGGCATGTTTTAACTCATTTAAGGTATATTAGTGTAAGTCCACATAAAAAAAATCACTCTATTAGCAAAAACATGTCATACATGTCATTTAGATTAAATTAATATCTTAAAAGACATGACAGATATAAAATGCGGGGGCATAAACAACAGGGCAATTTCACTTTGTTGCCCGATTGTATTGCGTAAAATAGTTCTGTACTATTTGAAATCGGTCATATTTTCTGTATTAAAATATCTCTAGTGGAAAATATGACTTACAGAGGTTATCAGTATTGTTATATATTTATGTATACGTACAAATTCTATAACTACAACTATCTATCTGGCTATAACTGTCTAAAGGTAATGAAACTTGAAGTAATACTAAGTTATGAGTGAATTCACAAGATTGAACAGAGAAGTCCACCAGTGACGTAAAGTCTAAGCAATCACTTCGTAAGGCGAGACACTTCTCCGCAGCCACTGCAGCTAAGTGATAGCATTAATTAACATCAAGCTCCATTAAAGGATAGCTGTTAGTCGCAAAACCCTCCCCGACAATGTGGAGCCGTAATTTGACCCATGCTATGGACGGTATCGACCCACTTTCACTCACAAAGTTCCTGACAATGCAGTATCTTCACTAAAACGGAAGGTTTTTGATGCTTATTTGAATGTTTCACGTGCTTGAATGCAGGTCGAAAATTATGTTTCACGCTTGTTGTTTACTAATAACTTCCGAATTTTGTCTTTTTTTTGTATTGCTAAAGTTTCAACTCTTATATTTGTTGTCATCTATTACTACTCATTTTGCACCTTTATTATGAAATTAATGTTTAAAGACGGTCACAACCAACCCGCATTGTACCAGCGGGTGGTTTACGGTCCAAAAAAAACCATAATGCAGATGGCGTGTATTAGGGGAGGCCTATGTCCAGATTTTGATTTTTAGTTGATTTTTAGTAAACATTGCAACACCTTTCAACTTATATATCTTCGCCATCATTAAATTTTTCCTCTTCTTCTTTTAAGTCTTGGTGTCATCACTTATATGTGTGAATAACATTTATACAACGTCCTTAACAGACCAAGAAAATAGCGGCCTACACATCTAAATGTTAATATTCTATTGATTTGCGTATGCTTGAAATCCAGTCCGGTGCCAAGATAAAGCTTGTACATTGTAATTGCTGTAGGTTATTTTAAATATTCGTATGCTTTATATGGTAGCATTGTAATATTGTACGTCAATAAATAAATAATTTAGTGGTATTAAAATAAGTATTTTACTTATTTTACGTCACAATTTACCATACTTTCTTACTACCTTTCAGAGTGCGTGGATTACTAATGAAGGCGCAGGCTTTACATGCTTAAATTAAGTTAATTAAATCCCGACGGAGAGAAGTATTTCTTGACCAACTTTCAAAACAGCAGGTACTCAATTCATGGCTTATGTTTATGTTATATGTTAGTAACATCATACACACCCTCCTGGTGTGTATATTTTTGCGTTTCTTTTTTTAAATTGTTCATATTTTATTTATAATACTTATTTTTGAGATATTCAAAATATCGAATCTTGTTTTTTCCAGAAAACCGTAAAAATTATTTTTATAAAATGGTATATGTAACAGATTGGTGTGGAAATATATTACTAGTCTATATATAAAAGAGATTTCCACTTATATATTGACTCATCACGAAATCTCTGGAACCATAAGGCGTAGCGACTTGAAATTTGGTAGGAATATTCCTTTCGCCGAGTAGAGGTCAGCTAAGAATTTTACGGAATTCCACCCGCAAGGGGATTTGGAGGTTTGCTAGTATTTTATAATAGAATTAAAGCAGGAAGCTTAATTTAATATTTTTAAACGAATAAGAAGTTTAAGTTGATGAGACGTACAAAATAATAAAAATGTTCAGCCTAAAACTACCGTTTTATAAAATTCCTTAAATGAAATACTAGATTCTAAATTCCCATATTTTTTTAAAAAGTAAAATTACGAGCACATTTTTTACAAGGAGGGATTTTGTACAAAAATTACTATTAGTTTGCGTTGATATTGGAATGAAAAGGGCCTTACCGCAGAGTTAGTTTTACCCACTTTTTTTTAATTTTTCGTTTGTTCGGGCATTGAATACGGCAATATCAAGTGGTATATGATACTCTAAAAAAAACGTCGTCTCGATTTTAGGTAAACATTAATCAATTCATACTGAATCTACCCCTGTAGACTATGACTTACGGTAGCAAGAAAAACGGTCTGTGCTTCTCCGCGCATAAAAAGCATTATAAAAAATTATGAACTATGAGGTGCGCACCGCAGTCCGGAACCGATGGGCAATAAGGTAAAACACTACTCCTTCGTTTCAACTACGTTTTCCTTAGGTGACTTAGGTTCCCTTAGGTTGGTAGGATACACTTTGAACAGGTTCTCGCTTTGTCGTAGCGGTGGGGCTCAGTACCTGCGGCTTCGGCCAGCCGCGGGGAAGCTAAGAGGAACCTGACTGGCCTGAGGAGTAAGGCCGGCCGTGGAGGAGGCTGCTCTAAGCTGGCTGGAGAAGCCAGCTTTGGATACGCCTTAGAGGGTGCAGCGGACGGGGAAGAGGCGGTAGACGCGCTGCCATCCCTGTCCTCTGCAGCCAGGAGAAGTCGCGGGGGAAGAGGAGTGTCGGTATTCCGTGGGCCGCTCTCTCTATCCTCCGCGCCTTGGCGGGGCCGCACCGCTGATGCGGTGTGGAGGGGCCATGGGAGGAGGGGACATCCAGCATGATGTCGTCGATCTCTCCTCCTTCTGCGGCTGAAATAAAGCTAGCAGCGGAGCTTAACATCCGGGCCACCCCTGGGGGCTGGAGACTCGTCCAGGCGTGGGCTGGAAACTCTTGGCTCCCATGGCCCCTGAGTAACAGACTCGGGGAAGTCTGTTACCTGAATACAGGGGCCAGACAAAGTGCGCGTTAGTTCCGCCGCGCCCAGAGGGAGGCAGGTGGTCGTAGAAATGGGGGGAGATGGCGGTGCGAGTCCGACATAACCCGTCTTTGCCCCCGCGAGGACAGGTATGCGTAGTCATTTCCCCACAGTAAAAAAAGTTTGGTAGGATTGCAATGGTACTGCCATCACTGTATCATATGCGTTAAGTAGATGAAGTAGCATACTTCGTAGCCCATCTTCAGCGAGCAGAGTCAAAAGTACGAAATAAAATGAAAGCCGTTCGCTTCCCGCAACGAATTTTAATTTTATATCTAACTCTAACCCACAAGAATAATAAAATGCAAAATATCTTAGGACGTTGTCGTTTGATGTTTTGGGAGACACAATTTTCCTCTTGTGTAAAATTAAACCGTGCAAAGAGTAATAACTACCTAGCTACGTAAATAAGTTGCTAGTACTCGCTAATTACTTCATACTTGAAAGGTACTAAAAAGGTTATATTAAAAAAATATTACATTTCTATAATATCTAAAAATGCAAGTATCACAAATTTAATATAATCCATGCGACGGTGGGCATGTAAAAAGTATCAAATACATGTTTTAACATGTTGTCTGTAGTTCTATACTTACTCATTGTTTTGTGTTTGTCATAGGTGTCTCAAACGAATAAGTATTTAAATAATTAACTGACAGCTAACTAATCCATCACATCAACATCAGCCTGTTTAAGTCCACTGCTGGACATAGGCCTCCTAATACAACTATCCATTAGGGTTTGGACTATCCCACCACGCTGGTCCAATGCGGTTGGTGAGTGACTGACTTTTACATGCCCATCCGACGCATGGATCATCATTACTTTTCAGACAATTGGGTATCGGCCAAATTGCCTAACCAACTAGAAACAACAATGAAAATTTGTTGCAGTCCGAAGATTGAACCATCGACCTCTGGTTTCAAAGCAACGCCCATACCACTAGGCTACGGAGCAGTCAGTCCATCACTGCAGTTAGCATTGAGATCATCGCTCTGGTAAAAAATATTTAAGTAAATCTGGATTAGAAGCCCATGATAACTTGGAAAAATGGCAAGTATAAAGAAAAAAACTGCTTCTTCGTACCTGCGTGGTTACATCAAATCAATCAATTATTTATTAGAAAATAATTAAAATTTTAATCGCTAAATAAAAATGTATCATTCAACTGACTTAGGAAACTAGAGGGTAAATATTCGTCTCGTTACAATTTTATATCGAAGTAGTAAAAGCAATTGTGCTTTTATTTCCAGCTCGTTTGACAAAAGTGCATCAAGACGGTTCTCCAACATAACGAATAATTTCTTATAATGAGATTACGGAGACGTGTCAAGCGTCCCGTTTCTTTTGGCAGCGGATTCAGTATCATCAAAGCAGTGTATATTTTTACTTGCAAACTCACCATGTTATAATTGGGCACACCGACAATCTGTTTTGTATTAAAACTGATCAATGCATGCACTCGAGTGCGGAACATTAAATATTTGGTATCTGCAGACCATTTGATTTTTAAATGCGTAATTTTTTATCAAAGGTTTTTATATTTTTGTAGATGGTAATAACGCAAAACTTATTATTTTTATGAGCTCTTTTGTCTTTTTTTCTTGCGTTATCATGGAGGTCAGATTCTTGCAGGAGAACAAAGTTTCTTTTCCAAGGTGACTGAGATCTCTAAGTGTTCTGCACCATTTGTTATGACCCCCTAGTCAAAATTTGTAAAAATGTTGGCCCTAATAAAATAAATACAATAGTAATCTCATGCGATTTCCGCAATTATTTTTTTTTATTTCGGTCAAAACTAAAATTTACATCATATTATTAAAGTTGATATTTTAGGGGATAAAATTTTTTCATAAAATCTAAAATTGATCAATTCAATTTTTCGTGAGAATTTTATACTGAAAATATAGTGTTCAAACGGAGTCATAGGAAATCGGTATTTCGCGCCTCACACTGGAAATATGCGTGTAGTTATTCTACTCTTCCTGATTAAGGACCTCCAAAACCAGTCGACATCAATACAGATTTTAGGTTAATTTAGCCGTTTATCGCATATATTTTCAGTGCAATGTCTCACTGAAGATTTAAATGTTTAATTTTAGAAGTTATAGGAAATATAGGATCTGCTTAATAACTGGGGCACAGATCACAGCAGCACACATCAACGCTTTAAATTTACTTAATCGTTGTTAAAATTTAAATTTAAATGCATAATTGGTTTTAAGGTCTATTGGTTAATAATTATAATTTTATTTAACACTAAACATCTCACTAAAACACTAACTTAACATGTTGCATAATTTAATTTACTTTCCACAATGTCCCGGACATTTTGATTTAAAATTGAGCATTATATTTTCATATTTTTGGAATACAGTTATCTTCATTGTTTTTAAGAAATAAATATTTTCGTCTCATTCCTTCTAAATATATTTAAGCTTTTGAATTCGTCAAATGATAACACTAACAAGAGATAACTGTTTGCATGTTTCATATTAAATACATTTCAAAAAAATGTATTTACATTAACAATAGAGCTCTAGATTCGCTCTAATTCTTAATGTAAAATGTAATAAAGAACTTCCACACAAATACTATGCGATGAGAATTTAATGCACGTTCAACGACTCATAATTTTTTCTAGCATAGAATCTCCAACAAAGGTTTTTTAATGTTCCAATATTTCATCCTAACTTGGTTAATGGGGCTGGAGATAACGTTGTTAAAATCTCATCAAGCTTATTATTTATCTGAAAAATATAGGCATATACCAACTGACATGTTATTAATCTCATAATTTAAAACGACTTCTCGTTTATCAGTAGACTGTAACTTTTTATTTTGTTAAAGATTATTACGATATAAATGATTTTTAAATGATAACACAGCCTGGTAATGGAATGCTCGCTCCAGGTCTTGTTTCAAAATTGCATAATATGTTATGCCTTCGAATTGTTTGTTATTTTTAAAAGATGACATAAAAAATAGCCCGCTGAGTTTCTTTCACCGTTTCTTCTCAGGTCTGAGGCGTCCTTTTCCGAAGTGGTGGTAGGGTGTTTGACAATCAATAAGCAAGTGTAAACTTTTATATTAAATAAAGATATTTGAATTTGAATTTGTATTTTGGAAATTTATAATTAGTGTGAAAACACTTATATCAGTTTTAAAGAGTTCTGAAACAGGCGTTACTGCGCATACAGGACGCTACCTGGATCTAGACTAAGAACGGAAATATGGCGTCTAACGCAGCATTTCTCAAAGATGTTATCATTTACTATCAGATGAACTTCCTATTCGATTCATCGCTTTATTTAGTAAAACAAGTCTTAAAAAAGTATAAAATAAGGACGAACATAAGATTAGCTCCATTACTTTTATCAGTCTTTGAAGCCAAAGATTGACTTTTTAGGCTACTAAAGATATGTAGGAGTAATAATATTATAAATTTTCTAAGTATGTGTTATGACGTGAAATAATAAATTAGATAATTTGTATGAAATTTAATAATATATTAGAACTTTTTAATATCCAATTGAAAAACATTGACGGTTTTTTTGTAAAGCAAAATTTGTCAAGCCGCGTAAACCATATATACATTTATCTTTAATCACCTATTTTTTATATTGTTAGTTAGTTGGAATAAATCTGTCGTGCTTAGTTATTTTTATAGTGTTAGAAAAATATATAAATCACATATTTCAATGGTTAAACTCAAGACAAAAACTTTGTAACAGGAATGCATGGTATAAAGGAGTTCAATAGCTATAACCGCATGTAGAAACTGAAAAATCCGAATCGTCGAAGACATCGAAAACCCCTGACATTAAATGTTGATCAATAAATCCAATACGATTAATAGTCGCGCTTCACATTTTAATAAAGGCCGTTGTAAATATTTTAGTACATCCGTCTTACTACTGGATCTCCGTAGTAAAGCAGACTATCGGTTCCAGAATTAGCACGTTGTATCGACTCGGTTCGACGTAAGCGAACAACGCAGACAGCGCGGATATTTCAGACGTGGCCTCTGACAATATAAAAGTGGCCAGACCATGAGCCTATGACCATGATGATAGCCGCTGAGTTTCTTTCGCCAGTTCTTCTCAGGTCAGAGGCGCCCTTTTTTGAACAGGCGGTAGCATTTTGACAATCAATAAGTAATTTTACAACATGTCTTGTGATGGTTTGTGTTGCATTTCCTAACTTTAAACTCGTTTAAGACACTTCTAGAGTCCATGGTCACAGAGCAGAACACGAATGAACCAAAGTAATATCAGATTTAGAAATAAATAAACAACTATCAGAACTTAAATAAATAAAACAATGTGATAAAATAAAAAACAGTTTATCAAAAATAAAATAAAAAATAGGAATCTTATTAAATAAAATGACTTTACGTTTATATTTTTATTTTGATTTAATAATGTATAATATTCGCGCAAACAATAGAAATAAAATGGAATCTTTTAAATATTTGCAACGCACCTTGACGTTTTAATTTTTCCGTTCATCATAAACAAAACTACTTCTCGGCAACTAGACATTAAACTATTTAAAAAAAATTTACGTTTAGTTAATCCTCACATCATCAACCTGTGTTAGTCCACTGCTGGACATAGGCCTCTCCTAATGCACGCCTCCTCTTTTAGGGTTTGGGAACGTATCCCACCACGCTGATCCAATGCGGGTTGGTGGGTAGTTAATGCTCATCGTTTCTAAAATACGTGTATTTATTCAAAAGAAACTAAGTCAGTGAGGAACAACTCACTAGCTTATTCGTCTAAATTTGTACGCCAAGTTTAGGCGAGCAGTTACCGAGTACATTTAAGTCTCTTTTGTCGAAAATCCACTGTGTGACGCTTATTCCTGGCATTCGCCAACAAGATCCCGCATCCAATTTGGCAACAGAAGTTCACTAAAAGTTGAATAGTACAATTTTATACAGAACCCGAGCAGTAGCTATTAACTTTTAAAGCCAGTAATAAAAATCATCTAGGAAATAAAAAAAATAAACGGTTTCTACTATAAATGTTATAGCCACCACTCAATCTAATTTAATATCGTAAACTAGAATCAAGACAAATTGGATTATGTTTTTATTTTGATTTTTTATTATAAGAGTGACAAAAAAGAAATATTAAGTTATGCTATTCGTAGTTTTAATACCAATTTTACAGTTCAACGCCAAACCACAATTTCAGGCTACACTCTAAAACGAAATAACATTTTTAAAACACAAAAAGCCTTTAGAATCATATAAAGAACAGTGTTTTATTTAACCCGAGCTCTAACGATTATTCACTGTAGGGTGTTCACCTGTCTAGACGGATTTCAACAAAAACATGACTGAATTATAATGTCAAACGAAAATGGAGTGAATGAAATGGTATATAAACTTAATTACTTTGACTGAATTCAGACAGGTGTGGCGTGCGTTGAACTTGCGATGACCTCACTCTATATGGAAACTTCTAAAGAAAGTTTCTCAGTTAACTTTACTTTCATACTCATATTTACGTGTCATAATGAGAAAATCAAGAAAATCATGTATAATAACTCAATTAATGATATGCACAATAATTACATTCACATAAACCCAGGTACGTTAGAAACATTCACCCTAGTGCAAATCATCATGTATATGCAAATATTTTGTAATTAACTTAAACGCTTTTACAGCGTTTCATTTCTAAAAAGATACATAGTCAACTCCAGTAAAGGATTATTTGTTTTACTTTTGCCAACTAGTATCTATAATCAAAGTATCCTACAGCTGTTGTCTCAATTTAGCAAAAGAAACATTCATACTAAATTTTAAGCCAATCGGCCACATAGCTTCTGAGTTATCGTGATCAGTGAGTTCAAAACGGCACTATATATGTATACAGGGATACTAGCGGGAAGGATGGTTTATACGATAGGCTCAATATTTAAATATTATTTTAGATTAAATTTACAAGTCATCAAAAGTGAGTTTGTGAAATTTAAACGAAGAACACCAAAAATAAAAAAATATAAATTTATTGTCCAAAAGCAATATCTCTCCTCTTTTTCTAATAAGTAAATAGTTTACAGTTTAACACAACATTGCAATGCGATTGCAAAACGCACGCAGTTTGTAATTTGTAAACCCGCTAATGAAAAATTAATCAATTGAATCTTTTGAGGCAACGAATTAATTATACCACAGACAACTCGTTGGGGAGTGCAACTTGTCTTTTCAGGTACGTAATTAGTCTATTAGCTAATGTAAACGTAAAGTCTTAACTAATTCTTATAAAGACCTTGCCACAGATTATAAGCTAAATGATTGCAGCGAACGAATATTTGAACTTTAAAAAAACTTGTAGTTAATAATTTATAGAAATTAAAACGTATTTAAGAATAGCTCATTCAAACACAAAAAATATTTCAAGTACTTTTTAAATATTTTTTTAATTAATTTAAAGTAAAAAGCACTAATTTATTGTAAAAAAGGTCTTTTATAATTTTCGTAAGCTTTTCTTGATCTATTTCTTCTATGTATGTATTGAAGACATGTTAAAAATGAACGATCATTTTCCTCATTTAAATTTGCAAGATAGAGACTGGCAGATGAAAAGAGGTTAAGCTGCGGTGAAAAATGGATTTTAAAAAATCACATATTTTCAATATGCTTATGATATAGCAGACACATTACTAAAATTAACAAATCATCACTGTAATTTTTTAAAATTGATGTACAATTTCTGGATATTGAATACTTACCGGATATTTTAGGCGGTCAATAACAATTAGTTGCGATGGAATATATATAGATTTGGGCATCCAGAAGGTCGGGGCCGGTATTAATGTAAACAAACTGAAATAATGAAGGCAAAATTAAAACAGAGCACCGTTCTTGCGGCGGAAAATGTTGATGTTGGAAGCGTCTGGAATATTGCGATGATACTTCTACATATGCAATAAGTATAAAATCGTTATTGATTTTAAATCAAATGCTAAGCTAATCGAAAATTTTGAAATTTGATATCAAACGTTTTAATACTAATCTTTTTGATGTCATGTAAGATCAAAGTCACACACCAACCCGCATTGGACCAGCGTGGTGGGATACGGTCCATAAAATCCCCTTATGGATATGGGTGTATTAGGGAGGCCTATGTCTAGCAGTGGACTATCACAGGCCGATAATGATGAAGATCATAGTTGCGACATGTTTCTAGAGTACTTCTTGATAAATTACCACCAAACTGTCGTTCACGGACGGACAGCAAAGTAATTACAACGCCAGAATAATGTTTTTTACATCTTTTCTTTGGCTGAGGCATAGACTGTTTTACTACTAATTCAATTTACTTCTGTAATGTCCTTCTAGCCTATTCTGATTACGGCCTTCAATCACTATTAAGGACTAGCAGTCCGTCCAAGGTTTTGCCCGTTTTATTGATGGAATGTATTCGCCTGGGATGAAAAGAAACGTAATAAATTGAAGCAACTTTCAAAAAAACAAACAACTCTTTCTTTTTTATAAAATTAGTATAGATTAATCAATTATGCACAAGATATTATTTTAGAGACAGGTATTCACTAATCTGTCACTCTGATGGCTGCAACGAGAGTAGAACTTAGGTGCGGAACTAACTTATTACATGCCCATCCGACGCAAGTATCATCTTCCTTTTCAAGCAATCAGCCCCGCATTTTCCAACAACACATTTTAAAGTCGTTGAATCTTATGTGCTTTTCAGCGCACCAGCTCCAGTTTTTTAAGCGCAAGCTACTAGGTTCCAGTGGCAACCATTTTTATGTACAACGGTACAAAAACACCATACACGTACAAGAAATTTTTTTTGAGTTAAGAGGTGATAAATATCCAATAGATAAAATAAAAATGGGTGCGTGTACTTATGTACGCGCGTGAGAAGTTATACTTCTTTGGCATCATTAAAAAAATAGTTTTTAATTGCATGCAAATAATTAATTACAATACAATAAATAATACATACGGATAGTTAACCTCAATTATATTGGAGCACTTGAAAAAGTATATAAGCACAATTTTTTTCACTAATATTCACAAATAGTAAGTAATATCAATCAAAAATAATTAACATAATTAAAGATGATAGATTTAAAAGAACTAAACATAAATAATTCGATTAAGAATTTATGGATTGACAAGACGTACTTTGATATATCATATAACTGGTACTTCAGCGCCATCTGTTGCTTACAAATGTAGAATTCCTAAGAGATGTTGGCTTACTTGTACAGCGGTACTATAAATCAGAAGCTTTGATTATGTGTGACTAGATGGCGCTTATCTAAACCGTATTACATAGATAAATCACAATGTTGATATATTAAATGAATAAAAATATTACCATTATATCAAGTTGAATAAACATCATTACAAAAATTAATATATTTATATAATGATATATTTAATATAAATTTAAATAATATAAAATATATTATTAATAATAATATATATATATATATATATACCAAAAACGAACCTTAATCCTAACTCATAGAGAACATTATGCAACAACTATCGCAAATAAAAAACGACAACTCCATTATCACTACACAAAAATCAACCTTATCACTATGTAATATGGACCTTATTACATTTCACCGTTTTCATTATAAACTGTTAATTTTGTGTCACGCATCTTAAAATTTCACTCTCATCATTTTTTCAAAACGCGCCTAAAGAAGTATAACTTCAAAAATAAAGAAAAAACAGAATCAACCAATAAATTTTTTGCCTAAATAATTAATACTTTTAAATTTAATATGTTTTCATTGACTTGATACAAATCACGCTAATTATATAATAGAACCAATTTATTATTTATATGCCTACATTTATGTAAAAGCTTTAAGGGTTTGGATTGTCCCTAAAGGAACAACTTACACCTCACACTTAAATGGTAGTACTTTTGCACTTTCCTCAGTCTTATTTCAAAGTTTTTAAAAACTTCAATAACTGGAAAATTTCTAACTCGATTCAACCAACCGATCATAATAAATATAATATGAAAAAATATATTGGGAGGAGAGAATATAAAAGTTTGGGATTTATTGCACTAACAAAAAAACATAAATTTGCTTTAAAATATTTCATATCACACATGAAAATTTTTACCACACCATCCCGCTTTAGTTACCGACATATTAATTTCTTTATTCATTATTTAGAAAGTAACTTTAAAACAAGGTAAATAAATGAGGTTAAAGTTCACATAACATTTGTCTTTTATGATTTTTGTGACCATTTTTTTGATACTGTTTTCTTTATCAATGGTGTGAAAAGATAATAAAAACAAATGATGATTTTCCTTATTTAAATTAGTAAGATGGAGACTGGGATCAGATGGCTTGACGTAAAGCCGCAGTGAAAAATGGATTTAAAAGAATTAACGTCAGTGCGAAGGTTGAGGCTTTCTCTTCACCCGCAGCTGGCCTTAGATATATATTTTTTAATTGATTGACCTTTTAAAAATTGTGATACAATAGCAAAAATTAATTAAACAATTATTGCAGCTGGTTACGTAAGTAAATCCTTTTGGTTTTATTAAATAAAATGACTTTTTACGGATTTTATCGCATTTATTTTACATATTTTAATTCCCGACGTTTCGAACACTTTACAGAGGCCGTGGTCACGGTGGTAGAAATATGTAAAATAAACGCGATAAAATCCATATAAAGTCATTTTATTTACTAATGTATATTATTTGTGTAAACAAAAGAAATAATTACTTTTTTTTTAACTAGTAAAGTTTTGCTATTACTTAGAAGTTTTTCTTTTACAACGGAACGTATTTTTTCATTTTACATATTAATAATTACATATCGTTATAATTCTTTTGTTGTAATCCTAAATTGATCACTAACACTAATCGGGAAGCTTTTTAAATAGCCACAAAGTATCTCATCATCATCATCATCAGCCTGTGTTAGTCCGCTGCTGGTCATAGGCCTCCCCTAATGCACGCCACCGCTTCCGATCTTCGGCTATTCTCATCCAGCCTACACCGGCCACTTTGCGAATGTCGTCACTCCATCTTGCCGCAGGGCGTCCTACACTACGTTTGCCGAGCCTCGATGTCCACTCATCAGAAATGACGTGAGCCGTCAGAGAACCAAAATCACCGACATAGCCCACCGGATTAGTAAGCTGAAGTGGCAGTGGGCCGGTCATATAAGCCGCAGAACTAACGACCGCTGGAGTCGAAAAGTTCTGGAGTGGAGACCGAGGCTCGGCAAAGTATCTAAGAAACAAAATAAAACATTTTTCTATATTCCTAAAAGACATTGATACATCAATACACATAAACCTGCCAGTTTGGCCCTTAAAGTAAACTATGTTTAAATTAAATAGTGTAAAATTTTTATTGTTTTTTACATAATGCTGTCTGAGTACCTTTACTTTTAACTTATAGCCAGAAATAAGTATAATTGCTCAACTTTATAAATTAACTTTAACGTGCCGTCGAACGTATTGATTATGAGTTATTAAAAGCATAGAACACTAACAGTAAAACTTTATTAAAAATTACACCTTTTGCTGTGCTCCAAATATAACCGGTAAAATGATAAAAAAGCAAAACTTGGCACTACGCCCGATTATTCGTTCAATTTTCGGTAAAACTGCACGACCAACTAATAACCTATTGGCGTTTGAAAAAAGATAGTTGAGTGCTTTGATATTTTTTACAGATTAAATAATAAACTTATTATAATATGTTGTCGTAAACTTAAACAATAAAATTTGACCAACTTCAAACAGCATATAACCATTTTCTTCTAAGGTATTAATGTTATCAATATATATTCCATGACACGTTTTATTTACAAAGATAAAACTTTTTTCAATGCAATAACTTTTATATGAACATAAACTGCATCTTAAATGAGCTTCGAATATGCCTGATTGCCATTTGTAAAAATGTTTACATTAAAACGCTTAATGTGGATTATTCTTAAAACATATATATATAAGTTTAAGTCTATCTCTTATAGTCGAGCCAGCGTTTTCATTTTAATCGCTCGACTTTGTAATTTTTGACGCCGAAGTTTTTTTTAATTCCTTTATTATAATTCCATTATTAGTAATTAACTTTTCCTTATTTAAATGGTTGATTTGTAACACAAATAAATGCATTCTTCTTTATCAAATGAATTTTTATGTAAACTGATATAATACATAATTTTTTTAAACGTTTGTATAACGAAACATGTCATAAAGCAGAAAACATATTACAATTGACTCTTTAAGGCGTTGTGATCGATATAAAAACTGTAAATAGATAACTTTACATTTTTACAATAACAAATCACAGTTTATATTATATTAAAAATAATACTGAAGCAACAATTATAGGTCCATATTTGCTTATGTTTTTTTCTCCTAGCAATTTTCCTAAGATATCAAAGTGTTGACTTCTAGATCATCTAACTCGGGGACTACTTTTTACATACTCAACCGACACATGGATCATCTATCATGGATGATCACATGGTAATCGGCCCATATTATCCTAATCAAACAGAAAATTAAGACCCGAAAAGTAAGAACCAATACCACAAAACTACGGAGGCGGTCAATTAATAATTGATAATATTTGCCAAAAAAACTATATTTAGTGTCGAACTATTTATTTTGGGGTAGAAATATTTGCAATTTCACTCGTATTTTATACACTGTGTACGCAAGTCATGTCCGATTTATCCCAAACATTGAATCGGTAATTTATTGTGACAGTCGTGTAATCCAACATGTTTACGAGTTTTGTCGTGTGAGCGCAATATGTTTATAAACATTTTGTACCGACTTGTACATTAGTTGACCTGTGACGTAAATCGTTTTAAATTCACTTGTAATTAGACCTGTTTTTTTTTAATTTGTTAACGGTAAATTAATTTAACAACAAGCTATGCTTAGTCTAGGACTAGACGGTGGTGTCGTAACGACCTAACATGTATTTTTTGTTATTTGTTTATAAGCAACTGACGAAATTGTGTGTTTTAACCGACTTCAAAAAAAGGAGGAGGTTCTCAATTTGTCTGTATTTTTTTTTAAGTTTGTTACCTCAGAACTTTCGCCTCGGTGAACCGATTTGGATGTTTTTTTTTAATTTAAAGCTCGTGCTTCCCGTTTGGTCTCATAGCAATTCGGTCCAGTTTTGACAGTGGCATCCATGAAAAAACTGAATAAATCTGAAATTTACATTAAATATCTGCTCAAAAAATGGACAATTAATAGTTCAACATCACGCCAATCGATTTGACGTCGTTTTTATTTTTGTTAAAATTTTTCTTTCAGATTTATTAACTAACACGACCCAGGTCTTAATAGTCTTCTAACAGTCTTCTAAAGTACAATAGCTGGGCTTGACTTTAGAAACTTATATATTATGTACAAAACGAGTAACTTAAAACATTCGCCTTCTTTTGGTATTTAATTACCTAGAATATTAGCTAAATAAAAAGTCGCTTGTTTACAAGGACGTCTTTAGACTAATGCTCGTCTTACACATTCTATTGAATCGAATCTATTTGTGCAAAATAGTAAACTTTTGAGCCGTTCGCAAAGAGAATCCACACAGATAGTCTCATCCTACGCTATCGTGTCCCTTATGCATTGTTATTAAGGATTTTGTATTCGAAAATACAAATCTGTATGTTTCGTCTTTTTCTCTGTTCTCTAGATAACTAACTCACTGAAACAGGTCGCATCGCAATTATTCAAATATGAGTGGAGTTCGTGTGAGATCGTCGTTATTGTTTGTTTGCATATTGGGATTTCTTTTTCACGTTTTAGAATTCTTACAATACAATTAAATTACTACACAAAACGAACTATTTTACTATTTTTTATAAGAAATTACTACACGAAACTATTACACTTACAATACTCATTAAGCATTTACAAAAGTCCATATATTCTATAAAAGAATTTTTTCTCTTCTTTTTATTTGCTATAATTCACGGAGCATCTCAACATGAACTTTGCAACCAGAAGAGATCACAAAGATCATGATGCTGAACATTAGGGAAGTAAGTCTTAGATGTCAGAAAATTAAAAATATTTTATAATTCTCTACAAGCTCTAATACGCCTAGGTTTTCGAGAAAGGTCTTCAAAAGTCAAGTCAAGTTTATTTTACAAACAATCATTAGGACAGTCGATTTTGCTTCCCACGTGTAAACAACAATACTAGTTATTTAGCCCATTGTGGGGTTCCCTCTTCCGGTTGAAAGAATTGACTCTACAATCACCAAGCCAAGTTTGCAAATATGTATTTATATCGGAACCAAAAGAATATGGAATTAACGTAACCTTTGCAACCATAAAATAGAAAAGAATTAGCGAAAGACACCCAGTTTTCTCATTGAATTATACATAAAAGGCCACTTTGTTGCTATGGATTCCGATAATACTTAGTTGTATTAAGCAATGATAAAGATTATATTTGATTATATTGTACACATCATGAAAAACTTAGACCTATTGGAACTTTGTTCTATAACATTTCATTTAACGTCATTCAGTCAAGCAGCGACAATAATCAAATATCTTTGCAAAATCAAAATAATCAAATAACAAGCAATGGTAGCAAATATTGTACGTTACAATTACTAAAAAAGTAATACAGATACAAATAAATTTATTAAAATAGCCTATAGTCATAATACTACTTCGATTGCGGGTACTTAGAGAAAAGAAGTCTTGATATTGATATTGACATTATGTCTGTCCGAGATCGGGGTCTGAAATATAGGAAGGGGAGATCCTTCTAAGCCGCTACCCGGAACGTTACTCTACTCGTGTGTGATAAGTTTTGTGCCTCTGTGATAGTGTTAGTGTGTTGAGTGGTGCTATGCATCGACTCGTCCGTACGAGACATCGTGGCTGTTGTCGGGGACACGTGAGCTATATCAATGTTTTTTAGTATAAGAGACGTTCAGTTGTTGTCATCATTTTTTTTTCGTAAATCTCATTGCGATTTCTAAAACTGTATAGATTTCGTAAAAGATGATTGTAAATAGACTTTTTTCTATCCCTGTACAAAACCTGTAAATATTACTGTAAAAATTTCAGTTCCTCGAAAATGTTATTTATTTTGTAATGTGCGAAAATCTATAATGATAACCAAGAAAAATACGTGACTTTTAATTCAAACATAGCGTATACGAAGTACGTCACCATTTACTCAAAGAATAAAGTGCGAAGTTCAACTTGAGATTCATCTTAAAGTTACTATTGACAAGAAAATAATTAATTACGAGTGAACGTGCTATAGAAATCAAAATATAGTCTAATTAACACAAAAATTCTCAAATAAAGTAAGACTGAAGATAAAATCTTTAGTCATCAAAAGACTATTAATGTTATTACGAAATTCTTCAGAGCTTCTTCAACGGCGTATCGCTAAAGGGCTTTTCATTTGCGAATAGCTCGTTAAGTTTGAAGTCTCTTGTATTTAATAACGGAGCCGTGCAAATTGACCTTTACGTTAGACTAAATCTTCGGTATTTCTCAGCTATCAAATTAATCAGTATTAGTATCCTCCTGAGAGTGGAATTTTTCTTGGTTCATGTATACATAACTGTCCTTAAATTTACTTTGTTTGTTTTTGTTTTTTCTTGATTTGATTCGACATTTTTTTCTGTGTTATGGAAAATTCTTACACTACAAACACACACACAAAACACTAAAATTGTATGCGCTCTTAATTTCTCTCCCTCTCTCTTATTGTCTTCTATTTTCTTAAATAATTGTATTTAGTTTCATAATTTTATTTGTGTTTAATGAAATACAATAACGGCCCAGTTACAAAAAATCCCTTAATGTACACCACTAGCACTAACGGTCATATAAAATTTAAATACGCACATTTCACAAATACCTCTACAATCTCCTTACTACTAGCCATTACTAGTTATTATGGAATCGGCTTCTAATTCACGCACTTTTAATTTAATAACATTTAATGACGCAACGCTACTAACGTTCGACCTCCACGGCTCTAATGGTAAGCTACCTTCGATCGATGGGATGTCTGTAATCTTGAATGCACTGACCTGAAAACGTGTTATAGATAGTCCTGACATACAGAACAGACTTTTAACAATTTCGTCTGTCTTACTTTTCAGACAATAAAATAACCAGCTCGTCTTAACAGCAAGAATGCATACATAGCAGCTATATTGCAAATAATTAGAAAATATTTTATGGGTGAACGTGTTTACTTTTAATACAAATACAGAGAAATCATTTAAAAATTATAAAGGCATTTGCAGATTATCAAAATGTAAGTGAGTTTTTAAATGATATCACATTCTGATAATGGAATACTTGCCACAAGTTCTTTTTATTTAAATTTCATTATCAGCCTCTGATAGTCCACTGCTGGACATAGGCCTCCCCTAATACACCCCTATCCATTAGGGGGTTTGGACCGTATCCCACCACGCTGGTCCAATGCGGGTTGGTGGGTGGACCGACTTTTTACATGCCCATCCGACGCATGGATCATCTTACTTTTCAGACAATTGGGTGATCGGCCCAAATTGCCCTAACCAACTAAGAAACAACAATGAAAATTTGTTGAGTCCCCGCAGGATTCGAACCCACGACCTCCGGTTTCTAAAGCAAACGCCCATAACACTAGGCTACGGAGGCAGTTTATATAAATTTATGATAATTGTATTCTTAACATTTTTCGCTATTCCAAACAGGTCGTCGCATTCTGAACAGTTAATAAGCAAGTTTAGTACTTCTGTACTGAATAAAAATATTTAAACATTGCCTAAACTAATTAAGAAAACAACGGTGACACAATATGGTTACCCAACAGTATTCAAACACATGACCTCTGGTCTGTGAAGCTCGCAAACACCACTAGGCAACAGAGGCGGAAAATTGCTAACGCTAAATAAAAACTGCTTCTACAATACGTCGAATAAAATAACATGGAAAACGAAATATTGTTCTCGCAATCGTATATAACTATATGAAAATGGCTATGAGCTATATTCTCCCGCTGGCCAGCTGTTGCGCATAATTCACAATTCAAAATCAAGGTCATTGAAGTTTTTTTTTTTATAATAAACCAATGAAACGGTTCGAACCCAAAGATCATAACTCGTACATTTCAAATATAATACTTAGAAAAATAAGAATGGATTATTTGTTTAACTCGTGATTTCATACTTTATTTGAGACAGGTGCTTGAGATCGTACACGTTTTTTATATTCAGTAACAAATGATTGAAACTGGCAAGTTGTAAATTTGTCGTAGCTATTTTAATTTATTATTACTTTTCGTTCGTCCAAAACCGCGCTATTATGATCCATAAATAATGTAGAGCGAATTCTTGGTATTACGTTCGAATAAATATAATTGGTAGTATGTTCTTGGTCAACGTGGAGTATGCTTTATTTATTTACATCAACTCCTAGTTTTCTTCATGATAAAAAACCGATACTAAAATATTTCAAAGCTAAATTTGAGAAGTAGGTAAAGGTTAAATTAATATGTCCTTTAGTCTAACTCTTAAATATTTTGAGTACGGCGGCTGATCTATACCAGAGATCAACCATCTGCGCAGGAGATATTATAGTGCATAAATGTACGCGCAAACTTGTTAGAACTCCTTCTTACGTCTTTTCATAGTCCGATCGACCGACCGGAGAGAGATCAGTCGCAGGTTCCTATTTTTTCGCATAGATTGCGTCAAATAAGCATGAAAAAACATGATTTGCATTTAATAATATATTGTGTATTGACACTATGCTGGCAAGCAATAAAAAAAATATAAAAGTCTAAAGCTTCAATATTGTCTTTGACTTTTACATTGATGTCGCTATCGCAACTGTAGACTGAGAATAAACTAGCATGCGTTGTGATCTATATTCTTTTTTCTGTCAATGTTAGTTATATAAAAAAGGATTGCTGTGCGATAGTCTTGCTAAAACTCGAGAACGCCTTAGCCAGTTTGGCTAATTTTGGTATTAAATTATTTGTGGACTTCCACAAATATAGAAGGTTTTTAAGGTGAATGAATATAATATTGCTAAATAAACAGAAACATAATATTATAAAAAAAACTTAATTCGTAAAAATGGGCATTTTTTTTATAAATTATGAATTATTTTTGATGATTTAGAACAAAACCATAGGTCCATTATTTGTCGATTAAGACAGTACAATGTTTGCAGGGCTGCTCGTCCATACTAATATTACAAATGCGAAAGTAACTCTGTCTGTCCGTCTTTGCTCTCTAAACCATGAAACCGATTTACATAAAACTTGGTACATACTTAGAATCGACTATAAACAAGGACATAGGCTATTAGCTTTTGTGATAAAAGTGTTCGAATGGGTTGAAATAGGGGATGAAAGTGTATATAAAAATCAGAGACGATTTGGACATAAAAAGATGAAATGTAGTGTAGATAGTGAAAAAGTGGTGTTTTTTTACCATTTTTGTAGTATAAGACTCTACTGGGGTGAACAAGAGACTCAAATTGGTATTTACACAAATTTACACATAGAAATTCCAATGTGTAAATTAATTATCGTCGTAGCTAATGGTATGAAACTTTGTGCTTAATGATAGACACAAATATTAAAAACACCTTATTTGTACTATATCATCATCAGCCTGTGATAGCTGGACATAGGCCTCCCTAATACACCCCTATCCATTAGAGGGTTTTTGGACCGTATCCACCACGCTAGTCCAATGCGGGTTGGTAGGTGGACCGACTTTTACATGCCCATCCGACGCATGGATCATCTTACTTTTCAGACAATTGGGTGATCGGCCCAAATTGCCTAACCAACTAGGAAACAACAATGAAAATTTGTTGAGTCCCGCGGATTCGAACCCACGACCTCCAGTTTCTAAGCCACGCCTATACCACTAGGCTACGAGGCAGTCTACTTATTTATATTATAGTATACAGTATATTTTAATACACTTCCGAGACATTTCTTTGATTCCACGCGGACGAAGCCGCAGGTAACTGCTAGTAATCAATATAAATTTCATATATGCATATAATATGAACGATTTTCCTTACAATTTTCTGAGTACATTGTAAATAGGTTGAAATTAATAAAGTCGGTACGCCGAAACAGCGATGAACAACAGATGCCCAAGTGTGCAGTTTTAAATTCTACAGTTTTTTTAAATGCTCGGATAGCAACTGGCTATAGTTGAAATAATAATAATAAAATAAGTATATAGAAAGTCGCGTGTGTAGGTTATTAGTGTAAAAAAAAATTATGACTATTACACTATACTAATTCAAAGATCGAAGCTTTTAGAAATTAAAATAACTAATGCAAAAATACAGTATTTAATCCCAACAAACTTTAGGTACTTTTACTAGCTGAAACGTTAGCTTTATAATAAATATTGAAACTTATACGCAAAATCCAGAAGACTAACTAATTACTCATTTCCGGTTAAAGGGACAAGACAAAAATTAAAGAACGGTTTTATATTCTTTAAGTCGAATTGTAATTACCGATTATTCTATATTTTTAAATAAATCTATACTTTTTTAATTTGCTACACTAAAAGAGCTACTGCTGTGTTCCGGTTTGAAGGGAACCATAGACAGTGTATTTACTGGGTAAACGAGACTTGACAATTGGTGACCACTTCCCATCAGTTGGCCTAAAAAAAAATTTTGCGTTGCCACCCTTTTAAGTTATGAATAAGTTGTATTAGGCTGTGAATTGACATATGATATCACTTCTCACAGAAATTTAGTTTATAGGAGTAGCAAAAGTCCAACGTGGCAACGTCTATAGTAATGTCTTATGCATGGTATAAGTAACAAATCATCTTACACAATGTTCTCGGTCTAATAATTGCAAAAATTGTATAGTATGAAAACTAAACCATGGTATTCGTTTGAGGACAGTTTATTTAAGTGTTATGGAATATGTAGGTAATATGTTACATCTTTGTATATAAAACCATAAAAAATGGGTGCGTGTACTTATGTACAGCGTGAGAAGTTATACTTTGGCATCATTAAAAATTAATATATTTATATAATAATATATTTAATATATATATATATATATATATTAACAGACGGCTTCATACTGTTAATTTTATGTCACAGGTGCGCGCATCTTAAAATTGCGCCTAAGAAGTATAACTTCAAAATATATATAAAGTATAATATTTTTTCAGGATGCACAAAAAGAATAATAAGAAAAAGCAGATATTATTCGCAGAAGGCGTTGATATATCTTCGTTTTGTTTTTATTTCTATTAGGCCTGAGTAAGATATTCCAGTAATTAGAGAAAGATGCAATAGTACGCAGTAACTTAGCCGAGGCCTATTCAATACTATTGACGCTGTTGTAAAGACGGCATTCGCTGAATAATAATGCATACCGTGGAAAACGACCTAAACCTTGAGTTTACCGTTCATACGAGGCACCCGTCACACAATGATTTAGTGCATAGATAACTCGGTTGCATACTGCACCCGTTTGCAGCATTTTTAGTATTTAAAGGTGGTATGCGTAAATGCACTTTGAACATAAAACACTATTTTTACGAGGACTGACTAAGAGTCTTCATCACATAAAAATTGACTATTTTAAACATGAATCGATTTTCCTAATATAAGTCAGAGATTATGATACTATCACTATCGCTTTATTAGATATGGTTCAGTTCATGCAACGTATTAGGATATTTTAAAAGAAATCAAACTTTTTTTTTGTTACCACTTGGACGAAGTCATGACCATCGGCTAGTCTAACATGTAACGTCAACTTCTTTGTCATGCGTTGCTATTGATTTAAACAGTCTATCATTGAGCAAATGTCTACTCTATTGGATAAAAATTATCATGGTGCCTTTTTCTCCCACTGAAAAGAGACTTAATAATTGCCTTAAAATGGCGGAGGGTTCGCTATTCGTCTGATAAATACTGGTAAAATGATGTAAAAAGTATAATAATTCCCCTTCTTTACATCTTGGTTTGCTAAAATGAAGTCCTGGATTCCTCGGCTCCAACTTACCAAATCTAGGGCATAAGCTATGTTGTTTAAGTTTGCTATTAGATCACAGTTAGTTAGTGTGTAAATTTTAAATTATTTTTGTAAAAAGATTCCTGTATCTTGCTTATATAAAATATGAATAATATATTATATAAACAGTTGCGTAAATTCTTGCCCTATATAACATTCACAAATTTGACATCACACATCATGGCCGTATTTGTATTGCAGATAAAACAATACGTAATGTAACTATATCCACGCAACAAAACAAAATGTATGAGCAATGTCGTTTGTCAACAAAATGATAAGCTCGACCTATTCTAACAAGGGTATGCACGTTGAATTCGTAATAATGCGTACGTGATAAAACAGTAGTCTGGCACTCGGAGCGTAACAGTTAAAATATTGACATTTATACTGTAATACATAAAACATTGAACAACATTTAACTCAAAAAGTAAGCATTCGATGGCAATTTCGAAAATATTGTGTGATAGTTGATTGTTTAATAAGTATTTGTTTATGAAATAAAACTTTGTACGTGTTTATCATCGAGGTGTTGTGAGTACAATATACCTTTTGGTGGTTATAAGCTAGATGGCGCTGTGATACTGTTCCAATATATTTGATTACTTTTTCTTTTAGATGGACTGATCGTTTCTATTTTAAATTTTAACAAAAAACATCATATCCACTAAATTGTTAGGAAAGATTAATACTAGAAGCAAACGAAAGCCAGCGCTGTTATTTATTATCGAATAATCGTCAAATGTACCTATAATAATTTTATAGCTTTCAATTAACCTTGAAAAAAAAAATATAGTATAACTTATAGTCTCTAAAATGCTAGACCTAACCGCTGAAATTAATAATTATACCATAATTCAAACGAAGATCATTACATAAACGTAACGACACATGAATAGTTGCCATTAAAACATTTTGCAATAACGTGCTGGTCATTTATCGTCTCAAAAATAAAAAGTTGAAGTGATTAATCAATCACTTAAATTATACTGCTGTAGATAGGCCTTATTCAATGAGCGTCAAGACGGCCGATCCTCCGCAAACTCGCCTTCAAACTGATCCGGCTACTATATGGAGATCGGCATCCAACTTGTGCAGGGGACCACAAACACTCCGTTTTCTCAAACGTGGCCTCCACCCTAGAACCTTATCAGCCCTCGACACGATGTTCCCTCTTTTAACGAGCTATTCCTTTGCACCATGTCGGTAACTTTCGATCTTTGCCTAATGACTTTATTACGAAATTAATATGAATGAAAATAATAATTAGCGCGAAAACAATTAGCTAACACTCTCCTTTTTGCCTACAACGCATTAACACCGTGAGGTAACATTATCACGACATAATTAATTACTCGAGTGTCACGACACTGCCGAGTTATGCAGCGTTGTTACGTACTTAATGAAGTGCTGAGTTGTTGTCTTTTCTACCCGAATGTATAATCAGCATTTTAAGGCTTCCGTAACGAAATGTTTATTATTTAATATTAGCTTAGGAAGAACCGTACCTTTTAGCAGGTACGAAAGGATTATTTATCTTCGTTATTTAAATCATTTTGCAATCTCAATAGCACGGAATATTGGTATACGGCTTTCTGTCTTTTAATGAGTTAAGTAGTAGTTCTATCAGAATTAAATTAGCAAGTTTCTGTCTTAGTTAAATAAAATACTTCACAGGGACAATATTTTGAAAATAAAATTTTTAAATATGTATTGTAAACTGATGGTCATTATTTAAATTTGGGTGAACAATTCTGTACGTGCTTCTTTTCGGGCCGGGGTTATACACTGCGCGAATAGCTCTTTTTTGAAACACGAATACTTAAAGTAAAAGTCATAAATTATTTTTTTGAGAATTCATTGTTTAAATTGATGTGTGAACTGTGTTTGGGTATCAAGGGCATCGTATTTGCAACAAGAGTTTACTTTTGATGTCTCAGCAATTAGCGCACTAGTTTTCACAATATAAAGCGCGTATTACTTATTAACCAATAAACTTTTGGGAAGAAAGGTTCCCGAGTGGCAGCCTCGTACAGGTCACCGCTGTGCGGGACGATCCCCCACTAGATGGAGGTCGTCACTCAATATGTGCAAATCTGCAGGAAGTCGGTGGATTCCCCTTCCATCCCCGCCACCGCCGCCTATGTCCGGCAGTGGACTTTGTTAGAGCGATATGCTGATGATGAACGCTCATTTTGACAGTCAAACAATAAAGGGATAAATTCTAGTCTATTTAATATTCCAGTCATCCTACATTTCAGGCAACCAAGCACAGTTTTATTAGCCAACAATAATACTAGGGCGTCAAGGTAAAACATGATATTTTTCAACGGCATACGTATTATACATGGAATAATTTAAAAAGTTAATTAATAAAACTAACGTCAGGTTTTGTACTTATTAGGTCGCTATACTAAATCACTAAAGGACCATATGGTGCTGTGCAACCGAGTAGCGATTAAGTAAAAATGATTTTAAAGGAATCCATATCCGTACTATTGTTTTATGAATATAAAAGAAAACTTTTTTGGCTCGATCTTGCTCGGTCGCTGTTTGCTAAACTTTTTTGCTATGGGTAATAAATTTTAACGAAGGCATTTCCTAATTACGACATGAAGCCGAACACATTTATTAACTTTGATTAGATTTCGAAATTATTACTAAATAAAAAAGTAACAAAGCAGCCAAAAGACAAATTTAATATAAGACCGTACAAAAATAATTATCGTATGCTCTACATTCATAATGTATGTAAAATTTCCTTAATAATATAATTATTACTGCCTTGTTTTCCTAGAGTTAATAAGAAATAACGAATAACAAGAAATTAATAAGTAACTAATCTCTTATGTTTTTTATATTTCAGGCCACTTTATATTATACTGCCTCCGAGCCTAGTGGTATGGGCGTTTCTTTTAGAAACCGGAGGTCGTGGGTTCGAATCCTGTGGGGACTCAACTTGTTGTTTCCTAGTTGGTCAGGGCAATTTGAGCCGATCACCCAATTGTCTGAAAAGTAAGATGATCCATGCTTCGGATGGGCGTGTAAAAGTCGGTCCACCCACCAACCCGCATTGGACCAGCATGGTGGGATACGTTCCAAACCCCTAATGGAAGCGGTGTATTAGGGAGGCCTATGTCCAGCAGTGGACTAACACAGGCTGATGATGTATGTATGATGATGTTATATTATAAACGAAACATTGAATACACACACAAAAATGTCCTGTTAGGATACTTCTACACTATTCGGCTCTAGTAAGCTTTGATAAACACTGAGAAGGTTTTATTCTCTTGAACTAGTAAGCCAAAACGAGTAAGAGACTGAGAGAGTTGAAAACGCCTTAGACGAATGCATCTAAAACGTAACTTTGCTTAGTGATAACTCATGACCACGGTACCCTTCAAACCGGAACACGTTAATATTTTCACATTACCGCTTTGAAGCAGAAATATTTACTAGGTAGTACTGCAACAGACGGCCTACCTACCATCTCTAAGGTAAGCGGTCCCCCTAGGAAGTAGGTCCTCTCAAGCCTCAATCAATTCGTTCCGTGTTATGTTTGGTGTTTGTTACGGTCGAATAGATCTTAACACTCCAAATATATTTTTTATAAAACTACAGATTGAAACTAATTTTATAGCATTCACTAATCCGCGTAATAAACAACACGGCTTAGTTCCGGCCAATTTAGTTATACAGTGGAGTTTAATAAACACTCAAACAAAGATAAAACATAGATAGAGCCTAACGTTTTATAAAATCGTTATTTTCAGTATCAGCCGTGTTCTATAAAAGGTGGTAATGGCCGAGATAGCGATGTGTGAACGTGTCGGAATGATATCCGACCGTGGAATGGAATAAAAGGATTGAAATGCGGCTTTAGTATAAAAATGTAATAACTTAAATGTTGATTTTGTTAATTTTATAAAAAAAAATTATAAAACATATTTATAAGATCCACTTGGCGTAATGGTATGTGACCCTAAATGCTTCGCCAAAGGGTATGGGTTCGATTCCAGCTGCAGAAAAAAATGTGTGATCAACATATATGTTTTTCTCGTGTCTGCGTGTTTGTTTCTATGTAATATGTATTTATTTACCGAAAAGAAGCAAGTATTTGTATTTATCACTCATCAAGATTCCATTGTCCAATCTTTGCTTAGTTTAGTATTAGATGATGTTGTGTAATACATTTTATCGCTGTCATTTATAAACTATCTATTTTTTAAAACAGCTCAAGAACAAAATGAGATTTATTTTCTATCACTGTATATTAGATTTTGCATATGAATTGACCGTGTCTTTATTTTCAAATACTGGATAAATATAATGTAATTCTAGTTATCTATCAAGTGTAACACCAGTGTTAGAAGCGGAATCAACAGTACGATAAAACTCTTAAGTGATTATCACAAATATGAATCACAGTTACAGGTCTATAGCATTAAAACATCTATCTACGACAATAATTGTAAACACTGGTTTTATAACTGAGCGCAAATATTATTATGTACTGTTCTAACTATTCGATTGCTAATAAAATTATAGTTCGAATCCGTCGTTTTTTTTTCATTCGAAACAAATACGTACACAAAAAATTATGATAAACAATAAAACAAAGTTCAAACTTTAATGTACAAGGGTTACTGCCACGTCAAAAATACACTTTATAGTTTATTTTGACATGACTATTCCTTCAACAATATTTAATGCGATCCGAGTTGAACTTTTAATGACTGATTTATATAAAGCAACAAAAACTATTATCTCATTACTATTACTAATACATAAGTAATTTAATCTATTGTAAATATCGGAAAACAAAGGGAAACATACAGATTTATCACTAATTGATATATAAGTTAACGATAGCTTTGTTTTATGCTCAGTAATGCATTAATATTTCATCAAACATACGTATTAATCATACTTATATATAACTAATTGATATATGACCTGCCAGCGTAGCTTCATTGCAGGTCACTGATAAAAAAAGTCACTAGTATTTTATCAATTATAGTTATTTAAGTCGAAAAACATAAAACCCGGAAAACAGTCACGTTCAAAATGGCAGTGGTATTTGGAATTTGAATAATCAGCGCAAAACCCGAACGCCCAAGAAGTACTCTTTAACATTGGCTAGTCGACAACTCCTTGACACGCTGCGAGCTTTTAATTGCGAACCAGTTCCACAAGGACCACTAATTGTCGAACTGGTGGCTTAAAGTGCGACGAAATTAGAGCATTCTCTTTATTATTTCCATCATTTGCCATTACTGGATTGTAAACTACGTAATGATTTCACATAAGCTCTCTTCCTAGTCACTTGTCTATGATATTTTATTGTTGATGACTACCACTTAGTAGATCTTAACAAGTTATTTTAAACTTTTAACTATTGTGTCTATACCGGCCAAATTGGGCTCTGAATTTATATATCGTAACCCATAGCAACCAAATGGCATCTAGCTTTCTTATTGATCAAATTGTCCACTGATTGACAGTCGTCTAATATTAACACCATTCATATATCGTTGTCTTAGTTTATTTTGTTATCAAGTCTGTTTTGGCAAAACTATAGAAATAGTTATATTAACTTGGAGTTTACATACTATGAATAACTTTATCATGCTTTTTATTGTTTTTTGTTTAGTTTAGTAATATGTCTATGTCAAATAGTTTTCAAAGGTTCAATCAGCTAAGTGTTCTTAACTTCGTTCCTTCGTATATTCATGTCACTGCTGAAAGCTGAGCTAATGTTTAAGTTTCCTGGAATTTTCCAGAAGCTACGTTCATTTTACCATAGCCTTGAGACACGCTTCTTAAAAAAACATCTCGTCATCTGTATTTTTTGTGTACAATCTTAATTTGAGACAATATATTAAAACATAAGTTAGTTTACGTATGTTAAATAAAGCTTAAACATTCTAAAGCTCTTGAAGCGACTTAAACGTTGCAAAAAAAGTGCAAAGATATACGACTTCTGTTTTATTTAACAATCACTCTAATGAAGGTTTTTAGAGATTTAAAGCATAAAAACATTTCACGTTCGAAATCATTCAGAAATGATCGAAGTACTTAAATGTCAACACGCACACTTCTAATATATAAATCAACTAAACTTTAGTCCCTATTAATATATTTTTTTTATTTATAGTGTATGCATTCCAATTAATCATATAGTTTTGTTGAGACCACCATTTTTGAAAGATTTCTTCGATAAAGTACGGATCTGCCCGTGTACTACTTAGATTTTAGTAAAGAATTTTTCGTTGAGCTTATATAAAACAAACAAGACTCTCCTATTTATAACATAAATAACTGATTATACCTAAATAATAATTACTTTACAAGCAGAACTATACATAAACACAATATTGATTTTGGCAGAACAAAACGAAGCCACGCCAGCCGAAGCCTGTATAAAGGTTTCTTAGAAGCACCCATATCATACACATTATACATTCATAATGTGAAATTAATAATAGTTCGCAAACTGAATACGTAGAGCGGAATTAATTACGGAACCGCCTTAACCTACTGTAAGTGATATATCAAAGACCTTTGACAGCTTACTTAAGGCTAGTTTGCATATCTTACGTATTAGGCTTGCGCGTGATAGCTTAATTTATTGGAAAATCCCAAAATAAGATAAAGTATTTTATCGTGATAAATGTAAGTGAAATTCTTGGAGATTATGCAAACCAAACCGTCTCCGTAATTTAGGGGTATCTGTCACTGATATAGAAACACACAACTTTTTTCTCCTGCCAATTTCTTAGGCTACCATTAAGTTGACTTGTAATTTATTCAGAATTATTTCAATAAAAGTTAATACGCAGAGCAGACCGGCATCTGACTTCCACAACCCAAATGGTAAACTACATTCGATGTATCGATTAGTAGGCTGTAAATTTTAAGCCACTGACCGTTCTTCGGCGACCAAGGATGGATGGATGGATGGAAGGAATGGATTTTAAATCAAAACCTACTACTAGGAGCCGTTTAGATACTAAAATTCATTATCTTGCAGTTAACAAATCGTGACATCACTCCATTCTAGTTGGTTAGGCGAGTATTGTTGGTTACCCAATTTGGTGTTTGGTACCCAATACAGCAAGTTTGGTGCGTTGGTGGAGCAAAATCCTGGTTGTCAAGACTACCAGTTGTTATACATGTATTAGTTGTGTATGTATATGAATTTCATATATGCAGTTAGTGTCTTGTACTCCAGATATATATACTATTCCAGTCGCCCTGTGTATGATCGTATTGATAAGAAGCTAGATTCATGATGGCTTGGAAAAATGCTCGTAAAGTAGGAGATTTCGAAAAACACCGCAAATGAAAAATAAGACGTTAAACTTTAACATTAAAAGTGTTGTATTGGTAGGAATATTTTAAGAGTATATCGTATATTTTAGGAAGAAGCAATATATATATATACATATATTTTTAATACTAGTATTTTTATTTTTTTTCCACCAACCCGAATTGGAACAGCGTGGTGGGATACGGACCAAAAAACCTAATGGTGAAAACGTGCATTAGGGGAGGACTATGTCCAGTAGTGAACCAACACAGGCAGAAGATGGTAATGACTAGTATTTTTTCGAAATACACGGTGTTTGATTAAAAGAGAAATCTTTAACAGATTATATAGTAACTACTAGTAGTAGTCACTTTTATGTAACAGCTTAATATAATGTAGTTTAGATAAAGTTTCATCAAAACTATTTTATCATTTAGACTTCGAAGACTAACCCCATTCCATTCCCCACAAACAATGCAATTTTTTATGTGAATTACAGTTCTATTCCGCCGCGCTTTTAGGCGTTGTGTAAATCTTAAAGTAAAATAAGTTCGGTCTTTGTTGTAGTATTAATGATCATCAACAATAATAATTAGTGTTCATGAAAAAAGCCATATTAAATACATATAAAAACTTAGAAAAATGTCCAGTAATTCATGGCTCGATGAGGCATAATTCAACGGGCCGAATGCCATTCATTTCTTTATTATTATTCTAAATGCATTATTGTAAGCGAATTAAATATAAGTAAGTATCTTAAGTAAAAATAACACGTATCGTGGATATAAATCTTACATAATTATTTTACAGGTATCTTTGAAGCATAAAAATAACATATACCTAATAGCTTATGAGCATGTAATATTGCATGTAGCTGTAAATGTTTTAAATCGATTCTTTTTCACCTTTAAAATAGATTTAATATTTCATTTTATGATGAGAGTGTACTTGGTAATTTATAGCACTTTTATTTTTCCATGAGCTTAGTTAATTATTTAATCATAAAGACATGTTCAAGTTCTGCAACGATGACTTTTTAACCTATATTATCTCTTTTAAATAAGATAAATATTATGATATATTTTAATATTCATTTCAGATTCAATTACATAATATTAACACGAGCAGAGGTGATGATTCTCTCATTTGTCTTAAAAGATAAAATAAAACAGCGAAACGCATGTGCGAAGACAATGATGTAATCTTCATAAATTTGTCTCTGCCATTTAGTTTAACTGATAATTGAATATAAAAGTTACTCTACAATTTTCTTGTTACACAACACTGATCACTCTCTCTAACCTGGATTCGTGTTTATAGCATCGAAAGTTTTCTTTTTCTCTTTATTATAAACACATCTAAAATACACTAAATTAAAAATAATATTATAGATAACGATCTGTTGCGCGCGACTTTGTCTGCGTGGTAATATAAAAAAATCTGCTTTATCTTGTAAGAAAAAAGTTGCCTAAGTTACTACTAGTTCCATCAGCAATCTTCCAATGAAAATCCCCTAAACATCATCCAAAAAATTAGCCAGAACAAACAAACAGATAGACAGATAGACAGATAAATATTTAAAAAATGTTGTTGTATTAAATATACAATATAATCAATTAAAAATAGTTAACAATATAACGTTACAAAGAGACACTCCTATTGTATTTATTTGTTAATAAAACTAAGACGCTCCAATGGAATTGTTTTACTTTTTACAACCTTCATAATAGGTATATAAAGAAACAAGCCGGTAAAATATGCTACAAGGAGGAAAATAAACAACACGTACAAAATATCTTATTTCTGCGCTAAATCTTAAGGCCTGTGCGTTCGATGTTTATTAATGTTATCGCCGATAACCTTCACTAAATAAGGCATTCATATATAACTATATATCTTTAAAACTTTATATACAAAGCATACATAGTGATTAAGTACGAACAAATAAGTAAGGGTACAATAAAAATATTCGAAACGGTACATAAAAGAACATGTATTAAAAACTGCCTTATCTGAAATAAAATTATAATATTATACGTAATTCCCATTCATATGAAACTTACCGAATTCTTCAATTGTAGCTTAAAACTTTTAATGTTCTTGAATCATAAGCTTTTGCGCAAAGTTTGTAGTAGTACATTTACGGCAAAAACAAGTCATTACAACATTTCCGATAATAAAGTTCAGAGACACTCAAAAACACAAATAAATAAATTTTATTAAGAATATAAAACAAATAAATATTATAACTTATTTTTCAGACGTTCTACGTTCACAAACATAATGGTAAAGTTCACTAGAACACAGAATAAAACATAAAAATAACACCAACCAAAACTTAAGCTCACTGTAATATCATAGGAAAATTTTATCAAAGTCACCGCAGTTTTCCCCGAAATAAGAACACTATTTAAACGTATCGGAAAAATCCCGCAGCTCAACTTTGAGACGTCCTACCACCCAGGCAGCCATCTGAAAACTGAAGCTGAAGTGAGCGCATCATATCTTTCAGCTTTTCGTAAATCTATAATAGAAGTACAGAACACTTTTCATCCCGCTCCGACACGCCGCTGCCCCTTATCCCCTTCTCCTTCCCCCATCTTATCCTACACGCCAACAAAGCCTAAAACGTCCGCTAAAAAAATATCGAATTACTTTCTTATTACACGCAAAGAAACGCATGTTTGTCAATTTAAAATTTACCAGTTTGACATTAATTTTGGCGGGAATTCAACGTAATTCATACATCGTTACAATCATATACCATGTATTAGGCAAAGGTAAATTTCATACAGCTTATTTTGATAACGCGAGCTTAGTCACTAGTCAGTTATTGGCCGCTTTATTGTTACACGTATTATGCACCATATGGCTGTGTGCTTTCTTCATCGGTTAATGACGCATTAAAGATTGACGGTGTAGGTTACCCTCTGGTCATTAAAACAATTTACGATAGGCATTGTGTTAGGGTATTTTATTGCACGCCAGTGGCGGACGGCTTAATAAAATCTTTTACTATTCCCTTTCCTCTTCGCTGATATAAAACGCAAGAGTAATAAAATAAGTACTTCAATTGTAGGCCCCCTAATTTATGTTGGACACTTGCTTGTAATGATTTCTTAATGAAGAAAATAGATTTAATTACATACTCTGCACTTATTTAAGGAGGACTCTATTTCAGTATGCTTACAATTTTGTCTTCTTCGACGATTATGTTAATATCAAGCAAAGAATTAATAACTAAACAACGATTGTGTTTAATCGTTTTACACAATTTTCAGTTAATTTAATGCATATATATCAGCATAAAAAACCTTTTAAGTAGTTAAGTAATGTACTCCGCTTTTTTAGTTTTATCTTATCACACTAATCTAATCACAGTCACCTAATATCAGGCGAACTTCGACCATCATAACAACAAAGAAATGTATATTTTGTAAACAAAATTGATCGGTTAATATCCGAAAATATCGAACAAGTTTTTTGGTAACAAGGAATAAATAGTTGTATCGAAAAAGACAAGCAGGAGATTTACGGGATTTACCTTCGCAAAAGCAGCGTGGATCATCCGCATATCGTCTTACCAGACCGACATGAGATGTTATGATATCTTACATGCATAGTGTTTACACTAGCTACTAAACCTTTAAACCGGAAGACAGTACTTTTTGTACACTGTAGCTAAATGTATTTTATTTCAAAAATAAAATAGAGTTATGCGTGTAAGAGTCGGAAATAGCTTGAATAAATCTGCTGCCTGGATCATATATGTTCTAATTATATAAAACCAGCACGTACGATGATTTTATGTTGAAAAAAAAAGGGTAACTAGGTTTAAAAAATATAAAAACCAATAACGCTCATATGAAATAAATAAAGTTCAGTAAAAACTTATGCATGTCTGACCTCAACATTCAAAAGATACTGCTTACGATTCATGGATCGGATGTCAAGATATTTGATAAGACTCTTCAGAGCAGAGATTCAGAGCTACTCTTACTCTTATCCTGGATTTTTACAAGCCTACCCGTTGCAAAGTTCATCCTATGCACAAGACAGTTGGAGGGTCTATGACTGATTAGAAAACGGCAACAACAGTTCGTAGCTACCCCGCTAGAAGTTCAATCACTTTATCCTAAAATATGTACCAGTAAGTAACCTTCATACCTTGATGACGAAAGTTAATAGAACACTTTAAAGCGTTTAAGAGTAACTACTTACAATTTTGCGTGAAAAGTAAGTTCTCTAATCACAGCGCAAATCGGGTCACCAGTCGTACCCAGTGTGTCGTTAATATTTAACTAGTTAAATTAATAATGATTATAAAATTGTTAAGTAATAAAAAAAAACTAAAAACGTTTCTTTACTTTACGGAAATGAGTGCCCATTTAATTTCTTAGCTTTCAATTTTGTGTTCACATTGTATCAAATTTTGGGAAGGTAAAAAGAGATCCTCTAAATGAGATAAGTTTCGAAAATGGTCAAAAAGGATCTATGATAAAAAAATTTACGTGGCAAAAATATTGATGTGTAATATTATCTAGCAAAGTATTTAAGCTATCAAAACGTTCGTGTGAGGCCGTAATAGTTCCTCATTACCGCCTTACACGAACAGCGATACTTTTAAAATGCTTTTATTCATAAAACAAAACTCTATTAAAAAACATGAGTTCTTCATGCCCGTTGCATGTTAATCCTTGAATTGTATATTATCATACTCAGGTAGCAGAAAACAGATTACGGCGCATAGTTTTATCAAAGTTGTGTACCAAAATTGTTGTAAGGATTTCTCAATCCGAGCCCACTAGAAAGTTAGCAACTTGATTTACTAAGCACCTACTTGGTAAATAACATGTAACATCATCATCATCATCATCATCATCATCATCATCATCATCATCATCATCATCATCATCATCATCAGCCTGTGTAGTCCACTGCTGGACATAGGCCTCCTAATCACGCCACCGCTTCCGGTCTTCGGCTATTCTCATCCAGCCCACACCGCACTTTGCGAATGTCGTCACTCCATCTTGCCGCAGGGCGTCCTACACTACGTTATTAACATGATAACATCTCAGGCTTATCTGGTAAGTTCCTATACGTCTGCGTCTGTGGCACCTCAAGTGGATGATTTAATTCAATAAAATTCGAGAACCAACGGTAGTTTGTCGCGGCATTTTTATAAATGTTTCGTAATTACGAATAATCTTTATAAAAAACGCTGTTATTTACATAGTTTGATATTTTCGCACACTGTGTAGTTTGCCGCTGTCAATGTCAATAACGTTAAATTAAATTAAACGTCATAATCACGTTTCGACGAAAGTGTTAGTATATATGTGTGTTATCTTAAAAATAAGTTACTTAATAACTCCGGCGAGCTTTAAAGCGATTTAGTTATTGTTAAATACGTTGAAACTCAAAACTATTTCGCAAAATGTCAAAGGTTAAATTAAATTTAATTGCTGCGGCATGTGAAAATATGGGTATTGGGGCAAATGGAACTTTGCCTTGGAGACTAAAGTGAGTTTAATTACTACGGATCAACCTTTAAATTTAAAGTTTTTAAATTCACGAAGAACAATAACATAATTTTATTTTTGTTTTATGCAGAAAGGAAATGGCTTACTTTACAACAATGACAACAAAAGTAAAAGATGAAAATAAGGTTAATGCAGTCATTATGGGCCGCATTACATGGGATTGCATTCCAAACAAATATAGACCGCTTAACAACAGAGTTAATATAGTACTCACTCACCATGTGGACAATGTAAAAGAAAAGGTAATTTTTAAATATGTTTCATAAAGTATGATACTGCTACTACTGAAGCCCTTGTTTGATTACTATATTTGTAATGACCCATAAATCTGAATTTCAAATAACCTGTTAATATACAGAAGTCCAGACACTAACATGTTTATATGTAATGCCAAAGCATTTTCTATAATAGACTAAACTATCCTATGCTTCACATTCTATTATTTAATAAAATCCAATTAAAAATTATAATTTTATATTTTTACTTTAATCATGCATGGAACAAAGTTGAAATGTACACAAGAAAAGCTTTTAATATCAAGAAATTTAAAAGAAAGGAAATTGAATTAGCTAACTTTAATGCTGAATGCAGATTCTATTCAATATGTATATCCAAAGCCAAATAAGAAATATAATTTAGCCAAAAAAAGTGTTAGTTTATTGCCTATTTGTTTAAATGAAGATGTTTATGTTAGTAAATATTATTTATTTTTTATTATTTTGTATTCTTAACTAAGTTCTTTATATTTTGCCACTAATAAAATTTGATATTAAACTGTTCATGAAACTTCTAAGTCTTTTTGGGTTCTAAAATAGGTTCCGGAGGGGGTAGTTGTTGTTCCAAGCCTTGATGAGGCAATCAACTACATAGAAAGCAGAGATGACATTGAGTCTACATGGGTGATCGGAGGATCGTCAATTTATAAGGTAAAATGTGCTATGAAGTATTCAATGACAATTCTATTTATGCTTGAACCCAAGTCATTATTGCCAACACAATTTGATTTTCTAGGTTTTTTTACCTTATTGTTAAGACATTTTTTACATTGAATTTGAGTAAAAAATTGGATGTTTTCAATGGTATTACTTTTATAAATGTATCTTTTGTAAATGTATAATAACTTTTATATATGTAGAACTTCAGTGTAAATAAAAGTGTATAGTGATATTATTTAATATTATAAAGTATGTATATTTTATGTCTAATTTAAATATTATATTTATTCTACATATACTATGTTTCTTTTTTAGGCTGCCATGGAACACAAAAATTGTGGAAAAATATATTTGACTGAAATACAAAAGTCCTTTGACTGTGATACATTTTTCCCTAATATTGATAAGCAGCAATTTCATTTGGTAAATGAAGAGGAGATACCTGGCGAAAGGCAACTGGAGGGAGATATCAGTTACTTTTTCCGAGTTTATAAAAAGCTATAATCATTATCTTTGTACGCTTGAGTTATTTGACATTATATTTATATACCCCAGCCCAAGAAAAGTAACATCTATAGGTAACTGCAATTTTCAAACGTAAAATTTATTTTATATCATGAAATAATAAAGTAGGACCATTAATTAACTTAACTTTTTAGTTTAACTGTTAACTCTGTTAGTCACTGTTGATGATTGATTTTTATTTGCGATTATTTCGTACATTCCAAACTTGTGCTTTTATTTCTTAATACATTTTGATGCAAAAAGTTCCAGTTATTAAACAACATTCCGAAAAATTGCTAAGTCCTACTTATACACTATTCATTGCTATTGACTTCTATGTTGTGTTACTTGCCTTTACTATTATAATCAAACAGTAATATGAGTAATGATATCGTAAATTATTAAGTTTGAACACATTTTCTTTATTGTAGTAAACCACATCATAATATTTGTATAGTTTTTGATAAACTATCTTATTTTAATGATCATCTAGTCAATGGTGTAGTGTTTCATCCGTAATAAGTTATATTAATGACAAAAATAAGTACAGAAAATGCATTTTAATTTTAAATCTATCTTTATGAATCTCCGATAATATAAAATATAAGACTATAGTTTTGTGTTCATACATTAATGTTACTGAGTTGTGTTATAAAAGGATTTTTATAAACAACTGCGCATATTGCTTATGAGAAATTGACTAAAAGCATCTTTATAATATTATGCTTATAAAATATCAATTGTAAGTAGAAGCTAGAATTCTGACTTGAATACTGATGATAATGCTTTTTGACTTTTAAAATTTTATAAATGTTGATTGTTGTAATAAAATTAACATTTTGATTGTGCTTTTATTATTAAAAACGATAATGTATTATTTTCTTGTACGGGTATTTACCTATAAGAGATTATATTGGTTGTTTCATTATTTTTGTAATTGCCGAAGAGATTATTTTACAAGTGTCACAAAAAGATGATTAAAATAATCATTCCTGTGAATATATATATTTGTTGATACTCTTTTGGGTCGTCAGCGGTCATGTGTTACTCTCTCAATATGTATGTATTGGGCTCGTCAGAAAAATAAAAAATAATGATAAAAAAAGAAAGTCATTGAAAAATGTTCTTCATTATTAATGGGAAACTTATATTCGCACGCCACGATTTGATTATTACTTCACTGGTTACAGTTAACGTTTCCTAAATATTGCTGATGTGCATGTGTCAAAAGATTCGGTATAGTAAATTTAATATGTACCCTGAACGGTGAACGGCTCGATTTATACTCGATACGAATCGTATGTATATTGGAGATAGGCGGATAGCATTCAGATTCTGTATTTTCAATTGGGGATCGGGTATTTGTGAAAGTTCTTAGTAGATACCGCATCCGCAGCCACCGAAACCGGCACGTCCGGCGAAACCGGGACCGTATTCGATTCCGGCTGCGAAACCTGGTCCGTAACCGAGACCGGCACCGAAACCGGGTCCGTAAGCTAAACCAGCGGCGGCGGGGTAGCCCCAAGCGGGAGCGGCGATGTCTTCGCTGATCATGCCCACGGCACCGTTGCCGCAGCCGTAGGACACGGCACCAGCACCAGCAGTAGGAAGAGCACCCTCCAAACCGACGGTTCCGAGGAAAGGCAGCTCACCACCGACGGCCAAGATACCTCCGATCTCGTTCTCGGAGAGGACGGACACGCCGACGGGCGGGATGGGAGAAGCGCTGGAGACCGGGAAACCGCCACCGCTCGATGTCGGGATGGCAGCCAGACCGTAGCCGCAACCGGCGCCGTAACCGGTCCAGGGAGCGGCGGCACCGCAGGGGCCGGCGGCGATCAAAGGTGCTTCGTAGGCCAATCCGGCGCCACAGTAGGCCGAGATGGACTGAGGAAACGAAACGGTAACATTATTAACATCGCATTTTATTCAAAAACTCCCAACACCCACTCACCAAATAAACATGATCAAATATCTCACCTGAACCAGAAGCGCCTGAGCGCAGAACAGGATAATAGCCTTGGCGGACATATTGCTTGTGTTTATTGGAAACAAGTGTGAGCGACGTTTGGTTCGAATACTTTTTATAGTGCATGATTCTGTAAATTGAGATCTATCGAAATAGCCATTGAGCAACATCGTAAGGTTCGCTTTTTCCCCATACGTGACCAAAACGTAATACTTTCATCATGAGTAGAGGTACCTACAATGGAAACGCCATTTCTTTATAGATGTCCAAAATATTATAGATTTCATCATTATCCGTATTATTGGCTCCTCTTCATCTTTCTTTTGTGCAATGTGTGTCCGCGAGGCTCTATCGATTGTAAATTATCGCTAATCGATGAGAACGAACAGTGATTTACTAATGCTCATGACACGTAAACCTCATGATGAGATGATAGATAAACGAAAAAAATCACTATTAATTCCGGTATACATCGATAAAGGGGCTAACATTTCGAATGGGCACTGAGAACAAACACCGCTACGCCATCACGTATTCTTTACTTCTCAATTACGAAATGTATTTAAAAATCACACGACACGAACAATATATAAGACACACGCTTTTGGTGGTTGAATCACTCTGAACTCTAAACAGTCGAGAAAAATCTCAAACATGTCTCCGTTCGCTTTCTTACTCCTCTGCGTTCAAGCCTGCTTGATCCAGGTAAGCCTCGAAACTTTGATTTTCGTGACACTTT